>JANBXA010000730.1:13970000-14570000 GCA_030556225.1 Cricetiscus sungorus
GGTGAGGAGAAAGATTTCCTCATTCAAGTGTGACCAATCTTGCCTTCATCTGAGCCGCTGGGCATGCTAAACTGAACTCACAAGGTTGAAAAGGAAAGACAGCATTCATAACCGAGCCTCTGTGCCTAGAGGAGACAGCACAGCTTCCTCAGCTGTGATCACTGCACTGAGTGGAGGCCACCTGATTCAACATGTGTAAGTAACTTAACAACTAATGTCAGTGTTAACTGAAACATGCCCTCAAGCTGGAAACCAGAGAACACCCATGGAAGCAAAGCAACGTTTCACACATGTGAGAGTCCATCCTGCTCTAGCTGTTACTGCCTCCCTGCCTTACCTCTGTGATCTCTATCTTCTTGGCCAGGTCATCAAGGGAGAGCGAGCTGTCATCAGGAGGCAGGTTCTCCTGGAGACTGTAGGATGCTTCTTCAGGAGAAAGGTCTTGGAGGAGGTCAGAGTCGTCGTCCTGGATATCTTCATAGGAGAGGGACTCTTCGGCGTCTTTTAAGCATCCTTCCAAAAGGCTGTTCAGATAGTCTTCTGTTTCCTTACTGACTTGGTCTTCCTTATCCCGCCCTTCTTCTGGGGCCAGGCACACTTCTGGACACAGTGTCCTTACGTCAGACGCTTTACTGTCACCACAGAGTGCATTCTCAGAGTCAGGCTCCAAGTCATTGTGACTGTGTGGTGATTTCCCATCACTGGCTGGGAGGAGAGGCTGCTGTAACTCATCCAATTCACTGCCCTGAGGCTGGTCCCTGGGCAGAGCTTCAAGTACACCCTGAATGGGCAGGCAGAGTTCTTTTCGGTGTGCCTGTGAATATTTACCCTCTGAAATCAACACAGGAGGTATACTGTCACCGCTTGGGAAGAGCTGCGGCTCTGTCACTGGCTCACTAGGAGGAGACCCCTTAGGGTCTTCAGCCACACCGGGGTGGTCCTCTGTGGGCGGGGCCTGCAAGCAGCTGTCATCCTCACAGGCACTCTCAGCAGCATCTGGCTCTGTCCTACTCCTAACTGTCTCTGGGGACTGGGTGTGGAGCTCCAGTGTGGCCCTGGTTTGGCAGACTGGCTCCTTCTCCTCATGCTCCTTCCTGGCAGTTTCTGGAAGGCTGGGGGAAGCTGCCTGCCAGTCCATTTGATGAGATCTGGGGCTGCTCTCCTGGGGTTTCTCTTCTTGCTGGCCTCCGCTGGGCTCTATGCCAGGCCAGGTTTCAGTCTCTGCAGATGAAGAAAGAGGAGTGGCTGTTGAATTCCAAACAATGCTTTGATACCGAGGCAGAGAAGGGACAGATGAGTACATGTGTAACAAAAACTGATGCTAACCCTCTCAGACAAATGTTGTCTGTCGAGCTGCAAAGTCCTTAGGTAGAACATGTATGCTAAGGATTTAATAAATAGTATTAATGTAGTAAAAAAAATAATGAAGAGCCTTCATAAAAATGTCAAAGTAAATGAATGATTCAGCCATTATAAATGAAATAGTTTAAATTCTGAATCTTTTGGTCTTTTACATTTAAATGAATATACTTAATGTGTTTTTTTGTGCTTTTTTTGTCTACTGAAGCTAGAAAAGCTTTTTCCTTCTACTTCTACTTGAGGCACAGCACATTGAGTAAATATTTTTAAGCAACCTTAGTAATAATATAAAATGTAAGTAGAATTAAATCTAATCAGAATGAACAAGAGTTTGCTCAGATTAAATTTGCAATTTGAACATAGTGTCCTTAAAATGTGCTTTCAAAGACAATTTCTTAGTACCTGGTAGCAAAGGGGACATAAAAAGGACACATTTAGCCAAGAAGTAGAGACAGGTTTAAATTTCAGCCTTTCTATTTCTTTACAACAGTTAAAAACCTTTATGTAAATAACAGGTGGGAATTGCCCATTGGTTACAGAGAAGTCTTCTTGCCTTGTTAAACATTTCATGAAAGACTATAATTCCCACAAGTAAGAGTCAGAAGTGCATGATAAATAAATAATTTTATTGCTTTTTGATTTTAATTTATTGAAACTTCAATTACCAAATGGTGATCCAAGTTGAGTCCCTGAACCACACCAGTCAGTTTTAAAGTACTGTCTCA
This sequence comes from Cricetiscus sungorus, assembly GCA_030556225.1. NCBI lineage: Eukaryota > Metazoa > Chordata > Mammalia > Rodentia > Cricetidae > Cricetiscus > Cricetiscus sungorus. The sequence goes on from JANBXA010000730.1 coordinate 13,972,085, forward strand.
GACACCGGAGAAGCCTCAGTTCTAAATGCAGAGGTGGCATTAGGAGTTTTAAATATCAGAAAGGTGATGACAAGAACTGGCCATCTCTGGAGAGTCCTGCATCCCTGCTCTCTCCCACTCTTTCCAGTGGGTTGTGTGATTTGGTCCCTGAGCTTAGTGGCATTCCCTTATCAGATGGCAGTGTGTGGGATGGGGGTTAGAACAAGGAAGGCCACAGTGGGTTGGAAAAGGGTCAAGCTCAGTCATAAATTTCCAGTACCCAATGGTTTGGAGATAGCCCTCAAATCACATCTGCAGGATGCAGAGACTAAAGAGACTGGGGAGCATAGTCCCTAGTTCCTGGTAACCACAAGGTTGAAAACTGACACATAAGGGAGGGCTTGACAAACAACAATGACAAAATATGATGTAAGATGCAAAGAGTCAAGAATTCCAAGCTATGCTAGGAAGTTATCCACAGTATTGACAGTTTTCTTTAAAACTATTTTATCAAGCTGGAACAAGATTTCCTTCCTTGTCCAGGATTCAGTCCACACCCATTCACATGATGGACATTAACACGTGTTTTGATTGTTGAAGCCAGTGATAATCTTTACAGTTTACTCAGATAAAGCATAAAGTATTCAGTTGGAAGCCAGATGATCTAGGTTCTACCTAAGAATAAGGGCACCAAACAGAAGGCTGTAAACTTGCCAACAAGAAGCCTGTGCTAAAGCTGTGTGTGCAGGGAGCATGGAGGGTGTGGTGGTGGTGCATGCCTCTGACCCCAGCACTGAGGAGGCAGAGGCAGGTGGATCTTCAGGAGGCAGAGGCAGGTGGATCTCTGTGAGTTCAAGGCCAGACTGGTTTACAAATCTACATAGAGAAACCCTGTCTCAAAAACAAACAAACAAACAAACAAACAACAAAAGTATAAAACAAAAAAGAAAGCTGTGTGTGCAGGATCTTACACAACCCAGGCCAAGCTGGAACTCACCAGGTAACCAAGAAGGATGATTTTGAACTCTGGCCCTTCCTGCCTGCACCTCTCAGTTCTAGGATTATAGGTATATACCACCATGTCTATTAAGTTGTAACAAAGCTTATTTTATCCTGTTCCTGCTATAAAAATGACTAGAAAAGAAACACAAAGAACAGAGTATGTGGGATTGACCAAAGCAATATCCTAATATGTGTCATAAGACAAAAGGGAATGGAGATTTCAAAATGACTTTACAAGTACTTTTGCAGAGGAAAGGGCTAATGGATGGCAACAGCACATCTGTATTATCAGGGATGCTCACTCAAAACTCCTGTCTCTCAGGATCATAAGGCTCATCAAATAAATTGGTAATAAAATCAGCCATCAGGCTAAAAAAGTACCCTGAAAACATACTTATTCCTAAAACTTTGTAAATGCATTTAGAAAAAAAGACTTTTGACTTAGACACAAAGTGGTATAAAACACATCTTAAATGGTTAACACACACACACACACATACACACACACACACATACACACACAGTGTATGTTCGTGCTATAAATTATCCAGACAGAACTTCTCATTATGTAGATTTATAGAAAAGGTCAGTCCTGGTTAGTCAAATGGTAACAATTGTTCTTTTTCCTTTTTAAGCAAGAAAGGATGTTTAAACATAAAGCATTTCAGACTATTTTTGTATCATCTTTTTATATTCTGTTTTCCATATTGATGACACAGAAATTATTTTTCGTTTTAATAACTATTAATTCTAGTTATCTAAAAAATGGAAATACATATAAAATGTGGGTTTTATATTTTTATAAATGTAAGTATATATATATACATATATATATAAATATAAATGCAAAAAAAGTCTGAAACAACAATTCAGATCTAATATTTTAAAATACCACAGGCAACAGGCCTCCTGTCTCTTCCTCCGCAATATAGTCTGCAACAGACCTGGTTCTTTGGCTGTTGTTCCTCTTTCCTTTGGCTCTTCAGACACTGTCACCCTCGAAAAGCATTTTCTACCCATTGACTTTTCCACAGGTGCTATCTAAGAAGTTTTCAAAAAGAAAAAAATTAATCACAATTTTGTGGAGAAACTGTTGCATTCAATTAGAAAATTCCAAGTGTCTGAGAAAGGGTTTTCTAGGACAGTCCGGCCCCAGGCGTTAAGATGCTGACATGCTCCCCGTGAATGCTTCCAGAAGAACCCCTCTTACCTTATGTTTGGACAAGAGAGGGCTGTAGAAGAGAAGAAAAACATAGTTTTAAAAGTACAGCATGCTTCCAAACAAATGTCACTGAAGCCACTGTAACAAAACAGAGTCTCTGTGCATTCTAATGTTAGCGCAGAACGTTTATTCCCAGGGCTGACACACCGCCACCGGCTTCTGTTTCCCCAGTCAGCCAGTTAACACTGAGCGCCCCCAAACAAGTCACACGTGCTTCCAGCTCCCATAAATGTTCACAATTCCAGTTTAAAACAGATTATGGCAGAAGATAACTATGTTGGAATTACTCATGGATAGACAAGGGACTTTCAAGTGTTAGGTTTTAAAGAGTCCCGCGCTAACTGTATGCCAATAAAGGCATGGATGAAAGAAATCCCAGCTTTATTATTATCATAAGATTTGAAATCAAGAAACAGCTCAAGTGTCTACAAACGAATGAAATGGGCATGGAAAGTGCCACATGGTCATATAATAAACAGGTATAGCAGTGAAACAACAAACCTGACACTGCATGTGATAAAAATATAACCCAGAAACAAGGACAGACTGAAGGACCTAGAAACAATAACTGTAAGCTGCACGGTCCATTTGTATGAAATTACAGGTATGTAAACCCACAGTTCCAGAACTCAGTTACCATCACAAGGGAGGGAAGAGGGAAACATCAACTTGGTACTTCAAGGAAGGGGCCTTCTGAGAGGTTAGAATGTTTGTGTCCTGGATCCTGCTAGTCAGACTATGTTAGGGGAAAATTTACCAAGCTCATACACTGAACTATAAATAAACGAGACATAATCTGGGATACAATGATCTAAAGATACCATGCTCATGGCATAGTCAAGTAAATACTTCACATATTTACTATACACTAACAAGCCATGAGTTCCTTCAGGAGGGCTGTGGGAGGTGTCTGCATTGAGTATATCAAAAATATCAAAAATAAATTATCTTTAAAGGCTTCTACTCTTCTAAAGGTTGTAAAAATGGAAATGTAAACTAGAAAGCTAACATAGGAACTTCCTAAGAAAACGAGTTACAGTTCAGAATCCCAGAAGAGGTTCAAACTACCTCGCACAGGGCACCCATCTTCGGAGATCTGAATGGATACTTCCATCCCAATCTCTACCACCTTTCAAGGTTGGTCTCTAGGATGGCTACCCCCAAGCAAATGCCTTCTCTTCTGCAATTACCTGGGACTGTTTCATTATCAACACAGAGAGCTTCAGTTTCCTTCCTATTTTTCTGGGGAGGAGACAAAGTTACCAGAAGAACAGAGAGCCCTTTATCCAAGGGGGGAAGGGGGCACTCAGGACCGAAGCCTGGAGAGTACATCAAAGTTTAAAAACTTGTTTTAGAGAAGGGAATGGGGAGGGGGATTTGAGAGCCCAGTGTGGGACACAAAGGGAGAGGGGGTCAACCAAGAGGGAAAAAGGCCTGAGAAAAAGAGGGATGATTTAATTTAAAAAATCTCCTTGATATGAACCAAGCAATTGTAAAGTACCTGGTAATGAAGTTTTCCTTCATTTAGGTTACATATTGTACACTGTGCTTTTTAGACTGTCCCTTTGATGAGGGTTATAACTTTTCTTATCACACACAAACACTAGAAAATAGCCTAAACAACAAAAATCAACATACAGAAATAGATATTTAATGAGGTTAAAGTAATAAAATAAATAGCGATTATAAAAACTAATAACAGAATAAAAAGTCCCAATGTGTATCTTGTATCATTTGGCTTGCTGATCTCTTAGTCAAAAAGTATCAAAATTATCAGCGTGTCTAGTTAGAAGGCTCCCCTGAGCCCATGGGAACTTAGTGAGGGCCATAGGAAACAGAAAAAAAGCTGAGAAAGAACTCTTGACATTCCATTATACTCAGTTGAATTTCTTAAGAAGAAAATGAAGAAATGCATCACAAATTTCAATACTCAATATAATGTACATCTTCAATATTCTCCAACTTACTTTAAATAAATTATGACATACTTACTCTTTATGAGTTGTACAAATTTTAGCAAGCTGTTCGAAATCTTCACCATTAAATCCCTTTTCTGAATTCCTCAGAGGCGTCACTGAATGTGGCTGGACAGCTTTCCATTTTGTTTCTAAATTGAAAACATTTGTTAGTCATTGGCTTTTACAAAATGTATTTAGGCTCCTCTGGAATAATTAATATGCAGCTATCTTCTCAAGCAACCCAAAAAGTTAACACAGAAAGAGCTAAATAATTACTTTACAGTACATGTAAACACCATTCTACAAACAAAATTAGCCAGGAGTGCATGCAGAAGAAATGAAAACAGAGCAACAAAGATCAAGATACAAAGAAAATACTGTCTGCCTTCCATCTCTCTCATGGTGCTGGGGAAGGCATGGCCTTGCACTTGCTAGGCAGGCTCTCAAGACACTAAACTGCATCCTGGGCCTGTGCTTTTACCAGTAACTTGTGTAACTTCCATTCTTTTAACATGCAAAATCAGGACAGTATGCTGGCCTTCTGGATAGTGAGTTGCTACATTACTGATAATTTCCAGCTCCAGTCAGTGTGTACTTACCCCATTGTTCCTGAATGGCAGAAAGATTTGCAAGCAGTTGCTCATGATACAATCGTTCAAGCTGAATGAATTTCATTGCTTTCTCATCTGAATAGAAAAGTTGAGGAAATAGACATCAACTATCTACACAAAACCCCACGTTTGCAAAGGAATGTCCTATAGAAGACAAGAAATGTGCACCTCTGACCAAAAAACAAAAACAAAAACAAACCAACCAACAAACAAGAAGGCTCTACATTTTTTTAAATTTAAGCATTATCTGACATGAGGTTTCCTGGCTTTGGAGTAAGTACATTTATTGTAACACATGATGTAGAGTACTTGGATTCACAAGGAAACAGACACGAAAGGTTTTATTCAAGGACTGCCCGCCTGGCAATGCGCTGGCAGCCATCATTAAAGCCATTGGAAAGAGGACCATAGGGGATCCTAGAGTCTGTGCTTTCCTCAATTTTTCTCCTTAAATGACTCCCTGACTCTGAGACCCTTCCGGCAATTGTTTCTTTGTGGTTTCATGACCCTTTACTTACTTTCCTTTGGACATTTTTCTCCTGAGTCAAAAGTATGAAATGTTAAATAAAGGAAACATGGTATGGGTCTTGTATAAAAAAAATTAACTCTCACCCTAGTGGCTTTCCTAATTATAACAGAATTCCTTTTTTTTTTTTTTTTTTTTTTTGGTTGATCTTTTTATGACCTTTTGGCTTTCCATCTGTACCACATAAACTTGCATCTTAGGAGGTTGAGAAACACTGTCCAAATGCCCAGCTTCCTCTGGGCAATGTTCTAAATGTTGACCCAGAAAAAAGGAAGAGAGGATCGGGCGGTTTAGCTTTGTGTCCTTCCCATGAACACCAAGAGGTTCATCTCTCCCTCTCTGTCATCTTAAGGACCCTTGTTCCAGGAGAAGCAGAACAACTCTGCTCTTTCCACCCAGGAACAAATGCTCCACAGTCCAAAGCTTACATGGGATCTCCTTGAAAACACTATTTTGTTGGTTGCTAGTGAAGACCTAATCTAATCTTCCCTTGGCAGCTACATAACAGCCAAGCATCGTGGGACATTTCTGTCAGTGAGGAACCGTTAAAAGATAAATTTAAATTGCCCGATGATGCAGGAGCACCTTACCATGTTGCTCCTCAAACAACAAAAGAGCGGGATGATACCTTCTCTGGACACAGACCCACTGCTGAGCAGCTTGGGACCACTGCTGCTGTGACTGGTCCACGAAGTTACTGTGGCATGTTCCATTAAGTGCATACTTGACTCGTATGCTTAAGAGCGAGAGGACCGAACAGACTTTTAAAGCTTTCCTTCTCAGCAGCATGTGGTTTCCCCATTTCCTTGAACGTAAACGTTCAGTGTTGGTAAAATTAGGCGTCCTGAATGAAAGCCAAGTTTAGGGGGTTTTCTGGAGTGACCTACTTCCTACACCTTGCTATTTGAGGCGGTTACAAGGACACACGCAACTGCCAAACACCACCAAAACCATATGGTCACACATCTTGTTGTGCAGACCTCAACTTAAAAAAAAAAAAAAGACAGATGGATTCCTCAAGCATTCTATGAATGTCTGTCTGGAGTTAAGAAAAGGATACAATCCTCTTCCTGGAAATAGGTCTCAGCTACCTGAAAAGACAGAAGAAGAAATTTAATATCTGAGTGAAAGGGCAAACTTGGGAGACAGTAAGATCTTGAGAGGCTGCTTTGATAGAGTACTAACAAAAACACTTTCACCACATTCAAAGCTCAGAGGACTTCGTAGGCACAGGACACAATCCTTAGGTCTCCATCAAGCGAATCGAGCACAGGCCTTCTCGGCCTCCATGCCACCATGTTCTAAGTTTAGTTCCAGTTGTAACAAGTATCACTGTGTCCCTAAAGTTTAACTCTTAGGAATGAGGGAAAGCTATAAGGGTGCAATGGGGCAAAAGGTTAAATTATATTATAAATTATAAGTTAGAAACGGGGTCAGTGAGATGGCTCAGGAGGGAAAGATGCATCCACCATAGCTGGCAATTGAGTTCAACCCATGTGACCCCCATGGTGGAGGAGAAAACAACTTTTCCTAAGCTGTCCTCTGACCTTTGCATGCACACCGAAGAACTCTCTCTCTCTCTCTCTCTCTCTCTCTCTCTCTCTCTCTCTCTCTCTCTCTCTCTCTCACACACAAATAAATAAGGGCCAAAATGTCACATTACATGAGAACTTACACCATTCATTTCATTTCTAGTTTAAAAACTCCCAGCCAGCTCAGAACCTCATGGGGGCACTGCTTTGGTGTCTGTGTATGTTTGAGACTAGGTCTCTCGTAGCCAAGGCTGGCCTTGAATGTCATATGCATCTGAGGGTGACCATGACTCCTGATCCTCTTGCTCCTGTGTTTCAAGTGGTGGGGTTTTAAGTAGCACTGCCATGATAGGCATGGGTATGCTGTGATGGTTTTTATTTATTTGTTTATTTATTAGTTATTTTTTTCTTTGAATATGCTTGTGTGTGACTATGCACTAGAGTTTGACATGGGGTGCTGTGGTAGTTGGAATGTAATTGGCCCTCATAAGCTCATAGGGAGTGGCATTATTAGGAGGTGTGGCTGTGTTGGAGTAGGTGTGGCTTTGTTGGGAGAGGGGTATCACTGTTGGGGTGGGCTTTGAGGTTTCATATATGCTCAAGCCACGCCCAGTGTAAAGACCACTTCCTGTTGCCTGCAGGTCAAGATGCAGGTAAAACTCTCAGCTCCTCCTCCAGCACCATGTTTGCTTGCGTGCCGTTATGCTTTGCATGATGATAATAGACTAAACCTCGGTAAGTCACTGCAACGAAATGTGTCCTTTATAAGAGCTACTGTGGAAACCTAACTAAGACAGGTGTCTTCTGCAATTGCTGTCCACCTTTATTATTGGTATTATTTTTGAGACTAGGTCTCACTATGTAGCCCAGGCTGGCCTCAACTTCACAGAGATCCACCTGTCTCTGCCTCCCAAGTGCTGGGGTTAAAGGTATATACCACCATATCCATCTATATCCCTTATTGTTTGAGTCAAGGTGTCTAATTGGACTTGGAGCTCACTGACTGGCTAGACCGACTGGCCAGTTAGCTCTGGGGACCTGCTTTACACAGATGCTGGGTGTCCAGACTCAGGTTCTCAGGCTTAAACAGCAGGCACTTTCTTGTCTAAGCCATCACTTCACTCCTGTTTTTAAAATATTTATTTTATTTTTAAGCATGTGTGTGACCGTGTGTGGGTGTGCATGTGTGTGCAGGTAGGTGCCTGCAGAAGCCAGGGGCATCTGATCTACTGGAGCTGTGATCCATCTAGTGTAGGTACTGGCAATTAAACTCAGGTTCTCTGGAAGATATTACATGCTCTTAACTTGCTAAACCATTTTCTCCAGTACCATGCCTAGGCCTATTTACTTTTTGAGGCAAGATCTCTTGTAGCACAGCATAGCCTGGAATTCATTATGTAGGCAAGGATGATTTTGAACGGCTGATATTTTGACTTCTACTTCCTGAGTGCTAATTACAGGCCCAGTGTTGTATTGCTATTTTTTAAAAGGCCAGGCTAGCTAGGTGATAGTGCTTCCCCAGCATGCTCCAGGCTCTGAATCCATGCCCAATAAATAAAGGTTGGGGATGTAGCTCAGTGGCACTTTGTTCGCCTAGTATGTGTGGGGACCTGGGATCAATTCCCAGAATGACAACAAAAGGGAGAGAGAAGAGGGCAAATGGAATGTCAACAGTTGACAAGGCGCAATGCCACACATACACCGAACACTAGAGCCTAGTCTCGGGAGCTGAGGCCAGAAATGGCGTCTCACTTACCACTTTCCTTCTAAAGGATTTTTAAATGAAAACAAAACTTAGTCAGGCATGCACCTTAATCCCAGCTACTGAGGATAAGGCAAAACAATAGCTTAAGCCCATGAGTTCAGGGTCAGCCTGGACAGAAAGAGCCCTGTCACAAACACAATTAATTAATTAAATTTTCTTTGATTAAAAAGCTCTGAACTCCTGCTGGGCAGTGGTGGCACAGGCCTTAAATCCCAGCACTCAGGAGGCAGAGACAGGTGGATCTCTGTGAGTTCAAGGCCAGCCTGGTCTACAAGAGCAAGTTCCAGGACAGCGAGGTCTACACAGAGAAACCCTGTCTCAAAAAACCAAAACAAAGGAACAAGCAAAGAAAAAACTCTGAACACCTAAAAAGTTTCCACTATAGTTTTGACCCTCGGTCTCACACTTGTTTCCTTCCTACAACTGGCCTGGTCTTGCAATCACACGTGCTGTGGAATCAATTTTCCACTATATGCTCATGAATCCAATAGTGTATCATTTAGCAAATGTCTATCTTAGACTCAAGAATGTACAAAATTAAGTAAAAGATTACGTTAAAACATTTAATTCCATATATCTGACTTCTCCCATCTTTCCTATGTTGCTTGTTATCTTGAAACAGACAGCAGGACAGGGACATGATGGTCTCTGTTCTCTGCTGGCGAGCGGCATGTATTGATGACCTCTTTGTGTCTTGGAGTGCTGTGCTTTTTGAGTTATGCCTGGTTCCCAGCCTACACTTTGCAGCTAATACACATGCATATGAAAAGTAAAATGACTAAGTTACTTGTCTCTCCACTGAATAACCGTTTTAAATAATTTCATTTGGTGCTGGAACCTTAAGTAATTGTGCTACCATAAGAGTCCAAATTTGGCTTTTCCTCTGATAAGCAGCAACTTCTGCCATGGATGTCAAAGGTGCCTTGTGGAACAGTTCAAGGCCTGGGGTCACACAGCACAGGCAAACAAGGAAATACAAAGACAATTGTAGTGATTATCTCAGTCTCTGTTCTGCAATGCCTATCACAAGGACCACCGAGTTTTAGGAGTTTTCACCACTGTTAATATTGCACACTGAATTTTTGGGTTGAGAAGCAGAATTTTGATGTAGTAATCAGATCCATTGCATATTCTGTGCGTCTACATATAAATTTTACTTTTAAATTTTAAAAAAAGAGCTTAACGAGATTTTTTTTAGTACCTTGATAACATAAACTTTATGATCAGACCAGTGAACTAAAATATTGATAAAGTTTAGCATAACTTCTGATACTTGAAATATTTCACATAAATATTTTTTTACACTCTTCTACACTGCTGCTACATTATTTGCATGTGTGCATGTGTGTGCATGTGTGCGAGTGTGTGCGTGTGTGCGCGTGTCTGCTATGTGTGGCGGTCAGAGGACAGTCTACAGGACTTGGTTTCCTCTTCCACCATCAGAGTCCCGGGGACTGGCTCAGGCTTGCTGACAAGCACCTTTATGGTCTGAGCCACTGAGCTAGACCACTTTCTACTTTCAGAACAGTTTCTACTGACTCCTCTAGGCCTCTAGTAAAAATAAAAAACAAAGCATTTCATTTGTAGATCACTATCTCTATTTTCCAGATACCTGCCAGTACAAAGGAAAATAAAGTAGTTGTTAAACTCATAAAAGCAATAAAAAAGGAACAATTTTGGCCAGATCTCCCATGAGAAATAGTATGTGAGCCGGGAGTTGGTGGCTCACACCTTTAATCCCAGTACTCGGGAGGCAGAGGCAGGTGGATCTCTGTGAGTTCGAGGCCAGCCTGGACTACAGAGCTAGTTCCAGGACAGACTCCAAAACAATAGAGAGAACCCTGTCTCAAAAAACCAAAAAGAAAAAAAGTATACGTAGACACAAATTTTAGCACTTTATATATTAGTTTAAGTTAAAAACAAATAATGAAGACAATAAAACATCCATAAATTTCAGCTAAACTTGGGAGTCTATATTGAAAAATTTTAAAGTGATAAATTGTTTTTTAAGAGTCTATAATTTATCAAATCACTCTATTTGATAAATTAGACATTTATCAAATTTGATATATTAGACATATTAATATTAATTACAGTAAACTGCTAATATTTGACTATTTTGAAATACTTACTGATTGGAAGTCTAAATTGTATAGTGGCTTAAGATTTTGCTCATGCAGACAAAAGGTTACAGTTGTGCAATAAGCAGGTTCAGATGAAAAAAAACCTCAAAACAGGTTACAGTGTAACAATGTGTACAGGCTTAAGAAAAAGGAAAAGGATATAGAGTCATAAATAATAGTTTAAAAATAATAAAGTCATCAAAGAGTAAAGTAATAATAACAATAAAAAAGAATAAGCCATGTAGAGATGGGAAATACACAGGGAGCCTGGATCTTGTATGTTATTGTGTTGTCTTTGAATTTTTTAATTGCTGATAAGCAAATGACACTACTGGGAGACATGGGATTGTGAAAGGGACTGCTGAAATAAACAGCCTAGAATCTAAGCATGCCTTAATTTTAAAATGGAACTCAAAAAATGTACAGCTTAGGGGAAGAGGTTGTGCTTTTTGCTTCCATTTTTAAACGAAAAGCTATAGATTCCTTCAAAATTAATAAAGATCAGATTTGACTAGGAAAGACCTCCTGAGGATCTTGGCTGCAGACACGAGGGAGGAAGCCAGGAAAGACTACAGGGCAGGTGACATGTATGCTGATCCTTCTACATGGGGACAGCTCTGAGACTGGATGAGACATAATAAACTTTGCTGGCTACAGAGTCGGCATAACAGTGTGGTTATACAGTCCAAATAACCTTATAAAGTTGATAGATGTCTTTTATCTGCTCAAACATAAAACAAATCATCTTTAACTGACTTGTGAGCACTGTACATTCCATATTTATGTTACCTTTATGTATGTATGTTACCTTTAAAAGTTTGTATGTTTTCAGAACAAAAGGATCAGACATGATTAAAGATAAATAGCTGAAATGATACAGCCTCTCAGAATGCCTCTGTTACAGTTTTCTCAAGTTTCTGCATCCATAACAACTTCAAAACAGTTAGCTGAGATGGTCCAGTCTCACAGACTACTCTAGTCAAGACTTCAGATAAGCTCTACAATTTCCTATTACACAAAGACTAAACAGCAACAACAAAAATAAAGCCAGCTCTCCCAGGACTTGACCACTATCCCAATTTTCCAAAGGTCTCCTAGAGATGCCATTGCCCACTTGACAACAGGAAACAGTCTAGAGAACATGAGATGCCCACAATCCCAAGAGGCAGGATGAATGGTTTCTGGTCATGCAGTGAACATTTGTCATTGTTTAGGGGACTTGGTTGAACGTTGCTCTTGGTCATAGTCAGGAGGAAAATTAAACAAAGGTTAGATTTAGGAATCTTTTTCCCAAATAAAGGGTGGGGATTGGTATAGGAAAGGATAGATTGTTGAATCTATCTTTAAAATAAAAATGATAGGATAAAAAGATTATTGAATCTACTTTTAAAGTAAAAATCAACTACTAGTCTCAAATATTTCATATCGACACAAACTGTTATATATTGATATAAGTTTAAGGTTATTTTTGTTGTACTGTATGCTTCTACTCTTGTTTAAGATATTATATCTATGCATCTCATTTAAAAATGTAATATATAACTAAGAAATATCGGTTATTAATTAGTCAACTATGATAATCAAACTTGTAGTCATGTTAGGTATGCTTTCAAGGTTAAGCCTAGGTTTGTTTAGCTCAGATATACTCAATAGATAATGGTGCTCAAACTTGTCAGAGATCTGAGAATATGGCACTTACAATGTTTAATGGAAAAAACTTACTATGGCAGAGACTCCCAAATCCTAGCAGTGACCTCAAAGTCTCCAAAGGAGATGACAGGGCACCATGGTGTCTCTACCTGGATTGTGGTAACACTAACTACTGGGCAGGAATGCCCCAATATAGCACCTGCCACCAGGACCTGGCCCAAACTGTGGACAAGCAGGAAAATGAAGAGTTGATTGTCCCACATAGGGCACCATTTGTAGGGAGTCTTTTTCTGTCCCTGTGGCCAGCAACCAAATAAACAACATGGAGACTTCTTGGCCAATAGCTCAGGTTGTGTCTAACTAGCTCTTACAACTTAAATTAACCCATTTCTATTAATATATGTACTTCCATGTAGCTCATGGCTTTTTAGCTCATCTCCTATATATCACGCTTCCTCTCTGTCTGTCTATTAAGCCTTCTTCTTCCCAACATTCTCTCAGCCCCCAAACTCCTGCCTAGCTATTGGCTGTTAATTAAACCAATCACAGTGACATATCTTCACACAGTGTAAGGGGATATCCCACAACAATGGTGTTACCAGTAGTATGCTGAGAAACCTTTCAGAGTTGGTTCTGAGGTGTTGGGGACCCTGGTGTGTGGTGTGTGCACATTCCTGTCGTGTCCAATGTGAAGCTGCCAACATCTGGACGTCACTCAACACGATCACCATGAGCTAGAAAACGCAGGTTCCAGAATGTCACTGGGTTATGTCTAACAGAAATTGCTAGAAACTTTCGTCTACATACTTCCAAAGAAAATTAAACAGTATGGCCCTTTAAAGCCAGCTCCTTGCCTGTTGTATTTGGCTCACAGTTAGTTACTAACTGCTCTCATGTGAGAAGTTTTGATGGGTTTCATTCTTATTATATAATCAGATTGGGGGTACAGAGATATATTTTCAGTCAGTTTTTAGGTTTCAGTGGCAGTTTTTGTTGTTTTCAGGGTTTTACCCTCTATCCAAAGCTGGCCTTGAACTCACTATGTAGGTCAGGCTGGCCTCGAACTTGTAGCAATCCCCCGTGTCAGCCCCTCCAGTGCTGGGATTATAGGTGATCATTGCCCCATCTGTGAGTTCTAGAACCATGAGGGCAACAAAACTTCACGCTTCAAAGTAAAACATTTCTATGTGAAAAGGGAAGCTTCAAAATAAATATGCAGAATTTTTATGCTGTAAGAATCCCCTCCATGTAAGTTGAGCAGGACAATGAGGCAAGCTTCACACTGTCCTATTTATCTAAACCTGGAAAGCAGCCTGGCAGAGCAGGTGGCTCAAGGGCTTTATAGGTGACCAGCCTTACTGCTCTAGTCCAAGTCCTGACATTTAGCAGCAGTGGACCTTCAAAGCGTCATTTGCATCTTTAAAATGGTCAGAACCACCCACATCTATAAGAAACAAAGCTGTGCACACCAACTTGCACTGAGCTCAAGCTATACTTTGAGACATTGTTTCATACTGTGGCTCAGGCTGCCCTGGAACTTACCATGAAGCCCAGGCTGACTCTGAACTTCCCCAGCTTTTTTTGGTCTCAGCTTCTGGACACCACACCCTCAATTCATCATTTTGTAACTCTGCTATGGTGGAGACTTAGAATCCATGAGATGACTGAATCCCTAGAAAGATCAGGATGAATTCAAACTCCCATTCAACATCTCCTTTCCCCTCTTTGCAATCCTAGAGTCTGTACAACCACACCTAGTGAGTGCAATCAACAAACTCAAAAATTCCTGGCTTCATCCAAATGTCTGAGAGGGGTTGGCTGAAAAGACATTAAGGTTCTCTGGGGCATCTCCCCATGGCCCCACTTTGACAAAATGACCAAAGTGTCTTCCGTAAGCCCCACATCCTCTTGCAGAGATGGAGACTTCTAGTTTCATTTACTTTTGGACACGCCACCTACCAACATCTCCATTCTGAAAGTCCCTAGTATAATTATGTTTTCTTCCAAACTTCATGGCTGGGATAGTCGTGGGAAATGGGAGGCCAGTCCCTTTCCTCCTCCTGAGGGGTGTAAAGAAGTAGCATCATCCTCAAGTTCAGACCTTGGGGACACAAAGGACTAGATGCTGTGGAGCACAGCACATGCCACAGTTCTTGTGTTTGCCCTGAGTTAAGCAAGGGCAATTTTTCCAGAGCCACACAGGCCCCAGAAAAGCCTTTAGGACATGCCTAACCCACCTCCCAGCTCAAGACACCCAGGCTTTCTTGTGACTGGATCTCCCAAAAGCCTCTTTTAGTACGACTCCCTTCAACCCCCAAACGGAAATCTTGTGCAAGGTCATTTTCATTAAACACACACACAAAACACACACACACACACACACACACACACACACACACACACACACACACACACACCATAGCTGCTCTAAAGGCTGGCACAAAAATCATTTCTAGTCTATGGCCATACCACCCTGAACACACCCCAACTCATTGGTCTCAGAAGCTAAGCAGGCTCTGGCCTGATTAGAACTTTGGACGAGAGACGGCACATTCCTAGCCATGTCCAGCACTTTGTGGTGAGTATATCACATGGCTTTGAGTTGGGGTCTAACCCTCAAGTCCAAGACACAGGTCAGGAGATGGCAAGATTTCTTAAGAAAAACAGTAACATCTAACCCTTTGTCCTACTTTCTCTTCCTTTTAAGCAAAGTAAACAATTAGAATTTTTAAACCTGCATTTATTTCTTTATTGAGACAGCGTCTCACGAGTCCCAGGCTGTCCTTCAATAGCTATGTAACAGATGACCTTGGGTTCTTCATTTTTCTCACCACCTCCCAAGTATTGGAATTGTATATACCATTTCACCCTGCTTGTATGCATGTTCCCTTTCTTGATTTCTCATTCTTCAATAGAGCATGAATCGATAAATTCTTTGCTTGTGACCATCCCAACCTTACAAATACACACAGTCACTTTCTCACACATTCACCTATCCCATGTTATTGTACTAAGCTCCTGGGTAAACACCTCATGTTTACTTATAATAAGTCCCTCTACATAGTAAACTGTTTTCTTGGCCTGAAAGAACTTTATTTTCCTTGGAGTTGCTCCTTGTTCATGCCATCCCTACTCCCCAGTGCTAAAAATGTTCAGCATACATTCTACCCCTGAGCTATAGCCTCAACGTAGTTATGTTCGTTAACAAAGTAATCCAACTGGGGGCTGATGTGGTGGTGCCTCCCTTTAATCCCAGCACACAGGAGCCTGGTCTACAGGAGCCTGGAGTCACCTGGTGAGACCCCATTTTAAAGGAGAAGGGTGGTATAGAGAGGTGGCTTGAGGGGTAATGTGACTGCGGTCAAGTCTGATGGCCCAAGTTAAAACTCCGGAATTCACACTGTAGGAGGAACAAAGTGTTTTCTCACATCCATGGGTGCTGTGGTATGTGAGTGGGTACAAGCACACACGCAAAATAAACAAAAGGAAAACTTTTAAAGGGTTTAACAAATATTTATAAATATTTACACACACACCCGTGTGTGTGTGTGTGTGTGTGTGTGTGTGTGTGTGTGTGTGTGTGTGTGTGCGCGCGCACGTGTTGCAATGACTGCACTGTCATAGGATAACTGTCAAGAGTTGATTCTCTCCTTTTACTGTGTAGGTCCCAGGAATTAAACTCAGGGCATTAGGCTGGTGAGCCAGGCAGATGGTCTGATTTCAATTAACTTTTTAATGGATAAAGATGTAAGTTCTCCTCGTTTTTAAAACTATAGACTACACAATTGCCATCCATATTCATCTTTTCTATGTATTTCTCATTTAAATAACTTCAAATACTCATAGAGTGTAAAAAGGTCTAAATCTTCTTTCAATAGTTCAGATTCAGCAGTATTCAGAAACAAAGCAAACACTTGAGAGTCTGCCCCAAGATCTAATCTGCTGGTAGCAGTACCATCCGTCCTCCTATGCAACTGTCACTTCAAATGTCCCTTCACCTAGACAGCGGTTCTCAACCTGGTAGAGATATCAGATGTCAGATACTCTGCATATCAGATGTGTACATTACAATTCCTAACAGTAGCAAAATTACAGTTATGAAGTAGCAATGAAATACTCTTATGGTTGGGGGGTCACCATAGCACAAGGAACTGTTATTAAGGGGCCACAGCTTTAGGAAGGTTGAGAACCACTGACCAAGACATCCTTCCAAATTTGGGAGTGATCTCTAGTCTCCCTTGTCTCCTATCTTCTGTGGCCTGGTTTATACCCTATTTTGTTCTGTGACTTCTTGAGGGAGAAGAGATACCAAAGGCCCTGAAGGAGGAATATTCTCAGTTGGAAGAGTGCTAGGAGGTCAGAGCTCCTGGAAAACACTGAAAGTTGGTAGGAATCGAGGGCTGAGAGGTCACAGGCATAGATCACACAAAGCCATGGCAAGGGGGTTGGCTTTTACTATGAGAAGATACATCAGTGGAAGGTCTTGAGCAGTGACGTGACATGGTCTCCACTGTGTTTTAACTCAGTCACAGTAACTGCCAGGTAGAAGAGAAGAGATCTAAATAACACTAGAGTAAATACAGGGAGGTTTGTACAGTGAAGAAATTCAGATGGGATTTAATGAAGCAACACGACACTTGCATATAACAGAGGAAGTGCCAGTGGGGAGGCTCTGTGGGTCAAAGAGCCTGTTGCGCAAGCCTGATGGCCAGTGTTTGATCTCTGGAGCCCATGCAGGTGAGAGGTTGTCCGTGGGGCTGTCCTCAGCTCTCCATATGTGTACGGGAGTACGCACTTCACATCGCATCATACACATATACGCTATAATAAAGTACATTTAAAATACCTAAGTGGAAAAAGTGTTTGTGCATGTACAAATCACAATGGGAAAACTACAGACTTGTCAAAATGTTAGCAACTGATGAATGTAAGTGAAAGGCACACGGTGATTTACTGGGAATTGCTAAAATGAACAAAATGTACTTCCACCCCGTTCAGCTATGTGTCTCTTGGAAGTGATAAGATATTCTGTACTCTGCACAGAGGTGATGGCCTCACTCAAAATGAACTTCACAAGCAGCCTCTGAATTGGTGACAGTGCAGGCAGAGCTGTACTGCGTGGTTTCCCTAAGGCTTTGCTGTGCACCAATCACTGCACTACACACTTACATTCATCAACTCAATTCATCTTTCACCAGCTGTAGCGTGATAAAGAAGCCAAAGCCACACAGCTCAGCAAATGCCCCTCTACTCACTGGGCTCCCTTCAAGGATACAGACTGCTGGGATGTGGAGAAATGGCAGTTAGAGGGCTAGGACACTGTGTGCTTCTGGGAGAGGGGGCAATGCAAACAGATCATCTTTAGGCCCAGTCAAGATCATTATTTTCTTCCTGGCTAAAATGGGCTTGCTTTTCCTTCCTGATCTGTCTGTGTCCAGGGATCACCTGCCACAGAAAAGAACCATCTTAATTCTAATGCAACTACGGCTTAAGAGTAGAAACTCCAATAAACTACTTCAAGACCTCCAGGGCTAATTCCAAGTATCTCTAATACTTGTACTTACATCACCTGGGAACAAGGACATTATAACCCATCACATCATCATCCACAGTAAAATGAGGCTTGGGGGCTTGAGAGAGGCTCAGAGGTTAAGGGTGCCTGCTCTTCCAGGATGGCCAGTGTTCAAGTTCCAGCACACATGATGGGCAATGCTCAATGCGCTGTAACTCCAGCGCCAGGGGATCCAACACCTTCTTCTGGTCTCCAAGGGTGTATACACAGACAGACAGACAGACAGACAGACAGACAGACACACACACACACACACACACACACACACACACACACACACACCCCTCTTTAAAACGCAGACCATGTTCAAACTTCTTCCAGGTTATTTTAAAGATGGATGCATCCAATCCAATAGCAAATTCTAGTGCTAATGTTGAGGAAGTCTATGTGAGCAAATGGTAATAAGGAGGATAAAGCAGCTGTGTACACTTTATGCAAACTAAACCCACTGTGCAAATACAACAAGGGCTGGAAGCCAAGGGAGGACTGCCATGGTGAGGTGGTCTTCACTATGATGATGGCAAGTCAGTAATGCGTTAAGGGATAAGCAGCAGGTCATGTTTCCTCAGCAGTCATACAGCAGGAAACACACATGTGTAAAAATTATACCTCAGTGCCTGGGAACAACACATACATCACTTTAAAATATTATGATTGTTTATTGAAAAAGTTGAAAGAGAAGTAAATGAGATGAAAAGCTTGCTCAGCCCTGGGCTTGATCCCCGCACCACATAAACTGGGTATGCTGGGTCATGTCTGGATCACATCACTTGAGGGGAGGAGGCAGGAGAATCAGAAATTTGAGGCATCCTGAGCTACACAGATAGGATACAGGAAATCCCCATATTAAAAAAAAAAAAAGTAAAACAAACGAACAAACACATTCTCTAGTTCCAAGTGTTAGTATTCAGGCACCTGTACTGGCCTGTCCTTGGGATTCTGACAGGATGTGCCCTTAGCTACAGCCACTATGAGAAAGCACCCCCTGTGCACGTTCACTATGTTCCCTTTTAAAGGGGCCCTGCCCACCTTCGATCCCTCTCTCTCTCTCTCTCTCTTTCTCCCTCCCTCCTTCTTCCTTCCCCCCTCCCTTCCTCCCTCTCTCTACTCCACTGCTCCTGTCTCTGTGAACCAGTCTCCCCCTTCCCTTTTTTTGATCCTTTACCTTAATTTAAAAACAAAACAAAACAAAAAAAAACACTCTGCTTGAGCCCTGTTACATGGAGTCTTTTTCTCGAGAGCTGCTGTTCTTAAATTACAACACCAAGTACCAATTCATTTTAGCTGCAAATAAAACGCAAATCACAAATATTTAATTTTTTTCCCTGTTATCTCATTCATTGGAAAGTTTCCTACTGCTGTCCTGAAGGCCTCCTCTCTACAAGTTCTCCACCTTTCAACACACTCCACCTCCCAATCCTCAGAAGAATTCTGTTTCTAAAAGTAAAATTGCATTCTGGGTATTTGCAGTGTCACAAGTAGTGAATGCTTGCTAAGCATACAGAAGGCCTACTGTTATCCTCAGCATCACCCCCACCCCAGCACAAAACAACAACAGAAACACCCCTACCCCAGCACGCAACAATAACAGCAATAGCATCACCCCCTACACAAAGGCATTCTCACTGATAAAGTACTCTAGCCCTCACCTCCCTGCCTCTTTGCTGCTTCAACTGTGACATCCCAGTTGTGTCTTCACAGCCTAGTTGATCTGCTGTGACAGCTCACTTTTCATTCCTTCTAACAATTTTTAACTGTCACGTGCACGGGTGTATTGCCTGCACGATGTATGTCTGTACACGTCTTGTGTGTTTGATGCCTGTAGGGGCCAGGAGAGGGTGTTGGGATTCCCTGGAGGTTGAATTTCAGATAGCTGTGAACTGCCCTTTGGGTGCTGGGAATGGAAGGAAGTCCTCTGGAAGAGTAGCCAGTGCTTTTAACTGGGCCGGCACCTGCTCACCTTAACCACCCGTCTCAAGAGTTGCTGAACCCTAGACCAGTCCACTCTGACAGCACAAACCCGACACTTGTATCTACATCCTTGTTTCCCATTTTACCACGGCTCACTTCGGAACATGCCTTAGGAAGTCCTTGTTCCTTCAGTGGCCAGCAGGCCTCCTGGCATCCAGTTGGAGCTTACTAAACTCTTGCCATATTGATTCCTCTTTACATTTAGCCGAATCCAAATAAAGTTATTGGCTACTATCCAAATGACAAATCATCCAGGCCACAGCATGTCCACCCCCTAGGTGGACCCCTAGAATAGGCCAGATTTCCTACCGGTCATGCATTTAGAATCAACAATGGCGGAGAGGGATCAATCATGGAGAATCTGATTCAGACAGCTCCAGACATTGGCAGCTGCATTAGCAAGGCTGAGAGCCAAGAGTGCGGTCTTACCTGATGGAGGAAGAGGGGAAGTGCTCGTGAGTCCATCTGCTCCACCTCGCCTCGGATCAGCGAGAAGAGTGGTTGCAGCGCTGGCACTTTTGGGGGTTCATTAGCGTTCACTCCGGCAGCCTCCTCACCAGCAGCCTGCAGCTCTGCATTCAGAGTCTGCATTAAAGGTGTGGCGTCTCCTACAGAACATGAAGGAAGTGACTGCATCAGGCTAGACCCTGTCATGGAGGAATGCTTTCAAACTACCACTCCCATTGACGATGAAAATTTCAAGTAAAATTAACCATATGGGAAAAAAACAGCAATCCAGAAACCACAAATTACTGTACTCCTTCAGTTAGCAATTTGTGCGAGCACTGGCTCAACCATTTCGGCAGAACTGTAACTGAGTATCAGTAAGAAGGGGCTGAGGAGAAAGGTAGGTAGCTCAGTCAGTCAAGTGTTTGCTTTACAAGAATGAAATCCCAAGTCAATGCCCAGAAGTCATGGTAGTACACCCTGGTAACCCCAGTACTGGAGAGAGAGCCAGGTGGACTTCTGAGGCTCACAGGCCAGCCAGCCTATCCCTTAGTAAGGTTCAGCCTAGGAAGAGATCATCTGAGGCAAAACAAAGGCGGCTGGTCCCTGAAGACTGATATCTAATGATGTTCTCCAGCCTCAATAAGGAAAACACACACACACACACACACACACACACACACACACACACACACACACACACACACACCATATCATAAAAAGAAACAAAGAAACATAACTTACTACCTGGTCAAAAACTTGGCTCTCCCAACTGAAAAGTAGACTATACTTTGACGTTCTTTTATGGAGTTCTTGCCTCAAATCTGACAGACCTGAACAGGGAGGTAAATGTGTCGCTCCATGAGACAGTTAAAACAAAGTGAGTCTCCTCTTTACCACATTAGAGCTACCTGAAGGTCCCAGGAGACTAGTAGGGATTCAGGTGGCAACAGTAACACTGGTGAGGTGTTCTTTCTGCAGAGAAAGAAAGTTCTGCAAACTTTTGAATTATTACTGCTAAGTGCTCAACCCATCCACGACCTTTGAGATGCACCTGCGCTTGTCATTTTAACTGTTATAAATGATAACCTCAGCCTTCACCAGATCCAAATTTTCATGTTCTAGTCAAGTAAAACACCCATCCTTTTTGAGTACAGGCGCTCAGCTCATCTGTCTCAGGAAGGCTCTGTCCCAGGAATAGAAAACAACATGCTCTGTCCCTCAACAATGTGCCCCAAACCCCACCTTTCTCTGTCCTCCAAATAAAGTAGTGCTGGATCTCTCTAAGCTGTTGCACACTTTAAAAGCTGGAAGAGTTCCCACCCACTTCTACCTATTTATATTCTACCCCAACACCCCCCACACACACACACTCATGAACTTCAGTGATATATTACCCACACCTCTATTTTACCTCTTGAGACAATGTTCCCTACTGAGACAGAGTCCATAAGGCAAGCAGAAGCTGGAAGGTCTGAGGTTCCATGCTGTCTTGAGCTACTCATGGAGTATGAGGCCATACTGGGCTACAAGAGGCTGTCTCAAAACAACAATAGCACTGGAGAACTAGATACAGGGAAATTCCTGAGGCTTGCTGGCCTACCAATTTAGCCAACCAGTGAGCCCTGGGTTCAACATGAGACTTGTTGATGAAACACCATGACCAAAAGCAAGTTGGGGAGGATGGGGTTTTATTTGACTTATGCTTCTATATCACTGTTCATCACAGAAGGGAGTAAGGACAGGAACTAAATAGAGGACAGGAATCGGAAGCAGGAGCTGATGCAGAGGCCACAGAGACATGATGCTTACTGGCTTGTTCTTCATGGCTTGCTCAGCTGGCTTTCCTATAGACCTGTGACCACCAGCCCAGGGGTGGCACCACCAACAATGGGCTGGACCCTCCCAAATCAAACACTGATTAAGAAATGTCCCACAGTCTTACCTATGGCCCAATCCTTTGACAGGGTTTCTCTGTGGCTTTGGAAGCTGTCCTGGAACTCGATCTATAGACCAGGCTGGTCTTGAACTCACAGAGATCCACCTGCCTCTACCTCCTGAGTGCTGGGATTAAAGGCGTGTGCCACCACCACCCAGCTTCTAAGGCCCAATCTTATGGAGGCATTTTCTAGATTGGGATTCTCTCATCTATGATGATTCCAGCTTGTATCCAGTTAGCATAAAACAATCCTGCACAGAAACTCAGTCTCAACTCTCTCCCTCTCTGTAATATAAAATAATAAGGCAGACAGCGATTGAGGAAGACAACTGACATAGATGACTGGCCTCCACAATGAATGTACAAAATAAACAATAACATTTGTTTAAAAGAAAGAATTATGAGGCAGGGGGTGTTACTTAATGGTGTAAGGCCTTGGACTCTGTCCCTTGCACAGGAAAAAAAAAAAAAAAAAAAAAAAAAAAAAAAAGGAGAATGGGGAATAGAAAGGGTCATCATTGTGAACAATTGTTTTTAAAAAAATGAAAGTAAGTCTCTCTCTCTCTCTCTCTCTCTCTCTCTCTCTCTCTCTCTCTCTCTCTCTCTCTCTCTCTCTCTCTCTCTCAACCTTAAAAGAAGTGTCCTCCAGTCCCCTACATAAAACACAGAAGGTTTTCAGACAGTGAAATAAGTGCTTGCTGGAAGAGTTCAACAGCATTTTTTTTTTTTTTTTGATTCTGCCAAAAGTTTACAACAGAGTTCTACCATGCCTTATAATAATGCTACTGAATAAGGACATACTTTATCTTAGGAACATATAAAGTACACATTGATATTCTAACTATATGGAATTATACTTAAAATATACCTTTACTGATTTCATGCCTTTAACAGGACAAAGAATTCACATTAGAAAACTATCTGCTAGGCATGGGGGCCACTATTTTAATACCAGCAGAGGAGGCAGAGCAGGGAGATCTCTATGAGTTCCAGGACAGCCTGGTCTAAAGAGCAAGATCTAGGACCACTAGGACTGTTACACAGAGAAACCCTGTCTCAAAAAAAAAAAAAAAAAAAAAAAAGGAAAGAGAGAAAGAAGGAAGGATGGAAAACTTTCTGTGAGCAGTAAATGAAATGGTAGAGACCCCTGGATAAAGCGAGGTGTGCATGTGCTCCCCACTCACACTATCATTTAAAAGATCATTAATCAGGCTTATCTTTGAGACTGGGTCTTCTTTTAAAGAAAAGTATCTGGAGGAAAAGGCTACTAAAGCTTACATACCCAATGTTGCAGTAAGTAACAAACAGTAACATAGTATGCTGGAAGTCTGACACAGTGACTTCAGAGTTCGGAGGAGGCAGGAGGCACAGTTCAAGGTCATCCTTTGCTACATAAGAAATTTAAAGCCAGTCTGAGCTACATGAGAGACCCCCCCCCCCAAAAAAAAACCCTCCAAAATACAAGAATAACAAACACAAAAGGAGCCACTCAAGAGTTAAACACTTAGTTCAATGTTTACTAACACTGTTAGTTTGAACACAAGTGGACTCCACATATAGTAACATGTGATTATCTTTCAGCTTGGCGTCTTTTGCTTAGTCAGGACTCAAGTTTCCTTCACTTCTTCCCATGGCTTCAGATCTCATTTCTTCTCAGCACTGAGTCCTTCATGGACTTGCTTTGGTAGGAAAGTGAGTTAGAAGAGAAAGAAACACTGGCATAATCATGGACTTACAGACTAACACTATGTGAACCTGCACCTCTCCACTGTACTAAGTGACTTTATAATATCTACTTGGGCTTTCACACTGTAATACGGAAGCTCATGGTTCTTCATGTGTCTTTCAAGGTAATTTGATATTGTTACTTTAAATGATGCCCCATGAGCCTTGCAAATGATTTGCTTTGAGTGGCTTAATAATGCTTCATGAATTATCACTAAATTTCTCTGTGGCAAATACAAAGTTCTCTGGTAAAAACACATTTCTAGTTAAGCAAGAATATCAAAACATGAATTGCCACAAGTAATTTCACCTCCACTATGAAGTCTCACTCAATATAAATAAAGCTCTCTGCTGCTGTGCATGAACCCAGATGGTTGGAGAGAAACAAGACACGCTATTTACCTTCCTTTGCAAAACCATGTGAGTTATAGCTAAAATACCCAACAAGCAACTCGGTGATGCTATTTATACATTTTGCAGATGACAGGCAGATTTATAAGCCCTAATTTAACTTAGCACCTGTCAAATTTATTAAGCTCCAAAATAGAGACCACAGTTCAACATTTGTCTGTTAATATTTAATGTAGATTTTTACACTTGATTTTAGCAAAAGGCTGAGAAACCATTTTAGCTGATTAAAAAAAAATATTTGTAAAAACCTTGGGGCAGGGATTGGACAGCTTATCTTGATTGAGATACCTTTATTCAGTTCTGTGTCCCTGCACATAACTGACCCCTTCTGCCTAGAGCCTCAGCCTGAAGCCCGTCAAGAGATACTCTGCAGAACCCTGTGATATCCTTTAACAGCCTTTGTCTTTCGATGCTAGGATTGCACGCTGATATACACACCCCTACAGTAATCTGCCATCTGTGAACACAGCTGATATGCAACGTGTGGCTCCAGGCTGGGTGAATGGTGTGACTGCATCATTTAATGGCCAAATCCATGACTATGACACGTTATCACAGACAAATGACACCCAAAGGATGCTGTCCAGAAGCCTGCAATGATGAGGTAAACATGGTATCATGGAGGCCCTAGAATTAGGGTTTCAAAGCCAAATGGCAGAAGAGGCAGCCCCATTCTCCCATGTCCCTTTTATCTAACCTGTCCCTGTTACCTGAAGGACTGTCTTAGCCTTATCTAATTAGGAACCCTTCCAGAGAAGGAAAGTGGCATGCATTATGCAATCAGAAAGTCAAATGACAACTAGTTGGGTCAGAAAATGACATTTAAAGCCAGAGAGGAAAAGCCAGGAATAAAGTTACCCTCGAGAAATCAGGGCATTTGAGAGTGTTCGTGTAATGGGCAAACTACAGAGCCATCCCCAGTAGTTGGGAAAGATAAATGCTTAGAGAAAGCCCGAGGCTTTCACCCGGATGAACTTAATCTCTGCATCAAGCAGGGAGTGAAAGCTGAGACAGAACCACAAACAGCTTGTTAAAGGAGAGCCTCTAGCCAAGCTGTAAAGCCCTGAAGAGGAACCCCAGCTAACCCAATCATGAAGTGCCACCCTTTGCTTCCCAGAGTCACTACCAGGTATACAAAAGAACAGCGTGGAATGGCCTGTGTAAGGAAAGACATCAAATGATGGAGAACATCCCCGAGGAAGATTACCAAAGAATGTAAGTTAACAGTCTGCAACATGCTCGAATTTAAGGAAGCCATGAAGAAGACATGAAAGAACTCAAAGGGAGACCGTGAAAGAGAGCTCAAACAAGGGAATTAGCATTTAATGCACAGACATTCTGTTTGGGTGACTTGAGTTTGGAAACAGGCAGCAGTGAAGACTATGCACGCACATTATGGGTATAATTACTGCCACGGAATGAACAGAACCATTTGGGGAAATGAGTGGTTAGCAGGGCAAATTTATGTTTACAGCAACAAAAATAGTAAAAGAAAAAAAAATACTTTCAGTTCTATGATTTTGTTGTGATTCTCTGAGCCACTATGTAACTCAATTCTTCACATTGCTGCACCCAAAACTGCTGTGTCCATCTCGGCCAGAATCTTGCAGACAGATCAGGTGGAAACATAAATAGAAGGTCTAGCTTCTAACTGACAGGAGAAACAGAGGAGAGCCCTCACCACTGAAATACTGGGGTCAGTGTCTAAACACAGTGAAGCAGACTCCGCACGAGGGCCAGCATTATGAGGAAGATAAATCTGAAACAGTCTTCCCGGCCTGACCTGGGGTCAAGGGGATGTATTATGTCTTTACAGCTTAATTACCACTTGTTCCATGGCTGGGTCTCCTCCCTTGCCTTCAGGCCACAGCCTCTGCCTTCAGAAAGCACAGGCACAAGCAGGGCTGTGGTGAAGTTGGGCTGGGGTCATGCTATCCTATTAACACAGTAATAAATTAATGATAAAGAATAAAGAAGATGGCACATATGATGATCCCAGGCACTGGAACTGTCCCCAGGATTTATTTCAGGTAGCATCTTAAGTTATTGTTTGTTTTAAAACAGGATCTCACCATGTAGCCATAGCTGATTTGGGACTCACTATATAACCCAGGACGGCCTGGAACTCATGGGTGATCCTCTTGCCTGCTTCTTGTAAGTGCTGAGATTACAGGCATGAACCACCGTGCTGGGATTACAGGCATGAACCACCATGCCAGCTTTAGGTGGCAATTTAAACATGACTGTTAACACTTTGGACTGTTTTCAAAGACATGCCTCTCATCTGCTAAATTCTCTGCTGCTGCTTTTTTTTTTTTTTTTTTTTTTTTTTTAATTGTTTGCCTTTTAAGCTACAGCTATCCTATTCAGCAACCACAACTCTGTAATCTACCAGCAGCGACCTAGCAAAGTCTGAGGGAATTCTGTTCCCTCAGACACCGATTCTTTCAAAGCTACTAAGGAAACTTATTTCTCTGTCTCACTAAAGAACTCAAGAATCAAAGGCTGAGTAGCAAGCAGCTCACCTCCTGGAGTCTCCTAAGAAGTTCTCTTTCTCATTCCTTATCCCTCCTTATAAACCTCCACCTGGCTCCTCCCTACAACTTCCTGTTCGTTAGTTGCTGACCCAGACTCCTGACCACAGGTGAATTTTATGTAATCAAACACATCTTTGCATCATTAAACAGATGTTCCAGAGCATAAGCAAAAGTAACACACCTTAAAATGATATTTTGTAACACTCTGCTTATAAGCTGCTATCACATTAGACTCTGGACAGCTACACACACGCCTCCAAAAGAATCCTCTCATTCTTTGCTGGTAGATGTCACAAAGGACACTTTCCCTGAGCAAAAGTTGCAAGTCTTTGCTTTTCAGAGCACTTAAAGAGGATGGGCTCTGACTAAAATCTTCAGTAAGTCATTCTGAGCTGTAGCCTAGATCTATGTCCTTCAGCGGAACTTATCTTGACCTTAAAGGTCTTATTTATTTTCTCCGTTCAAATACAGGGCTCATTACATCACCACATTAACGTAAACTCAGTGTTAGTGAATTTGAGAAAGCCTCTCACAAAATGAATGCTGTGAAAACGCGAAGGGGATTTAACAAATATGGGCCACTGAGACCATGCATGGCCCCATCTCTCAGTCTTTGGCCCTGAGGTTTCAGAGTAGGTGACCACACAGAGCTGTGCCCATTCCACCACGGTGCTCCCTACTCTTCCCTCCAATTTTGTCACTTTCTAGAGCTTGCTGCAGGCTGTTTTCATTTCGTATTCTTGGCACACTTAGTGCATACAAATATTGCCAAGAATTAGACTCTAAATTATGTAGATCATGCCAATTAGCACCAATGTTGGGAATCTCTAATTTTCCTCTTAGACGTTTGATTAGCTGTTCTACACAATAGGTCTTATTAAAAACTAAAAATATGCAAGGGGTTTGCCTAAGCATACAACTAGCTAAACAAATTCCTAAACCTTAAATTAGTAAGTTCTTAAACTTCTTGTCCACAAACAAAAAACTCAAGTGTCAAAGTTTCATGAGAAATTAATACAGAACTTTTCAACTCTGGCACCCACTTGGGTAATATGAAAATGGACAGGTCCCACCATGTTATCAAGCTCATTCCAAGAACACTAAATACATTAGGTATCAAGTACAAAGTGTTCCACGGTTCTATCAGATAAACAAAAGTAAACAAGACTCTTAAAATTAAATGTCCTTATATGGAAGTACATAATCAGGAAAGGATGTAAGTAATGGCTCTTATGAGAAAGTCTGGATACCTGAGTTCAATCACCAGGTCCCACGTAAAGGTAACAGGAGAAAACTGACACTACAAAGGCCTCTGATGACGATATGTGCACCGTCTGTACCTGTAATACTTGAACTTTAAAAGGCTTATAATCTCCCTATACCAGCAATTCTTTGTGGGAGAAGAGAGAGAGAGAGATTAATTCCCAGAGGAAACGAACTGAAAATGTCCTTAACTGATTTCCCATTTTAATCTATAATTCTTCCCTGAAAGCTCCTGAAGATGGATCATCTTTGGAATAACAGAATCAAGTGAGAAAGGAACATTTAGAAACCGGAAGTGAAGTCTGAAGAGAAGCAAAGAGAAACACATATAATTGCACTCTATACATTTTGCATAAACTGTGGTACATCGATTGGGTTTTTCTTTAGCAGGGACCTTTACATTTTGTGGAGCTGTGGAGCTATATCCTGTTTCAGCACATTACCAACCCACACACACTACCTCCATATTCTTTTCAAACATAGTTTCACTGAGATGTAATTTACACAGCTTACATACAAGTCACGTGTTCAAGTACAGAATTCAACAGCTTTACTATCTAGCTATAGTGCTGTCTCCTGTGGCTTATCTCACTAAGCACAATGAATGCTTTCAAGATTCATCCTGTGGCTTGTATCAGCACCTCCCTTTCTATTGCCAGGTAACATTCCGCTTATGTGTGTACTTTGATTTGTGTGGCTCATTCCAATGTTCACTTTCCTGCTTGTGTGTGTGTGTGTGTGTGTGTGTGTGTGTGGTGTGTGTGTAAACAATTAGAATCAAATAACAGAATACTCATTTTAAAAAACAACACAGACAAGACACTTTTAATCAAATGCAGTTCTGACCTATGTTGATGCCTGGAAGCAGTTATCTTAAACAAATGAAAATAAGACATCATCTCTTTGTAGGGATCATGGTTCAGTAAGAATCTGGACTAAAGAAATTGAAAACTAAAGGAGACTGTAGAAAACGCAGTCATATGGCACATTTCACGTCAGCACTGAAGGACTGAGAAGAGAGCAGGCATGGTGGTCCATGCCTAGAGTCAATCCCAGTAGCCAGGAGAGGAGTCAGGACTACTGTGATTCTGAGGCCAATCCCAGTTACACAGTGAGTTACAGAATAGTCTGGGATACTGTCTCAAAAAGCCCAAACAGGAGCCCCTAAAATATCCCCTAATCTTTATGTTTGTCTATATCCATCTATGTTTATACATAACTGCAAAATATGGATTTGGAGGTATATTGTTGTTTTCATTTTCACCATGAATGAAATTTCGTTTCTTAAATAAATATCAATTTACCAGGACTGAATGTAGTATGGGGGAAGAATCTGAAAGCTGCATTGACAATCAGACACTGTATTTGGGGGGTGGGGTTCAAGACAGGGTTTCTCTGTGTAGTCCTAGCTGTCCTAGAACTCACTCTGTAGGCCGGGCTTAAACTCACAGAGATCCACTGGCTCCCAAGTGCTAGCATTAAAGGTGTGTGCCACAGGACATTCTCTGTGTGCTCTGGGCTACTGTGACATCCTTGGTCTTCATCCTTATCTCACTTCTCCTATCTCAGCTTAGATATCGGTTCCTCCTGGAAGCTTTCACAGTTCTCCCTGGACATTGCACTCCACTGCTAAGGATGTGCCTGACCCTGTAAGGCTTCCTTCTCTGCTAGAGTACCCCTGCTTTTACTTAGCTCCCTCACTGAAACGGAAAGGCAGGTTCACCAGCAGCTGAAGAGCACATGGTATGCAAAACCCAATAAATGCCTGACTAAGTAGTCCTCTGTAGGTCCATAAATTAATGCATTGACAATATTTATAAAGTACAAGACTTTGTTGTTATGTAAAGCATTATCATTGTGCCTTAGTTAAAACATCTTCAGGTTGCAGAGTAAAGGCCCCCCAAAATGATTATGCCCCAATTCTACTAATCTGTCCATTCCCTAATGTTACAAAGAAAGCTGAAGCAGCAGATGGATGTAAGGCTGCTCGTCACTTGTCTTTGAACAGGGAGGTTACTCGGGACCACTCGAGGGACCTGTGTGAGCACAGGGCCCCTTAAATACCAAAGACATAGGCAGCAGAATCAAAGTTCATGTGCAAGAACTCTACAAGTAATGGCTGGCTGGAAAGACGGACGAAGGGACCCACACACTGGGCGAAAAGCTGGAAAGTGGGGTATGACTCCCCCTTAGAGGCTCTAGGCAGAACGTGGTTGGCTGACAGCCTCACTTTAGCCCAGAGAGCAAGGGCAGACGCCTGAGCTGTAGAACTAGGCGACAGATAGTGTGTGCTGTTTTAGGTCTCTAGAGTTGGAGGGATTTGTTAGGAGGCCAGGGGGAATTCTCTCTTCTTTCTTTATTAATGAATATATTTTGGGCTGGAGACAAGGCTGACAAAGTGGCTGTCACACAAGCACAAGGAACAGAGTTTGGATCCTCAGAATTCATGTGTGACTGGACTAGACACATGGAGTTGGAGACCAGTTAGAAAAGTTCTTCTATGGTCCACATCAGACATATAAGATACAACTGGGAGTCCATGCTCTATGGCATCTCCAGTTGTTAATTTAGGTATCAGTAACATGCCAGTGTGCACTTTCTACCTAACAGTAAACACAGGACAAGGTCCCAGGTTCAGTTCTTAGTACCACAGACAAAAGAGCTACGGCAGACTCACAGTCAGGTTTATTCCCTAATTTTAAACTAAGACATGTCACCCAGAAGAATGTTCTGTGATACAGAGAGCACAAGAACTCACTCATATACATTTGTCTTTTGGCTGCTTGCCTGAGGACAATGCTGCAGGATATGCAGTATTAGCTTCCTTGTAGATACGCTGAGTTCCTGATCTCAGATCACAAGGGTCGCATCAGGCATAGCACAGCTTCAAACCTACAGCTCTAGCTATACCAGCCCGACTCCAGGCTGCAGATCCATGTCCAGGGTTCATCTTCCTCCAGCTTCCGGCCCTTCTTGTCTTAGACCAGCTGGATACATTGTGAAGGGCAAAAGAAGAGCCCGATGAAGTGCTGAACTTGGCAGCTCACTTTAAGAGTCTGCCTTCCTCCATCTCCCTCCACACACTGATTACCTCTGGTTCTGGCTATTTCCTGAACTGTTTTGTCTGATGCGTAGATACCATGGTGACCAGCACTGAGTAAACATCAAATGTTGTTATGGCAATCTTTAGACACTTAATCTGAACTTGTCTGTTAAGCCATACAAAATTTATAAGCCATTGATTGCCAGGGGCTGAGGGACTGGAGAAATGGGAGGTGACTGCTAATGGGTTCATAGTTTCTTTTACAGGAGATCCAATACTGATGATAGCTGCACAGTTCTGTGGCTATAATTAAACTGCTGTGCCGTATGCTTTAAAAGGCAAACTTTGTGGTCTGTTAATTACACCTCTATTTTAACAACTTGCCATTGTAAAGAAACCAGACACTAACAAATGTTGGCAAAGAGACAGATACTGTATCTCTCCAAATTTTAGTGGGGATATAGACTGGTGGAACCAAATAGAAAAACAGGTCACCAGGTAAACACCATGCAGAACCACCTCCCATTGATAAATGAGAGAAATAAAGACATGTTCATAGAGGCATCACAGTGAACAAAAAGTATAATAGCCAACATGCTCATCAGTGTACACATGAGTACCTGAGAAATATGCTGCATCCATGCAATGGGGCATTCCTGAGTGAACCAGGAAAATGTGACACATGAAAGAAGCCAGCCAAAAAAAAGACCATCTACTGTATGACTCCACTAATAAAAAGTGTCCGAGAAAAAAATAAATTAGCAATTTCCTACAAGTGGGATGGCTCCTAGGAAATGACTGCTAACAGGTATGGGGTTACTGGGCTCTGTGGTCAGCTGACCTGGAACTCACTATGTAGTCAAGGTTGGCAATTCTACTTCTAGCTCACAAATGCTGGGGTTAGGGGGCGAGCCACCACTCCCAGATAGTCTCAGTTCTTAAAGATGGCACCATCAGACTGGAAAGACAGTCAATGTGCTTTTAAGGACAGTTTATACGACAAAACAAGGAAATACACACAGCACTATGTACATGTTTATCACCAGATCTTTTACCAAAAAAAAAAAAAAAAAAAAATGTATTCACACCCCTTAACAAAAATTACATATTTTAAGTTAACACGGAAAAGACAAAGGAACATGAACAGTCAAGTTATCTTTACTGGAACCAAATTATGGTTACCTCATTAAATAAGGAATAGTTAAGAGGCTCTCTGAGTGCTTGTATGTCTGTAGGCACATGTGTGTACAGGTCTATGTGTGCAGGTGTGTGCACACAGAGGGAGATAGGCCAGAAGTTAGGGCTGGGAGTTTTCTTCATTCACTATGTATTTTCTTTACTGAGGCAGGGTCTCTCAGGGTCGGAGCTTGTTAGCTTGTCTATGTAGCAGCTTGCTCCAGGAATCCTCTCTTTATCTAATATCACTGGGGTTTATACAGGCCTCCAGACCAGCTGGAGAGAGAGCTCAGAGGTTAAGAGCATTGGCTGTTCTTCCAGAGGACCTAGAATCAATTCCCAGCATGGCAGCTCACAACTGTCTGTAACTCCAGTTCTGGGGACCTGACACCCTCACACAGACACACATGCAGGCAAAACACGAATGCACATAAAATAAAAAGAAATAAAATTTTAAAGAAATAAAATAAGGAAAAAGGAATCTGAACTCTCGTAATTGTTCAGCAAGGACAGCTACCCCCTCAGCCCCATTCGGGCAGGCAAAACACGAATGCACATAAAATAAAAAGAAATAAAATTTTAAAGAAATAAAATAAGGAAAAAGGAATCTGAACTCTCGTAATTGTTCAGCAAGGACAGCTACCCCCTCAGCCCCAGAGTTTTATAGTTTACCCTAAATTTTAAAACTACAAATAAAACCCAGGATATGGAGTAACTACATTTCTTATCAGCCAAAGGACAAGGGAGCAGAAAGGAGGAGGAGACATTCTCCTGATTCATTAAGCCTCTTGCAAACACTGCTGGCCTGGGTACAGTGTGTTCTCATAAGGACTTCCAGCCAGCACTGCCATGTCTCTGACAAAACAAAACAACAACCAAACAAACAAAAAATCCAATCAACCAAATAAATAAAAACAGCCACAAAAATCTCCAGTGGTGGCTTTTCCCCACGAGTGCATGGTGAGTCAGACACAAAACTCTGCACCGGCAGTGTTACCTGCCAAACTAAATTCTGAAGGAACATCTGAATTACTTTGGAACCAAAGACACGCAGATATCCAAAACAGGTGCCTAATTCAACACTGGTACAAGGCAGGGATTGATTTTAGTTCATTGTGCCCTGTTCACCTGCTGAGCGAGGCAGAAAGAGCCCATGTGAAATTGCACTAGCACAGACCATCCGGGGCAGAGCCCTAGGCCACGGTGATGGAGGAGGAAAGTTTAAGTGCAGCAGACAACTGTAGCTTTATAAAAGTAGAGAAACAGGTCATGGTTCCTCTATAGGTGTGACACTGTAACGGACCACACAGTGGGACCTATAAGTACGGCTGCAGGACAAGACTAAAAGAAGAAAAGCAAGTAGGAATGTTGGTTTCTGTTAAGGGCAGTAAGATAATTTGAAGGCCTTACCTGGAGGTACTTTCTTAGGTGTGCCTTTTCTGGCTCGTGGGCTTCTTTTTCCAGGTGGTTTTTTGTCCTGTCCCGAGGAGGGCTGATCATCTCTGGCCCCTTTGCATGGAGTGTGTTCTGCCGCCTCCCCGGGGGCTGCCTCACAGCCGGACAGGCAGCTTTCATTGTTGTTGAGACTGTCCTGTTCAGACACTGTAGCTCTTCCCATCGCACTGTCGCTGCTGGTCAGACCCGCAGGCCTGTCCCCGTCAACCTGATTTTCATTTTCATCTGAGACAGAAGGCAAGGGCGTTATTCTCCTTTCCACGCTGTCGCCCGAATGACATCCATCTTGTGGTTCTATCTGAAGACGGTTTGTAGGAGCGTCTCTGTCATCCATTAGCGCATCCTTTGTGGAACTGTTTAAAGTTTCATCAAAGTCCTTCCATGCCTTCAAAGACAAAAAGAATAAAGGCTACTTTACTCTGTGGCCTCTGGGGACACATGTGGGTTACAGTTTCTCATGTCTTTTCATTTCACAGATGTTAGGAAAGGCATGGACCCCAGTCTTCCCTCTTCTTCACCTGCAACCTCATCCAAATCCTACCCAGTCCTGCACGTTGCTATAGTGGCTCTTGCAGACTGTGAAGGCAGCCTGCACACTGTGCTTCTAGGGTGCTCTAGATGGTTCTGATGTGCATTGGACTGGGGAAGCTGACTTGAGGAAAGACATTCCTAAAACCAATCACTCATGATACTCCAGACATGTGCCAGAAAAGTAAGATTCAGCGGTGCAAGTACGTCCTTGACTGCACAGCAGCAACATTTACAAATGACAACGGAAGCCATATTATTATTACTACTTTTTCTAGAAAGGCACACAGGGAAGATAATTTACTCTACTGTTTACTACACCTTTTACTTTCTCAACATGGGCACTGAGCACTGCTGAGGTGAACCTTACAATCTCCAGCAAGATCACTTTAAGCAATCCCATTTTAAAACAGAGAAGGTGGTAATAACTAAGTCTGGGCTATTTAATGTAGAACTTTGGGGACACGGTTGACAGGCACTAAAAAGTGCCTGTAGGTACCAAGGACCTGAGGCAAGCCAGAACAAGAGAACAGGCCTTGAAACTCACAAGCCATACAGATCCACAAGAGATCAAAAGTCAGTTACAAGCCATTTTTTACCTTATCATTCAAAAGTACATTTTTAAAAAGTATTCTGGCCGGAGTATTTATGCTTGCTTACAACTATTTCTGGCTGTTGCAATAATTCTGGGGGGGGGGGTTAATCCCCTTACAGGTGATAGTACTTAAAAAAAATATCTTCAATGGGTAAGCAGAAATTCTTACTCTTAAAAAAAAAAAAAAAAAGATTTATTTATTTTTTATGTATACAGTGTTCTGTCTGTATGTATGCCTGCAGGCCAGAAGAGGGCGCCAGCTCTCATTACAGATGGTTGTGAGCCATGCCTTTAATCCCAGCACTCAGCAGGCAGAGGCAGGTGGGTCTCTGAGTTTGAGGCTGGCCTGGTCTACAAAGAAAGTTCGAGGACAGCCAGGGCTACACAGGGAAACCCTGTTTATAAAAAAATAAAGCAACAACAGCAAAGCATAAACAAGGGCTGAGGGTGTAGCTCAGTTGATAGAGTGTTTGCCTAGAATGCCAGAAGCCCTGGCTTGGATCCCTAGCACCACAAAGATTGGGCACAGCAGCACATAACATTCATCCCAGTACTTGGAAGGCAGAGGGAGGCAAATCAGAAACTTACTATCCTTTCCAGCTATGTAGCAAGTCAGAAGCCAGGCTGGATATGTGAAACCCTATCAAAAAAATATATGTATACAAATATATCATACACATAAACATATAGATCACATATATGTAAATAAAAGTCTACAATATTAATCCCATATAAATGCATCTCATATTTGCAACATATTTTGCAACTGAGACATATTATTTCATACATAAGGACATTCTTAGAAAATAAAAAAAGGTCTATATCTGGCTGGTATTATTTTCTTTAAAACATACACAGCATTATCTCTACTGCATTTATTTTTACTGGTTTTCTGTTCTTTGGGGTCTTTTGGGTGGGGGCAGAGTCTCTGTGTAGCCCTGGCTGTCCTGGAACTCTCACTGTAGAGCAGGCAGACCTAGAACTTACAGAGATTGCCTTGCCTCTCTGTCTCTTGAGTGCTGGGATTAAAGCATGCACCTGTGTCCCTAACGTCTATTACTTTAAATGGCTTCAGGGGCTTTCTCGTTTAGACCATCAGCAGGAACTACCCCATGTTTATAGTGTGTACAGGATTTTATCATCTAGCCATAAGAGACCCGGCGGGCACACACACTAAGGGCACCCCCTACTGTGGCAGCCATTTCTCATGTCTGACCTCTGGTCTTCAAAACAATGCTACACCACAAGTATTCACATTGTGTTTGAAATGAAGAAACAAAATGCTAAGGTCAGAACCCTGGAAAAGAAGCAGAGCTGGACCTGAAACTCTGTCTTCCTGGTTAGGGTCCTAAGCAGTTCAATACAATAGCTGAGGACAAGGGACACACCCAGGTTCAAATGGTCTCCATGCCATTTTATAAGCTGTGTGGGAAACATTAGGTGAGTTACCTGGCAACCACACTCATTTTCCTCATCTGTGTGACTGCAGAACTGTAGAGTACCTGTCTCAAAGGGTTTCGGTTTTTTTCTGTTTTTGGTGAGGCCGGGGATTAAACCCAGAAGTTTCATAGGTGAATGTACTACTACTAAGCTACATGCTCTCATCCATTTTTCACTTTACACATTTAGTGCTGCCTCTGTGTGTGCATGTGCACACAGCTGCCTGCCTATTTCTCTGTATGTGCTTGTGTGTGTGTGCCACAGCACATATATGAAGGTCAGAGAATAACTTGTAGGAGTTGGCGCCCTCCTTCTACCATGTAGGTCCTGAGTACTGAACCCGGGTCACCAGGCTTGGCAGCAAGGACCTCTACCCACTCATTGCTCTGCTCCTAACTTTCTTGAATTTTCATTTGAGACATGACATTGCCAAGTTGCTCAGGCAGACTTCAGATCTGCTATATAGCCCTGGCTAGCCTTGAACTCGTGATTCAACGCTCAACTTTCTGGTATGCCTGGTAAAAAGACACTGGATGCTTAGGTAACAGGGCAGGTAAGGCACTTCAGAGAGTCCTTGGTCCACACAGCAAACACTTAGTAAGTGTTAACTCCCAGCACTGGTGATTAACTCAAGGGACACTCAGCCTTACTGTATATTCAGAAACAGCTTTTCCAAACATTCTACCAATGACCAGGCTCTGGAAGATAAACAATGCTGGGCATCGATTTACAATGGAGGGCTCTCATTCAGTCCCTGTAGTACTCACATGTCTCTTCTGAGTGTCCTGTTTCAGATGACTAAGATATCCAGAAATTAATGTTTGGAATTACTTGGGAAGGGCCAGAGAGAAAGCTCAGTGGGTAAAATGTTTGCCTTTCAAACACTAAGACATGATTTGATCCCCA
This sequence comes from Cricetiscus sungorus, assembly GCA_030556225.1. Lineage (NCBI taxonomy): Eukaryota > Metazoa > Chordata > Mammalia > Rodentia > Cricetidae > Cricetiscus > Cricetiscus sungorus. Next base: position 14,009,461 of record JANBXA010000730.1, read on the forward strand.
GAGCCCACATTTTAAAAGCCAGGAATATTGCTGGGTGTCGTGGCATATACCTTTGATCCTAGCCCTGGGAGGCAGAGGCTGGCTGATCTCTGAGTGTAAGGCCAGCCAGGGCTACATAGTCAGACCTTGTTTCAAAACAATAACCAAAAATAAATAAAAGCTATGTGTGGTTGCATGCATTTGTAATACCCTCTGCTGGGAGGCAGAAGCAGGCAGATCACTGGGGCTCACTGGGCAGCTAACCTAGTCTGTTCAGTGAGTACATATGTCTGTATGTAAAGATACACAGCTCCTAAGGAACACTCTGAGGTCTGGCCTCCACATGTACACACGAGCACACAAAACACACACACACACACACACAAGATTTCTGGGAGAGCAGGGCATGATGTACACACTGGTAATCTCCACTTGAGAAAGACAGAGGTAGGAGAGTCAGCCCTTGAGGGACAGCCAGCTACAGGAGACCCCATTTCAAAAGCAAATGACTCCTTGGTAAATTCAAAGTTACACATATTTGAAACTTTGCTACACAACAGACTCAATTCTCATAGTCACAAGCAGATAGTTACTTCTAGACCTGTTACACAGTTGAAGCAGAGACTCTTACCCACAGTGTTCTGAGGACAAAGGCTAAAAAAAAAAATTCACTCTATGGTCCCTGCCCGCCACCTACCCTAAGACAGAGACATGCCTCCAACGAGGAAGTTCAAGTCTCTTGAGGTACTTTTCTCTTCCCTGGAAAATGCTACGTCACTGAGTACAATTGCTCCTTCTATTGAGAGCCTTTCTGGGTGGTCTTTGGGTAGGTCCACAGCACATAAGTGAAACAGCCATTCCCAGGAACATCAGTTTCCTCTCCTTGGGCCTCACAACACTTGCCTCCTACTCTTTCATGGCCACACAATTAGTTTAACTTCCAAAAGGAACATCTCCAAACTGCTTTATAACACTGGGTCTCTTGATCTGCTAAGATTTTATTTTGTTTTTTTTGTTCTTTTGGTTTTCAAGACAGTTTCTCTGTGTAACAGTCCTAGCTGTCCTAGAACTGGAACTAGCTTTGTAGACCAAGCTGGCCAAGAACTCACAGAATCCGCCTGCCTCTGCCTCCAGAGTGCAGATACTGAAGGCATGTGCCACCATTGCCCAGCACCTGTCTGAATTCTTACTACCATGAATTCTAATCATTAACAAACTCTTCCAGCTTTGGGGCTAAAAGTAAAATGTCATATTTCTCTCTTTTTTCTGCCAGCAATGGGAGAAAGGACGGAGGAGGCCCAAGTAGACAACACTGGTTCAAACCCTGTGCTAACACTGCAGTTGATGGGGGAGGAGGGGGTCATCAGGACATGTGACTGCATGTTCAGACTAACTTTGTCCACACAATATGGCTACTCCATTAGAGACCCTATGTCTGAACCAATTCTAAGGTGGCAGTTAACACTGAATCACAGCTACAACACAGACACTAACATATTTTGCCTTTTAAAAGCATGACAGTAAGTCTGCCCGTTTCCAGACTCTTGTGGCAAAATAGCATTCCAAATATGTACATGGTGTAAGTTGTCTGACACATTGCCTCTCCAGCAGAAGAATTTCAAGCAAAGATATTCAAGGAAGGCCTATACAAAACATGAAAGCCAGAAAACCTTAAGGAAGAAATAACAAACATTCTAAACTAACAATCTAGAAGGAAATACTCACTTTGCTAAAAGCACAAACTTAATTGCTTATACAATTTTAATTCATTTTTACATTTGGATAGATGTAAATACAAGATGTTATTAATGTGAGAAATTATGAACAGGGGCAATTAGGCACACACACACACACACACACACACACACACACACACACACACAATATATATATATATATATATATATAATATAGAAACACATAAGGAGACTGCACCTGACATATTTCTTTGATTCATTCAAATAAGACTGAAAATACTCTTTCACACACCAAGTTTATTCATAAGAATAAAGGTTGGCCAGGCGGTAGTGGCATGAACCTTTAACCCCAGTACTCAGGAGGCAGAAATAGGCTTATCTCTGTGAGTTTCAGTATGGCCTGGTCCATTGAGTGAGTTCCAGGATAGCCAGGGCCTCACAGGAAAACCCTGTCTCAAAAAATCCCAAACCAAAAACTAAATAAATAAGTAAACAACTAAATAAATAAAGACTGACTTCTAAGTTTGAATTTGTGAGTTTGCAGACAGGTCAGGAGTTTGAGGCAGAGCGCCAAGGAGCTGCCCTCCTGCCCTCAAGTCCAGATCTGTCTATCTCCTCCACCGCACGTTTTTCTACTATGGACATTCACAGACTCAGCCACTCTAACCACCTCCTCATTGGGACACTCAACACACGTGTACCTGAAAGCCTCAGCCACATACGCTGGGTACTCAGGCACTCTGCCATGCTCCTCACTGCATTTAATACCGCTTCATTTTGTTTTTACTCAAGCTCAGGCTAGTTTCAAACTAGATCTTCAGCCTGAATACTGAAATTACAGCATGCTTTATCATACATGGTTTATTTCAAATAGTTTTCAAATGCACGTCAAAATTTCAATTCCATGCTGCACAATGGTGGCACATGCCTTTAGTCCCTGCACTCGGGAGGCAGAGGCCGGCGAATCTTAGAGTTAAAGGTCAGCCTACACTACAGAGCGAGTTCCAGGACAGTCAGGGCAACACAGAGAAACCCTGTCTCAGAAAAACAAAACAAAACAAAATTCAATTTCACATTTTAGAAATGACTGTTCACTGCAGTGCTGTGCCAGCAGGAAGTTTCTAGAAGCTGAGTTTCTAGAAGTATCTCAGCCAGAGGTCCATCTGAGAACCACAGAAAATTGTTTTCTAAAGGAATGCAGAACATAGGAAACTCAGATAATGCCAACTGAAGTGAGATTCTCTAACTTTTACTCACTGGGTGCAGCAACTATGGAAATCAGGATAGAGTTCCTCAAAAACCTAAAAACAAACTACATGTGATGGCATTTGCCTATGATCCCAGGACCTGGCAGGGAAAGGCATAAGGATCAGATAGATGTTCAAGCTATCCTTGTCTACATAGCAAGCCTGAGGTCAGCCTAGTCTACAAGATGCCCTGTCTCAAACAATAACAACAACTAAACCCACTTAAAAACAGAAGGATCAAATGGCCAAACTATGTCTCGTGGGTATATACTTCAAGGACTCTAAGTTCACAACAGGGATATTTCACACACCCATGTCTACTACTACACTACTCTCAAGAGCAGAGAAAGAGAACCAGTACCTTGCTCCATCAACAGGTGAACAGACAAGAAAAATGTGACACACATACACAACGAAATTAAAAAAAAAAAAAAAAGAAATCATGACATTTGCAGAAAAGTGTATGGATGAAGTGGATGGATGGAACTGGAAATTACATCAAGTGGGAAACACACACACACACACACACACACACACACACACACACACACACACACACACACACTCTGCCTGTTTCCTCTCAGACCAGGATCCTAGGTTTTAATGTGTGTACAGGCACACGTGCAGAGTGTGGAGGCCAGAAGCTGATGCTGGATTTTTTTTTTCCTCAATTGCTTTCCACTTACTGTTTGAGCTCTTTGGCTTGACTAGGCTGGGGTTACAGGTGTGTGCTGCCACACTCAGTTTCTTACAGATGTTACAGATGTTCAAACTCAGGTCCTCACACTTGGGCAGCAATACCTGTGTGTATGGTTGTGTGTGGTCATGAAACTAGAAAGAGGCCTACAAGAGGCAAAAAGGTGGTGGCAAGAATAACAGTATATGCACGGCAGGAATGCAGAGGAGTTACTGTGGAAGGGGACCGACTGGTAGGAGGTAGGAAGACAGGGGAGGGGACTGGAAAACAACAGTCAATAAAATCAATGTATAAAAGTGTCATATTTCATGTATGATAATTTTTTAAATGAATGAAAAAAAATGTAGTCTTCAAAAGTTCTACATGTGGATGCTTATCAGTCCCCTCTCCTTAAAATGTAACTCAAATGTAACTTCAGGGCTCCTTCACTAACAATTTCATCCATGCCGGTAACCACAAAATGTGAATTCACACAATTTGATTGACAGTCCACTGAATGTCGCCTATACATGTCCAAACAATGACAGTATCGGTCAAATGACATTACCAGGTCACAAGCAAGATATAAGCAGTACTGGATAATACCTAATGGGTAGGGTGGTAAGATATACATCAAGGGGTATGAGTAACAGGGATCTTCAGGGACTGAAATTTTCATTTTATATAACTACATTAAAATGGAAATCAATTCAGTAACTGAAAGACCCAAATATGTGTGGAGCACTGTATTTTAGCCTTTTACACCGCAAATTGTATTAAATCAAAATACAGACCAAGGGCTAGAGAGATGGCTCAGAGGTTAAGAGTACTGACTGCTCTCCCAGAGGTCCTGAGTTCAATTCCCAGCAATCACATAGCAGCACGCAGGCATATACATATATAGAACATTCATACACAAAATATATAAATAAAAATTTAAAAATACAGATCAAGCAGTGAGCATGGTGGCACACACCTATAATCCCAGCACCTAGGAAGCACAGGATCACAGCTTGAGACCTGTCAGGGTATAGCGAGCCGGAGACCAGCCTCAGTAACACAGTGAGGCCCCTGCAGATCTCTGTTTAGCTACTACTTTGTAATTTAATTGCACTGGGATTTGACTTAATTTGAAGACAGTATATACACCGCAGTGTAGAATGAACACTGAAATTATGGCGGTATACACCGCAGTGTAGAGTGGACACTATGGATTTATGGTAGTATTAATCTCTAGAGCATGGTTTTTGGTAGTATTCATCTAAGAAGACAATGGCAGTAGCCCCTTCTCTTCCAGTTTCCCACGTTGGCTACTTTATACTTTCCAGGTAATTCCCAGGGCCCACTCCCAACAGACCACACCGTTTCTTCAGTATATGCACTGTGAGTCTGATTCTGCCCTTTGTTTTCCTCCTGCGTTTGTTTTTGATACACAACTTTTATGATATGCCCAGGATGTTTTGACTTTTGGATATGAGGAAGTAACAAAAAGGAAGACAGCATAATTCTGAGATTGGCATTCTGAAAATAAACAAGAGTAGAGATTATGTTTTAAAGGCATATAGCATCCATTTCTGTCAAAAAGTATTGACATTGTCATGTTACAATAATTATTATTGTCTATGCCAGGAAATGCCTATCACATAACTTATATTAGCAAGAATGAGTTGGCATGGAATGAGTCACCATGAACCATGACTATGACATTGTCGAGGCAGTGTCACAGGGCAGTGTGGACCAATAGAAACACAGCACAAGCCATGTATGTAATACTGTTTCTAGAAACTACACTGTGAAAAGCCCCTCCCCTTTTTGGTACATGCTAAAGTGCACCCTAACCTTTTACAGGAGAAACTACCAATGGGAATTCCAGAAATTTTGAGGATAACAGAAAAAGTTGTCTTCAATCTATCTTAATACCAACTTTCATTTATAGCATACTCTGCAAAACTTGTCATCCTTTTTCCTACTTTTTTTTGTTTGACTTTGTTGTTGTTGTGTTTTTCTAGACAGGCTTTCTCTGTGTTGCCCTAGCTGTCCTGGAACTTGCTCTGTAGACCATGCTGGCCTTGAACTCACAGAGATCTGCCTGTCTCCGCCTCTCGAGTGCTGGGATTAAAGGCATGTGCCACCATTGCCCAGCTCTTTTTCTGCTTTTTTTTTTGGGGGGGGGGACAACTTGAATGACATTTCTAAAATCTTGACTCTGGTTTATTTCATATTTAACAAACCTAAGGCCTTAGGTTTGTTTGCTCTCCAGCATCCTGCACCCAAAAAAAGACTATATTTATTTTTAATCTATAGGAATGTTGCAAATGTTACCATCAATCTTTTATGGCTCTATAATGTTAGAGACACTCGCATTCTAAAATGCCACTTTTTTTGTTTGTCAGCTCCCAAAGAAGCCCAGGACAAGGCTCACTCAGTACTTGTGGCTTCTCCCACAAGTACTTCTTATCCCAACCCCTTCCTAAACTCCCCCTTCCAAGGGCTGTTTTCCTTCCCTTCCCCCAGGCTTCTCACTCCCATATAACTCAGCCATCTTGGCTACTTGCTCTCTTGGCTCTCCTCTTGGGTCCTGGATGGCCCTCCTCTCTTGGTTCCCATGAGCTCTCTTGGTCCTCTTGGTCTCCCCTCCCCCCATCTTTTTCTCTCTAGCTCTCCCCTGCCTTGCCTCTCTCATGGTCCTGTTCTTCCTGATGGCTATGCTCAGTCTGGACCCTTGCAGATGCCTCTGGCTAAATTCTCTCTCATAACCACAATAGACTCTTCTCCTCAACCACTCCTAAGAACGGCCATGTCCTCCCTCACTTGCTTCATCTTTTGCATCAGTCATCTCACTTCTTAGGAATTTGTCTAACAGATCTAACACTGAACCTATGGAAGATTAACAAATGATTCAGAGATCCAGAAACAAGGCTCTAAAGAGCTCTGACGTTATCTCATTCCTTCAGGTCTAAGGTTCCTAACTTCAGCACTCCTCAAAGATCATCTTCTAGCTGACAGCTAACTACTTTAAGAAAACACTATAGGCAAGTTTGCAGGCTTCCGTCTGACATCCTATTGTCTGCCTTATCTTGAAAAACAATGACACAATGTTGGCCTTGGAATGAGAACTTGTTGTCCTGCTCCAAATCCAGGAGGACTTCTGTTTTGAACTGTGAACACAATCCAGGTGTTACACCTACTGCTCTTTGTAACCAGCACTGAGGACTTACTATAGGGACACAAACAAAACAAATTAAGACTCCACATGGCAGCTGAACTCTGACACTGGAAGTTGAGAGCTTTGACCCAGCTCCCAGGTGATAAATGCACTCGACTGTAACAATCTTTTATGAACAAGATGTATTTGCTTAATGAGAGATAAGACATGCCAACCCTTAACAGTTCACACTATAAAATGGAATGAGGTTTCTACTTCAATAGGAAATAAATTATAAGCTGTATGTATAAGCTCTTCCATAACTTTACTTCTCCCCTACAAATCTTTGCTACAGAGAGCAATGTGATTAAGAGTAGGCAAGTTACCTAGGCACCAGAAGAGGCTGCTTGTATGAGACAGTAGTAATGTGAATATTTAAGACTATCTGATTTTTAAATCTTTTTAAAATTTTATTTTTTTATTACATTTGGGGGGCAGTCAGCAGCTTGTGGAGGTCAGAGGACAACTTGTGAGCCTCAGTTCAATTTTCTCCTTTTACCATATAGATCCCTAGGAATCAGACGTATTAGTACATGCCTTTACCTGAATATCTGATTTTGTCACACAAAGTAGAAGTAGGAACCTGGTATGACACATTCCGGAAGAATTCAAAGCCAGCCTGAGCTCCACAGCAGGACAGGGAAAATAAGTAGAGATGCCAACAGCACCAGAGAGTTCAGGCGGAAAACACAGCAGAGAGTAATGCCAAAGAGAGGCTAAGGATGAATGTAAGATCCAAAAGCCACAGCATATTCATGACATTATAGGGGAGACATCAATTATTAATGAAGAGACTGAAATTCATGAGGATTCGGCCTCCCAGTGTGGCATCCATCTCTGGACCTTCATATGCCCTTTGCCTAAGAAACAGATGAAATATCATTTGTTCACTGTGTCACCTGGCAAGAAACAGCACCAGCCAGATGAACCTTCCTTCTTGTTCATCCCCAGCTCTGGCCAGAGACTGCTAACATGACAGAGACAGGAGACAATGAACTCTGCATCAGCTGCGAGAAGGAACCAACCAGCAAACTACAAAGGTGAGCAAACAGGGTCTGCATCGTGTTAACCTCTGCACTATGGAGTAAGAATGCGGAGGAGAAGTAGGAAGTAGTGAGAACACGAAAATGAGTTAATTGATATTATTTTTATGTACATGCGCATCTGTGTGAATGTGTGCTACATGTGCGCAGGTACCCGAGGAGATCAGAAGAGGGTGTCCTGTTCCCTGCAGCTGGGATTATATTATAGGTGGTCAATAGTGGCATGCATGCATACACTGTTGGTAACCAACAGCTATTTAATCAGTCTTACGGCCTGCTCAACAAGAGGGAAACCATGTTTGGTACTAGAAAGTGAGCCAAGTACCTGGGGCCAGTGAAGTGGATTTTTGAGGAGAACCTACAACTATCACTTAACTGAACCAGCATAATCCCTAACTACATTCTAAATATTTATCCTTATACCCACAGATAAATGCAGTCTCACCTTTCACCAAAAAATTTCTCTTTGCAACATACAGAGACCACTACAGAAAATCAAAAACAATCACAATGAAGATACAAAAGATTATGTAGTACCCAGTCCAATAGACACATCTACTAAACACTACTGTTGCTAAGGCTTGGGGAACATTACAGAAGAGGGGGCGGAAAGATGGGTAAGATCCAGAAGGACTAAGTTTGTGTCTCCTAGAAACATGAGAGAGGCTACACCTATAAAGTCTCATCAATATGCCTGCCTAAACAAGGCCTGAATGATACCAAGGACATGCAAACATGGAAGGGGAAAAGTTCACGGGACTTCAGCAGTAAACAAGGAGCTACAGGCAACCTGGCAATGCCAATAGCAGAAGTGGTTTCTGTGGAATATCCCTTTACACTGTGTGAATGTGTGTCACTGTGATTGCTAATAAAGAAGCTGACTGGCCAACAGCTCGACAGGTAGAAGTTAGGTGGGGCTCGCAGAAAAAGACAGAGCTTGAAGAAGAGGAGGAGTCTCTCAGAATAAAGAGGAGATGAACTTGTACCAAGAAAAGGTATTGAGCCACGGGGCAGAGTGTAGGGTAAGAAAGATGGGATAATTTAAAATGTAAAAGTTAGCTAATAACAAGCCTGAGCTATTGGCTGGGCATTTATAATTAATATTAAGCCCCTGAATGGTTATTTGGGAGCGGTTGCTGAGACACAGAGAAATTCTATCTACAGGTCTTCCCGAGGAAGACACACCCAATTGGCTAACCAGTATCAAGCAGTTAGACATGTAATATTATATGGACCAAACAGGTTGGATTTATGTATTTAGGATGTCTCTCTGTATATGCACAAAACAACATAAGAAAAAAAAATGCCATGATTTTAGAAAGAATAAGGAGGGTACATGAGAGGGATTGGAGGAAGGAAAGGGAAATAATTTCAAAAAATTTGGAAATTTTTATGTAATTACAAAAAAAAATTATTATAAAGATTTTGAATTATTCTGAAATAGAAATTGTTTGTTACTAGAAGTGAGTGAAATTATTTGGTTTAATTTGCATTACTAATGGTAAATCATTGCCAAGAATGATTTACTCTTGGAAATAGATGTCAATGATTTATTGTCATGGTTTCTTAATTTCTAGACTATTCTTGTTATATAGTGTACTGAGATACAATTTTTAAAGGGAGCTTCTACTGTGGTAGTTGCTTTTGATAAATATCATAGTACATTATAACCATTAAAATAAATCATATATCAGAAGCCTGTAATTCATTATAATGATTATGTATGCAAATATACTATTAAAAAAGAATGAAATCTTCATATAGGCCTCAAAACGTTATTTTCAAAAATTAAAGGAAAGCATCAATAAAAACACAGAACTGGTAATGTTACATCTCACTTAAACTCAGAAGTTGGTACAGTTTATAACAATTCTCAAAAATGTTAAGTCCTAGCTGGACACGGTGGCGCACATCTTTAATCCCAACACTGGGGCGGCAGACGCCGGCAGATCTCTGTGAGTTTGAGGCCAGCCTGGTCTACAGAGTGAGTTCTAGGACAGTCAGGGATATACAGAGAAACCCTGTCTCAACCTCTCCCCACCCAATAAAAAATAAGTAAGAATGTAATTCAGGAGCCAGACATGGGGTACACATCTTTAATCTCAGCACTGGGGATGAAGAGGCAGGTGGCCAGGCACCTAGTCTACCCAGGCCAGTCAGGACTAACTACACATGAGACTCTGTCTCAAAAAGAAGGGGAGGGGAGATAGACAGACACACTCATTACATAATTCAAAGATACCAGAAGTGACATTTCAAAACAAGAATCAGGACTAGAGAGAAGATGGTGAGTACCAGGCACGGCTCTGCTTTTGAAGTCATTCCCTCCTATGCCAGACAGGAGGCTGGCCTGCCAGCTCTGAATCCTTAGGTCACATTAGTTCAGATCCCTGAGCCTGTTTCTTTATTGTGAGAACAGAATCAGGCAACACATGGGAAATGGGTAAGGCAGCTGCAACGACAAAACATTAATCACACCCTTGTAGGCAGTCCTGGCTGTCAGGGCATTTATAAAATTCTGCCTTACTGGAAAGGTCCAATGCCTGACCAAAGACATTTCTGGCTGTGCATTCCAAGTAGAAATTCACTTGTATTTACTCATCTTAGAACTCTGTGCTCTCAGGTATTTACATGTTATCAATCCTAAAAATACCAAGTATCTCTGCATCTCTTCCCCATTCTCATTGCTTTCCTTCATCATCTCCTATTAGTCTCTCATTCTAAGTGCTCCATTACTTAACATGTCTTCTGTAATTTCTCCTTATAGCTTGTGCTGAAATCTTGTTTCAAAAAAGATTATGTGTAGAGATGTTCTGTCTTATGTGTTTCTGTGTACTATGTGTGTTCCTCTTATCCGAGGAGGCCATAAGAGGGCATCAAATTCCCTAGAAATGGAGTTGCAGATGGTTGTGAGCTGTCATGTGGATGCTAGAAATTGAACCCTAGTCCTCTGGAAGAACATGAAATGTTCTTAACTACTGAGCTCTCTCTCCACCCCCCTGGGTATGCTGTGTCCTTCACACACTCACTTTTAAGTTGCTTTTGCCAGCTCTTGCTCTGTATACTTTTTATTGTGAGCCCTCTCTAGTGTGTAGCTATCTATCTGTGAGAACCTTGCACAGGCAGATCAAGGCTCACTCCTTCACTTTTTATTGTGAGCCCTCTCTAGTGTGCAGCTATCTATCTGTGGGAACCTTGTACAGGCAGATCAAGGCTCACTCCTTCACTTTTGGGTGCTTAGCTTTCACAAGGAACCCCACCATGTGTTACTAATCAGGACTACCTTTTCTACTGCTCAGCATGAAGCCATGGTTACAAAGGCTCAGTGAGAACTGTTTTCTAGAGGATGCACAGCAAGAGACAGAAAATCTCTCTGCCCCTTCTCCAGGCTATGTTCCTACCCTGCAGCCCAGCCCACCACCTTCAAGAACAGAGATGTTCAAGATCCCTAGTGCTGTGTGACATAGTCTGTTCCAATGCTCTATTTGGGTTCCTTAATTCAGATACAAGGACTCCTTTTTAGTTCCCACAGGGTGGTTAAAATTCAAGCCTGTTCTCTAAAATAGCTGTTGAAACATAACATTTGTTGAACATTTAATGAGTGCTGGGTATATGCTAACATTCTGTGCATGTTTTATTCCATTTGCATAGAAACTCTATTATCTTTCCCATCTCATGGATAAGGAAAGAGATGAAAGTAAGTAACCTGTTCAGGCTTATCTCACAAGCAAGCAAGGAAGGCTCAGAACTGGCTCGAACCCAGATGTGAGCACCAATTCCTGTAAACGGTCCACTCCTTCAACATTCCTGTGCTCCATCCATCACAGAAACAAGGAACACACTTTCTCTTTTACTGGGAAACCCTGCAAACAACGACTTTATTGGGGGTTGGGGAAGGGTGGGGAAGGGTGTGAGTGTGTGTGTAAATACACACATGCATGCATACCATGGTATGTGTATGGGTGGCCAATGGACAACCTTGAGACAAGGCCTCTTGCTCTCCACTGCAATTGCCAGACTAGCTGGCCCATGAACTTCCAGGATTTCTTCCTGTTTCCCTCCCATTTCACTGTAGAAAGCTCTGGTATTACAGATATGTGCTGCCATGTCTGGCTTCATGACTACCTATTTCACTGTAGAAGTTCTGGGATTACACATGTGCATTACCATGTCTGGCTTCGTGTGATTACAAATGTGTGTTACCATGTCTGGTTTCATGTGTGATTACAAATGTGTGTTACCATGTCTGGCTTCATGCCCACTTATTTCACTGCAAAAGTTCTGGGATTACACATGTGCATTACACATGTCTGGCTTCATGTGGGATTACAAATGTGTGTTTTCATGTCTGGCTTCATGTGGGTTCTTGGAATCACAGCTCAGGTCCCTGTACTTGTGTGACAAGTTCTTTACCACTGAGGCATCTTCCCAGACGCCCCAGTAGATTTTTTTTTTTTTTAAATCAACAGAAACATTAGCTAGCAGTCTCAGTTATGTTTTACACTGCATTCTAGTATTAAAATACCTGACTGGTCATTTGTGAAATTGTTACTTTCCTAGCAAGTAAACATCTTGTGATAGCAAGATGTTTGGCATTTCCAAAATACATCAAATTTAACTGCTGTTTAAATTTAAAATAGGATTTAAAATAGGATTTGAGAAAAGTTACCTTACAAGTTAGTGGAGAACACGCAGACAGACTCAAGAACTGACCATGGAGAATAAAGAAATATCTGACAAAAGGGGAAAGAAGAAAGTAAAAGTTGAGCAGGGATCTCAAAGCCACAGGAGAAATGCACATTTTCTTACGACATCGAGATGCTAACTCCATGTGGAAACGAATGGATTAGTCAGCAGCACACCATAAAACACCCAATAACTTAGGTTTGAATGAATGACTTTATGAAAGCAAGTGATTATTTAACTCTATGGTGAAGTATCAGAGTAGGAGAATAACACCAACAATTTTATGGTGTTTACTCTGTACCATGCTCACCATAAATCATTTGTTTTCACAGCAATCCTACTAGGCAACTGTTATGAACATGGCCATGCCCTAGATAAGAAAACCAAGGCAGTAACAGGTTAGGTTACTCATTCATGGCCACATTTTTCTCAGAGTTGAGACTTAAACACAGCAGAGAGCTCTGCAGCCTGCAATTCAGTCTTTGAATGCAAAGACTCCATAACCAATGCAGACTGTAAGCCATGTGCTGAAGATTCCATAACCAAGGTAGACTGTGAGCTGTATATTAAAGACTCCATAACCAAGGTAGTCTGTGAGTTGTATATTAAAGCTCCATAACCAAGCACATGAGCCATGTGCTAAAGAGCTTGGACGAGTCAGGGGAAGCATGAAAGGAAACTGACAATACTAACCCTGGTAAAGTCTGGCTAGAATGTGAGGCATACCTGATACAGAGTCTACATGGCAGTATCTCCAGAGATCTGTTTTTAAATGGGCTAAGCAGTATTGTAGGATCCAGGATGCAGTCCTCAGTGTTGCTTCTTTCTTGCTGTAGGGTTTCTTTCAAGTTATTTCATGCATGTGCTGCTATTATTGCCCAACTGGAACTGAAGTTTTTATGGCAACAGAAACATGTCTTTTGCAATACTCACCACAACACACCCCAGGGCTCATAAAAGGTACTAAATATATGCTTGTCCAATTGAACTATAACACTAAAATTTCACTTTCACTGCCTCTCACCTAAGGACACAGATGCAAAAGACAAAAATATTTTTACCTTAGATGGTAGTTTAAACTTACTTAAGAAACCCAGAGAGACAAAGCAAGCTTGAGAACAGTGTACTTCTGTCCCTGAAAGATTAAATATGATCTGGACAAGGCAGCAAATTCACAAAAGAACATATGATTAGTTTTTTCAAATGAATTAAATTAATGGACTCATTCTGCTTTCTGACACCGTAACATGGGAAAAATTCCAGTTTGTAATTACAAACATCTGTGTTATGTATATTGAAAGAACAAGCTTACAAATACACAGAGAAACAAAGGATCTGCTATAAGTTTTACTCTAAAATAAAGACAAATGAAATCAGGCCAGGCTCAACTTTAACCAAAGCTTTCCATTTGGTTTCTTTTCTAGTTTTACCTGAAACATTCCCCTTATGCTATTCTTTTTTTTTTCTTTAATTTTTCTTTTTTTAAGATTTACTTATTTTATGTATTTGAGTGCTCTACCTGCATGTACACCTGCCTGCCAGAAGAAGGCACCAGATCACACTATAATGGCTGTGAGCCACTATGTGGTTGCTGGGAATTGAACTCAGAACCTCTGAAAGAGCTGCCGGTGCTCTTAACCACTGAGCTATCTCTCCAGCCCAACCCCTGTCCCATTCTTGACTATTTTTCCACTACATAGAAAAGCAACCTAGATGATTCCACACTGTGACAAAGCAAAGTGAGAGCCTGTAACAAGCGAAGTAAAACAGGTTCCACAAAGAATGAACACGTTTAGTGACATTGAATAAAATTAGTAAAATAAATGTTAGTAAATAGAATGTATCTGACATTTTAAAGGCAAACAACTAAAACAACGGGATGACTTGGGATACCAAGTAAAATTTGGAGCCATTCTTTGAGAATTTGAACAAAAAGCATGAAATGGTGGGCTAGGAAGATAATAGTATCATTATTTTTTCTGAAGAATTTTTAATCTAAAATGGGCTCAAAACCAAAACCAAGCTGGGTGTGATGGTACAGCCTATAATCTCAGCATTTTGGAGGCAGAGGCAGGGGGATGGCCCCGAGTTCACGGTCAGTCTGGGCTCCATGGAGAGTTCTAAGAGTGAATCCTACTCTTAACCAAAATCAATCAAATTTCGAAATTAAATCTGGGAGGGTCAGGAGTTCAATGTAAGGGTGGGCTATATACATAGCAAGACCCTGTTTAAGTAGAAAAGAAATCAGGAGTAAATAGCTCAATGGTAGAAATCCTGGCCTAGCATGCACAAAGGCCCAGGTTCTATTCTCAGCCACACGCATGCACACACACACACACACACACACACACACACACACACACACACACACACACACACGCATGCTCACAAGCAGAAAAGACAAAGAACCCATCCTAAAGATAGGTAGCCACAAAAGCGTTTTCTCCTGAATGCTTTCCTGGCATGTTATTTTTCCTTATCATAATTGAAAATATCTACCTTAAAAAAAATCTTCCTAAGGGGTTGGAGAGATGGCTCAGTGTTAAGAGCACTCACTGTTCTTATTCTTCTGAAGGTCCTGAGGTCAATTCCCAGCACCCACTTGGCAGCTCACAACTGTCCGATGCCTTCTTCTTGTGTGTAGATGTACATGTAAAGTACCCATATACATAAAATATAGAAATAAATGTAAAAAATCTTCCTAAAAGCTATATAACTTGTCAGTGTTCCATCAGAATACAAAGCAGGGGGGACAAAATAAATCCTAAAAACAAAAAACCTAATTCAATCACTGAAACTTTTCAAAGTAAAGCATGCTGGAACAAGACTGCCAAATGTTTCCATGATGATGCTCCCATGAATTTTGAAGGCCAAGTTCCCATGGATTCTTGCTAAAGGCAAAATCAATGTCCTTTATCAAACAGGACTACCAGGTCCACTGTGGAGTGAGGTGGGGAAGTATAACAGAGCAGAGGCATGCGGCTGGTGCCCTGGGATATCTCCGTTCAAGACACAAACACACAGGGCTGGGGATAAGCAGAGGGTGCGGGGAAAGCCTACCCAGGCTGGCTCTGTACTCAGGTCTCCTGCACATGCCTTCACAGGGCTGGGCTAGGGGCCTGTAACACCATGTTGGGTAAGAGAAGAATGCTGGACCCAAACTTCACCCTAGGTTAGGAACTGCTCTGAACAGCTTAGGCAAGATTCTTGTTCCCTATGAACTTTAATCCCTTCAGCACTAAAATCTCAGAGCTCCACAGAGCTCCTGAGGAGTCTTTCTCTTTTCTAGCTCCATAGAAAATGCCCGACATGCTCCTCTGAGCACCAACATTACTTATAATGTCACTTAAAAGATGAAAAAACTGTCTTTATTTGTGCTTATGACTATTAAGCCATAGCAAATGGAGAAGTAAATCAACAGGAACCACATCAATGAGATCAAGTCAACGTGGGGCAGTCTGTAGTCAAATACTGTTCACAAACGGAGCCTGCGTCATTGAGCAACCAGCACCTTTCAGCTCCAGGGTGCTGGACAAGGGCACACAGGGACCCAACTTTTCCCGCACCTTCTCCCCTGCTGACTATGGAGAAATCTGTGTTCCTAAGAGCAGCTGTGGTGCCGTGCCAAAGACATGATTTATGAATTTTACCCCATGTTTATAAACACACGTGTAGACTGCAGCACTGAAATGCTACCTCAGAATGTGGTTTTGTGAACCTTGAAATTGAATAAGCTTGTCTTGTTTTCTTCCAGCTTTCACTGAAATAAAAAGAATTTTTAAAAACCTCACTCTTTTTTCTTTTTGTACTTTTTCAAACTTTTACTGTTCTCTATAATAAATGTATTTTTTTTCTGTCTGTCTCAATGACTGTCATTAAGACAATTCTCATCATACAACTCACCCGCCTGACATGGTCTAACAGTCCATTCTAGATGTTTCGTACCCTTAAAACACCCCCCCAATTCACACCCAGCTGATGATCACTTCCTACTCCTCAGTGTGCCCCACAGTCTTCCGTACCCACTCAAACCACTAATTTCCACAGTGAGTGAGACTAACGGTCAGACACAGGTTCAAGGGTGGCCTGAGCTGTAGTGTGTTCAAGACCAACCTACGGCTACAGTGTGGGAGCCTGCCTAAAGAAACAAACAAAACTACACCACTCTGCTTGCCCATATAGATTTACTTATTCCAGACATTTCATATAAATGAAATCTGAGCAGTTGTAGTAATGCACATCTTTAATCTTAGCATTAGAAGGCAGAGGCAGGTGGATCTTGGTTAAGTCAAAGACCAGCCTGGTCTAGATAGATAGGGAGCTCTGCAACAGCCAAAACTACATAAAAGAGATCTTCTCTCAAAACACCAAAAATAATAAATAAATAGATAAATAAATAAATGGAATCATGGAATACACAGTCTTTTGTGATTTGCTATTTTCACTTACTACAGTGCTGTCAAGGTATATCTATTTTGTTATCATACTTTATTTGTGCCTATGACTACTAACACTACTATTACACCATAACAAATCACAAACAAAGCAATCAGAATATGAACACAGCTTTTTCTTTTATGCCCAGTATTCCACTGTAAGGACAGAACCACTTTTTATGTATTCATCTATCAACTGATAAACATCCTGGTTGTTTCTTAGAATATCATGACTAATACAGTGAGAGACAATGAACTATCACAGGAAATCACAGGAACTGGGCACACATCAGCTTGGCTAGACGGAAGAATATTAGAAGACCAGTCTTGCTTCTCAATGCATGCTCCCTCTACTCCAGTTCAGGCCCTCTGGGAGAACTGAGGAAGGCATCACTCACCATACTCCCTACATCTGTTCACAACCCTCGGAACCCATCTTCCTATTTCCTACTAATTCTGTAAACCCTCTTTCCAATTGGTAAGCAGTTCATCTGCCTCGAAAACCCAAAAGGACTTATCATTATTATTGTTATTGTTATTATTATGTGTCTGTGCGTGGTTATGTGTGTGTGAGTGTGGGTGTCCACAGAAGCCAGAGGCATGGCATCCTCTGAACTGGAGAGTGAGCTGTCTGATATGGATGCTAGGAACCAAACTTCCGATCCTCTGCAAGAGCAGTACACACTTTTAACCTCTGGGATTAAAGACATATACCACCACACCTGCCTCAGCAGCCTGTGCTCTGAACTGCTGAACCTCCTCTAGGCCCTAGGACCCTGTTTTAAAGAATCATCTATAAATGCCGTAACCTACAAATGGGAAATTCTACCATGCCAGTTCTCAAGAGCCTTGTGGAGACCTCCACGGTAGAGCTGATCATAGAAACAAGCACAACTGAATTTGTTTCACAACTTTTCACTCTTTTCAGGAGTCTAGCATTTAAGGATCAGCTTGGTGATGGCTCAGACACTAAAAACATTAGGCTAAAGGCTGATACCCCGAGTTCTACCCCAAAAAGGACAGAAGGACTCTATGACCTTAATGTCATATGCACATTAACGTACTCAGAGCTCCTCTGCCCTCTCTCTCTTACACACACACACACACAGAGACACAGAGACAGAGAGAGAGAGAGAGAGAGAGACAGAGAGAGAGAGAGAGAGAGAGAGAGAGAGAGAGAGAGAGAGAGAGAGAGAGAGAGAGAGAGAGAGCGCAGCAGCAGCATCTAATTTTGCTAAATTGGCATGCAGGAGGCAGAGGCAGGAGGAATGTTTGTGGGTTCAAGGCCAGCCTGGTCTAAATAGTGAGCTCCAGGCCAGGCAGCCTACTCAGTGAGACATAGTCTATAATAATAACTTGCTAAAAGAAATAGAATTTTACATGCTACTTACTGTATTACAAATTATAATAGCCAAAAAGGTTCCATATACATTTCCTTTTTTAAAAAAAATTAAGTTAAACAAACACACACACACAAAAAAAAAAAAAAAAAAAATCAGAGAGAGAAGAAAAGAAAAATATATATTAAGTGAAACCAGGTGTGGTGGCACATGCCTTTAATTCCAGCACTTGGGAGGCAGAGGCAGGTGGATCTCTCTGTGAGTTCAAGGCCAGCCTGGTCTACAAAGCAAGTTTCACAACAACTAGGGCTGTCTTGAAAAATGTGTGTGTGTGTGATACATACATACATACACACACACACACACACACACAGTTAATTTTTAAGAAATAATTTGTTTCTCTTAAAACAATGATTTCATGTAACTTTAACATAGTGTGTGTGTGTGTGTGTGTGTGTGTGTGTGTGTGTGTGTGTGTGTGTGTGTGTCTATTTCCAAGTACCACACATGGCAGTCAGAGGACAAACTTGGGAATCTGTTCACTCCTTCCATGTTAGTCCCAGGTTTGAATTTAGGTCTTCATGCTTGGTGGCAAGCCTCTTTACCTAATAAGCCTTATCACTGGCCCATGTCTATATATGAGGGACTTGTTTTTGTAGAGACTTACACAAAGTGTCCTGTTTGAGCATCTGAACTGTAATCCCATCACACTTAGTAACATTCTGCTTACCTACAGCTCCAAATCAACCATCAAGTTCATAGGCAGTAACACCAAAATCTACTCACAAACCTACACATTTCAAAGTTATTCACCAAAGAGACAGGTTTTCTTATATATGTATATCATAATATGTTCTCCTGCATGGATTAGTGTTACTTAAAATTCATTTCTTTAATTCATCTAGGGTAAAGTATAATATTTCATATGGCAAACACAATTTTAACTGTATTCTAAAACCGAAGTGGAGCTTAGGTTAGCTTCAGCTTATCTCCTAGTCTTCCAAATAAGGAGCAGAAACTTAGTGCTATCTATTGTTTCTGGAGTTAAGAAATTACAGTGTCCAGGGTAATTCTTACTTTTAATTAAAGGCTGTCAGCATCTCACATATCCCTTTCAATCTCTCCCACATACCAGAGGCAGATTAATCTTTGGAAAACACTACCTTTCTGTCTCACATAATAAAAACAGTGGCTCCACATTCTTGTGGAACAAACAATTCTCCATGTCTCAGAAATCCATAATGACATGTTACTGTCTCCTGCCCAATTTAGCTCATGTCCTCCCATCTTATATTTTTACTGAACATCAAAACATTCCCTTTGACACACTCAAATAAATCTCACTGTATGCAACATCCCATTACCAATAGCTCTTATAGCCAGTTCACACACTGTGTAGGGAGATGACAGCTGTGTGAACCAGCACAGCATCTACCCAGCGGCAGCTGCAGCCACAGCGTTGCTATATCCTCTCTAACACAAGCATCCAGGGCCAAAGTGCACTACAAAGCCACTCTGAACCTTCACCTCCAGGCCCGCCTATCCCTACTCACAGGTAGCCTCAACTGGACCACAACGGAAACCACCATGAGCTACATGGCAATCCTCATTTCCCTCTCATCTCAGAGGAATGCCCCCACATCTGCTATTCTAGAATAATCTTCCTGCATGCACCCACTTTTGCACCTCCTTTTATTCATCACAGAACACGCCTGTGAGCAAGCCTATCTGCAGCTCCAGCTGCATTCTGGGGGCCTCTTGATTATAAAATATAGGTCTCCTTTCCCTCAATCCTAAATCAGTGAGGAACTTTGAACTGTCCGTGAAAACTCATCCACAGGAATGACTCTCCACTATAAAAACACACAGAAGACAAAAACTGGTGTTTAAAACAAACAGAAAGATTATGAACATTTTAGACAGAGATACAACGAATGATTTCTGAATGCATAAAGAGTTGAAGGTGGTCAGGCATGGTGGAGTTGCCTTTAATCCAGCACTAAGGAGGCTGGAGACAGGCCAGCCTCGTGTACATAACTCGTTCCAGGCTAGCCAGGACTACACAGTGAACCTTGTATTTGGATAGGAGCTCTAGGGAAAAAATAGTAAAGGCAGGTTATCCTGAGGTAGACATTCTAAGAAAAGGGAAAACTCAATAATAAAAATGTTACAGAACACTTTCCAGTGTTTTTGTTGTAACTGTTGTTTTAGAATTGCTGGTAGATTACACCTTCTCATTTCTCCCTCAAAAAAGATGTGTAGTTGGCATAAGTGGGCTAGAAATGTTCTCATGTCCTCTTGGAGTGTATGTTCCTCTTCCTGGCCAATTCATCATGCTATCAATATGGATGGAGACATCAATGGAGCCTGGCTGCTAAATAAGCTTTTATTTAACTTTCTTAGACAAGAAAAAAAATTAAAATGCAATTACCTTTCTCTTTGGAGAATTACTTTTTTAAACTGAAGAGAAGAAAGAGGTAAATCACATTTTTAAGGCTTACACAAGTCAGAGTGCTCCGAACTTTGCTTTCCAAAGCTGCCACAACAGGCACCAGTCAGGAGAGGCAACATGCTACCTTGGGCATGAGGCTCTCTTCAAGACCTTTTCTCATACCAGGCTAAGGCAAAGGCCCAGTGGGAACTCTCCAACAAAGGCTTCCCTGCGCACTGAGCCTTATGGGAAGGAAGCAGTACACATGCAGGCAGAGTTTTAAAGCAGATGGTCCTAGGATAGTTGCTGCTTCAGCCTAGACGAGGTCCCTGCAGCAGGCCTTTGGCTCTGTACCTAGGCATAATACCTTCTGAGGCTATCAGAGAGCTCGATCGAACCTTGCATTTTCCATATTCTATGGGTATGGGAGGGGGGCAACCCTGAAATCTTTGCACGTTCATAAGGTAAAAATAATTACACTAAGCTTTAGTAAATAAAATCCATTTAAAAAAATAGATCTCAATTGAAAAATCTTTAACAATGACTTTCGTTTCACCCAGTAGTTTTATTAAGTTTACAATAGTAAGAACTGTACTGTAAAAAGAAACCGAGAATAAGGGAGGGCTAGGCTACAGAACAAATTTCAGGACACTGGGACAGCCAGGTCTAGACAGAATCCTTGTCTCAAAAAATCAGGGGTGGGGGAGAGCACTACCTGGCCTGGTGTGGGCTGCTAGAGATAAACCTCTTCCAATAAGGCCACCTCAGAATCCTTCCCAAGTGGTCCTACCAAACAGGAAGCAAGTATTCAAATATATGCTCCTAGGGGACCATTCTCATTTAAACTACCCCAAGAATCATGTTTCTCATCTAGCAGAGACTCAACCAGAGCTTGGGTAAGGTAGAGATGAAGTTAGACAGCTTGTGGGCCACAGGGGATCATGGGAAGTGACACTATAGCTGAGATGGAATGTGACCCTGGGGATTTTTGTGAGGGACCTAGGGAACCAGGCAGGTGCAGTACAGATCTAAAGGTAGACTAACAACGCTGCCTTCTTTTGGTCACTGTGTATAGAGTCTAGGTTAGGAGAGATACTGGGGGAACCAGGAAGGCACGAATAAACACAAGAAATGGCAGATGCCAAACTGCCTTAAGGTATAATATATTTAAAAATTCTCAAACTCCCAGGAAAATATATATCCAAACTCTTTAACAATATTTTGTTGTGCCACAAGGTGCACATATTTTAAGGGAAGCATTAACTTCTACAAGTACTTGAAGAGAGGTTGTTATACTTTCATTCAAATTAGAATGGCACCACCTAAATAACACTGAGTTTTCAAAACACAGGTAATATAGAAAAAGGATAAAATGATCTCTCAGTTGGTGGTTTTCCATGAAGGACAATGTAAACATTCTCATGAGAAAGTTTAACAGATATAGTCACAAAATAAAGTTAATTGTTTTTATTTATTTACTTCAAGACAAGGTCTTACTATGTAGACGAGGCTAGCCTTGAGCTCACAGACATCCACTGTCTTGGCCCCTTTCTTAAGAACTGGTGTGTATCACCTTAGGGACTATGATGTTAATTCCTACAATCACAGATACTGTCAAAATGTCAATACCCAGATGTCACTAAAGGTTGCTGATTTGCTACAGTTTCAGAATTCTGACTGGACAGTGCAATAGTAAAATGCAGATTTGTCATTATTTTGATAGGTACATGCTATCTTTCCATCCCAAAGGCCAGTGATGACAAAAAACAGGAAGTCCTAAGATAGCATGGCACAGTAGTGCAGTGGGGACATGACACAGTTTCCACCTCCAAATATGGTAATTTCAAAACCATGCCTAAAACACTTCCAGAGATCTCCGACTGTCATAAAACTTAAGGATTTTTAAATATACTATATTTTTAAAAATACTCCATATGAATTACTCCATTTACTTAAAAAATAAAAGCAGCCCCTTGTTGAAAATAAATCTGTTTTCTCATGGGGATGATCACAAGGGAAAGTCTGTATTAGTGTAAATCTTAAAGGCTCAAAAACAGAAGAAAAAGTGGCATAATAGTTTAAAGATATCAGAACTCCTCAGCCAGAACCATCTCTTTTGGAAGCTCCTCAAGCATTAAAGGTGGTTTTTAAAGAAACTGAAAAGTTGCCAGGCTGTCAGTTTTCTTCCTCAAATAACCAAAATAAATTCACTAGGGCTAATTTGCAGGAAACAATGTTCTCTTTCTCTCTCTCTCTCTCTCTCTCTCTCTCTCTCTCTCTCTCTCTCTCTCTCTCTCTCTCATCCCAGAAAGGATCCAGCTATGTTGTGCAGGTTGATCCCCCAGACCCCTGGGCTTGTGAGCCCTCTTTCTCAGCCTCTGCAACAGCTAGGACCCCAGGAATACACAACTTCACCCAACTTGTTTTTCTTTAAGAAGAAGAAAAAAATGCTTTTTTTTTTTTCTTTCTTGTTTTTAGTTTTCTTGTTTTAGATTTTAAGAGACAGGTTCTCCTTATGTTACCCAAGTTGTTCAGCCAGATCTCCAACTCACCATCCTCCTGCCTCTAAAAAACAAGCTTTACTACATTATATAGTTAAGCTATATAGCGGAACTGTACAAGATACGTGTGTATTACATAAGATACAAGGTTATTAAAGTGATTATTAAAACTAAACAAATGAACACACTCATCATGCCAGTCACCCCTATCCACTCAGGCATGGCTACAATGTACTCACTTAGCCAAAAGCTTACTATTCCTAACTGCCACTCTAATGTGCACTAGCTCAGTCTACCGGATCATCATGCAGATTGGATACTTTGTATCAGTTTGCCTATATCTTCAATTTTCTCTTTGTGGTCCTCAATTGTATTCTTTCATCAAACCAACCGCCACCAACAGACAATCAACAACCGCCACCAATGTCTACTTTTAAATGCAAATTAAAACACTACCAGAATGCACACGCCACTTTCACAAAAATTAGTGTATCCACCTTTTCCAACTCTGTATTTGCTCCTGTAAACACTCCACAGGCTGCCAAACAGTGAGCCCAACAATCTATAAAGACTGGATTTTAGATAGAAAGTCTGTTTACTGATCAGAGAAGCAGATATGTTGCTTGTATTAAATTTTAAAGGATATTAATTAGGAACATTAATAGAACACAGGAGTCAAGACAGGACCAAGACAGGATCCCCACAGAGGTCAGCGGGATCCCAGGTTGTTTCAGCTTTAAAGCACGGATGATTTCACTTGAATTAGCACACCTGCTGCAAAGCAGCTCCTGGCAGGAACCTGGATGATGTGCCAGAAACTGTATATAAAGCTGCCACATTTCCCTTTGGCAAAAAAACTGGAGTTCCCACAGTCTCAAAACCAGAATACCATACCCTCTTCCTTTCTGAATTTCTGAAAAATTAACTTGCCCTTGATAAGAAACACCAGGCTCCAGAGGACCACATCCCCCAAACCATTAGCCATACTTGAAACTGGTCCAGGAAATAACCCAACAACAGCAGGTACCCTACCTGTTTCACAATAAAGTTCAAGTGTCTCAGAGGGCCCCAGGTTCTCTCTACTCGATGCTGGCAGGCTTAGTAGACAAAGACTCATGCAGCCCTGACACACTGTTGACATAGGGATGGAAAGAACTGTCACAATGACACCCCAGGAAATGACTGAGCACCCTATTCATCTTATGATACTCACTAAACAAGTGCTGGGTATCAGAGCTCACTGAAGCAGAGCTCAGTGTCAACATGGAGCAGGAAGGGGCTTCTTGGGAGCTCTCCTCCTGCAAGCACCTTCTCGGTTTGAGAAAGGAAGCACTTAGAAAGAAAAAAGTAAATATGAAGAAAGGGTTTTTAGGTGTCCCAAGAGAGTCAAACTCCCAGGGTAGAAAGGCATTTTAAGCATTGAGCACCAATCTTATGGCTATGCAGAAGCCAATGAGGGAGGGAGGCATTGACTACAGGTGACTCTTGAACATTTGCAGTGGGATCAGTCCTAAAGGAGATGTGCTGTGGGTGTGAGTCACATCAGAACTAACTGCAGATTTAGCGGGGAGGATTACAGCCATTAAGGCTGTTTCCACCTGGTAGGTGGGACTGCTAGAAAAGTTTTAGAATTGTCTTCCAATTCTCTGGGATGGTGCTATTCTAGCCTTGGTTCTGACGCAAACCAAAACTGCCATCCTGTATTTCCAAGTTTCACTTCTTATTCAAAATCTACAAGAAAGCTAACAGTAGTTTCCTTTCTCAAGCAATTTGATTATGATAATTTAGTAAGAAGATAATTTAAAGACAGCCATAAAGTAACCAGCAAGCACTATTAGGAAGAAAAAGTACTTGAAGGGAGCAAAAATAGGACAGACTACAAAAAACACACTGTGATCACAAATATCTTAACTTTTTCTTGAAATGTAGGTCTAAATGCTGATTATAAGATTCATTTTAAACTGGGTGATGGTGATGAGCACCTTTACCCTCAGCATTTATAAGCAGATCTGAGTTTGAGGCCAGCCTGGTCTACAGAGTGAGTTCCAGGACAGCCAGGACCACACAGAGAAACCCTGTCTTGCAAAACAAAACAAAAAACCAAAAATCAGTTTTCTTTTTTTTTAAACAAAAATAATTTTAAAAGTGAAATGACTGTTTCATTTCTAGCATCTGGGGCCCTAGGGATGGAGGTGGTTTCTGTATTACTCAAGTACTTGCATATACAAACAAGTAAACCATTAACACTTTGAAAATGGAAATAACTTAGCACATGACACATGCCTGCAATCCCAGTTAAGGCAGGAGGATGATGAGTTTAAATTACAGAGACTAGTTTAAATTACAGTCAGTCTTTCAAAAGACCAAGGGTGAGGAATTAGTCAGTAAAGCATTTGCAAGCATGAACACCAAAGATGCAAACCTACAACCCCAGTGTTTATGGGTAGATCACTGGAGCGCTCTGGCCAGCCAGCCAGCCTTACAGAATCTGTTAGAAACAGGTTCAGGGACAGAACATGTCTTAGAAAAGTAAAGTGGACAACAACTGAGGAAGTCATCTGACACCATACCACACAGGGCACACACACACACACGCACACACACACACACATAAACATGTACACATGTTTACCCTATACACAAACCAAGATAAGGTATTGAGGTGTAGCTTAGAGGCAGATCATTTGCCTAGCTTGTGCAAGGCCCAGGGAGAAAAGGCTAAATAAATGTAACTTCTCTTCATCTAACTGCTAAAAAGCGAAATAAACACTGCCTTAAGTCCTCTAGGACTGATTAGTCTGTTGTCCAAAGGCATCATGAAATTTTTAAAAATGTGTTTTTCCCACAGTGTTAGGCATATTTACCCTTTGTGTTGCCAAGTATGGATCTCAGGGCCTAATACATGCTAAGAAGCAAATGGTCTACCACTGAGCTACATTATATATACACTTGCCTTAAGAGGCTTACTTTGAACGTGCAGAACTCAAGGATATACACTTGGTAAGTGAACTTTGTCATTGCTCGGATAATATATAAAATCATTTTGCTATATTCAAGTGTTAAAATACTGCTCTGGGAGGGGTAACTCTACTACTTCTGAGTTTATCAATATACTCATTTGTGTGTGTGGGGGGGTGGGGAGTGGGGGGTGATCGTCTTTCTTTTTCTCCTTTGCCAAGACATGGTTTGAGTATATTCTAAACCAGCCTTGAACTCATAGCATCACAGGCTGTCCTCAAATTCGTGAAGCTTCAGTCTTGAATGGAGGTTTTCACCACCATACCTAGCTACAAAATTTTCAGTGAGGAAAGAATATTAAACAAACAAACAAACTGAACAGTTAATAGCTCCTACCTACACTGCACTCACTAACTTATTTTTAAAAGGCCATCTTCAGGTGTCAATGTCCTTGAGTTTCATCAGCTAAAGATAATCTTCGGGATACTTGGCAGGTGACACATTCCTCAGGAACTCTTTCCTTGTGCATTTAAATGCCAAGCTCAATTATGCTGCCAGCAGAGTAAGCAGAAAGGATTGTACATATTTTAAACTAGGGAGTTGATTGGCTGCCCCTTCTTCCTGCCTTGATGGAAAAGATAATGGGCAAAGCTTTAAGTCTGATCCCCCAAATACTGAAATCACTCTCAAAGAATCGGATCTTCTAACATTGCCCCAAAGACTGCCAAAATTCCCATTAGAGCATCCTATTTTTAGTCTTTGCAATCGGCCCTTTAAATTGCATTCTACAGTACAATGTGCTTAACTAAGTTTACCCAGAAGAATAAAGACGCTTCCTAAGGCTTTAATCCCTTTAAACATAGCAAAGAATTTTAAGCTTTCAAATCTTATTTTGTTGAGCTCTAAATTTAAGTCTCGCAAACATGCACATTAAAAAGAAAAGATAAATGTTGGCCCAGAAGGAGGACAAGGGGCGATACAACTAGGTGGCTCCTGACAACCAAAGAGGTGGCAGTGGAGGGGAAATAAGGTTTGGGGGCAAATAACCACGCTCAGGAAAGCGAGCACAGGAGACGGGCCACCGAGCAGATACACCGACGCGGAGTAGCCGCAGGATCCCCGGGGAGGCGAACGCGCGCGGAGAAATTGGCGCGATGCGCGACAACAGCACACCCGCAAAAAGAGGGGGGAAAGGGTAACCGAGAGGGGGCGGCTGAGAAGCGCGCTACCCGCTGCAACTCCAGGGGAGGACAGCGACCGGGGAGGAGCGAGCGAGTGTCCCCAGCTCCTCGGCCGCGGCGAGCCGGCAGATCCCCTGCAGCCTGGCTGCTCTTCTCACCTGGGCATCCGAGGCAACGCAAGGGCTACCGGCGGGCGCCGGGTCTGTTTCCAGCCCCGCTTGCTGACATGGCGGCAGACGAGCTGTCACACAGCTGGCTCCGGTCTCCCGCGGCTCCCGAGGATCGGACACCACCAGCCTTCCCGCCCCGCCTCCCTCCGCGCGCCCCTCCCGGCTGGCCTCCGGACCGAGGAGCATAGAGTGCGAGAGGCTAGAGAGGAAGCGCCGAGGGCGGGTGACCATAGAGTTCCAACCCGGACACACCCGGATAGTCCACTCCTAGGCGTCTGGGGGCGGAGCCTTGGCGGAAGCGGAAGCGAGTGAAGAAAAGGTTGCGGCTCCGGCGTTCGCATGCGCCGTTTGTAGTGTTTTCTTCCGCCCGGCCCACTGAGGCCGAGTACTGTTGCACGTGGAATGTGGTGCTCCTTGTTTGGGGAAGAAGCCAACCTAACAGGTGGTTGTGGTGGACGTTAGAGCAGGATGTGGGGCCTGGCGATGGGGCTGCCTCCGCGGCTGGCGCTGTCAGTGTTGGCTGGTCCCGGTCGCTCTTGCATTCTGGGGTCTGGAGCTGCGACGCGGAAGGACTGGCAAGCGAAGCACTGTCGTGGCTTCTCTGACTTCTACATGCAGCCGTTATTTGATCCTGATCTAGAAGAGTCACCCTTTTTTGCATCCAAGGGTCGATCCGAGCCTACGCGTTACGTAGCATGTAAGAAAATGGCCAAGAACCTGGTACGAAACCTGCTCGGGTACCACAACCCGTCCCGTCAAATTTTACTAGAGTGCAATCCAGGTGAGATGAACAGAAGGTTTGCTCTTAATCTTTTTGTTTTCCGAGACAGGGTTTGTCTGTATTGCTTTTGAGCCTTTCCTGGAACTAGCTCTGTAGACCAGGTTGGTCTTGAACTCAGAGATCTGCCTGCCTCTGCCTCCCGAGAGTTGGGATTAAAGGCATGCACCAACCAACGCCCAGCTTTAAACATTCAGGTACTCTGAGTAAGAAGTAAGCTGCAATCTTAAATAGTGGTTTTTATTCTAGAAATTGTGAGATTTGTTGAGGACAGTAAGTCTTGCTGTCACTGACATCCTGGAATGCTCTGTTATTTACCTGTTATTATGTTGTGGGTTCATGTAAACTACCTAATCATTTTTTTAGAAATGTAAAGAATCATGTCTGAGAATGTTGTGAGATTTTAAACTTGTGTAAAAGTCTGCTTTGAAAGAGACTATGGCTAGGTTGTGGTGGCATACTTCTTTAATGCCTGAGAGGCAAGCTGGTCTCGGAGTTCAAGACTATCCCGGTCTGCATAGCTAGTTGTAGGACAGTCAGGATTACATAGAGCAACTCTGTCTCAAAAACACACACACACACACACACACACACACACACACACACACACACACACACACACGGAAAAAATATATATTAAGCTGGGCTTGGTGTCACACACTTTTAATCCCAGCACTTGGGAGTCAGAACCAGGACAATCTCTGTGAGTTTGAGGCCAGCCCTATCTACAGAGGGGGGGGGGGAAGGGAGGGAGGGAGGAGAGGAGAGAGGGAGGAGAGGGGAGAAAGGAAGGAAGGAAGGGAGAGAGAGAGAGAGAGAGAGAGAGAGAGACTATGTTGTTTATTTTGCAAATAAAGTTTGTTATTTTTTTCCTGTTTTTAATACCAGGACCTGGAATCCTGACTGAAGCATTACTTAAAGCTGGTGCCAGAGTGATTGTCTTTGAAAGTGAAAAGTCTTTTATTCCACATTTAAAGGTACATTTTTATGTTCCTAAAGTAATTTGTTGTTCCATTCACTGTCTTTGAGTGGGTTAGAGAAGTGAAATTAAGCACATAATTTCTTCTTACAGATCTTTAGGGACCATGTCTAAGACTGGGACCCATTGAGTCTCCAGTTCTTGTTGAGTAACTAAAAGCTTGGGAGTTCTGAGATCTGTTTTCTGCTTTCTATTGGGAAATGATACTTTAAAGTATCATTTCACATGACACATTGACATGTTGGGTATTTTTAAATAACAGCCAATTGGAAGCTCACAGCTATAGCCTCAGAAATAAGGTATCTCTGCCTCACTATCTCTGTACCTTAGTCCTTTAAATGGAGCTGTAGAGACCAGAACTCCTATTCCCTCAGGGCAGTCATAGAAACTAGAACCATCTCACGGCAAAGCAAACCATAGCCTGTGATTATTGTTAGTTATTGTGTGAGCTGCCTGTACAGATAGTCTCTGACCCACTTCATTTCATAGTAGATCTTAAGTCCTTTTTCCCCCAAGCCTTTGCCCTTTGTCCAGAAGGAAAACAAGCACAACCACAAAAAAGGCTAAGAATCTGAACACAGGGGTCTGTTCCCACCTTTGGTTGGTTATAGTAGATCACACGTTTTATGCAAGTTCATCCCCACATAGCTGCCATTGTCCATTGACTGTAAGCATAAAATTGGCTACTTTCCTCTAAATCTAGATAGGACCACTGGTTACATAAAGCTGCAGTTAGTAAATGTGTTACACTTTTCAATTGGTAACCTACCTTCGGTTAAATGAGTGTAGTTTGTTCCCCTAAGACCAGAAAGGAACATACTACATATTCCCCTTCCTTTACAGTGTAGCTGAGTGATCTGTAATTGTTCACTAAGCTTGTGTGTTCATCTTTGGTCGGCTGTGCTGTGTCCCTGCCTTTTGTGAGCTTAAAATTCAAGGGTGAGTGTTAAGATTAGTTTAGTGGGTCTGTGTAAACTCTTGAGTTAGCTAGGACTTAAAATGAAGCAAAAACGGGTTGAATATGGTCAAATGCAGCTGCAGAATGCTGGGTTTTGGTGTTTCTTGTTTTTTGTTTGTTTTTTTTTCCCCAAATGGTTGCTTCAGTGCTTCTAAGTCTTTGACAGCTGATCACTTGAGAGGAAATTAATTTAGAAAACTTGCACCTATTCCAATTTCCTAAAAACACAGTGAATGAATGGTGTGAATTTAAAGTGCTCCGTGACAACAAAAAATTGTGGAAATAGCTACAACATCTCAAGAATGAGTTTTTTGGTATTGAGCCGTTAGCCTTTGGTGCAGTTATGCTCAGTGATAGGACAATTAGTTGGCCTAGCACAAACAAGGTCTGGGGTACAAACCCCAGTGGTGAAAGTGAGCCTGGCAGATAAGTGCCACATGCCTTTAATCCCACAAATCCGGCACAGTGGAAGAGTCATTAGGTTCCACGGCTATGTTAGTCTACATTGGGAATTTCAGACCAGACAGGGCTACATAGACTTTTCCCCCCAAAAATGTAGAGAGAGCGAGCCATGGTAGATCAGGTTGGCCTCATCCTGCTTCTGTCTCCTAAGTGCATATAATCCTAGTATGTGGGAGGCAGAGGCAGAAGAATTACCCAGAGAGGTCAACCTCATCTACATAGTAAGTTCCAGGCCAGCCAGTGCTACCTAGTGAGACTCTGTTTTAACATTCCCCACACTGTCCAAAGGAGGTGACTTTATAAACATGGAAAGCAGTTAACAAAATGAAAGGAAAATTAGTTGGTGATTTTTGTTTGTTTTTTATTTTAGCTTTTTGAGACAAGGTTTCCCCCGTGTGTCCTGGCTGTCCTGGAACTCCCTCTGTAGACCAGGCTGGCCCCACCCACCTGCCTCTGCCTTTTCAGTGCTGGGACTAAAGGTGTGCACCACCATGCCTGGCTTGGTTTTTATTTTTGAATGTGGTGCTGGTGGTTGAATCCATGGCCTTGTACATGTTATATGAGTACTGTCCTACTGAGCCCCACAGGCCCCTGAGGAAGGAAGGTTCCTTTTGTCTCAGACCTCTTAGAAAACTGTAGCACTTTGATCATTTTTTCCTGCAGCAGTTGACTTTTAGTTCCTCTGTTAAATTTGAGGTATATTAATAAATTAAAATTTTTGAATTTCTTATTTTATTTGCGGTCCTGTAGTGCCTTCCTGGGCCTTGTGAATGTTTGGCAGACGTTCTGTCATTAAGCTTTATACATTCCCAACCCTTGCATTTTAAAGATCAGATCTCACTGTATTATAGAAATAGGCTGATCTTAAACTTACTGTGTAACCCATGCCCTCCTAGAATTTGTAATTCTCCTGTGTCAGTATCCTGAGTGATGAAATTGCAGATGTCCTGCAGTGTGCTCAGCTATTTAAGATTTTTTCTTATTGTTGAGATAGAGCTTTGGATTGTAGCACGGTGTATATGACGAGATCTCTGATGTCACTCCTTGTGTCTTCAGTCCTTAAGGATGAATTTGGATGGATTGCTACAAGTGGTTCACAGTGACTTCTTTAAAATTGATCCTAGACATCAGGAAGTGTTAAAACCAGAATATAATTCACGTGTCATTTTTCAGAATTTGGGAATAAATCCAGTTCCTTGGTCAGCAGGTAATTTTTGTCATTCCCTAAAGCTAATTCTTTATAAACAGCATTTTCTTTACCAATATATTTGTTTACTAGATGTATATGTAATATATAGTGAAATTTAGATTTTTCACTTAATAAACAACTGCTCTTTCACTATGCATGTCAATCCTTCTTTCTGCATATAAATAACCATTTTATTTCTGTACAGGACAAGTTGTGTATTAAGGAGGGTTTAGTTATTGATTTTAAGTTTGTATATTCATTGTTCATGGTACTGCATTACATAAGATTTTCCATATAAATGTATGTTTAAATATGTGTTGTTTATATAAATTCCCTTTCATATCACTTTGTCTTAGGGTTTCTATTGCTGTGAAGAGACACCGTGACCATGGCAATTTTTATCAAAGAAAACATTTAATTGAGGTGGTGGCTTACAATCTCAAAGATTTAATCCATTATCATCATATCAGGGAGCATGGTGACTGGAAGAATGGGGTGTGCAGACAGACATGGTGCTGAAGAATTCAACATGCAGATGCAAAGGCAACAGGAAGTAAACTGTCTCACTGGGTGTGGCTCGAGCATATGAGATCTCCAAGCCTACCTCCATAGTGACACACTTCCTCCAGCAAGACCACACCTACTCCAAAAAGACCATACTTCTTAATAGTGCCACTCCCAAACCATCACCACATATCTTTTTATTTAAAATTCTTTATATATTTATTTAATATAGTTTATATTAAAATTGCATACCAATCCATTTCCCTCTCCCTCCTGTCCTCCCACTCTTCTCACCATCCCCCTGCCACCTCCCATCCACCCCTCAGAGAGGTGAGGTCTCCATGGGGAATCATCAAAGTCTGTCACATCATTTGGGGCACAACCAAGGCCTTCCTGGTTTCTAGACTGAGCAAGGCATTCTTCCATAGGGAATGGGTTCCAAAAAGTCAGTTCATGCACTAGGGATATATAGTGGCCCACTGCCAGTGGCCCCACAAACTGCCCAAGCTCCCCAACTGCCACCCGCATTCAGAGGGTCTAGTTTGGTCTTGTGCAGGTTCCCCGGCTATCGGCCAGAGCCAGTGAGCTCCCACTTGTTCTTTTTGTTTGTTTTGTTTTTTGGGACAGGGTTTTTCTCTGTGTGTAGCTGTGGCTATCCTGCAACTTGTTTTGTAGATCAAGCTGACCTGGAACTCATAGATCAGCCTGCTTTTGCTTCCCAGATAAAAGGCATGTACCACCTCACCCCGCTGAGCATTTTGACTATCATGAAGTGGGAAGGTTCTTCTCTGGTCTTCTCTGTTTGGTGCTCTAAATGCATTAGTACTTGAATGAGTATATCTTTCCCTAGATTCAGGAACTTTCTGCTATGATTTTAATTAAAGTATTTTCTGTGCCTTTAGCATGACTCAGTCTTTTATGCACATGATGTGTAGATTTTGTCTTTTATTATAGTATCCAATAGATATCAAATGTTCTGTTGCTACCTTCCAATTAATTTATTTTTACCATTTTCTGAATGTTCCAATTTCTCTACTTTGTCTTAAGCACAGATATTGCATCTTTACTTTGATCTGTTCTACCAGTAAGGCTTTCTGCAAGATTTTTATTTAACTTCCTGAGTTTAATATCCAAGTATTTTTCAAGTACTTCTATCCACTTTTTGAATTTCAATTTATATTTGTACTTAACCTTATTTCATTAAGCCCTTTGTAGTCTCTTGGAATTTGTCCGGGATTCTATTGGTTTCCTCTTTTGATCTTTTTGGATATACTTACAATCCCTAGTATACCCCTAAAAGTAGAACAGTGTCTGCAGAAACAATCTCTGTCACTATTAGCATATAATAACAGTCAAATACACAATTCCTCTTAAGTGGCAATCATTTTAGTAAGTACGGGAACACTGATGATATGTTGTCTGTTAAGATATTAGTCACTGTGAGTATGCATGAAAAGGGAAAAGGTAGATAGTGACTAGTATTGAGTTGGTTGAGATAAGGATAAAAAAAAAAACAAAAGAGGTAACAGTAGGAACTGCAGGATGTCAGTGAAGCAGTTTTAGCTAAGGTCAGAATAAGTAGAGGTAAAGAAATACAGAACCCTTTTACAAATGGTGTAGTGTGGCTACTCTCATGATTGCCAAGAAGAAAGGGTATTTTTTCCTAGTATCGCCTCCTTCTGTCATTGCTGTAGGCAACTAACTGTCTTAGTGTGACTACTACTGTGATAAACCACCATGACCAAAGCAACTTGGGAGGGAAAGGGTTTATTTTGCTTATATTTATACATCACTGTTTGTCATGGAAGGAAATTAGGACAGGAACCTGGTGTCAGGAGCTGATACAGAGGCCCAGAAGTTCTTACTGGCTTGCTCCTCATGGATTGCTAAGCCTTCTTTCTTATAGAACCCAGGACCATCAGCCCCAGGGATGGCAGCACCCACAATGGGCTGGAATTTCCCATCAATCACTAATTAAGAAAATGCTCTATAGACTTGCCTACAGCCTGATCTTATGGAGGCATTTTCTCAATTGAGGCTTTCTCCTTTCTGACGACTCTAGCTTGTGTCAGGTTGACTTAAAACACTAGTCAGCAGGGCAACTTTTGTGTTCTTTTTTTTCCATCTTTATGTATGTGTGCATATTCATGTGTGCATATATATATGTACATGTGTATGCATGTGGAGGCCAGAGTTTGATGTTGAATGTCCTCAATGGCCCATATCTGTCACTGAACCTGGAACCTATTTAGGTAGACTGGACAGCAAACCCTGGGAATCTGGGATCAGGTTCTGATGCCTGCACAGTAAACCCTTCTCTGACTGAGCCCTCTCCCTAGCTCCGTAGTTTCTCATTTTACTTCATTACTAGACTAGACATTTTGGGGGCATTTACCCACCTCTTCTGATAGTGTCACCCAGCTGTCATCAGTTATTTCCCGGGTGATTCTAGCACATCGTACCTGTGACTGAAATAGAGTCACCATTGTTAACTTACTTTGCCTCAGTAAAATGTGATCATAGGAAAAGTTTTAAGAAACTGATGCAAGATTGTGTTTGTGTACCTAACAGGTGTACCTATAAAAGTATTTGGAATCCTACCAAATAAATTAGAAAGACGAATACTTTGGAAAACTCTGTTTGATCTGTATTCCTGCGAGTCTATATACAGATACGGGCGAATAGAACTGAATCTGTTTGTTACTGAAAAAGAATTCCAGGTGGGTTGTCAACAGGTGACTGGTATTGCTACTGTGAGAGTGATACAGAGAATGCTGTAATCTTTTTCTCCCTTTCTTTTTTATTTTATTTTTTGTTTTTGTTTTTTGTTTTGTTTGTTTTGTTTTTCAAGATAGGGTTTCTCTGTGTATCTTTGGAGCCTGTCCTGGAATTCCCTCTGTAGACCAGGCAGGCCTCTGACTAACAGAGATCTGCCTGCCTCTGCCTCCCGAGTGCTGAGATTAAAGGCCTTCGCTATCAATGCCCGGCAAGGATGCTGTAGTCTTCTGAGGAACTGCAGCTGAATTTTTAATTTGGAGCCCTTGACATTTGAGAGTTTTAATTATTTTACAATATAGTCATATAGTCATATTATATATCCAGTACTTGCTGTCTAGCTCCTTTTTTTTTTTTTTTTTTTTAAATGTATGTGAGTGCTCTGTCTTTCTGGGCATCAGATCCCATTTCAGAAGGTTCTGAGCCACAATGTGGTGACTGGGAGACTGGAAATCAAACTCAGAACCTCTGGAAAAGCAACCAGTACTCTTAACCACTGAGTCATCTCCCAGCCCACCCAAATTCTTTACATATTCCACTGAACACTTAATTCCTCATGTTCCCATTTCCTCAGGCTCTAGGAACCATCATCTTGGCTCCATCTTGTGAGCTTTGCTTTGAGTCATACTACGTTTGTCCTTTTGTGGCTGGCTTATTTCACTTAGCATGGTATCTTCATGTTTTATGTATGATAAAGTGTGTTGCAATTTCATTTCCTTTTTTTTTTCTTTTTGAGCCAATTATTATTCTGCTGTATGCACTCACTAAAATGTATCTACTCAACCATGAAAGAACACTTAGCTGCTTTCACCTCTCAAATATTACGAATAAAGCTGCCACACACATAAGTTGTTGCTTTCAGGTTGTGACAGGGGCGGTATGCAGGTGGATATGTAATGGCAGAGGTCAGCTTTTGCTATCATTACTCAGGAGCCATCTACTTCTTCTTTATCTCTATTTTATTAATTCATTGACCTACTTATTTGAGAAGGGTCCCTCCCTAGGATATTTAGTTTGCCTTTTGTCTAGGCTAGTTGGTCAGTAAGCCCCGGAATGCTCTTGTCTCTGCCTCTGAGTGATGAGTTACGATGTGAGCCTCTGTGCCTGGCTTTTCCATGGGTCTGAGGACCACACTCAGGTCCTCAGGCTTTTGTGGCAAACACTATACCACCAGAGCTGTCTCCCCAGCCCTTTCTTCAGGGCTTTTGACTCATATATGTAGAACTTGGATTGCTCCTTGGTAATCCTACATTTAATTTTTAAGAAAGTGCCATACTATTTTCCTTGCTAGATACCCTGTTTTACTTTCCCATCTGTAGTACACAAGTTTTTAGATTTTTTCCCCTATCATGCTTGTGTGTGTTTGTTTGTTTCATTTTGTGAGGTTCTTTTTAGGTTCTTTTTGTTTGTTTTGATTTGTTGTTGGGTTTTTCTTTTTTCTTTTTTTTTTTTTTTTTTTTTTTGCTTGTTTTTTGACAGTGGGTTTTCTGTGTAACAACCCTAATAGTCCTGGACTTGCTGTGCTTGAACTCACAGAGATCTGCCTGCTTCTGCCTCTCATTAAAGGTGCTGGGATTAAAGGCATGCGCCACCACATCCAGCTAATTTTGTGTTTCTTACTAGTGTGTGAGTGTGGGTACACACATGCCACAACCTATGTGTGGGGGTCAGAGGTGTGTGCCTAGGATTAAAACCAAGCTGGCAAGCTTGCCCAGCTATGTCAGCTCATTGGACCTTTCTCTATATATTTTTGACACTGTCTCATAGTTGGATGAAGTACTGTTTCTTTCGTTGTGTTAGTGTTTTCCTAATGGCTAGTTGTGTTGGACATATTTTTTATTTACTTACCAATCATTGGTATATAGTTCCTGAAGCATATTCTACCAAAATCTCTTGTCCTTTTTGATTTTTTTTCACCACCCTAACTAACTTCATCTTTGATAGGAGGGTATATCAACACTTCTTTCCACTAAAAATAGAATATATGTCCCAATAAAAACATCAGAGGATGTTGACCCTGTAGACAGTGGAGAATGGGAGAAAGCTAAACTGAAACTCAGTAGCTGCTTGGTCATGTCACAGTTATATTCCTAAAGTAGAAACACGGATACCAAACAATAGAAAAATAGCAAATTGGTTACCACCATGTTCTTTTAGATGACCTTTGTTGTATGAGGATTAATTCAGATGAACTGGCATTATCTTGACACGTTTTACCTGGCTTTTTTGGGAATTCTGGCTGTTCCTAGCTTCTGGGAAAAGTAAAATAAATAACATGGGTTCACCTTGGTGGTGTGGAACTCAAGTCCAAGTAGCTCCAGTTTGATTTTTAGTCTGCTCTTTGGGAGTCTGGTGCAGGGACAGCAGGCTCTGCTTTTCTCCTTGTTAGTAGAAGGCATCCTGCAGCCCTGAACGATGATGCTGTTAGAATCTGCTAACGGATCACAGTGCTTCCTGGGGGGAACTTTACTCCAGTATAATTGACAGTGCCCAATTAAAGAATAATGGTACAAGAAATGAGGGAATGTGTTCTCACCCAGATAGTAAATATTGGCTAGCCATGTAAAGTGAGAGTAGACAATACATACATACATACATACATACATACATACATACATACACACACACACACACATATATATATATATACATATATACATATATATATACATACACACAATATATAAACAAAATATGAGAGCAAGGGACATAACAATGCCAATCAGGTTGTAAGTTGGCCACAGTGGCCAAACCAGTGATCCAATTATTTGGGAGGCACCTAGTGGGTAGAGGAAGAAGGATCAGAATTTAAGGTCATCCTCCAATATGTAGTTGTAGACCAGGTCGGGCTATATGAGGCCCAAAATTTTGTCTTGCTTACAGCTCCTTTAACATGGACTTTTCCATGAGATCCTTCCCTTCACTGATGGTACCATCCTTAATGTCCAGCAGGAGTCAGCTTTGACTCCCAGCACTTGGGAGTCAAAGGCAGGTGAATCTCTGAGTTTGAAGGCACCCTGGTCTACACAGTAAGTTCCAGGACAGCCAGGGCCACACAGGGAAACCCTGTCTTAAAACACCACCACCAACAAAAAACGTTTATTTTGTGTATGTGTGTACACCCGAATTCACTAACACTGTTAACCGAGTGAAAGTCAGGGAAAACTTGCAGGAGTCATTTTCTCCTTCTACCATGTTGTTCCCAGGGACTGGACTCAGATCATCAGGTTTACCCAGCAAGCCATCTTGCCATTCTCAGCCATAACAATTCTTGATGCACAATTTAGTAGCTCACCTAATATATAATTCGAACATACCTATCTTTCTTTATAGTACATGCTGTTCTCTTGTATTGTTGTTGAATCCATAGTTTAGGAATTGTTTCTGTCTTAATTGTGTCTGTGGCTAAATGATGACTTTTTCCTATTTGTGTTTGTTGTTAGTTTTTAAAACAGCCTTGCTCTGTAACCTGGGCTGGGAATGGAGTTCACTGTGTAGCCCAGACCAGCCTTGCACTCAAAGGAACCCTGCCTTTGTCTCCCTAGTGCTGAGGTTACAAGGTGTTTGCTACCATGTCTGGTCATTACACATGCTTCTGTTTTAATTTTCCTTAAATAAGATTTCCCCCTAAAATGTCACATTATTAAAAGTAATTTTATATGTAGTATTCTTTTGAGATTTTGTTTATTTTTATTTCATGCATATGATTGCTGCGGGAATGTGTGTCTGTGTACATGTGCATGTAGTGCTTGAGAGGGTCAGGTGAGCACATTGGCTCCTCGGGTCTGAAGTTACAGACAGTTGTGACATGTCTTGTTGGTCCTGAGAATTAAACCTGGGTCCTCTGGCAAGAGCATCCAGTGCTCTTAACTGCTAAGCCATCTTTCTGGCCAGTGGTTTTATTTTGTTTATGTTTTTATTTAGATGTATGTATTTATGCCATGTGTGTGCATGTACTTGGCAGAGCCTAGGAGGTGTTGGAGTTATAGGCATAACAATTCTTGATGCAGGATTTAATAGCTTACAATTGTGAGTTCTGAGTGGCCTTTTGTCTGTGCTAGGAAGCAAATTCTGTTTCTCAGGAAGAATAGCATCAAGGGCTCTTAACCACCCAGCCCATACACAGCCAATTTTAAATGTCAATACCATGGGTTTTCAAAAAGGAAAACTCTGCTTGGAAATACTTATGGTTAATGTTTGTACTTAGTTCTTATCTTTTTGGTTTGTTGAGACAGGGACTCTGTATGTAGTCCTGTCTGTCCTGGAACTCTCAGAGATCCACCTGCCTCTGTCTCCTGAGAGCTGAGATTAAAGGCATGCACCACCACCCCTGGCCAGTCCTCATCTTTCATTTAAATTTCTAGATGCTATTAAGATGTTAAAGTTAAAATCCAACATTTGATATTGATTATGTCTATGTAACATATTTTGTCTTTTTTTGTTGTTTGTTTTTTCACTAGAGACTAATAGCGACTCCTAGAAGGCCAGATTTATATCAAGTATTGAGTGTGCTTTGGCAAGTGGCTTGTGAAATTAAGTTTATTCAAATGGTGAGTAAAGTCTCAGACGCCAGGAGAACTTTATACCTCAGAGGCTGGTAAGCACAGACCATGCACTAAAGGTTAATTTAAAAAACTATTAAAAGATTTAATTTCATTATTTTCCAACTTGTTTAGGTTTTTCAAAATAAGGGTGTCACTATGTAGCCCTACCTGGTCTGGAACTCCTTACGTAAATCAGGCTGGCCTCAGATTCACAGAGATCCTCCTGCCTCTCCATCCTGCTTTCTGAGATTAAAGACATTTGCTATCACCAGTTCTTGAAGGGTGAGTAATACTGACACTTGTTTGGCATCTTTTTTTCTCTAATCATAAAAATAATATGACTACTAGCTCATAATAAAACTAGGAACCTTGTGAGTGGTGGTGGCACACACCTTTAATTCCAGCACTGGGAGTCAGAGGCAGGTGGATCTCTGAGTTCAAGGCCAGCATGATCTACAGACCTAATTCCAGGATAGCAAAGGCTACATGAAGAAACTCTGTCTCGAAAAATAAAACAAGGAAGTAGGAAACTTGGTTTGTTTGAGACATGCTCTACAAGAAGGAAATTTTATGAATCAGTACTGTAGTTCTA
Organism: Cricetiscus sungorus; assembly: GCA_030556225.1. Classification (NCBI taxonomy): domain Eukaryota; kingdom Metazoa; phylum Chordata; class Mammalia; order Rodentia; family Cricetidae; genus Cricetiscus; species Cricetiscus sungorus. The sequence goes on from JANBXA010000730.1 coordinate 14,049,792, forward strand.
TAGCCCAGAAATCACTAGTGACATAAATGACATACTTTATTTTGTTTTTGTATGCTTTTCTTATCTTTTCAGGTTTTTCTTTAATATAGTGAATATTACATTGCTTTGTTTTATGAGACAGGGTTTCATTATGTAAGTGTTTTGAGTAATGAGAACCAATTAACAGAATTGAGGAGCCTTAGGCTTCATTTGAGATCTCTGTAAACTAGCGAGACTGTCCTGGGGTTGGAGAGGACTCAGTTGGTAAAGTGCTTATAGTGCAGGCATGGGGACCTGAGTTCAGTTCCCAGCACCCATGTGGAAAAAGCCCATGGCTCTAATCCCAGGGCGTGGGAAGGCAGAGACAGCAGGATCCTTGGGCTTACTGGCCAGCTGGTTCTACAGGATCCATAATGTCCAGATTCAGGGAGAGACCATTACTCAAAAGTAATATGGAAAGAATGAAAAAAACACCGGAAAGCAACCTACAACCTTCACACACATGTCCATGTGCATACATACGTACCACACAGACCTACAGAAAAAAAGTCTTGTCTGTTTTGTTTTCTTCCTCCAGGAACCTTGGTCATCATTTAGTGTGCATAATGAAAATGGATGCTTAGAGGACTCAAAGCTTGGGGTAAGACCAGCGATGCCGTTCCTGTTCATCACGCTTGTTTTCTTTAAGCTTTTCTTCAGAGGCCGGAGAGATGGCAAGAAAGAAAAGAAAGATTATCTTTTCTGTATTAATTTAAATTTTTCAGTAGTAAAATTAATGGGTACTTCTGTGTGTACACACAGTCAGTAGATGTATGTTTAGAAAAAGAGTAGTCAGTAATACTTTTGTATTCATGGTTCTGCTGGTGGTGTTCCTTGAACCAGCAGGAACTCAGTTCATGTTGGTCTTGTATCTGGGCTCTGATTTTACTATAGTCACAAGTCTGTCGCTTTAGCTGTCTAGGTTAGATAAAGGATTCTGTCTGCGCTCCTAGCCCACGAGGTGGTGAGTGGTTTACTTAGGCACACTTAGGCTTGCCCCTCCACCGAGGAATGGAGTAGGACCTTCCCATTACCTGTTTTATGGCGAATGTAAGCAATGCTGCTCTTTGTCATATGCAGAATAAAAATTTCATAAATGTGTATTACTGTCTGCTCAGAACTCTGACATGGCACCGGCTACAAAGTGTTAGGGTCTCAGTTAGAAAACCCAGAGGCATGTGAGGATGTTGCAGCATGTGGCTTGAAGGACTGAGTAAGGAGCAGTGCTTCACCCTGGTAATAGTTTATGACTGACAAAATTATTTTCTCTCTAGGAATCATCCAGATCAATGAAACAAAATCTATATTTTATTCAAATGACTCCTCGTAGATCTTTATTTACAGAACACTTAAGTCCATTGAACTATGATATATTTTTCCACATGGTCAAACACTGCTTCGGGAAGCGCAATTCCCCAATAATACATCATTTACGGTAAGAAGAAGTTCAGTGAAGACAAACAATAAAAGTAGTGATTTAATGTGACTGTCTCCTGTGTTATAAGGTGGTTTTTCACACTGTGATTTAGAGTAAGGTATGCCTGTGTTTCATTTACCTTTTAAAAACACTTCCTTCTGGACTGGGGAGATGGTTGAGAAGCAGCTCACAAATGCCTATAATCTCAGTTCCAGGGGCTCTAACAACACCCCCTACTTTGCCCCTGTGGGCACCACACACAGCGTGCACACACCTACCCATCAGATAAAATTTAAACCTGTTTCCACACCCCTCTGACCTTGTTTCATCTTTAAGCAGCAGCACCTAGGACACTCAAAGGCTAATTTATCTTTTTCACATTGTTTTTGTTTTTTATGTGTAGCATATGTGCTATTCCTGTGGAGGCCAGAACAACATCATCATTTATCCTGTAACTTAATGGTTCTGTTGACTAGAAATATTTATTTTTAATGTATTTGTTTAGTTATTTATTTTGAAATTGGATTTTAGATAGCCCAGGCTAGCTTAACTTTTGGTACAGTTAGAGATGACTGAACTTCTGACCATCTGGCCTTTATTCCCCAAGTACTGGGATTTTAGGTGTGTAGATGTACATCATCACACTATTTACATATAAATGACAAACCCATAATCTCAACTTACAGGACCTTAGGGCAGAATAATCAGTCACATAAGTTAAAGGCCTATATTGTAAGTTTTAGACCAGACTGAGTTATAGAGTAAAACTAACTTAAAAATAAATAAAATAAATAAATAAATAAATAAATAGACCCTCATACACTGGGTCTGGAGAGATGGCTCAGTGGACCTGAGTTCAATTCCCAGCACCCATATCAGGTAGCCCACAGCTGTCTGTAACCCCAGCTCCAGGGGCATCTCATGCCTTTAACCTCTGTAGGCACCTGCATTTATGTGCACATACCCCCATGTACACATAATTAAAACAAAAAAAAAATTTAAAAACCTCATACATGGTGGTGCATGCCTTTAATCCCCACTACTTGGGTGGCAGAGGCAGGTGGGTCTCTGTGAACTTGAGTCTAGCCTGATCTTCATAGCAAGTTCCAGGCCAGCCAGGTGGGACCCTATCAAAAAATAAAAAAGATAATATATAAACTAGAATTTTTGTGAGAATTGATTACACCACGTTAAACTTAAATTGGTGGTTAGCTCTGCAATTTTAGGAGTAACTGTCCAGTCTCCTGAGTGCTGAGATTACAGGCTTTAACATTTGTTTTATGTAAATATTTCTTATCTAAACCAAGTATGGTATAATACATACCTATAATCTCAGTACTTGGGAGTTAAGGTAGGAGTTCAAAGTCATCTCTGTACAGAGAGCTAACATATATTATATATATAAACTCTGAAATTTAATTATGTATTCTAGTCATTTTAATTGAATTTGGGGGTATCTCTTGGATTTAACTGACAGTTATTGTGAAAGGGAATTAAACATGTTTTTTTGATTTTCCTTTCCAGCTCACTGAGTACTGTTGAGCCTATTGACATACTGAGGCAGGTGAGAATAAAACCTGGAGAGACAATACTTAAAATGTATCCTCAAGACTTCAAAAGACTTTTTGAAACTATAGAGCGTTCCGAAGATTGTGTCTTTAAATGGGTCTATGATGAGAGCTTGGAGGATATTGCACTCTAGGAAAGCAGTCTATAAGCCATGAACTGCATGTTTATCTATTTATTTGGAAATTATGAGACAAATAAAAACTGAATTTCAAGAAGTTCATGCACTTTCAACAGAAGAGAAACTATCCTTGTTTGGCACAAATGAGGAAAAGAATTTCTTCTGAAGTTGATTCCTTTGATGCACTGGAAAAAAAATAGTGGTTGCAGTTTTATTCAAATTTGAATAAAATGAAAAGTTAAGTTGTCGGTTTGATCGGAGCAAATTTGTTTTGTTTTAAATTGCTATCTGCTGTAGATAATGGTAGAACACATAACTAATAGTCCAAGGCTCTGGTTTCGCTCCTCAGCACATGAAATTAAAAAAAAAACAAATTTGTTTTGTTTTAAATTGCTATCTGCTGTAGATAATGGTAGAACACATAACTAATAGTCCAAGGCTCTGGTTTCGCTCCTCAGCACATGAAATTAAAAAAAAAAAAAACTATTTACTATAAAGGTCAGTAGATATAAGGTACTCCCAGTTGTAATTTAGTTTACTTTAAAAAAACAAAAAACAAACAAACAAAAAAAAAACCCTGTGGTCAAACATCTTTAAATATTGAAATTTTCTCCATTGCCAATTGCTTGCATCTTCCTCCAGTTTCTGTACTGTTAAGCTTATAAAGTAAACTGATTTCACCAGCCATGGGGTGCAAGTCCTGGGACTTGGAAGATAGAAGACCCATCAATGGGTTCAATGCCAGTTCCAACTGTGTAGAGTCACTTTAAACTTATTTCAGAAATTTTATGTTTCAGTATGTTGAAATGGATTATCAGGTACTATACAAGGTAGTGTTTAAATTTTAGTATGTTTTAACTTTTTTAGAAATAAAATTTTTTACATAGTATTTTATAGTTTTTTGCCTCTAAGTACGTAAGAGAAATGCTAAATGAACTCCAAACTTACTCACCTTAGTTCTATCATGCGCAGAGAGTGTGCTTTCAGTGAGTAATTCTGTCTGCAACTGAAATTTGAGGACTTAAGTGCAGTGGTGTGCCTCTGCCATGCAGCAGTGGCTGAGGTGGGAAGGTTGAGTGAACAAGAGTGGGAGACCAGCCTGGGTGGTGGTGGGGCCAGGGACAGGTAAAGCATGTATCTGATATTTGTAAAGAACACTCAGGAGTCAGATATTGGGGTAAGAACCCGAATGATCAGAGAAGTGACAGAGAAACCACCAGTGACACCCCAACCACACCCCACACACACTCCTACACCCCCACCCCATCCCACCACCCCCACTGCCACCAGTTCAAAGCAAACTGCAAACTTTATTGCTAGTCTTTGGGAACATCATAAAGGAAGGTTTTAACTCTGATACAGAAAAACTGTTTACAATCCCAAGAACAATTATCAGGTAAGAATTATATTCACAATGTCTAGTTCATATGCATTTGGCAAATTCATAGAATTTGCCTATCTTGGTGAGTCCAAAGTTTTGTACTTAATTCACTTCATATCTAAACTTGTATTATCTACCCAAAACTTTTTTTTAGACCTCAAAACATTTTCTTAGATAAACAATTAGAGCTTTTATATCTCCCAACCTTATATACTTTATGCCTCTTTTGTGAGTTTGTTTTCTGAATTTGATAACAAGGCAAACTGTAACTATAACCATCTAGTCTTCAAGTCCGTCACAGACTTCCTCTGAAACATTGGGTCATCCATCTTCAGCCTTTTGGCCTAGAATATCTGTGAAGCAGGAATTTAGAAGGACTGGACTGTCTTGTCTTGGCAAAGTTTGGCAGTCAACTTTGCTTGAGTCCTGTTTGTCCAGTTTGGACAGCACACTGTCAGCAGTTGAGGCAATGGCAGATTCTTGCCCAGTGGCTAACTTTTGTCACAAAGAAAGCAAACTTCATCTGGAGGTTTTTTGATGCCCATCATCTCTGAAGTAGATTGGTGTTTCCAAGAGCAAGCTGTCTCTTTGTCATGAAAAGCCTAATGTTAACAACATGCTATATTCTGTAGATCTCTGGTATTTGAAGACCCCTTGTCTAAAATATATCTATTTGACCTTAAAAATATACCCAACATGACTACAAGTTTGAATGTTCATAGGCAACTAGTAACCTAAATTTCTTAATTATCCTAAATAGTTTGTAATAATAGCTTTCAAGGACTGGAAATTTACATTGTTAAATGAATTGCATAGATACATTACCTCAAACAAGAGTAGAGACATAGAGAGTATGTTGGAATGAAAATAACCTTAAATGTGTATCAGTATACAAAAATACCTTAAATGAGTAGAAACATATATAGTTTAACAAAAATAGGTTTTAATTTGTATCAATATGCAAAAATCCATACCACTGTAAGATTTTTAGGTCTAGTAGTTGCTTTTTAGTTTTAAAATAGATTCAATAATATACTTTTATCCTGTCATATATATATATATATATATATGTGTGTATATATATATATATATCACCTTTTTTATTTTCAGAATGATATCCCTGAATCTAGTCTCCTTCATTCAGCTTTTTTCCTGACCATCACTGAAAAGAACTTGTAACCAATCACCCTAAATGATGACAAATATACATAACCTACCGAATGACCAAAACCACCCAATCCACGTCTTGGAAATGTAGTCTTCATGTTTTCTATTCTGCTTACTGTTGTGTGAGGGGGTGACACATCTTGAGACCATGAGAAAATTGAGATAATGGTCAAAGTCCTGGGCGCACTCACTGGCTGTATCATTTATTGCCAGCCCCTGTGTAATGGGGAAGTGTTAGGGCTTCTCTGGAGTCCTGGCTGGAGGAGTGCATGAAGCTGGACCATCTCAGCTAGCCATCTTGAAATTGTTCTGAGCAGTTTGTAGTCCAAAGCTGATTGTTGGGTGGTGTTTGTCAATTTAGTGGCATTACTACAGTCCAGGGGGAATTCATTGTGGGGGCCCGCCATCCTTTTGGAGACTTCAAAAGTCACTGTTAGGCATGGTCATGGTTCACTGCAGAAAACTGACATATGCAGCAGATCTTGGAGATGTTAAAGGCCTGCAATTTGTTAGTACATCTGGGGTGTACGTATTTAATTCCTAGTTATCTGATTAAGACTCAAGCCTTAAATCATGTATAGGAAGGTAGATAAAACCCTTCTAAAATTAGTATTCCATATGATTATTAATACCATGACAGTGAAAGGATAAAAAATATACAGCCTAGCTTTCCCATGACCATTGGAAGTTAGAAGTTTGAAAACACCCATCAGCATATATTTGAAAACCACCCTAGCCACATGTAAAACTCAGAGAGAAGGGAAAACATGAAATGGTCTGGTCATGATGACCATGACCGGTTTCTGGGAATTATTATTATTCATAACCACCTAGTTTCTGAGAAATGGTGTCCACAACAACAGTCTGGGAATTGTTATGGGTCATCCTGTCCACAAAGAAAATTAATAACTAAAAAATACAGGACTCATGGCAAGAAGGAAAACCAGAAAGAACAAGTGCTTCTGCCAATAGATATAGATAACTCCCTGACTGGAGAGTACATTCTCCCTGAGCCTGCTGGTCCTAGAGAAAGAAAACCCCCTAACCTTGCAGGTGCGCTAAACCCGCCTTGTAAAAACTATGTACTCTATGAAATCTCTGTAACCTTGGAAACCTTATTAACCATCCAAGTTTTGAACTGTCCCATGACCTTGCTTACCTTGCCTTTAGGCCTAGTGAAAATAACAGGCTAGCTTTGAAACTGGCCTTGTTAGCTTTGATGTGGATCCTATAAAAACTGTCTCAATTCTGCCCTCAGGGTCCTCAGTCCTCTACCCCTGCGTGGCATATGACTGTGGACCTCAGTGCACTTGGAATAAAAATTCCTTGTGCTGTTGCATCAAGACCACTTCTCGTGAGTGATTTGGGGTGTCGCCTTATCTGAGTGGGAATGTGAAGGTCCACGCTTTGCAGGTCTTTCAACGGAATATATATAATTTTGAAATACTATCTACACCTTAAGAAAAGTTTAAAGATTCAAAAGCAAAGGATTATGAGATTGGCAGCACTAGAGTAGTTTTTTAATTTTGGTTTTTCTTCTGTCCCATATCAGGTGACTCTTCTTACATGAGATAGAGATTTTAGATTTTCTTTTAACAAGCATGCTTAGGTTTAGAGAAGGAGAGAGCCATGATCCAACTCCAATCAGCTTTAATTTTTAATAGAATTGGGACTACAAAAAGACCATTTGCCATATATGTCTGTAGAGAACAGTAGAAACAAACATTTGGAAAGATTATGAAATTTAATCTGTTGGAAATGTGCTATATCATTAGGCCAATTTACTCTTTTTCTTGGGACATTTTCTTCAGATGATTCATCCTTCTTCAGATGTCTTATTTGTCCAGTGATCTTCAGATTCCTTAATTGGATGCCTTCATTCTCCTGGGAAGACAAAAAGAAAACCCTGCCCCAATCCTAACTTTGGAGAGTTTCCCTTTTTGACAAGTTATATCTGAGTCTTACTGTGTAGCCCTGGCTGGCCTGGGACTTGTTACTTAGACCAGGGTGGCAAATATCAGCTGGTTGGTGTTGGCACACCCCTTTAATCCCATCAAGATAGAGGCACAGGCAGGTGGATCTCTGAGTTCAAGGCCAGCCTGGTCTACTATAAGTTCCAGAACAGCCAGTGCTACACAGAGAAACCCTGTCTCCAAAACACCAACCAACCAACCAACCAACTGAACATTGGTAGCACAGGATTATAGTCCAGGAAGCCAGGGATCACATGTGCTCTGGAGTCTGAGAGCTGTCAGGACAATATACAGTGTAGTGAGACATGCCCCTGAAAGAAGCCTGGGCATGGTGACTTGAAAGGCTGGCACAGAAGGATTGCCATGAATTTGAGACAATTTTGGGCTTCATAGTGATTTGCTGCACATCTGGGCTAGTATGGGAACCCTTTCTTCAAAAACAAAATAAAACCTCCAAACCAAAAATCCTACAGTATTGGTTCTCAGAATGGAGTCAAGTAAGCAAACTGTAAGGATTGGGCAGATGGTTCAGTGAGTTAAAGAGCTTGCCACAGAAACCTGACAAACTGAAGTTACAGCCCCGGGATTCATGTACAAGTCACCCATGGTGGCACATTGTATGTAATCACAGGGGCAGCTAGCCTGGAGTACTCAGTGAAGCAAAGTCCCTGTCCCCCCAAACAAGGTAAAAGACAAGAACTGACAACTGAGGTGCCTTCTGACTTCCATATACATGCCACGGCATCCATACACCTCACACAGAACCCCCCCACACACACACACCACACATGCTATCACAAAACAAAAATTTAGAAATGTAAGCATAGCTTGAAATAAAAGGGAACGGGGAGGATGGCAAGACAGCTTAGCAGGTAAAGGCACTTGCTGCCGAGCATGGTGAATAGAGGGGAGCACATTTTGTGCTTTACTTAGGTAAACAAAGTAGAGAATGAATGTTCTTATAAACACAGGAGAAGGATAATGAATTAATGCCTTGCAGAGGCTGTAGTCTCTAAGAAACCACAGCATCACTTCTGACAGAATGGAAGGGAGGATGTGAAGACAAACAACTGTAGTAACTGTTGTGAACAAGTGCAAGAGAAAGAGCATTGGAGAAAAGTGTCGGAGGTCCTTGCTTGGAACTGGGAGACCAAAGTTGTAAATTACTACTGTGCTGTGGCTAGGCTTTGAACAGTGGGTGTGGAACAGTGGGAGAAATGGAGGAGAACACACACACACACACACACACACACACACACACACACACACACACACATATTTTCTCACATCTGTGTCTGGTGCTTGCAGAGGTCAGAAGTGGGCATCTGACCCCCTGGAACTGGAGCTACAAATGGGTGTGAGACATCATGTAGGTGCTGAGAACCAAACCCAGGTCCTCTGAAAAAACAATAATAATCTTAACCACTGGGCAAGGGTTAAGATCCAGCCCCAATTCTTTGGATTTTGATGGTTTCTTCTAGTGCTGGTCCTAGAATACAGGGACTCATGCATGCCAGGCAAGCACTCTACAACTGAGCTCCATTCCCAGAGCCTGTGAATTACTTTTGCAAATTTTAAATACTCAATTACAACTGATAATGCTCAGCCCAATGCACAGATCTGGAGCTGTGCCCTCAGTCACCTTTCTATTGATGTATGCATGCATCAAGCAGGCTCTTATGACACACACACACACACACACACACACACACACACACACACACACACACACACACACACAGGGAAAAAATGTTTGTCTATTTGGCTGACCTGTAATTTCCTCTGAGATTAAAGGTATGTGCTAGCACTGCCCGGGTCAAAAAGAAAAATGTTTTACCTAGGAAAATGAAATAGCTGTCCACACAATTTTCTCCTAGATAAGATCAAGGTGTTGAAAGGTCATTATGAGAATGAAGGGCTCGCATCATTCCAGGAGGAGACTCCTTCAGTTGTATTTAATGGTATTTTTGTTTGGGAAATGCCCATAGTTTGTACTAAGAAAATAAGTGATGCAGCCAGGAGTGGTAGCTCATGCCTGAAATCTCTCAACAAGATAGGTGCTTCAGTTAGGGGTTATTTATTTTTTTGGGGGGGGTCAAGACAGGGTTTCTCTATGGCTTTGGAAGCTGCTCTGGAACTAGCTCTTGTAGACCAGGCTGGCCTCGAACACACAGAGATCTACCTGCCTCTGCCTCCCCAGTGCTGGGACTAAAGGCATGTGCCACCCGGCTTAGTTAGGGGTTATTATTGCTGCAATGAAACAACATAACCAAAAAACAAGCTGGGGAGGAAAGGGTTTATTTGGCTTACATTTACACATCATAGTCCATCATTGAAGGAAGTCAGGACAGGAACTCAAACAGGGAAGGAACCTAGAGGCAGGAGCTGATGCTGAGGCCGTGGAGGAGTGCAGCTTACTGGTTTGCTCAGCCTGCTTTCTTATAGAACCTAGGACCACTAGCTCAGGGATGGCATCACCCTCATCAATCACTAACATATCCTACAGACAGATCTTACGGGGGCATTTTCTCAATTGAGGTTTCCTCCTTTCAGACCACTGTAGCGTGGGTCAAGCTGACTAGCACAGTAGGCAAATCTAGGTAACCTGGGTTCCTGCTTGGTGAGAGCTACATAGATATACTTTCCTTCAAAATGCTTTTAGCAGCTAGAGAGCCCTACCTGCATCACTGTGCACATACACCTCTCCAAACGAAGCAACAGGTTGCTCTGACCTGCTCTTAACAGTTTCTTAGTGTTGGTAGCCTTTGGAAGGTGGGCCGTCGTGGAAGGAAGAGTGTTCCCTTGAAGGGAATATTGGGACTCTGGTCCATTCTCTTGTTCTCTTTTGCTTCCTGGCTACCATGAAGTGAGGGCTTCCTCTGACTTTTGCCTCCTAAGTGCTGGGATTACAATTCTGTGATGTCATGCCCATCTTATCTGTGAAATTCTAAAGCTTTTAGACAAAGTTTTTCCTCAGACCACTGCCTAAGAAAAAGCTGGAGAACGAAAGCTAACATAAGAGAAGCTGACACAAGTGAAGAGAGAGAAAGAGAGACTGAGCATGGCATGGGCTTTTGAAACCTCGGAGCCTAGTCATAGTGACATACCCCCTTCATTACAACAATGCCACACTTTTGACTCCTCCCCAAACAGTTCTACTAACTGGAGCCCAAGCCTACCAAAGGTTTGCATTTTTAAATTACTGTAATAAGAGCGTAATTGGGACTGGAGAAATGGCTCAGGGGTTGAGAGCACTGGCTACTCTTCCAGAGGTGTCTAGGTTCAACTCCCAGCACCCACACAGTGGCTCTGCAACTCCAGTCTCACAGGACAGAATGCCCTCCTCTTCCCTCAGAAGACACTGCACACACAGCACATGGATTCATATGAGGCAAAGCACTCCCCCCAAAATAAAAGTAAGCTAAATGTTTACAGATGTTAAGGAGAAACAAGAGACTGGCTACTGAAACCAGCATGTTCCTGAAGTGATGTCTGTGTTTGATGACCTTGAAGCTACAAAGCTGACCCTTAAGATTACTAGAAAATGAAGAATTTTGTGTTTCATGTGCAGTAAGTTTATATCACATCACTGTAAACATTAAAGGAAAGTATTCTAGCTACCTGAGAAGGTATATCAAAAAGTTTTGAAATAATTCAGTAATTCTTGGTTAACCGTTCACTCCATTTAATACTCAGATTGCTGGCTGCTTCTTTATTAAACATTTATAGCTACTATTTAATTCACGTCTTGTTAATAAAATAGTGTATTAAGCTTACAATTAGGGTTTATGGGGTGGAGGCTTATCACTCCATGCTCCAATGATTTTTCATCAGATCGTTAAAAGCCGCTGAGTGAGAATGATGGAAAGGAGGAAGAAGTCATTCACTTCTGCGTTTTTAAACTTTAATTATTTTTCTGCGTGATGTATGGGTGTGTGCACTTGTGCACACAGATTCACGTGTACTTGAGTGTGTTTGTGTTTGTATATGGGTTAGAGGTCAATGTGGATATCTTCCTCAACCACTCCCCACCTTATTGGGGATGGAGGATGGGAATCTACCTGCTTCCGCCTCCCCAAGACTGGTACTACAGTGTACCTGGTTCTTTTTAATTGGCTACTGGGGATCTGAACTCAAGTCCTCATGCTTGCTTGTCGGGTACTTTATCACCTGAACTCCCCCAGCTCTCAACTATTTGATATTTTTTGGGCCATCAAGATGACTCATGTGGTAAGCTAAAAGCCTGAGATTAAAAGCCAGGATTCCACAGTGGAAGGAAACAAATGATTCCCCAAAGTTGATCTCTGACCTGAATTTATGCATACATATCTTATATATGTACACAAAATAATAAAGAAAATAAAAGATATAATTAAGAATTAACTTTGAAAACTTTATTTCTGGGTGGCAGTGGTGTATGTCTTTAATCCCAGTTCTAGGGCGGGGGGCAGAGGCGGGCAGATCTCTGAGTTGGAGGCTAGCCTGGTCTACAGAGCAAGTTCCAGGATTGACAAGGCTATACAGAGAAACCCTGTCTTGAAAAACACAAAAGCAAACAAATCAACAATAAACCACTCCCAGTCTTTTGGGCAGGAAAATGGGTATTTTTGTCCCTTCCATTGAGAAGAAGGTCCTCTGTGTTTAACATTTTCTGGCTTCCCTATTAATCTGTGGGCACAAGGACCTTTGTGTCCCAATAGTCAAGTACATACATTGCATTGTATGTCCAGTCCCACTGTGTATTTTTCTAACTTATTTACTGCTTTGAATGGAAGCCCCATCTCCATTTGCTGATTCCATGCCCTTCCCTCCATCTTCCCAGCTCCCACCCCAAGTGCTATCGTACTAGGTCTCTGCATTTTTCTGGTTCATCACACAACTTGCCCTTTGCATCTGATGTACTTTACCTTGCATAATGTTTTCAAAGTTTCTCTTTAATATCACATATGTTAGGATTTCATCACTTAAATTTTTATCACATCTATTTTTGTGCCAGAGACCGTGGTATGGAGGCCACAGGGCCAACTTGTGTAAGTAGGGTCTCTCTTTCTCCTTTGTGGGTGGCTGGGATGGAACTAAGATTGTCAGAGTAAGCTGCAAACACTTTACCTGCTGAGTTATCTTGCCAGCTCAGAACTTAGTCCCTTTCAAAGGCAGAGTAAGAGTCTTGCATTATTATACCCAATAAATAAAAGGAAGGACTCAGGTGGATACTTTTGTAGGGTGTTCACTGTATAACAGTATCATTCACAGTAGCAAAAAGTAGAAACAAACCAAATGTCCTTTGACAGAGGTACGGAGAGAGAAAATGTGGTACATGAAGATGCAAGATGAAATCCGAACATGCTGACACTTCTAGGCAGGCCTTAGCTTGCACTATTGCTAGGAGGTTTTTCACCTATAATCTCGGTACTCAAGAGGTGGAGAATAAAGGATTTCTGAGTTCAAGACCTGACTGCAACATACTTTCAAACGATTCAACAACATTACTCTAAAATGTTTTATCAGTATTATGGGCACATCAACACACACACACACACACACACACACACACACACACAGATGGCAGGATTCAAAACAGCCAAGAATTGTTCATCTAGGTGGTGAAAATGTAGGTGATGTCCGCGGTCCTATCAACTTTTCTCTATACATTAAAATAGCATAATACGCAGCGCGTGGTGGAGAGTGCCTTGAATTCCAGAACTGAGGAGGCTGAAGCAGGCAGATCCCTGTGAGTTTAAGGTTCCTTGGTCAATATTGGGAGTTCCAGAACAGCATATGGTACACACATTGAGACTCTGTGTCGGGGCGGGGGCGGGCGTGGTGTGAGAGAAAAGAAAAAAATCGCACAGCAAAATATGGAAAGACACCAAAGCAGCCCTGGTTGTAGTAGGCCCTCCTGCGCATGCTCACACGGCCTGCGCGTTTGTCCCCGCCCCCTAGAGTACGCAAGCGCAGGACGCAGGCGTGCAGTCAGAAAACACGAGACTCAAGCTGAGGGACGCTGTGCGGGTCTGAGGTACGGGTCTGCGGAAGGATGGAGCCACTGAAGATGGAAAAGTTCACGACGGCGGACCGGGGAAATGGGCTGCGTGCCGTGGTCCCATTGCGCCCCGGGGAGCTGCTCTTCCGCTCCGATCCCTTGGCGTATACTGTGTGCAAGGGGAGTCGTGGCGTCGTCTGCGATCGCTGTCTCCTGGGGTACGTTCGGACCCGAACCCAGGGTGCATGGCCCAGCGGGTGGCTGTAGACCTCTCGGGGTCGGCTGGTGGGGTGTCTGCAGCATCCCAGGCAGAAGCAGCATTTGGGGGGAGCCAGTGGTGCAGATGAAGGAGAAGCGTTGGGCAGTAGGTATTTTTGCGGGGAACAAAACATGGATAACTTGTGCAGCGAGCTTCATCGGTTGTGGAAATCAGGAGTGGCAGGGGTGGGTGGGTGTGGGAAGGAGCAAGGGTGTGTACGTCAGGTTCAGAACTGAGGCCCCACCTGACCTGTCAGTGTTGCGGGAGGAGGGAGAAGCCTGCTGTTTATGGTGCACTTTGATGGGCTGGGTTTTGTGTGCCTTCAGCATTGGAAGATGAATGAGACATCCTTAAAAAGCCAATCAAATGAGAATTACAGTGCAACAAAAGAGCAGATGAGAGATGCAAACAATATACTCTTAACTGCGTAAGTTTTGCAGGATTCACGGTGTGCTTCGCCATGTAGTGGCTGCGCAGACAAATGCAATTCATCACCGGCGTGTGGATGCAACAGTTTATGTGACAGTGTTTTGGAAGTCTGGAAGTACAATGTCAGTGTAAGGTGATTTACTATTTGTAGGATTGTATCACATACATGTGTATTCATAGGATTTGTATTCTGTCAACACAAGTCCGATTCCCACCATGCACTGGGGTAAGGACTCTGAGATAAGTAGGTCGATTTTGTATTGACCACTTCTCCAGACCCATCCTCAGTCAGTGGTTGGGGTGGGAAGAGGAGGGAAGGAGTCAAGCTTCACTATTCATTCTACATTCCCTCTCTCCCCAGCCCCCATGGTTTTTCTGTGCAGACCTGGCTGTTCTTGAACTCACAGAGATCAACCTGTCTCTCCCTCTTCTACTGCCCGGCTTCCACAATATTCTTGTTTGGTTTATAGTTGAGGACTTTGTTTTGCATTAATAGCAGATGATAATCTTATTTGTTATTTTTGGAGTAATGATGGCAATCCACACACACACACACACACACACACACACACACACACACTTTGTTGAGGAGAGAGCAGCTTGAAGTTTGTATAGTTAAAGCAATTCATTCCTTTCAAGCCTTGGCCCCAAATGAACCTCTTCTCACTGACTCATTAGAGAAAGCAGGACTCTTCATTCTGTTACACACTTTGGTGTGTATTCAGAGTATGGGTGTACTGCACCCCATGACGGAGGGCTTACTGCTTAAATCTTATAACATCAAGTGACAAAGACAATGTAGGCCTCCTTATGCATACTGTCTGACTGCTGTGTTTTTCAGTGGGTAGAACAGAACAATTTGATCACAAACAGTGACAAATTAGTAATGGGGTTATCAGAAATTGTCTTTTGAACATTTTTAGTGATTTGTTTATTTTTATTTTATGTGTGTTACTGTTTTGCCTGTATGTATATCTGTGTGGGGGTGTCATTATCTTCTGCAACTGGAGTTACAGACAGTTGTGAGCTGCCATGTGGGTGCTGGAAATTGAACCTGGATCCTCTGGAAGAGCAGCCAGTGCTCGTAACCACTGAGCCATCTCTCCAGCATGAAATGTTTTTTTTTTTTTAACCTTTTAAAATTTTATTTACATCGATGTTTTGTCTGCATGTATGTCTGTGTGAGATCTTGGAATTATAGACAGTTGTGAGCTACCATGTGTGTCCTGGGAATTGAATCTGGGTCCTCTAGAAGAGCAGCCAGTGCTCTTAGCCTCTGAGCTCTCTCCAGCCCAAGAGATGTTCTTTAAACAATTTTTAAAGTTTATTGATTTTTTTATTGTATGAAATATTGGATTTCAAAATGACATTTTTGTACACACATATCATTTGTTTACACATTTCAGAGATGGGTTTGAATCACAAGCTACAGGGACTTGTTCATTTTTCTGGAATAAAGTACATGAGCCTTTTATGGGTAGCAGTGCCTCATGGTTTATCATACTCCATCATTACTTTTATTATTTTTCTTTGGAAAGCCATGGTGATTCAATAACAAAAGGAATTTCTTGAAATGCTTTAAGGTTGTGTGAAACCTGGACCTGAAGATTGGCAGGAACCAAGTCAGAACTGCACAGCAGGAGTTGGGCTAGAGTCTGGGCAATGTTGCTTCTGTTACACCCTAGTAAAAGGATTCTGCAACATATTTTACTAGTACTGTGGACAAGGGACCCTGTTGCTTCTCTTTGGGAAACTAATTATTGTTGGAGATTTGTTCTCTTTGTTGGATAGCTGAGCACAGGCCTGTTATGGAATATTACTTTAAGTAGGCAACAATGTGTTTTTACATTTGTTTATGCCACATAAAGATGTGTTGCTTTGCCTGCCTAAGGCACCTGATTGGTCTACTAAGAAGCTGAATGGCCGTTGGGTGGTGGTGCACACCTTTAATTCCAGCACTCAGGAGGCAGAGGCAGGAGGATCTTTGTGAGTTCGAGGCCAGCCTAGTCTACAGAGTGAGTTCCAGGACAGCCAGAGCTGCTACACAGAGAAACCCTGCTTTGAAAAACAAACAAACTCCCTAAACAAACAAACACACAATCAAACAAAAAGCTGAATGGCCAATGGCTAGGTGGGACTGGCAGGCAGAGAGAATAAGAAGGAGACGAGAGGAGAGGAAGAGAAAGAGGCAGAAGTCCCTGCCACCCACCAGCCAACCAGACACGGAGTAGGACATATAGAGTGATAGAAGGTAAAAATCCTGGAGGCAAAATGTAGATGAGGAGAAACAGGTTAAAATAAGTTATAAGAGCTAGTGGAATAAGCTTAAGACAAAGCCAAACATTTATAACTAATAATAAGTCTCTTTGTCGTGATTTGGAAGCTGGTTGGTGGGCCAAAGAAAGCCCATTGCTTGCACCTTAACTGAAAAGTTGAGAAAGTATTGGTCTTCTTGGTTCAAGGTAGGAGGTAGCCTGTACTCAATGTTATAAACAAATGCTGGAGTCCAAACACATGCAGCCTTCCTTTGTGCTGGTTAATAGAGACCTGCTTACTAGTTCTTTTGTGCTTACTTTGGGTTGCCAGGTGATAGATATACCTAAATTCACAGGTGTTGTAGCAGGGTCTTTGGGGGAACACATTGATGTCTGTGATTGCCTAATTGAGAATCATTGCAGCTTGAAAATCTAGTTAAGGAAATGCTGATACATCCTTAATGAGATTTGTTGTCACTACTGAATGTTCATCGCTGCAGAATACATTTCTGTTTTCCTTTCTTTGTATGTAAAGTCATCATTTAGTCATCATCACTTGCAAAATTGTTGAGAAGAAGCTGTTGTATTGTTTTGTTTCTGTAGTCCTAACATGAGTGTCTGGCAGAATTATTTTGCAAAAAAAATTTTTTTTTTCTGTTTTGTTTCTGAGACAGGGTTTCTCTGTGTAGCTTTGGACCTGGTACTTGCTCTGTAGACCAGGCTAGCCTTGAACTCACAGAGATCTAGCTGCCTCTGCCTCCCAAGTGCTGGGATTAAAGGCGTGAGTCAGCACTCCTGGCTTCTTTTTGTTTTGTTTTTCCAAAGGTTTCTCTGCATTGCTTTGGAGGCTGTCCTGGAACTAGCTCTGTAGACCAGGCTGGCCTCAAACTCATAGAGATCCACCTGCCTCTGTCTCCTGAGTGTTGGGATTCAAGGTGTGCACCACCAACACTTGGTTCTTTCCTTCTTTTTTTTTCTTTCTGAGACAGCGTCTCCTTATATAGCCCTGGCTGTCCTGAGAATCACTGTGAGGACCAGGTTGGCCTTGAACTCACAGAGATCTGAGTGCCTTCTAGGGATGTATGCCACCATGCCTAGCTTGTAAACTGTTTCCTTCCTTCCTTCTTTCTTTTTCCTCCCCTCCTCTCCTTTCGTTCTCTTTGAGGCGTGGTCTTACCATTTTCTCTGGCTGTTCTGGAACTCACTATGTAGACCAGGCTGGCCTCAAACTCACAGAGATGGAACTGCCTCTGCCAGGGATAAAGGTGTGTGCCACCATGCCCAGCTTGTAAATGTCTCTCTCTCTCTCTCTCTCTCTCTCTTCTCTCTCTCTCTCTCTCTCTCTCTCTCTCTCTCTCTCTCTGAGGCAGGGTTTTCCTATTGCTCTGGCTGTACTGGAACTCACTAAGTAGACTAGCTAGCCTTGAATGCAGAGATCCGCCTGCCTCTGCCTCCCAAGTGCTGGGATTAAAGGCGTGCTATCAATCTTTCTGTCTAATATTTGAAATATTACACAAATGCATAGTAAAACATGGACTTTGAAACATTTAGGGTAAGGGGATAAAAACAGAACAAAGGAACAGATATTACAATTACTTTATTAGTATCCAGAGATGATTTTTGAAAAGGTTCTATTTGCTTTCTTTTACATTTGATTAGTGCTTTGATTAGTACATATTTGTTCATTTGTTTACTTTTAGACCAAATTTCTTATTGTTCACAATGACTTAGCACTAGTTACACAGCCGAGGATGACCTTGGACTCCTGACCTTGCTTCT
This sequence comes from Cricetiscus sungorus, assembly GCA_030556225.1. Taxonomy (NCBI): domain Eukaryota; kingdom Metazoa; phylum Chordata; class Mammalia; order Rodentia; family Cricetidae; genus Cricetiscus; species Cricetiscus sungorus. The sequence continues at coordinate 14,068,140 of JANBXA010000730.1, forward strand.
CCCAAGTGCTGAGATTATAGGGAGTATACTAGTGTCTGGCTTTTTTTTCTTTTCTTTTTCTTTTTACTTTCTCTCTTTCTTTTTTCTTTTAATGAAGAAACTTAAATCTGCTTCCTGACTTGGGTTGTTCTCCTTAAGGAATGGCTTCTGGTTTTCCATGATGTGAGTAGAAAAGACAAGAGGCTGAGGGTAAAGCTCCAAGGTAGAGTGATTGCCTAGCAACTGGAAAAGAAAAAGATGGAATTGTGAATCATTGCAATTGTGAATTGAAATCATTCATATTTTTTTCTCTGCTGTTGTACACATTTTTAGTTTGCTGCTGATACAAAAGACTGATTGTTAGATGAGTTGTGTTTACTTTCAACTTGATTTGGTTAAATGCAGAGTGAAATTTCTCTTTAGGGTCTGGAGAAGTGGCTCAGAGGCTAAGTAAGAGCACCTCCCGCTCTTCCAGAGGACCCAGGTTCGATCCCTAGCTTCTGAGTCATGCGGTTCCCAACCACTTGTAATTCCAGCTGCAGGGGCTCTGATTTCCTCTTCTGCTCTCTGCAGGTGTCTGTTCACACATGGCGTACGCACACATAGATACACATGAATTAAATTTTGGAAAGAAATCTCCAGATAGCGGCGCTGTAATCACCTTGTTTTTCCAGGTCTTCTTACCAAGGCACCGCCCGAAGCCTAACATCTCTATGGTAGCATACAAAGCACACAGCAGAGGGTAATTATTTATGGGGATAGTTTAGAAAGGACCAAGTTGCTTTCGCCTTCCATATCAATACCGTCTGTGGACAAACTCTAACTGTTCCTTCTGTAGTTAAAGAGCTTTGGCGCCTCCCAGGAGGGAAGAAGATAGCTTGAAAGTGGGAATGTCTTCCTTTCCTGCTTTTGTGGGCAGATGTAGGTAAACACATCCTGGGAATTACCTGCTCCTACTGTTCTGTTCTGGCCCACATTCTGTGGTTGTGGTGGGCGCTGAATGGACTGAGGACAGATGATGATAGTACAGTAGTGGGCTAACGTCTCTACTTCTTTTTCTCTTTATCTGGGATCTCATTATTGTTTTGTAATTTTGGGGATGGAACCCAGGACTTTATACATGCAAGTACACAGCCACCACGCCACACCCCAGCCCTGTTACCAGAATCATGAGAAGAGATAACTATGCTGGCCATAACACACAGTGGTAGAGGGAATGGTGTTACAGTGACCTCGCAGGGGAGCCTGTGGCACGGGGGATTTTGAAATGCTGTGAAATGCTCTTACTACAGTGAGGTAGATGGAGGAGGTTCGTGACTGAGTGAAGGGTGGGCATCATGACAAAGGACTGTGTGATACGGACACAATGACATGCCAAAAGATGGGATGGCTGCTCCTTGCAGTAGAGAATGGTGAAGAGACAGAAAGATAAAGAGGCGTTTGCTACACTGCGTCCAGAGTGTCCCTCTCGGAAGACCTTGGAGAAACACCTCTTCAAAGCAGCTACTCAGAGCGGTGTTGGTAAGGAGTTATGCTCCAATCTGATGCTAACGAGAAAAGATAGATGTTTGATACATTTGAAATTTCCTGGTTGTTTACTAGGGGAGATATTTCAGAAAAAGTTAAGATGTAGAACGAAGCACATCATATTCAGGAGATAGATTAGGGCACGTGGAGAAAACAAGGTAGCTGTATTTGAATTGTTTATGTTTAGGCCATTATGGCAACACAGGAACATGGTTTAGTAAGACGGCAAAGTCTGTCTTGGCTAAAGACTGGTCTGCCTGGAGACAAGGGGAAACTGCTCCATGTCTTACATGTCTTATGATGCCTCCTTGAGAAGGCAGTAGTAGTGATTGAAAGGTAAGAGACAAAAATTAGGCCTAGTGTCACACGCCTTTAATCCCAGCACCCGGGACAGAAGCAGGCAGATCTCTGAGTCTGAGGCCAGCCTGGTCTATGTAGCACATTCCAAGACAGTCAGCTGCTAAGTGAGACCCCATTTCAAAGACAAACAAGCAAACTAAAACATTGAGACGGGCATTACCTTGGTGCCGGAGAGATGGCTCAGTGGTTAGGGGTGCTGGTTATTCCAAAGAATCCAGGTTTGATTCCCAGCACCCACATGGTGGTTCACAACCATCTGTACCTGCTCTCCCAGGGAATCTAATACCATTTTCTGGCCTCCGCAGACATTAGGCGCGTGCATGTGATGCACAGACATACATACAGGCAACATTCCCACACATATAAAAGAAATACATTTAAGAACAAACTGAAAAAAGGAGGTGTGAGACAGCCGAGGCAGGGGCTGCTAAGTGACTCAGGCTTTGGAGATTGGACCTAGTTTTCTAGAAGAGGGACTCGCCTGCTGAAGTGTGAGCTTGGTGGCCAGCGTTGCCGGACCACCAAAAACTTGCTTCCATTTGACATCGGAACACTTAGTGGAGCTGTCCCGTCTCAGCACCCAGCTGCTTGGCTCTGAGCCTTGTGTTGACCAGGGATGTTTGGGTGAGTGTGATGGTGGAGGAAGGGAACTTTTTGTGCTTTAGCACAGGGTGTTATATCACTATGTCACCCAGACTGGCCTGGACTCACTGTAGCCCAAGCTGGCAGTTAACTTCTGGGCCTCTTGTCCCACCTCCCGAGAGCTGGGATTTATAGGCATGTGCCTGACTACAGGCCTTTTCATTTTTATTTATTTAGTTCTGTGTGTACATGTTATGTGTGTACGCACATGCGTATATGTGGATACCAGAAGACAGCTTTGAGTGCACTGTCCACATTTGTTTTTTTGAAACAGGGTCTCTTACTGTTCTAGGACTCACCGTGTGGAATAGGCTCCCTGGCCGCTTCTCTAGCTCTGAGATGAGAATAATGTGTGCCACACTTGGCTCTGTTAGGTAGGTCCTCAGGGAGTGAGTGACCTGTGCTCCATACCTGTATGGCAGGCAGGCAGTTAACCGACTGAGCTACTCAGTTCAGGCTGTCTGCACTCCAGATGTCCTGTACATAGGCTGACCTTGAACTTACAGAAGGCCTGCCTCAGCTTCCCCAGTGCCATGATTACCGGAATAGGCCACGACATCCTGCTCTTTTCAGTTTTTCTTTCTTAGTCATTGTTCTATTGCTGTGAAGAGACGCCATGGCCAAGGCAGCTCATAAAAAGAGGCATTTAACTGGGGGCTTGTGTACAGTTTCAGAGGTTAGCTTGTTATCATGGTGAGAAGCAAGACAGGCATGGAACTGGAGCAGAGGTGGACAGCTTACATCTTGATTTTTAGGCAGGATGTGAGGGGGTAGAGGGGAGAGAGGGAGAGATGTGGGAGAGGGAGGGAGGTAGAGGGAGGAGGAAGAAAGAGAGGGAGGGAAGGAGGGAGAGAGACAGAGGGAGGGAGGGAGAAGGGAAAAGACAGACAGACAGACAGACTGGGCCTGGCATGAGCCTGTGCCCACCCCCAGTAACACACCTCATCCAAAAGGCCACATCTTCCAGTCCTCCACAATTAATTCATCTACCTGGTACCGAGCATGCAAATATATGAGCCTATGGTGTGGTGGGTATTCTCATTCAGGCTAAGCCCACCCCTCCCCACCCCCAGTCAAGAGTTTCTCTTTGTTTTACAGGCTAGAACTAAATCAGGGCTTGGGCATTCCTGGTTATGGTTGATGGGTTTACCCGAGGGTCAGAGACCTGGAGTGAAATGAGATGGAGAGACTGATAATTAGGTGAGTTGGAAAAGGACACTGTGGCCATGACTTCCAGTTTTGTTTGTAGGTAGGATTTATAATTTCTTTTGTTTTGCTTGTTTTCTTTTGAAAGGAGGGTTGGGAAAGGGTCTGAGCCTGAAAAACTTTGGTCTGTGTGATTGCCACAGCAGAGGACAGCATGAAAACCTCTGGTCCATGTGGTTGCCACAGCAGAGGACAGGATGAAAACCTCTGGTCCATGTGATTGCCACAGCAGAGGATGCTCTTAATAAGACAGGATGACCCTCTCTGCAGACAGCAGTAAGCTGTTCTCCATTTCCAGACTCTTGATGCCTGTTTGGAGGTTTCAGACTGCTAGATTCCTGTTTGGAGGTCTCAGGAACAGAAAGACATCGGCTAGGTAGAGGATGGTGCCTGGAGTCATTACGGCACAGACTTCTCCAGTACTAATTCTATCAGTAGTAATTAATGCTGGGCTCCCCAGATGGTGAACCCCAGGACCAGCCAGCTACCTGCCATTGGTGTTTTTTTTTTTTTTTTTTTGTCTTGTCATGGAGACTTCTATCCAATTGGACTGCCCATTTATCCCTGCATTTGGATTTTCTCTTTGCTGCTTAGACTGTCGTTTCTGATGTCCAGAAATCTTTATGCTGTGGAATTCTTGTTTGCCTCTGACCTTCATGGGATGGGACTCAAGAGTAGCCAGCCGATGCCTGTGATCTTGACTGCACTTCATGTATGCTGTCTTGAGGCAGCCCCTTCACATGCCTAAAAATTATTAAAACAGATTCAGGAGGAAGATTAGAAAAGAAACAAAACAAAAACAACAAAACAACAACAACAACAAAAGAAAACCCAAACACCTGCTGAGGACGATGGCAAGCTTGTTTTTTGAGGCAAGGATGACTTTGAGATTCTGGTCCTCTTGCCTCCCCCTTCCAAGTGTTGGTAACACAGGAATAGGCCACCATATGTGTCATAAAAGGTTTTGTTTATGTGGATCTTATCTGTTGACATTTACAGCACAAAGTAATTAAAACTGGGATGATTAGGGCTATACAGAGAAACCCTGTCTTGAGAACAAGCAAATAAAAAATTAAAACTTAAATATTGCAGAATAATCATGGAAGCATACTAACTTTATTTACATATTTATTTTTCACCATGGAGTTACATGTGCTACCATGTAACAAGGCCCTCTGATGCTTACTATGTAGACCAGGCTGGAGCTAGCAGTTGTGTTTTAGATCTATCTATCTATCTATCTATCTATCTATCTATCTATCTATCTATCTTTGATACCAGGTTTCATACAGTTCCAGGTTAGTCCTTGATGTCACCCTCCTGCTCCTGACTTTCCATGTATCAGGGCTAGGCTCACAAACCTGTGCCACCATGGACTTGGGACAAGCAGTTCTTTAAAGAGGGAGGGAACTCTGATCAAGTCAGATTTGTCAATAGGTGCCAATCAATAACGTACACTCACAATACAGAACGAAGCTGCTGCCACTACAGATCCAGCCGATACACCTTTACTGTTTCCATCGCGGGTCCTTCCAAAAGGGAATCAGAACCAAGCCACCAGCCATGCGAGTTTCCATGGCTCTCCTACACTCAAGAGGGCGTTCTTTGCTCTGTCCTTGCCTTTTATTCGGTTATTCGGATAATGTACCCCTAGAGAAGACCACACCCATTGGGCCAAGGCTCCCCAATACAATTAATAGTCGGTCCGATGGAATTCCCACAACACTCAACCTTTGGCGTCCCGGATTTGTGTCTATTGTGCTGGCCATGCAGGTGGATCTTGTATGTTCAAGGCCAGCCTGGTCTACAAAGTAAGTTCCGGGACCTCTAGGACATCTCCACACATGAATCTGCAAAGCTGTCAGTGGGGACAAGAACAGGGGATGCAGCCGTCTCCCTGACCAACCAAGAGACCGCTACTCGATTTGCAGGAATTCTTGGTAGCTGTGGAAGGAATTTTCAGTATGAAGAAAAGTTGGAGTTTACCACAAAGCGGTTTAAACAATTATATATATTGTGTGTGTGCACACATGTGTTGTGGTGGTTAAAGGATGATTTGTGGGAGTCAGTTTTCTTGGTCCACTACGTGGGTCTTAGAGATCAAATTCAGATTGCTAGCTTGGAGGCAAGTGCCTTTACTTAGTGTGAATGAATATAGATGTGCAAGCGTGGGCATTCAAGAAGCCTGGCAGTAGGAAAAGACATTGTACTCCCAAGCGTGGCTGTAGGCTTCCCAAGGCTCTGAGTTGCCAGATTGCCTTAGTTTTTACTGTCTGAATAATTGTCAAGCCTGGAAACTTTTGCTAATCTGGTGGGTTAGAAGTGCATTCAATATGGTTTTAATTTGTAAAAGCATGTGCGTATGTTGTCATGTGTGTATACATGTATGAGTATGCCTTAAGGCAGTCTTGGGTTTTGTCCTCGGCAATGCTGCCCACTTCCTTTGAGACAGCTGGCTGTACTGCTGGCCAGCTAGCCCTAGGCATCCTCTTCAATCTTTGCCTTCCCAGTACTGGGATTGCAAGTATGTGCCGTCACAGAACGTTTTCTGGGTCCTGCTGCTCAAACTAGCCTATTGGTATACCCAACACTTCCTTCCTCTTATCCTTAGCCGACACTCTCGGGATCATTTCCATAACCCAAGGTTTTATTGACTAAGTAGTGCAAACACAGCCCCCTCCCCATCCCCGCTTTTCTTTTTTTCTTGTGCTGGGAGTGGAATCAGAACTTGTGCACGAGGAAAGTGCTCTGCCAGGTGTGTCAAGCACTTCCTCGTGATTCACACTTTTTGTCTTTGGTGCCTTTTGAGGAGATGTAGAGGCACTGGCAGGTAGGGTGGGCAATGCCCAAGGAGCACTACGGAGCCCTTGCCTGGACACTCTTAGAAATTAACGGGCAAAGGAACATCAAAGATCAACCTCTTCAGGAACCCTGCACTGAGGAATTTAAGGGTTGTGTGGACATCTCCCCAAATGTTTGCACCCCCAATTTAGTCTTATAGTCTAAATTCACTGTGCTTTTAATTCAGTTCTTGATTCTCCAGTGATGGTCTGTGGGTCAGCATCAGCAGCATCAGCAGGGAGCTCGTCAGCAATGTGCCACTTCAGGCTCTAACATACACTGAGTCAGAATGCACATTTTCTGTATGTGATTCCAAGATGGCTGTGTAACTTGTTTGCACATTCAAATAAGGCGAGCTGATTTCTGCACTTTTTACATTCTTAGCAACCTGATTATTTTATAGCTACTTACTCTGAGAATATTTGAAGGCTCTATGATTTGATTTTTACACATAACCTACGTCTCCCACATTTAAAGGTTTTACAAATCAAATTTTAGACTTTCCGTTGCTATCTTAATTATAATAGAGGCAGAGCTCCCTCTGGTGGACATTGGGAAGAAAAGCACACAAATACTTTGCCGAAAAGCAATTTAAGTTTTCAGCCATTAACGTGTATTAACTGAGAATGGCATGGTGGCTCACACCTGTATACCCAGCACTTGGGATACTGAGGCAGAAAGATGGCTGCAAGTATGTGAGCAGTCTCCACCCCCCCAAAAAAAACCCAGACAAACAAAAGGAAAACAATAGTGGCCTTCCCAACTTGTTAACTAGGTTTGGCTTTGGCTTTGGTAGAACAGTTGGTGAGCATGTAGGATCCCTGGATTCAATGTACAGCATCATGAACACACAAGAAAATTTCCTAATTAAAAAAAAAGAACAACAAAAAGAATCCCTCCAAAATAAAAACAAAACAAAAAGCAAAACACCCAAACACCCCTCACCATAAAGAAATACCATGGTAGATTTCTGTTGTAAAGTTGGATTATTAACATTGGCCACATTTTCAGAATTAAAGTCACAACAAATGTTTGATAGTCCTATTTGAACTTGATGTACTTGGTGTGATGTGGGGGAAATCATTTTCTGGTCTGTCTCTTTACAATGGGATTTATTGTTATAAAAGATTTTTTTGTTTTTGTTTTTTTTGGCAAGTACATGACAATCCTTTATTGTCACCATTTTGAGCACATGGCCCTGCCTCTGCTCTTCCTAATCAGAACACCTACTTTTAAAGTCAAATGTGAGGTTACCTTGGAGAATAGGGTCCTAACTGTAGCCTATAGCCCAGGTTCTCTCTCAGAGTCCAGCAAATTCAGGGCTCTGACATTGAGCTGTGAATATTTGCATAAAAGCTGTTACATCCCTCCCTGCCCCTTATGAGGCTGCAGATGGGACAGAAAGGGAGAGAGTAGCAAGCTGAAGAAAGCCACAGGCAAAGTCCAACTAATGGACTTTAAGTCCAGTAAGGTCCAGGTCAGTAATCACAGGTGTTGGGAGAAGCTGAAAGTAAAACTGAAAAATGAAAAGAGAGGCCTGGTGTAATCGTTTCCCCCCCCCCCTTCCTCTCCTCCCTCTACCAGGTGGCAGCGAGGGCTGTTCGTACCCATTGAACATTGCTGCCTGGTTTTGTGTTTTTTGCAGTAGGGATTCAGTGTATAGGCATTTATTTTTCATTGATTTATTTTGTTTTGTTATTTTTTTTAAATTGTATTTATCACTTGCCTGTGTGATTTAGTTTTTTCTTGCTGTGACAAAGCACAGTGACCAAGGCAACTTATAGAAGGAAGAATTTATTTGGTGATCTTCGTTCCAGAGGGGTAGAGTCCATCACCATCGTGACAGGGAGTATGACAGTAGGCAGACACAGTGCTGTTTGCCTCCAGTGACACACATCCTCCCATGAGGCCACACTTTTTTTTTTTTTTTTTTTTTTTTTTTTACTTTTTTGGTTTTTCTAGGTAGAGTTTCTCTGTATTGCTTTGGATGCTGTCCTGGAACTCGCTCTGTAGACTGGGCTGGCCTCAAACTCACATCGATTTGCCTGCCTCTGCTTCCCAAGTGCTGGGATCAAAGGCGTGCGCCACCAACGCCCGGTGAGGCCACACTTCTTAATATAAAGAGTTTCACCAACTGGGAACAGCAGGCAGGACAAGTGTTGAGGATCCATCTCCAGAAACAGGCTGCACAGCAGCCCCTCTGTGGACAGCCCCGTTATGCTTGCATCCCCTGAGGGCCATAGATCCAAGTTCTTCTGCATGGGGATTTTGCTGTAGCCTTTACCACTGGCTTATGTTTTCTGTTTATAGAAACCAATTGAAAATTCCTGTGACAGGTGTAGTGACACCTGTAATCCCAGTATTTGGGAGACAGAGGCAACACCACCAGTTCCAGACCAGCTTAGTTAGGATACATAGTGGGATAAATCATGCCTCAATAGAGTTCTGGTCTCTGTCACTTGTTCAATATGGAGACTACTTTGTCTTCGATATTTTACTTTAAAAATCATGTGTTTGTTGTGTGTGTGCACACACATGTGCAGGTACCCTTATAGGCCAGAGGAGGGCATTGCATACCCTGGAACTGGAGTGATAGGTGGTTGTGAGCCTCCTGACGTGGGAACTGAGCTCGGGTTGTCTATAGGCAAGTGCGCCTCGTTGCTGGACCACTCCTGTAACTGTTGGTGTCTCTGGGCATCATTTGCTTTGAACTCACCCTTCCCCCTTCTGTTTGCCTTTCTGCCCCATGCCTCCTACTCTGCCCCCTTCTCCTTTGTCCTCCCAGGCTCCAGCCATGGATGCATCTGTAGGCTAAGTGGTTTTCAATATCGCTGTGGATTGGAGTCACCTAGGAAACGTGTAAGCGCCTTGATGCTGGGTTACTTATTAAATCATAGCCTTAAGATGGTACCTAGACATCGTAATTTTCAGTTCTCTAATTGCCTACTAAATATTATCTTACTCATTCTGTAAATAAAAGAATGAATTTAATTAGATAGATTCTGAGTTTATAGCATTTCACTTAGATGCTGTCCACTTCCCCCAGCTGTGTGTCTCTCCTCTCTCTCTCTCTCTCTCTCTCTCTCTCTCTCTCTCTCTCTCTCTCTCTCTCTCTCTCCCTCCCTCCCTCCCTCTCCCCCCCTCTCTCTCCCTCCTCTCCCCCCCCTCTCTCTCCCTCCCTCTCCCCCTCTCTCCCTTCCTCTCCCCTCTCTCTCTCTCTCTCTCTCTCTCTCTCTCTCTCTCTCTCTCTCTCTCTCTCTCTCTCCCCTTCTCTCTGTCTTCCTCCCTCTCCCTCTGGGCATTCATGTGACACAGCAGGATGACTTTTGAGAGTCCATTTTCTCCTCCCTCTCTAGAGCTCAAACTCAGGATGTCAGGGTTATGCCACAAGCTCTTTTAAGCCCTCTCATTGGCTGGTCTCCACCTTATTTACTTATGTTGGAAATTGTTTCACTTGTTTTTATTCACTATTTACTTGTGTGTGTTTGTATACACATTACAACATACATGTGGTGCTCTGAGGAAAATTTGTGGAGCTGGTGCTTTCCTTGTGGATTCTGGGGATCAAGTTCATGCCATCAGGCTTGCTTGCAAGCGCCTCTGCCTACTGAGCCACCTGGTCAGCTCCCTCTCACTCTGCACACCCCTTGTCTTTCCCTCCCCACACCCCCACTCAGTCCTTCTCATGCTGCAGCACCCTTACCCCCCACCCCGAGGTCCTTCTGTTTCCATGTGTGTTGGAACTGCAGGTGTGCTGCTGGTCTTGGCTTTCACATGGGTGCTGGGAATTGAACTCAGAACCTCATGCCTGCACAGCAAGCATTTTTCTCCTCGGGCAACCCCTCCCCCCCTCAGCAACCATTACCCAGTCCTTTCCATTCTCACTGGGAATGTCACACCCCGCCCCCCCTCCCTTTCCATTGCCTCTGCCCTAAAAGAGAAAGGGTATTGCCTTGGTTTGGCTGTGGTTAAGAAGTGACAGTGATTCTATGATTTGATATCTTGGTACAGTTTATCTTTTTGCCCAGAGGAATGAAGTGAGGCTAAACCTTCTCAACTAGATATTCACCACTTAGGTTAAGCAGCTGAACTGTGTTTACCTTTGTTTCCTCTTCGTCATCCCTGGTCCTTAACGGTTACTCTGAGGATTGTAAGAGTTAGCACTGGCAATGTTTGGTCTCCATTTGGACTTCATAAACAGCGTTCCTTGCTTGAGTACCGATTTCCTTCAACTGCATGTGGCATTTTAGGAAATAAAACATACTGCAGGCCTTCATGCGGTTGCTGTTAGGGTTTGAATGGGAAATGCTCTCCAGTCTTGCATACTTCCTTGGTCCTTGGTTGGCTTGCTGTTGTAGAACCTTTGAATATAAGGTCTCTGTGGTGGTGTGGGCCACTGATGGTGGGGCCGCAGAGTTGAGCCCTAGCCCAGTTTCCTGGTTTGTCTCTGCTTCCAAAATATGGGCTTTGCCCCACATGCTCCTCAGCCATGAACTGGGGTCCTCCTGCTGCCATGCTGTCCTGTCCTGGATGGTACCCACTGAAGCCAGGAGCCTTTCCACGCTTGACTTGCTTCTGCAGGTGTTTGCCGTGATGATCAGAAGGTACGGGTAGATTTTACTAGCTGCTTGCTCTCTTCATTTAGCCTCCTGAGGTGGGGACATTGTCTTTTTTTTCTGTGTACTCACAGAGACGTATACTCAATAAGCATCTCAATGACGGAGGTTTGCAGTTTCCCAGAGAACTCTGCAGATAACAGCTACTTTCCTGCCTTCCTGTTTTTCTAATTTACTTTAATTTATTGCTGGGGCTGATGAGATGGCTGAGTGGATAAAGGGATTGGCTGCTAAACCTTTTGACCTGAATTCAATCCCAGGACCCCCAGGTGGGAGGGATGAACGGATTCCCACAAGGTTCCCACCCCTAAGTGCTGTGATGGTTAGAATAGGAATGGCTTCCATAACCTCATGTGTTTGAATGTTTGGTCCATAGGGAGTGGCACTATTAGGAGGTGTGGCCTTGTTGGAGGAAGTGTGCCATAGTGGGGGTGGGCTTTCAGGTCTCATATGCAGAAACTATGCCCAGTGTGGGACACACAACTCACTTCCTGTTGCCAGTCCATCAAGATGTAGAACTCTCAGCTCATTCTCCAGTACCAAGTCTTCCTGGATGCTGCCTTGAAGACAGTAGACTAAACCTCTGAGACTGCAAGCCAGCACCAATGAAATGTTTTCCTTTATAAGAGTCGCCATGGTCACGGTGTCTCTTCATAGCTTTAGAAACCTTAACTAAGGTGATGATGGCACACACCTCTAATCCCAGCACTCAAAGACAGGTGGATCTCTGTGAGTTTGAGGCCAGCCTGGTCTCAGGATAGCCAAAGCTACACAAAGGAAAACTGTCTTGAAAAACATAAACAAACAACAAAAAATGAAACCCTAATTAAGACAAGCACTAAAATAAATAAATGTGAAAAATGACAGTAACAGCCTATTCAAAGTCTTTGTTGTTTTTCTAAGTTTATCTAGGAGTGCTTCAGGAAGTCTTATTTCTTATGTCTCAGCTTTGCTTCTCAGCTGAAGTTCTTCTTTTTTAAAATACTTTATTATGTATAGTGTTCTGCCTGCATGTGTCTCTGCAGGCCAGAAGAGGGCACCAGATCTCATTATAGATGGTTGAGAGCTACCATGTGGTTGCTGGGAATTGAACTCAGGACCTCGGGGAAGAGCAGCCAGTGCTCTTAACCTCTGAGTCATCAATCACTCTAGCCCCCTCAGCTGAAGTTCTTGAACTTTATTTCACTCCCATCAATGGTAAAGTCTCTTTTGTTTCAGTCAGTCAGGATTATGCCAACAGGTAGTTTTGTAAGTCTGTTTTTAAAGCTCCCAGACTTATATTGCATGATGTTATCCATGTAGTAATTAATTACCTTCAGTGGTTAATTCTGCAGTCACAGATCTAATAAATGGATTTGATTGTAATTTGTAGTCCATCTTGTAATGAGCAGGTTTTAATGAGCCAAGGCTTGTGGGAGACAGATTTATTGAGAGGCCACTGAATCACGTGGCTGCTGTGTTTAGGAAATGTTAAATGGCAGGTGAGGAGAGCCAGCACTGGCTTTATTTCCCAGTGAGGTCATACTTCCCAGAAGTAGCCCTTGTAGGTAGGGGCATTTCCTGTTCCTTCCCTTCTTTGGGTTGATGAACAAATTCTTCAGCTATCCCATTTTTGTTAGGTACTGCCTTTTCTCCTTCACAGCGCTATATAGTTTATTTTACTTTTATTGCTTACATAAAAGGTTTTACTTTTAAAGATTGACTTATTTTTATTTTATGTGCATGAATGCTTCGTCTGCATGTGTGTACATGCTTGGTGCCTGTGGAAGCTAGAAGAGGGCATCAGATCACCTGGAAATGGAGTTACAGAGTGGGTGCTGAAAACTGACCCCAGCTCCTAATGCTGAGGATTATAGTAAACACTATTGTACCTAGCCCTGTGTTCTGTTTCAATTGACTGTTTGAAAAATAAAGTTAATAATTATGTTCTGTCTCCTGGAAGCTCTGGAGACAGGGACTGTGCCTTGTGCTACTAATGATATTTATCCAACATTTATCTGTTCTCTTTGCATTTAAAATTAAAATATAAATATGTAATTCCCCCTTCAGTCCCTCCCATATCTCTCTCCTTGCTCTCTTTCAAATTCATGACTTATTTTTCCTTGTCACTGTTCCAATAATAAACGTATACATATGAAAACATATATAAACACAATGTGCTCAGTCTGTTTAGTGATACTTGAATGTGTATGATTTCAGGGCTGCCTGGTTGGTATTGGATAATCAATTAGGGTAGTCATCCCTAGGGATACTGTTTTTTTTCTGTTCTCAGCATTCCTTATAGTTCTTGTCTAAAGGTGGAACCTGTGAGCATTCCTGTTGGTGGGGCTTTCGTTTAGGCAGCCATGTTGTTGAGGTTTCCTGGGTACAGCCTCCCTGTCATTTCTGTATCTGTTATTTCTCACATAAACTAGATCCTTAGTATCATTCTAGGTTCTAAAAGTGCATATAAATACTTTATTTTTGGTATATACTTCCTTGTTATTCTTTTGAAACAGAGTCTCTCTTATAATTCTGGCTGTCCTGGAATTCACTGTGTAGAAAATGCTGACCTCCAACTCACAAAGATCTGCCTGCCTTTGCCTCCTGAGTGCTGGGTTTAAAGGCTGGCACCACAACTGCCTGACTTTACACACACACACACACACACACACACACACACACACACACACACACACACACACACACACTTTTGTTTATTGTTATTCTTGGAGATTCTCTGTCTTTTAGGTTATTAAGGGGCTAGTGTTGTATTTTGTTACATTCATCTCTCTCTTGTCTTTCCTCCTTCCCCCCCTCCCCCTGCCTCCTTGTTTATTTCATGGTTCTCAACCTTCCTAATGCTGTGACCCTTTAATACAGTTCTTCATATGGTAGTGATACCAGACCACAAAATTGTTTTCATTGCTACTTCATAACTGTAATTTTGCTGCTTTTGTGAATTGTAAATGTGAATATCTGATATGCAGGATGGTCTTAGGCAACCCCTGTGAAAGGGCCATTTGATCCCCAAGGGGTTGTGACTCATAGGTTGAGAGCCACTGGTTTATTTGGGTCTGATGGTACCTGGGCTCATACTCTGTCACAGAGTTATCCTCCTGACCTCATTCTTTCTTCAATTGTAGCTCCAAGATGGCATCATTTATTTCCTCCAGGGTTTGGACTATTGGTGAGCACAGTATGCTGTGGGGGTTACTATTTTGTGGGGGCACATTACTATTTTTTGTTAGTTTGAGACAGGATCTTGCTGTGTAGGTAGATGAAGCTGGTCTAGAACTATATAGTTTCAGCCAGCTTTGGTTTTATGGTTGTACCATTTCTCAGCCTTGTGAGTGCTGAGACTTCAGGTGTAAGTCCTCTTTTTCTCCAGGTGAGATAACTGTTTTGGGGGTGGTGCTGGGGACGGAGTGCAACATCATTCATGCCTGCTGAGTATGTGCTCAACTGCCGAGCTACATTCCAATCGAGAAGCCACTTCTCAATCTGTGTGTCTACATGGCAGTGACAGTATTTGGGACAAGACAACTTAGATTTGAGTACTTCTGCTTGCCAGATATATGTGACCTTGGGCAGGTTAATGCTCATCTTTTTCACTGACAAAATGGGATAATTTCCACCTGTGTGATGGGATATTAGTGGGACTCAAAGTACATGCTATGCCAAATTGTTATTTACATGCAACATGCTCATCCCAGACAGGTTTTAGAGATAAAGATCAAAATTAGTTCAATGTGGGTCGGGGCAGTCAATGACGAACTGGTGAACACCTAGGGGAGAGTGAAGAACAAGGGACATGAAGGATGGACAGCAAGACAGTATTCTGGTCAAGCTGACAAATTTTGTTTTCTCAGAGGAGGCTTATATAGGACTGTGGGCAGGATGTGAGCACGTTTGCACGTAGTCTGGGCATGGGCTCTAGCACGTAGGCAGAGTGAGGTCAGTAGAAGGAATGCCCTAAGTTGTTTAGCTAACCTGTAATTGGCTGTAATTTGCAGCAGGAGAGATAGCCTTGAGCTGGTTAACTTTTCTTTAGCTGGCTGTGAAACGAAAGTAAGAGAGAGTCCTGAGCTTTAACTGGCATTGAAACCATAAGCCTGTTCTACTTATTTCTTAGGAGGCAGTAATTTTCTATCTCAGAGACCTGAGGTTGTGAGGATGGTGATGGTCCCCAACAGTTCAAGAATTAGAATTCAGTGCTTTTGGTTCCCTTTCATTTTAAAAAAAAATTCTGAAGTTACCGTAGTTACTTGCAGATCAGCATCACTTACAATGTGTTGGGTCAGGAATCTGATATCACCTGATCTGAGACAGTTCTGCTAGGTAGCCCAGGTTGGCCTGAGCTCATGACCTTCCTTCCTGCCTGCCTTGGCAGTCTGCCATCACATTCAGCTGTAACATCTGTTAGCTTTGAAAAAAAATTTATTTTCTTTTTCTTATTTTTGTTTTTCAAGACAGGGTTTTTCTGTGTAACAGCCCTGGCTGGCCTGAAATTCACAAAGATCCATCAGTCTCTTTCTGCCTCCCAAGTGCTGGGATTAAAGGTTTGTGCCACCACGCCACCACTGCCCAGTGGAAATTCTTTTTCTTTCTTTCTTCCTTCCTTCCTTCCTTTCTTCCTTCCTTCCTTCCTTCCTTCCTTTCTTTCTTTCTTTCTTTCTCTCTTTCTCTTTTTAAGATAGGGTCTTATTATGTGGCCCCTGGCTGGCTTAGAGCTGTCTATGTAGACCAGACTGATCTTGAACTCACAGAGGTCCAAATACCTGTGCCCCCCAAATGCTGGAATTAAAAATGTGAGCCACAATGTCTGGCCCTTTACATATTTTAAATTAAAATTTAAAAGTTACGTTTATTTATTTATTGTGTGTGTGCATCCATGCAAACATGTGTGCATGCCACTGTATGCATTTGGGGGCCAGAGGACAACTTACGGCAGTCAGTTCTCTCTGAAGCAGGTCCCACAGATTGAATTTGTGTTGCAAGGTTTAGTGGCAAGCAACTTTATCCACTGAGCCATCTTGCTGGCCCCATGTTCTTTGTTCTTGAGGGCTGGTTGATAAAGTTCTGTGCTTTATGGTTAGGTTCTGGTGAATGCTCTGCTCGTACCATCTATTGTATGGACATGATAAATGAGGAGTGGACCTTGTTTTTCTCAATGATACAATGGGGTTGACGGTAATGAAAACAGTTACTTTATAGAATAGTGCCCAGCACTGAGCACAAAGCCTAAGATATTGTACGTGTTGATGAGTAAT
The DNA here is from genome assembly GCA_030556225.1 of Cricetiscus sungorus. Taxonomy (NCBI): domain Eukaryota; kingdom Metazoa; phylum Chordata; class Mammalia; order Rodentia; family Cricetidae; genus Cricetiscus; species Cricetiscus sungorus. The sequence continues at coordinate 14,084,563 of JANBXA010000730.1, forward strand.
AATGACAGTCACAGAGGGTGTAAGGTGAATGGAATGTTTGCTGTGATCTGTCACAATCCCACAGGTTTTCATATGTGTTATCTCAGTTAATCTTCCAGATTTTTCTGAAGTTATTTTTTGGTATTAGTCATACTTTATATATTAGGAAACTGAAGACTGGAGGGGTTTTAATTTGCCCAAATTAAGTAGCAAATTGTGCCCGAGAGTCTGTGATCTTTCTGTTTCTGTAGAAACTTGTCATGTATGAATAGTAATTATGCATTTGGTGACACACAGCATTAATATTAAAAAAATAACCATTTAGGGACTGGAAAAAAAATTACAGACAAGAATTTAATTTATAAGCTGGGCATTGGTGACCCACACCTTTAATCTCAGCACGAGAGAGGGGAGGCAGAGGCAGGCTGATATCTGTGGGCTCTAGACCAGCCTGGTCTACAGAGTTAGTTCCAGGACAGGTTCCAAAGCAATTTAATTTATAAATCCCTCCCAGATAAGGTGTAGCTACTCACATTCAAGTTGACATTGTGTGTTTTCTCTAGTATCTTAACACATTTTTTTTTTTCTGATTGACAGTTGTTAAAATCATGAATAAATAATGATGCATTTAAGGTCTGGAGAGATGCTCAGGGTTTGAGAGCACCAACTGCTCTTCCAGAGGTCTGGAATTCCCAGCAACAACATGGTGGCTCACAACCATCTCTAATGGAATCCGATGTCCTCTTCTGGTATAAAGTTGTACATGCAGATAGAATACTCATATTCATAAAATAAATAAATAAAATTTTTTAAAAGGATGTGCATCATCTGAAATTTGGAAAATTACTTGAATTGTATTAAGATTACTGTCCTCTTCATTAAAATGCCTTCAGACAGTGAGGGGACTGGAGCAAAAGAGAAAAAAGAGAGAGATACTACTTACCATGTTTGCCATGAATTATTTCAGCTGATTTTTTCCTTTTTTGTGTCATGGCCTGAAAGAAAGCTTCAAGAGACACATTTTATCAGAAAAGATAAGTATGCAATCATGTATCTCCAGAGTGTCAGGGGAGCATGGTTGTGTGTGTGTGTGTGCGTGCTTGTGCTTGTACTGTGTACACATATGCATGTGTCTGTGCATACTATGTGAGAACTCAGGGGTTCAGGCTTGTCCAGCAAGTAATTTACCCCCCTCCCCATCTCCTCAGCTCCCCTAATTGGCAACTCATTTCATCTCTTTATTTACTTAGGGAGACAAGATCTCGTACATCTCAGGCTGACCTTGATTTGGCTACATAGCCACGGCTTGCCTTGAACTCTTGATCCTTTTGGCTTTGCTTTGTGAGAGCTGGGATTATCACCACACCTGGCGTCTTTGCCACTTCACGGTGACTCATTGCGTAATGTTCTTTAATGCTTTGCTTGAATGACTGGATGTCTCGTGAGCTAACCAGGTTCTATGCAATTACCGCCAGCTGAGCCTGTAGCTGAGTGTTCAGTAGAGATGTACACCACACCTGAGGAAGATTCCCCTTTGATCGCATTAACCTTGGTAGCTTGAGAAACATTTGGAAACAGACTCACCTGGGTAGGATAGAAATTTACTTCTGTTACTAGGAAGAGTGAATCTTTCCCATGTCCATGGCAGCCGGTGGTATGGGCTGTAGCAGTGTTAGTCCCATGAACGCTACCTTGTTTTATACCAAGGGCATTATCCATGGTGTTCTAATTGCTTCTCACTAATTACTTCATCTTTAATGTTCCATTACCATTTAATATTGCCAGATTGAGGTCTAACTTCCTGACACCAGACAACCTTAAACCAAATGTAAACTATACCCCAGGGTGTGAGGGTATGGGCTCTAGTACCTCTGTGAGTTTGAGGCCAGCCTGGTCTACAGAGTTAGTTCCAGGACAGGCTCCAAGGCCACAGAGAAACCCTGTCTTGGAAAAACAAAACAAAACAAAACAAAATCCAAACCAAAACAAAAAGTTCGTGTGCTTGTCTATAGTTTTACCTCAGCCAACTTCATTTAATTGACATGTATGTGGAGGCATGCTCTTGTAGACATGTCTTTTTTTTGTTTTTTTGTTTTTTTGTTTTTTTTTTTTTGAGACAGGGCTTCTTTGTGTAGCCTTGACTGTCCTGGAACTTGCTCTGTAGATGAGATTGGCCTTAAACTCACAGAGATCTGCCTGCCTCTGCCTCCTGAGTGCTGGGGACTAAAGGTGTGTGCCACCACTGCCTGGCTGTGGACATGTGTTTTTAAGGAAAATAAAAAATCCAAAGCTTTATATTTGGACTTGTTTCCTCTGTGTGTAGCCTTTGGAACCGAGCTGCAGATACACCTCTTCCTAGGGGTCATTAGAAGACCCCTGCTCACAAAGAGTTAGATGGGACATTAGCAGAGAAAATATGCTTTGCATAAAGTAAGTCTTTGGTGCACCCTCAGGTCAGTCAGCTCGCATGGGAAGTTTGTGGATCGGAGGAGCTTGTGTCTTTTCCTGGGACGTTCAGGTGATAATTTAGGTGGCCCAGGGGGTGGTTGGTGAAACAGAGCTGGTGATTGTAAGAAAAATGGTGAACTCTCTTACCCTTTATGTGAGTCACTGGACTCCTTGGCTCTGCAAGGTTGGGGGATGTTTAAACAATCCAGGGCACAGGAGTGGCAGGATGGAGAGATACATGATTGCCTTTAAGCTGAGCTGTGGCTCCATTCCATTAGAATGCACCTGAATGTAGTTAACATTGTGTTAACTACATGGTACAAGAAATCTTGCTACCATAAAAGATACATTTGTTAGTACAATGGAAGTGAGGGAGGAGAGATAATGCGAACAAAGGAGTCAAGACCATAATGGGAAACCCACAGGATTGGCTGACCTGAGCTAGTGAGAGATCAATGACTCAGGTCTGACAAACCGGGAACCTGCATAAGACCAAACTAGACTCCCTTAATATAGGTGACAGTGGTGTGACTGGGACAATACATGAGACTACTGGTCCAAGATCTAACACTAATGTATAAACTATATGGAGAGATACCTTGCCCTGTCTAGACACAGGCAGTGGTGTGGAGATAGAGAGGTGCCTTGGTTCTGCCTCAACTAGATGATGGGACAGACTTAGTAGACTTCCTAGGGGAGGCCTTACCCTCTCTGTAGAGTAGATGGGAGGAGGGGGAAGTGGAGGGAGTGGAAGGAGAGAAGGGAGGGGGAACTGGGGTTGGAACATAAAAAATAAATTAATAAAAATGCAGAGAGATCACACACACACACACACACACACACACACACACACACACACACACACACACACAGAGATGCATTTGTTGTTCTAAGTGTCCTGTGAACAGCCATTTCTTGTGGAGATCAGGGTATGGCTGTTTGCAGGGAAACCAGTTCTTTGAGTTGCTGGATGGTGCTGGTACCCACTGTCTCTTTCATCTTTTGTTCCTCTGAGTGCTTTAGTGGTGTTTCTTTCATTACCCTTGACTAAGTTAGCTTTGTGCTCCTATTTACACATGTGGACTCTGGTTTTCTGCCAACAATTTGTAGCTTGCATTGCATACTTCTCCCAGTCAGTAACTACTGAGCAGCGTGCAGGTATATGTTGCTTTGGTAACAGCATCCTGGGAGTGGATGTGACCTCTGCCCACTAAGTGGGCTGATTCAGCAACTGAGCTGCAGAGAATGCAGTGTGGTGAAAAGGATGGAGGGGGAACAGAGCCAGCAAGCCAAAACCAAGACTCCCAGGTGATGTTACAGATCCCAGGAGATAAGGTTCTAAAGGAAGACTGGTTCACTGTAGAGAGCCGAGTAGTGCCACGCCTTAAAGTGGTGCTGGCTTCTACCTTACACTTTCCCGCTGGTGTAGACTCTCTGGGTAAACAAGCCCTTAATTGGTTAAGTCTGTTCAGCCTGTCTGCTTCCACATTAGAGTAGCCTATCTGCAGAGTCCACGTGGCTCACTAGGGTTGGTTAGCTCAAGGGTATTTAAGCCTGTGCAGGGGTCCGCTCGCTCTCTCTCTCTCTCCCTGCGGGCCATAAGCAACATGTTTAAAGGATCCTGATTAAAACTGCATGAAGAAGATCTACCCAGTGTCACGTCTTCCTTGCTGGCGAGGGCAGGCGCGTACAGTTCACAGAGTCTGTATTCTGTGAAATGATGTTGCCTCAGATAAACAAGGTGACTGTTGGACATTTGGAAGTCCAGAGGTATAATAACTTGCAGGCACATAACTTAGGGGGAGAGAGTGTGTCGGGGAATGGGTGGAAGAGGTCTGGTTGGTGGAGATACAAATCACATCCTAAGGAGCAGGAGGTGTGGGTGGGGCTGTGGTAGCTGGCTTGCTTTTTGGGAGCATACCAGGAGGCATGTAGCTAAGATTATACCTGGGCACTTGAAGGAAATGGAAAAGTTTATAAATCAAAATGGAAGTCCATGGAAGTCATTCTAGACCTTCTACAATTGAAAAAAAGATCCATTTGTATTAATCTGCTTTCTGTTGCTAATTATATCATACCTCAAAGCATGTGAGCTCTGGAAGAATTTATTTTGGCTCATGGTTCTGGAGATGCAAGGTCTAGGGGCTGAGTCTGGTGATGCCCTAGCTGCAGAGGCGTTTCAGGGCATACAGTGACAAGAGATAGAGTGCTGTGTCTGCCTCTGCTTCTTGTCTTAGACACTCACCAGGATTCAGTCACTGGGGACTCCGATGACCATCTGCTCCTGCACATTCTAAAGGCCTCACCTCTGAGCAATATGGCTGGACTAAGTTTCCTCCCTCTCAATCCTGGGGATTATGGTCCGGCATGTGAAACCTTGAGATGCATCTAAACTATACCCTAACAGTACCGTGTATTCATTATTCGCTTTGCTGTGTGCTTAGGTGGTCCTCTTCCCATCTCCACTCAGAAGCATCAGTCATTTCATTGTTCAAAAAAAGTGCATTTGTTATATGGGCTTAATTAAAAAACACAAAACCTTGTAATTAAGATAATTAACAGTAACTTCATTTATTAGTTTTTGAGATAGAATCTCATTTAGCCCAGGCTGGCCTGGGACTCATTTTGTAGTCCATGCTGGCCTCAAACTTAGAGATCTCCTTACCTCTGCTTCTCAAGTGCTGGGATTAAAGGCATTTATCACCATGCCTTACTCTAGATAGAATACTTTTAAAGGCCTGTCTGTTCTTCCTTTCTTCTGTCATTCCTTTTTTCTGTTGCTGAGATATATCACAGTGCTCAGCTACAGTAATTTGGTAGTGCTGGCAAACGTCCATCCGGTATTTAAAATTCTCCAATTGTCTTTTTTGTTTGTTCACATCTAATGAGTTCAATTAAGGGATCGTGCATTACAGCTGGTTAATTTATAAAAAACTTTTTTATTAAGGAGAGATTTATATTACAAAATTAACCACGTCCAAGTGAACAGTCTACTGGGATTTTTGTACAGTTGTAATGCAGTGTAACGGGACCTAGTACAGTTTCAGTGCAGTGTAACGGGCTCTAGTACAGTTGCAGTGCGGTGTAACGGGATCTAGTACAGTTGCAGTGAGGTGTAACGGGATCTAGTACAGTTTCGGTGAGATGTAATTGCCTCCGCTTGGTGTTGCTTTTCTACTCTGAGGATTCCCTGTGCTTATTGACAAACTTCCCCTTTCTCCCTTGGGTTTCCCAGGTCTGTGTGTCTTAGATTACATCTCCATACCATTATTTAATATGCCCCCTCCTCCTTTAAGTCTTGAATTTTTGGGGAGACCTAGGTGCCATCAATTTGGAGCTTAATCTTACATGAGAACATTTCTTTGGAGGCTTTGTGTTATGTTAGGTGGCATATAATGCTTGTGTTTAGAAAACTCCATGGGACCATTGGATAGTCCTCTATGTATATTTCATAGATGGCTTTCTTTGCTGTCTTCATTATAGTCCAAACACATGGTGTCTGGATGTCACCTAGCTGGGAAGCCATCCTTTTTGGGACAATGGTACCACAGTCTTGTATTTCTGACTGTAGCTAAACCCACTGCCACCTTGGGGGAGCTTTAGTACTGTGCCCTGTGAGTCCCCTACACACGCAGTCCCTACCCATCCTTCTCAGTCCTTACTGCACAGCTGTTAGTATGATCGCTTGGATCTACTCGGACTCACTGACTTAAAACCCTTCTTTACATCTTCCCTGCTCATCTACTTCCTATCACAGTAGTTGTTACCATGGTAACAGCAAATAACTTCCTACTCTTGATCTATATCCTCCTAGGTTTCCTCATGTTAGCTTATTGCTCTCTCTCTCTCTCTCTCTCTCTCTCTCTCTCTCTCTCTCTCTCTCTCTCTCTCTCTCTCTGTCATATATATATATATTGTACTGAAACAGCATAGGGTTTGCCATTTTACTCACTTTAAGCATGGAAGTCAGTGACATTAATTGCATTCAGGGTTGTGCAGCCATCTTCACTCTGTTTTTGAAACTATTCATCATTTGAACAAAAGAATCTTTTTTTGACTAAAGAAATCTATTATTTTTTTTTTTGCTGAAGATGTGTAAAATGTATCCTGATTTATAACTGATAGACAGTAGCTCCTCCCTTCACCCCATCCCTGATAGCTTCTAGTTTGCGTTCTCTCTATGAATTTGTCCCTTGCAACTATTTTATGCATGAGGAATCAGACATTTGTTCTTCTGTGTGCGGCTTACTTTGTGTACCATGATGCGTGGCTTTTACATTTACATGTAAGCTTGTGTAGTGGGCATTGTTTTGATTATCTCCTGTGAGTGCATCTAGGACTGGGATATTGGGGTCGTAGGTAATCCTCATTCACTCCCTTGAGGTAGAGTCACACTCATTTCCACAGTGGCTTTGACATTTTACATGTTTGCTTTTATGTGTCTTTTGGTTTATGTTTCTACTGGGATAACAGCGTGTTTCCTGTGGCTTTGGTTTCCGTGGTCCTCATGGTCGATGCCTCCTATTCTTGAATTTCCTGCTTCTTCTATGCACAATACTACACTTTATTGGTCTCCTTCAACTTCACAGTCTACTTCTCTTTTACTGGCTGCACCCCCTCTACCTGCCTGCCAAGTACAGAGTACAACCTTGGCTTTCCATGTTTCTTTGAGCTCTTAGATTGTCCCATCTGGTGCCTTACATTTAAGTAACTCTGTAGCAGCGTGAGTCATTCTGGGACCTCTGTTTTCCTTGCTTTTTACACAATGAGACTGCCCACATTATAATCTGTGGATCCAAAATTGAGCAATTTGCTTATAAACTGTTCTGTATGTTGGTTTGAGCTGGGGAAAAGTGTGTACATGGCAGAGGCTGAGTGGAGATGGATGTTTTTGACACATCCTGTGACAGAAATTTGGGACTTTTTATTATTTTTTAAACCTGTAAGGATCTTACTGTATAGAAGCTGTTTCCCTTCTGACAAAAGGACTTACAGTTTGGATCTTAAACATCACCCAGGGCCAGTGTGTTAGAGACTTGGTACCCAGGATGGTTCTCCTGGGAGATGGTGGGACCTCTAGAAGGTAGGTATTAGCAGGAGGTCACGAGGGTGAGTCCCAAAGGGGCTGTGAGGTCCTTCTTTTGATCCCTGGCTCAATGGCGTAAGTTCTGCCATTCACTACTGCCATGACACGCCAGTGTGTTAGCAGGCTCATATGAATGGGAGTGTTTGATCTAGGACTGGAACCCCACAACTTTGAGCTAAAATAGCTCCCTCTACCTTTGTACAGTAATTTTGGGGAGTGTTTTGTGTAGTACTGTGATGACTAATACAAAGTACCAATGACTTGCGTGAGCTGCTCCCTCGCCTTCTATGTGTAAATGTTGAAGATTGTGCAGTGTGTTCATCTGTGGATTCTTTTTCTCAAGCTCAGGAGCCTCTGATTATTGTGACTGCATAGGGCACTTTCTGTACAGGTGCTGGGTGAGTGGGTTTGTAGAAAGTAGATTGTGCATATGTGTTTTCAAATGACAGTGAGTTTGTGTGTGTGACTGTGAGAATGTGTGTGTGTGTTCCGAGACTTTTTGTGACTTGTGGTGCAGTACTGGACAATTGACTTTGGTTTGTATTTGGCTCACAAAAAACAAATTTAAAGAACATGGGAATCACTGGTGAACCAGTCAGGTGTTTTGGCTGAATACTTCCATATTTATTTTACAAATCATCACAGCCCCATGCATCACATGTCTTCGGGTTTGTGTCCTAAGGTTGGGTCAGATGCCCTCCACTTTCTGTAGCTGACTTGTGCTTCCTGCTAATTAGCTTTTTACAGCCTAGCAGCCAGTTTTGATACTTCTGCAGTTCTGAGTCTAGTTGACTTGAGGAACTCGTTTCCTGCATATTTATAGAACAGTCTATTTATAGATAAGAGATAGAGTGTTTTAATCTTACCCAGGGGATCCCTGATGAGCCCAGGGTGAAACCCAAGCAGAACAGTAAGCTGCACCAGTGGATAATTGCTGTACGCTAGTAACCCACTCATAAAATATTTATCTGTGCTTTATATTACGCTAAGTTTTAGGTCTTTCCATTGGAAAATATATTTCACTAGTTTGCTAATTATAGTTGAAATTGAAGGTTCATTGTAAATGCATTCTCTTTTGTAAGTATGTTTTATAATTGGTTAATCTTTTTTTTTTTTTAAAGAAGTTTTATTTTGGGATGATCTCGAAATTACAGGAAAGTTGAAAACACAGAAAAGTTTCCTATGCCCCTTATCCAAATTTAGTGAAAGTTAGCATTTCCCATGTGAGCTTCATCATGTTTAATTGCTATTTACACACACATACACACACACACACACACACACACACACACACACACACACATTTCTTGAGTCATTTTAATGTTAGGCTGCATATATAATATTCCTTTACTTAATAGTTCAGAGTATGTTTTTTCCTTCTCTTCTTCCCCTTCCCCTTACTTTCTTTTCTTTCCCCTTTTCCATCCTTTCTGTTGTTTTGAATCAGAATCTTACATTGCCCAGGTGGGCCTTGAACTTTCAATGTAGGTGAGGCTGGCCTTGAACTTCTGTTCCTGTCCCTACCCCCTAAGTTCTGGAATTACAGGCTTGACCAACAGTGCTCAATACTCCTTCTCTGTCTTTCAGTCTCTCTCCTCTATCCTTTCTTTCCTTGTGGGTATATTGTGAGATATATATATATGTATGTATATATATATATATACATATATATATGTATATATATACATATATATATCATATATAGATATACACACACACCTATATACCACACACACTACTCCCACACACACATATATATGTGTGCATGCATGCATACACATCTACGTACTCACATATCTACACACATATGAGTGCAGAGGCCAGAGGTGAATCTTGGGTGTTTTCCCATGGTCACTTTCTACAAGTGAGTGGTACCCACACTCGTAGATTTTGGGACTCAAACTCAGGTCCCTGTGCAAGAGCAGTAACTGTTCCTAACCATTGGGCCACCTCTCCAGCCCCTTAGTTCTAACAGAGTTTTCCAAAGTCTTTAGGTTTCTGTGGGTAAATTCAGTTTATCTGAAGACTGGTTAAGTTGGCTTCCTCTTTCCTTATTATTATTTCTGTCTCTCACATCACTGCTCTGGCTAAGATTTGCAGTATGGATGCTGACAGTCTTTTCTCCTTCCTGACCTTGCAGGAACCACCTCTAGTCCCTTTCCCCATTTCCTGAAGCATCTTGTTGCCTGTGGGTTTGCAGCCTGCATAGTCTCATGTGTGATAGGGGTTCTTTCTAGTTTTCTGAAGGTTTTTCTCAATTGTATTGAATGCTTTCTGTGTGTCTTGAGATGGTCAAGATATTTCAGGTTTTTTGTCTTGCATTCTATTGATGTTAGTGTTGTGTTTCTTAATTTACATACGCGGAAGCATTTGCATTTCTAGGATAAATGCTGTAGTATGATCATGTGGGATATTTATTTATTTGTTTGTTTGTTTGTTATTTGTTTGTTTATTTATTTAGTAACAAGAACTTGGAACTTGTTACTAAACTAACTTGTTCGAAGATGGCTTGGAACTTAACAGCATAGACCAGACTGGCTTTGAACTTGCAGTGACTCTCTTGCCTCTAAGTGTGATTACAGGTGTGCAACAGCATTTTCAGCCTTTAAGGGTCATGTTCAGTCCTTCTGGTGTACTGTTGGGTTTGTTGGTGTTTTATAGAGGACATTTTGCATCTGTTTTTGTGACAAATGCGGTTCTAATTTTCTTCTAACTTTCCTAGATTTGGCATCAGGGCTGTGTTGGCTTTGAAAATTGGTTTTGGGGTTTTTATCTCCTAAGTTTGGAGAGAACTGGTGTTAGTTCCTCTTTGAGAGACTGGTAGCATTTGCAGTGAAGCTGTCGTTTCCTGTCATTGCTTTTGTGAGGGACCCTTTCTCACTTATTCAGTTTTGACACTCATTTTTCTGTATTTTCATGAGTTCATTCTTGTTCGAAAGTTTAAGCTTGTATTCTAGATTGCCTCATATATTGACTCATAGTTGTTTATATAGCCTGTTGGTGTTTCTGTGATATCAGCCTGGCCCCTCCCAGGGATGTCAGAGGGTATGCTGGGCTATGAAGATTCTGTGGACCATACCGCTCATAGTCCCCTGTCTGGTCACTTTCCAGTACCGTCACTGGCTACTTCCTGGGTCATCAGGAAAGCCAAGCTGTTCAGAGGGGGCTGTCGCATCAGGACATCAGAGCCATTGTGGAGTAGTCAGAGGTTCACAGCTGCTTTCTGGGTTTAGGTTTGCTGGCCCAGGTTTACCAAGTAGCTGGTCCATTTCTCCACAATACTCTAGGTAGGTGGATGGATCTCAAGGTGGACTTGTGTAGCTGGAGCCTTCGGAAGGCTGGTTGCTTTGTGGGTTGGTCTATTTTCCCCTGCACCTTGCAGTGGGGTGGGAACCGTAAAGCTCCCCAGACTGGGCTCAGGGTCTGAGGATGATGGCCTTCTAGAACAGCATGTACATCAGTGGGAATGCCTTGGGCCTCCTGCTTGTCCCCTCTCTGCAGAGGGAAGTCCTTGGCTCAAGGTTGCTCTCAAGAGGTGGGACAGTAGGTGCCGTGGGCTTAATTCCATTCTTTACACAGCCATTGTGTTCCTTTGCACTCTGAAGTGTCTTTGCCACTTTCCCATTGCACTCTGTCAGCTCTTACTCAAACACGCAGTAACAGAGCTCTTGGTTCATCAGCTACCTCTAGTAAACCATTTTAAGTGGGTGTGGGGGGGCAGTGCTAGGGATTGAACTCAGGGCAGCTGCTCTGCCATTGAGCTACACCTCCAATCCTTATTGTATACTTCAACATACTGCATTTTGTGACATTTTCTATTGTCTTAGTTAGGGTCTCTGTTGCTGTAAAGAGGCACCATAACCATAACATCTCGTATAAAGGAAACATTTAGTTTTGGTGGCTCACTTACAGTTCAGTGGTTTAGTCCATTACCATCATGACAGGGAACATGGCAGCATGCAGGTTGACCTGGTGCTGGAATAATAGCTGAGAGTCAATAGGGATAATAATAGCTGGCAGGCAATAGGAAGCCAACTGAGACACTGGGTGGTATCCTGAGCACAGGAAACCTCAAAGTCCACCCCCACAGTGACACACTTCCTCCAACAAGACCATACCCACTTCAACAAAGCCATACCTCCTAATAGTGCCTACTCCCTATGATATTATGGGGGCCAATTACATTTAAACTGCTTCATCCAATTTGTTTGAGTTAACTTTCTTTTCTTTTCGGTTTTCCGAGACAGGGTTTCTCTGTATTGTTTTGGAGCCTGTCCTGGAACTAGCTCTGTAGACCAGGCTGGCCTTGAACTCACAGAGATCCGCCTGCCTCTGCTTCCCTTGTGCTTGGATTAAAGGTGAGCACCAATGCCCAGCTTGAGTTAACTTTCTTTGAAAAAGGAAATCAGATTCTAAGCTCCTGACACTTGGTGAAGGTAAGATGAACTTAGAGCTTGCCATACGTTCTTGAAATCTTCAGAACCTTTGCTATTGATATGCTACCTTTTGTCGGAAGCTGTCTTTGTGGGGCTGCAATCAGAACCTGCCAAGCGGCCCCAAGTTTGTACCTGAGTCAGGTGTGTGGATGAGGGAAAGGCTAGCTATAGATGATAAAGAAAAGACAGAGTCACAGGATAAAAATCAGGAGGGCAGATCAGTCAATACTGAAATGCCACGAGTTTACTTTTCACCACTCTTACATACCTTAACCCAAAGGGGAACATGGTATCATGTATACGGAAAAAGAGACTTTTCTTCCTCACTTATTCTCAGTAACCACACCTTAGATTCAGCTTCTTGTTCCCTAGTCTTGAGTGTCAGGTGTAGCCACACCTCAGATTCAGGTCTGTTGTTATTTAGAATAAGACAGCCAAACACCCTACTGTAGCCACACCTTTGACCTTTAGGTGTTATGACTTGCTGATGATAGTTTTGAACTCTCTGTCCTTGTACCAAGATGGAGTGCAGCTATCTTTATGGACACTGAAAACCTTTGACAGTGTGGAACATGGATGCCTTCTCCCTCATGCTTGTAGTTTCTTCAGATATGTACAAGATTCCAGGTCATCATGGCATTTAGCCGATAGTCTGATAATGGCTGGAGTTTATCCTGGGTAGTATTCACTAGGCGAAACATGGTCGAAACATATTAAATAGTACTTAGTAATTAGGAGTTTACAGTAATTGTGACATGCTGGTTTGAAGTTTCTTTGTATTGTTGAAGGCAAATAGAAAGGGATTTGCTTAGCTAATTAAAACTATATACAAGAAGGAGGTTTAATCCCAATAACCATTTTCAAACACTTGTAAAATCAGCACAAACTGGGGATATGCCAATTAAAAAAAATTAAATTAATTAAAGCACTAATGGAATCTCTGAGGCATTCTTTCTTGGCATGTGTTGAAGTTACTAGGAAATGGGGATCTAAGCTAGTTTTCAAATATATAGTGTGTATTATATACAAATGTAAATTATGTATATATATATAATATATATGTGTGTTATATTACTATCTAGTAAGTAATTGAAACCAAAGTTGTATAGAAAAATAATCTTGCTTATGATATAGGACTCAAATAAGATAATTTGTATTCTTTTATATTTTAAATACTAAAATGGTATTTCTTGAGACCTACTAAGCTGGTTTTATATCTTTATCAAGACTCATTTTGAAAAAAAAAAACTCTAGATTTGGTGATAACGTTTAACCTACATTAGTTGATTAATTTTCTTGCTCTGTTTGTAAGTATGTATGCACATGTCATAATACATGCTCTATGTGTATGTATGCATGCACGTGTCCTAACACATGTATGTGGAGATCAGAGGACAACTTCTGTGAGTTAGTTCTCTCCTCCTGCTGTGTGCATTCCTGGGATTGAACTTTGGCTGTGTCTTAGGGTTTCTGTTGTTATGATGAAACATCGTGACAAAAAATAACTGGGGGAGGAAAGGGTTTATTTCAGTTACTTGCCCCATCAAGTCTGTCACGGAGGGTGGGAAGTCAGGGCAGGGGCTGAGGCAGAGGCTGCTTACCGGTTTGCTCCTCATGGCTTGCTCAGCTTTCTTTCATATACCATCTGGGACTACCCACTCCAGTGACACCAGCCCCTGTGGGATGGGCCCACATCATTATTAATCAAGAAAATGTACCAATCTGATGGGGGCATTTTCTTAACTGAAAAATCTCCCCCATCAGATTGGTGCATTTTTCTCAATTGATGTTCACTTTTCAAAGTGTCTGTAGCCTGTGTCAGGTTGACATAAAAACCTGCAGTTCAGGGTTGCCAAGCATGGCAGCTAGTGCCAGTGTTGTCATCTCCCTGGCCTGTTAATCTGGAGTAGCTGTTTCATTCTGCCAGGTGTCTTCTGAGCCCTTCTTTATCCAAGCCAGGAAAGTGAGTGCTAGAGCAGAAAATATGGTTCTCGTCTTTGGGAAATACACAGACTGAGAGAAGTGGCAAAATCATGCATGGTTTTAACTAGCATAACTCAACTTTAGGCAAAGCACTGTAGGGTTCTTCATTTCAGTATGTGTCATATAGTAGGAGGGCATGCAAGACAACCTTTGGGAAGACAAAGTTTCTCTGTGTAAGAGCCCTCCCTGGCTGCCCTGGAACTCCCTCTGTAGACCACACTGGCATCGAACTCACAGAGATTGGCCTGCTTCTGCCTCCAGAGTGCTGGGATTAAAGGCGTGTGCTACCACCACCTGGCTTATTCCTAAGATTTTACTACAAAATTCCTCTCCCTCTCCCTCTCCCTCTCCCTCTCCCTCTCCCTCTCCCTCTCCCTCTCCCTCTCCCTCTCCCTCTCCTCTCTCTCTCCCTGTCTCTCTCTCTGTCTCTCTCTGTGTCTCCCTCTCTCTGTCTCTCTCTCTGTCTCTCTCTCTGTCTCTCTCTGTGTCTCTCTCTCTGTCTCTCTCTCTGTCTCTCTCTCTGTCTCTCTCTGTGTCTCTCTCTCTGCTCTCTCTCTCTGTCTCTCTCTCTGTCTCTCTCAGGCTGACAAACTTAGTGTCACCCAGTTGTGGGTGCTTTGGATACAAAAGCACAAAAACAAACAAATAAATAAAGAAAACTAAAAACCAAGTCTTATGGGGAGGGCATATCTCACAGCAAATAGTGAATTTTAATGAAAGCATCCACTTAGTCCTGTTATTGTGGAAGCTGGGAAGGATCACCTCCAGCTACTGTGGTCAGGTAGCCCAGGGGAGAAAATGCTTTGCCTCCAGAGAATTGAGGCAGCCCGAGGGATATTCAGTTGGGGTTCCTCAGATATGGCTAGCCTGACAGACCTAGACGAGCAGTGGTGCTCATTCTTGGCTGCCTGCCCTTCACGGAAGCTAAACAATTGGCTTGGTCCTAATACAGAGAGTCTTACTTATTTGAATTAGGTAGCCAATTTGATAGCTTTTGAAAGTGATGGAGGGGACACTAGCACAGCCAAGCTGGGACCCAGGAGAGACATTTTTCTGCAGAAGGTGGAAGCGGAGAACAGTTAGGGCAAACCCACCCTGTGGCTGAGAGCAGAGAGGACCCAGTGGAGGAAAACCAGTCTTAAGTTCATACATATAAATTTATATGACTATTTAATTATCTGTTTATTTGGTCAATAGACAGATGGCACTGTTAATTCTTTTATCACTGTTGTAGAAAAGCATGGTCTTTAATTTTTACCACCAGGAAATACCCGTATCTGCTTCCAAGTTTACTTAAAAGACAAGTGCATGGAAGTAGCATTTTTCAAGAACCCATTTTATTTTCTGAATTCAAAGTCACCTGTCACTTTTGCCGTAAATTCTTTGAGGCATGAAATAGCCTGCCAGTTGTCTATTGCTCTCAAAGTTAATGAATGGTTATCAATTTATCATGGATAATAACCTAACTGCAGATTGTAAAGAGGGCATTCTGTCACTTCCAAGCTCGGTGGCCTCGAGGCAGTATTTGCCTTCCTGTACTGTCTGTCTTTCAGTAGCAGAGTTCAGAGGCGAAGTGTCCCTAAAGCTTTTAGATAGAGCTTGGGTTTTGAAACTGTAACATTTGATAATAGCCCAGTGAGGCAGTGACTAGTTATAGCTTGTTGTGTGTAATAGATTATGTGGAACAGATTTCTGATGTAAGATTATAAATGGAGTTTCTTGGGGAACAAACACCATACCGGTGCAATACTTTAATCTTATTAATGTTACTTTAAACATTTTAGATATACTTACTTCTCCCTAATTCACACTCTCCAGGTGTGACTGCTTCCCAGCCCTCTAGTCTCTTGTTAGGTAGTTTATGAGTATCAACACAGGACTATTTTAAGGAACCCTGTTTTTCAAGGCATATTTTTTTTTTCACCCTAGACAGACAATGTGACATTAATATTTGCCTTTTCAGATCAGGGACTTTGAATTGACCGTATCTTTATTGCAAACAAACCAGCCCAAGTGTTTTTCAATCTTGCAATTCATGCTCTGGGGACAGTATAGTAACTCAGGGATGGTTGGATTAATGCGAACCATCCTCTTACTGTTTCAGCTACAAATAGTTGTAGAGTGGGTTATGTTAGGGATAGGAGGGTAGGGTTTTTGTTTTTGTTTTGTTTTCTACTCTAGTCAAGCAGTAGAGCGGTAATGGCTGTGCAGGTAAATGTGTTCGTGGTTTGTCACAACTGTAATATCCGTCTTAGGTGCTTTATCTGCAAAGGGAGCATCTTTCAATTAGAGTTTGGCAAAGTGGCTTATAGTATAGTAGTGGCTAGTTAACTTTCTTGTTTGCTATAGTTTAATGAAGACAACATTGTTGAGAGTTGAGGCCTTCCCATGTAGCTGGTAACCTCTACTAGTTACTGCCATTGCTATCGATTATTTATTTGCCTGTGTACATTTAAAAGCCTCCGAGATTCTGTTCTGGTTGCCTCTCAATATCCTAAAATATATGGGAGACATTAGGGGGAATGCTCCCATTACTGGTTTTCCTTGCCCATTTATTGCTTTGTGCTTCCCATGCTTGTCTCCCCAAGCACATGCTGAGCATTTCTTCTGCTAGAATCACAGTTCACACACAAAATTGTTGGTTGGACAAACTGTGAGGTTGCAGGCACCTTCTTCCCACTCAGTGTACTGTAGTTTCTCGAGGAAGTGAACTGTCTTGTAAAAATATTTCCTAGAGAGAATTCCAGCTTCCGGGGTTTCCTGGGTGAGCGTTCTCTACCTGGTATGTGTGGGGTGCTCAGCTCCCTTCCTCCTTTTTATTCAGCCAGGACTTCAGCCCATGGAAGGTGCCTGCACGGTTAGGGCAAACCCTTCTTCCCACCTCAGCCAACCTAATCTGGCTAATACCAGGAGGACACGCCTAGAGGCTAATCTACATAATCCCTTGCAGGTGTGCAGGAGGCATGGCTGCTAGGTGATGGATTGGATTAGAGCTATTGTTTTTACTTTTTGCAATGTTTTGCCTGCATGTTTGTGTGTCCACCATGACCATGTTTGGTGCTCACTGAGTCAGAAGAGGGCATTGGATGCCCTGGAACCGGAACAGTTATGGGTGATTGTGAAACATTATGTAGGCGCGCTGGGATTTAAACCCAGGTACTCGGTAAGAGTAACAGGTACTTACAACCCCTAAGCCATCTCTCCAACCCCTCCTGGGCAATTCTTGATCCTTTAAATTTTTTTTTTTTAACTATCACACTGTCAAAACCAGGACAGTTGTACATTTTCATTCAAATAGGAATTGCACATTTTAAAAAAGTTATTTAATTTCACTTTTAGTAACTAGTGAAACTAGTATTTTTTTTAATAATATATATTCAGTTTTTATTATTTGGACATATAAATAATAGTGATTTTTTTAATATAGGAGTTTTAAATCAAATAGTATTTAATTTTTTCCCTTTGAGTTTTACCACTAGTTTACACATATTTTCCCCCCTTGTTTCTGACAGTTTCATGTAGATGGATCTGACAGACATGAGCAGTACTGATGTGGCTTTAAACCCTTCTCTATAACTTGCAGCCATGTGTCTCGTGTGTCTCTGTGTCTGGGTCTCCTTGTCTGTCTAATGGGGCAGCAATACCGCAGGCATCTCATACATAGCACTGTGATGAATGTTGTATCAGGGTTCTCTAGAGAGACAGAACTTGCAGAATGAGTCTCTCTCACTCTCTCTATATGGATACACACACACACATTTATATACATATGTACATACATATATGCATGCATGCATGAATGTGCTTTATTAGAATGACTTACTGGCTGTGGTCCAGCTAACCCAACAATGTCAGGCTATGAATGGAAAAATTCAGGGATCCAGTAGTTGTTCCATCCACAGGCTGGATGTCTCAGCTGGACTTCAGTAGATACTGGAATCCAGAAGAAGTGGGCTCTAATGCCTGTGAAGGGATGGACTTGCTACCGATGTGAGAGCTAGCAGGCACAGAACACACTTGCCCTTCCTCCCTGTCCTAATCAAGCTTCCAGCAGGTGTGGCCCAGATTAAAGGTAAGTCTTCCCACCTCAAAGGGGGACTAGAAGTGGATCCACCCACTTCAAACCAAGCCAAATATATCTCATGGGTGTGCTTTCCATTTCTGGGTCTTAGTGCATTCCATTAGTCAGGTTGACAACCAAGAACAGCCATCACTAATGTTATGTGAGTTAAACGATTTGATGTTTGTGAAATGGGTAAGATAGTGTTTGATACACAGTAAGCATGGGAATGTTTGATAAATAGGAAGTGCATCTTTCCTTAGCATTATCCAGTACTTTAAAGTTGGCATAAAAATGATGGGTGGGGGACAGGGAGATGGCTCAGGGGTTAAGAGCACTCAGAGCTCTTGCAGAAGACCAGGTTTGGTTCCTAGCACCCACATGGCACCTCACAATCACCCGTAACTCCAGTCCCAGGGGATCTGATGCCTGGTACACCTACATACACATACACATAAAACAAACACATCTAGGCGGGCAGTGGTGTCGTACACGGCCTTTAAATAACCCCAGCACTCAGGAGGCAGAGGCAGGCAGACCTCTGTGAGTTTGAGATCAGCCTGGTCTATAAGAGCTAGTTCCAAAACAACCTCCAAAGCCACAGAGAAACCCTGTCTTGAAAAAACAAAAACAAAACAAAACAACAACATCAAAACCAAATACATCTAATAACAATAAAATTTCAAGAAAATTATTTTTAAAGGTGGGTGGGTATTGCAGTTTAATAAGGGTCAGGATAAACAAATAGGCTGAATAGATGTTTATTCAGGGAGAAACAATTCACAACACAGACAGATGAACACAGCAGTTGGGACCGGATGCTCCTCTCTCCGCATACCACCAGAAAGAGAGCATTCCCCGCCTCCTTCTCAGACCTAGTTCCACAGGTCACTTCCGCCCATGGCTCCACCCCTCAATGGGTGTGGTCAGTGCCACAGAAGCAGACAAAGTGAATATCCCACTACAATTCCCCTTTTAGTCTAAAAAGATTTAAGCTTGATACAAAACTATATACAAAATAATGAATAACAAGTGTGCTCTAAGAAGAGGAAAATCGAGAACAAAACCACCTACATATCTAGTACTAGGGTGAAGGCATAAGGGAGTTTACAATAGAGTTGTCCAAAGCTGGGATGCTTAAGTCTAGTACCTAATATATCTAACTAGAAAGAGAGAATAATAGTTGTGATAGTTTAATCTACAACCTCATCAAGACCTGAGAAGGAAAATAACAATACTAGGGTAGACAGGAAGTGCGGATGGGCAACTTCCAAAAGGTACAGCAAGGACAGAAACAGCAAGCTACCAGGACAGTCACCCAAGGTCTCACAGCAACATTGGTACAGCCAGTTTTGGCTAAGGCCAAGAGTATTTGACAGACCACAACAAAAGCAGGGAGGTAGAAAGGCTGTCTTACCCTGACTTGGCAAGGTTCAGCAGTCTTCCATGTTTGTCTCCTGCAAGCACATAGGACCGCATGTCCAAATCAGTGGTCAAGGTGGGGGCAGTTCCTTGCCCAAGAGGCCATTAGCCAAAGCGAGGATGAACTCCAGAAGGAGCAACAACAGTGTCCAACATATTTTCAGGAAAATGAATGGTGCTGTCAGGAGCAACAGTGTCTCATGTCAATAAAGTACTAATATAAAAACATTTAAATGCCATGTTCTGCAGGTCTATGAAGTGATTGAAGATTAAGCATCTATGTCTGACTAATCTCATAGGCAAAGGAAACATGGGTGAGGATAATCTGTAATACTCAGGAACTTAGCTAAAAAACCTGAATAAAACTTCCTTGAGTAAATCACGGATAAATACCTAAACAATATAACTATACACACACACACACACACACACACACACACACACACACACACACACATATACATACATACATACATACATACATACATACATACATACATACATATATACACATGTAAATTCCTAAAGTAGAGGTAGAGTAGAAATGTCTAAACAAGAGGTAGAGCTCTAAAGGGCAGCAAGACAAATATCCTAAATTGTATCAATATACAGAATGTCTTGAACACAAGCAAAAGTATACATACATAGAATATGGCAAGAATAATGTGCAGAAAACATCATAAATGGAAAGATTTCACACAATATAACAAAATATAATATACAATTCTTCCAGGAAGGGAATAAACTTAATTTTAAATAGGTTACCACAGATAAGAATATATAACAATGTAAGCTGTAATACTAATGTCTCACTCTTACTAAATAATTCACAAGAAGATAGGCTAATCTACCTATATCCATTCTGAACCATACCTTTCCCAACCATACCCTATTCCTGTCTAAAAGAGATAATGGAGTCTAAGTATCACCTTCCATACCCAACCCCAAGTAATTAAGACCAACCCTATGAAGATGAATATTATCCCTAAATTCCAAGAGTGGGGAAAGGGGGCGTCGTTATCTTAAGATTACTTCCTGCTGAAATGGGATGATGATTTCTCCATGGGATCCTGTAGGAAGAAAATTTTAAGCAATCAAATTTCTCAACAGAACTGACTGTAACATATGTAGGTAGTCATTGTGTGGCAGAAAATGCTTGACTGGAGTTCTATTTGAAACTCTGGCCAGGTTGTAATAGGAAGGTGCACCATTACAGCTAGCTAGTCATGAGCTGTCTTGAGCAAAGAAGTCTCAAACCGGTTTTAGGGTGAAGTTTGTAGTCCTGATGTATCAGGTTGAGTCAAGTGGAAATGTCCATTTGGGGCACCATCTTCTTTCCAGGGTGTTCAAAGATTGCTGTTGGGGGAACTGTTATTATTCCTTGTGGAAAACTTAAATATCAATATCAAAGTAAAATTTTCAATTTTTTTGGTATGCATTAGGGAAAGGCAACACTAAGCATTAAAATGTATATGAGAAAATTAGGATTTCAGAGAGAAAATTGCAAATAAGTGAATGAGTCCTAAGATTTTGTTTTCTTCTGCCTTACACCAGTTGGCTTATTGATATAAGGCAGGAACTGAATTTAATCTTAACAACATGCTTGAATTTAGAGAAGGAAAGCCAAATCCAGCTCCAAAGCCAGCATTGGTTTACATGAATCAGGACTACAGAAATACTAGGTAGTAAAGAGAAATAGATTTCAGTATAAAAACAGTTTACTAGACTTAAATATTTTTTTTTTTACCATAAATCAGATTGCACTTCATTAAGTGATTTTTTTCTAGAGAGCTGTCTTCTCTTCTGTAGGTACCTACATGTTCATTGTCTCTTGGCTGTTTGAAGATAGGTGTTCTCTGCTTTCCTGTAAGGACAACAACAGAACACTTCCCCTACCTTTGAGAAGTCTCTGCACATCCCATGGGACCTAATTTTTGGATGACTTGTCATTTCTCTTCATTAAGATGTTTCTCTTGTTCAACTCGGATCTTGATTAACTTAGATGGTATCCATAGCTTTTCTTCTCCTGTAGATGCAGATACAAAATCCCTACCCCAACGTAATATATATGCTGGTTTCCATTCTGAGGTCAATACATCCTTGAAGTACATCTGCTGATTTAGTTCAGAAGTTTTTTTCTATTGTCCAGTGTCTTTCTGCAGCTGTTTTTCCTTTTTTATCAGCATTAAGAAAGTTTAATGTTAAGAAAGCATTATGTAATCTGTGTTTGGATGTTTTGGTTCCTCCTGCCTGTTTATGGAGCATTTCCTTTAAAGTATGATTGGATCTCTCAACTACTGCTTGTTCTGTAGGATTATGTGGTATACCAGTTATGTGTTTTATGTTATAATACTCAAAAAACTGTTTCAATTTGCTGGAAACATATGCCAGAGCATTGTCAGTTTTTATTTGTGCAGGTATGCCCATAATGGCCATTACCTCTAAAAGGTGTGTGATAACAGAATCAGCCTTTTCAGAGCTCAGAGAAGTAGCCTATTAAAACCCTGAAAATGTATCTGTAGTATGAGGTACGTATTTTAGTTTTACAAACTCTGCAAAATGAAACACATCCATTTGCCATATTTCATTTCTATTTAAACCTTTAGGGTTACTGCCTGGTGGAAAAGGAGTTTGGTTATAGAATGAGCAAGTAGGACATTTCCTTGGCTTGTTGCCAAGTGATAGAAAAATCCTTTTTCAAACCTTTGCTGTTCATATGGTGTTTCTTATGAAACTCTGAGGCTTGTAGCATACTTCCTATTAATAACTGATCAATTTCATCATTGCCTTGTGCTAGAGGACCTGGCAGACCCGTATGGGATCTGATGTGTGATATATATGTATATGTATATATATATATGATGAATCCTCTTTCTGATAGTATCTTGTAACTGTATAAACAATTAAGGTTATTCTGTATCGTCAGGAATAAATTCTGTAGCCTCAATGTGTAAGACTACTCTCTGCATATTGAGAGTCAGTAACTATATTGAGGGTTCTGTAAAATCCATAAGTACCATGAGAATGGCATACAATTCTGCCTTTTGTACAGAATTGTAAGGGCTTTGAACTACTTTACTTATTTCTTCTGATTTATATCCTGCCTTACCAGATTTGTTTGCATCAGTGTAGAATATAGGAACTCCAGAGATAGGTGTTTGTCTTACAATGTGTGGAAGGATCCAAATCGTTTTCTTTATGAATTTGATTTTTTCACTTTTGGGATAATTGTTGCTAATTATTCCCAAAAAATTACTGCATGCTCTCTGCCAATATTCATTATCTTTCCATAAGGAGGAAATTTCCTCATTAGTTAAAGATACTATAATTTCTGCTGGATCCCTTCCTGTTAGTTGACAAAGTCTTAATTTACCTTTTATAATCAAGTCAGAGATCTTTTCTATATATGTTTTTAGTTTTTTATTCTGTTTATGTGGTAAGAATATCCATTCTAATATGATGTCTTCTCTCTGCATCTCCCTGAAGGATATTCTCTAGATGGTAATATAACCAGAATACATCTAGATTTGGATCAACACGGTCCACATGTGTTTCTAATATCCTCTTTTCTACCCATTCTAATTTCTTTTCTGCTTCAGCTGATAGTATTCGTGGACTATACTATCAAATCCTTGTTCCCTTTTAGGGCCATTTTCAAGCTTTTCAAATCATGCTCTTCTACTCCCAATAATGGTTTGCAGTTGAGAAATTTCTCCTAGTAATTTTTGAAGATCATTAAGAGTCTGGTAGCGATCTCTCCTGATCTGTACTTTTTGTGGTCTAATTTTCGGTAGACCTATTTTATATCCTAAGTAGCTGATAGACTCTCCTTTTTGTATTTTTTCAGGTGCAATTTGTAATCCCCAGCGAGGCAAAACTTCCTTTATTTTCTTAAACTTTTTTTCTAATATTTCTGCTTTAGAGCCAGTAACAATATATCATCCATGTAATGATAGATTATGGATTGTGGAAACTGTTTACGAATTATTTCCAGTGGTTTTTGTACAAAATATTGGCACAGGTGGGGCTATTTAGCATTCCCTGTGCAAAACCTTCCATTGATATCTCTTCACCGGTTGGGAATTATTGTAATTAGGTACCGTGAAGGCAAATTTCTCTTTATTGTGTTCTTGTAAAGGTATAGTGAAGTAGAAATCCTTTAAATCAATAACTATAATAGGCCATTCTTTAGGTATCAAAGAAGGCAAGGGCATTCCAGGCTGTAAAGAGCCCATAGGCTGGATAACTTTATTGATGGCTCTGAGGTCTGTAAGCATTCTCTATTTACCAGATTTCTTTTTTATAACAAATACAGGAGAATTCCAAGGACTGGTTGATTCCTTGATATGCCCAGCATTTAGCTGTTCCTGAACCAGGTTTTCTAAAGCTTCTAACTTCTCAGAGGTCATAGGCCATTGCCCTACCCAGACAGGTTCCTCTGTTAACCATTTTAAGGGTAGCACTTTTGGTTCCTCTGTCTGTTCAGCACTTGCATTCTGTCTTTATACAGCCTGGATATTTGGTGTCTGTCGTGTATAGTACTTTATAGCATTTTTCCACAATCATAAGGTCGTTTATGGCTCCTTTCTAATACTGGAGGAATGTTAATCTGTGTATTCCATTGCTGTAATAGATCACGACCCCATAAATTTATCACTACATCAGCCACATACGGTCTCAACTTTCTTCGATGTCCTTCTGGTCCTACACATTCAATCCATCTCGTGCTTTGTTTTACCTAAGACAGGGTTCCAATCCCTAAGAATTGAACATTAACCTCTCGCAGGGGCCATTTTCGAGGCCAGGATTTATTAGTTGTGATAGTTACGTCCGCCACTGTGCACTGTGTCCAGTAAACCTTCAAACAGTCTGTTATTCATTTTACCTATCTAGGCCTTTGACTGTTTATGGAGTTTGCCAAAATATACGTTTTTTATTTCCTTCTGTCATGTCTGATTCAACTTCTGTCACTAGTTTGTCATCCAGAGCGGTATGAGTTTTTACAATAGGCACAGGATTTTCTAATTGTCCTGTGGGAGATTGTCCTCCACTGTGACTGGGAATGTTCGGACCACCTTTGACATGGGGGCCTTCAAGAGGCTCCCCAATGAGTTTCCCGGTGGTAAAGGGTTTCCTTGCTTGTCTCTAGTCGATCTACACTCATTTGTCCAGTGTCTGCCGTTGCCACACCTTCTACATAACCCAGAAGGCTGAGGCCTTCTGTTCGATTCATTCCTGGGAGTATTATTTCTAGAGATGCTTTGCCTAAAATTTCTTTTTAGATGTCCTATCTTACTACAGTTATAACATCTGACATGTTGATATCTCTTTAAACCTTTGGAGATGGCTTCTCTTATCCAAGCTTCTGTGTCACCATAGTTAAGACTTCTGTTATCTTGATGTCTTCTCAAACCTTTAGATATGGCCTCTCCTACCCATGCTTCAGTGTTATTGCTATTATACTCAATGTTGGCTGTATATAGGACCCATTTATCCAAAGGTGCTGATCGAATTTTTAAATGCCAAAGCACTTGTTTGCATTGAGGATTTGCATTCTCATAAGCTAATCATTCTATGAGTATTCGCCTAGAATCTATGTCAGCTACCTCTAATTGTACTGCTCTAGACAACCTTTCTAGAAACACACTGAAGCGTTCTCTTGGTCCTTGCTTTATTTTGGTATAAGATTCCATCCTCTCCCCTAGTTCATGAACCTTATCCCAAGCATTCAGAGCTGCTGTACTGCATAGAGACAAGACATGTTCATCATAGGCAGCTTGGGTTTCTGGGTCAGCATAAATACCCTCACCAAGAATTTTATCTTGGGGAGCTTCATAACCTTTCTTTAAGCCCTGAAGTTCAAGAGCCTTTGCTTCCTCTCTCCATAAAGCCCTCCATTCTAATTGAGAGGAGTTTTCAAGGATAGCTGATATTAATTGATCCCAATCCTTAGGGGTTACCTTGTTATTCCTTGCCCATGTTTCTATTAATTGCTTCACATATGGTGAGTGCATGCCATAAGAGACTACTGCTTCCTTTATACTTTTTAAATCTTTCATACATATTGGTTCCCATTGATAAGCAACACCACCTTTTGGGTGTTTTTTCGTTGCTGATTTTTCATTAATAGATACAGGGAAAGCTTCCCTAACCCTAAGTGGTGTGGAAAATTTTAAGTTTTTTTTCATGCCCTGTTACCTGGAGCTCTTCTTCTGATGTATCAGATTGAAGGTCTTCTAAGGCCTGAAGTCTATTAAATATTGCTTCTTTGAATGTCTGAACTTCTTGAAGCAAATCCTTTTCTAGAGTCTTCATTGCATCGGTCAGTTTCTTACTTTCTCCAACTACGAATGATTCCATGTTTTTGATATTCTCATCCTTAGATATTATCTGAATGGCATGTAAACTGCCTTCCAGAAACAATGTTCTATCCGCTAGCTTGCCATTATCCTCAGACATGGAAGAGATTCTATCTACTACTCTTTCCATCTGATGTTCCAGTTTTTTTTTATTAGTAGATTCATCCAACCAGGAACGAGCTGTTTGTGCTAGCTTGTTAATGCATTGCATTGTTTCTGTTTTGGTTGTTGAGGCAACATCAGACATGGAACAAATTTTGTTTTCTATTTGGTCATTTTTATGTTCCATGTCTTGTATTCTACCTGTCAGCTCTCTGTTGCCATCTTCAATATTCTGAACCTTTTTTCCTAAGCATTCTATGTTTTGCGTTCTGTCATTTTTCATGTTTTGAATCCTTGTTACTAAGTCTCCTATGGTTTGTACAAGTTCCTTATTGTTTGCGCTAATCTCAAACCATTTCTTTAAGAATATCATATTAATGATAAAACCCATTACTATTATGAAAAAAGTGTATATATTGATCCAGTCATAATTTTCTTCTGCTAAGATTCCTTCTATATATGAAGTAAAAAAAAATCCTAATGTCCTGCATTGTTAAATTATCTGCTACAGCTATGGAACACTTGATCTCAGATATTATATCAGCTTAAATTAGAAAAGATGTTACAATTACCTTAGGTGTAATTCCGCTGTCCTGGAGCTTTGATGCTTTTAGTGCACATCTGAAGTCTCCTTGGGATTAACATTTTTTGAATCAAAAATAATAAGTGAAACTTAATAAATTTATTTTCTTTTTTGTGGTCCTAAGAATTGCAGCTAGGCAAGTGCTTTACCACTGATTGCATATTTAGCTCTGCTGGCCATTGTTAGTGAGTTCTGTCGCTAACATGTGCTGATATTAGCATAAAGCTGCAAACATTAGCCATTTTCCCCTTTCTCTAACCCAAACAAGGTTTAACTTTTATTGAGTATTTCAGGGGTGTTTTTGTTTGTTTTTTGAGACAGGTGATGGGTGATATCATTCTGTAAATTTGTTTCTCTTATTGGTTAATGAATTAGAGCACTGTTTGCAAATAGGAAGGCAAGATAGGTGGTACTATGAGAGGAAGGATTCTAAGAAATGGAGAGGAGTCATGATGTGACCTCCAGAAGAGAGGATGTGAGTCTGGTGTTCTTGGTAAGATAAGACCATGTAGAAATACATATATTAGTGATTATGGGTTAATATTTAACATAGAGCTAGCCAATAAGAAATGCTAGTAACTGACCAACAGCTTTATAACTAATAGAGTCTGTGTGTTATTTTGGGACTGACAAAGCTCTGGGACCAGGCTGGCAGGGGAGTGCTCGTAATAGACAGGATCTCACTTTGTAGCCCTGGCTGTCCTGGAACTCACTTTGTAGACCCGGCTGCCCTCAAACTCACAGAGATCCTCCTGTCTCTGCCTTCTGAATTTTGGGGTTAAAGGAATGCACCACCACACCTGGCTTATTATTTATTTACTTGTTTATTTATGTATATCAGCATTTTGTCTGCATGTATGTCTGTGTACTCTGTGTGTGTGTGTGTGTGTGTGTGTGTGTGTGTGTGTGTGTGTGTGTGTGCGTGTGGTGCCCATGGAGGACAGAAGAGGATGTTGGATCCCCTGTACTGGAATTATAGATGGTTGTAAGCCACCAGGTGGGAGTTAGGATCAAACCCAAGTCATCTGGAAGAGCAGCAACTGCTCTTAACCACTGGGCCATCTCTTCAGTCACCTATTTCAAATTTTTACAAAGATGTTAAAAGCAGACTGGCACTGTTTAGTTCTGCAATTAGCTTTTATACATGAAGAGACAGTAGCTTGCTTACTGTTACTTAGCGACAGCACTTTGGGGGGCTTAAGGGGCTGAGGCTGTTGTGGGGAAGAAGTAACATTTATAGAGCATTTCCTTAATGATTTATTTGGAGACAGCCTCTCATTCTCCAGGCATGACTGGCCTAGAATCCACTCTGCCAGGAAGGCCTTGTCTCATGGCCTGGGGTGCTGGGCTGCAAGTGTGAATCACACCAGCCTTTTCTTAGGTATTTGAAAAACAGTATACTTCTCCCACTCCTTTCCCCATCTCTTCTTCCTCCTGTTTGAGCCAGGATCTCAATATTTACCCCAGGTTGACCTTAAACTCCTTTCATAGCTTGGTAAGTTCTGGGCTTTCAAATTACCAACATACTTTGATGTACTTGTATAAGTGAGAATTTTCATGGAGGATTCTCAATTCAGAATGAAACATTGTATGCACACACACACACACACACACACACACACACACACACACACACACACATTTTGTTTTTCAAGATAGGGTCTCTCTGTAGCTTTGGAGCCTCTCTTGGAGCTCACTTTGTAGATCAGGCTTGCCTTGAACTCACAGAGATCCGCCCGTCTCTGCCTTTCCAGTACTAGAACTAAAGGCATACACTACCACCACCCAAAGAATATAATATGTATTTAAAAACAATAGGTATTGTGTTTTGGACTACTTCTGAGTATAAAAGTATTGAGCTAACATGTACTATTCTCCTTAGATACATGTAGCTGCCTTTATTGTCTGTGTCCCACACCAGAGTACAATTGTTCCAACTTCTGTTTGAATTGACACATCATCGGGTATCTAAAGTTTGCATTAAGACTCACTCAGTGTTGCATATTCTCAAGGTTTTGTCAAATCCATAGGGACATGTATCCTGTCCTGTTTATCCTGTCCTCTCCCTAAATCCTGGCCACCACTGCTGTTTTTGCTGCCTCCATCCTTCCTGTTGCCTTTCCCCAATAGTCACATATATTTGGATCATACTGCATGTAAACTTTTCAAATACAATTCTTTCAACGTGTAACATGCATTGAAAAGTTGATCCTTGCTTTTGTGGCTTAATAGCTCATTTCCTTTTAGTACTGAATAATCCATTGTCTGAATGAAATTTTACTGCTTTTGAATGACTAAATGTCTTTCCCTGAGTCTTGTCAGTGAGCTAATAAATACTCATTGAAAGCCAACAAAGTACTTTGCCAATCTCCTTGGCTTTAGGCACACAAAAGTGATCAAAACAGAAAGGAATGTTCCCTTGTGGAATCTCCTGCATGTTTGTGGTTTAATTATGTTTGCCTTCTGCCCCATCAGTCCATTTGAAGAGTCTGCCCTTCTTTTTGGGACTTTTCAAATGTGAAAATAGCTAGGCATTTCCACTAGGTGGCGGTAGGGCCACATATAATGAACAGTCTGCAAGGCAAGCCACTATTTTGTTTATAAACAGTTCTTTTTATAATAAGTTAAATTTAAATGCTTGTAATAACTCCCCAGATGCAATCACTAATTAAAATCATGCTTTAAAATTATTTTTAAAGCTAGAATATGATATAATAAATTTCATTATGATGGGATTCCTCACACACCCAATTCCATCACCTCAGGGTTTCTCTGTGTAGCCCTGACTGTCTTAGAACTCACTGTAGACCAGGCTGGCTTCGAACTCAGAGATCTGCCTGTTTTTGCCTCCCAAGTGCTGGGATTAAAGGCATAGCCACCATACCTGGGAATTTTAAATCCTAATACATATAATTTCTTAAATTGTTTGAATTTTAATGTGTTTATTTTATATGTAGGATTGTTTTGCCTGGCACTTTGTGTCTACAGGGGCCACAAGAGGATGTCAGATCCCCTGGGACTGGAGTTACTATGTGGGTGTTGGAAACTGAATCAGCATTCTCTGGAAGAGAAATCAGTGCTCTTAACTACTGAGCCATCTCTCCATTCCCAAGTTCCTCACATTCTTGGGTTTGTCTTCCTTTGATTAATGAGACATTTACTGCAATCCTTATACAGGATAGGCATTGGTCTACTGTTGAGGGTTCAGAGTGGAATAATTGTTCCTTTTTGTCCTTGAGACATCATAGTTTGACATGGGAGACCAGCTGGATTGAAGATACATTACAGTGGGTGCACGGGACCTACATGTCCCATTAGATGACTTTGACAGATACATACCTGTGTGACCCAAATTCCTGTTAAAGTATAGATGATTAATGCCTCAGGACTGGAAGTGTGCAGGCTGGGTAATCAGAGGGACAGTCAAGTGAAGATGGCTAAACCAGGTGTTTCTGAGAGAATGGCCTGGTGTCTTGAGTGCTTTTTAAGTCCTCATGAGCTTTGGTTTTGTCCAGGTGATTTTGCAAATTAAATTGGTTTTGGTCTTTTTCTGTGACTTGTCAAAACATTATTACACATGTGTTAGAAAAGACATGCGTTAACTTTCAGAGATGAAGACCCCTGACCTTACATTTCTGGTGACACAACACATAAGATAAATATTCTTCAACCCAGTAGCTGTTGGTTCACTGGATTCAATGGCCCAGTGAAATCAACAGGCTTCCCTGGGCATCCTCTGCCAATCACTGAGCCTGAGCATTGATCGTCTCTTTCAGGATCCCAAAGCACTGGTTCGTTTTCATTCCTTCTCTTGTGGAGAATGTCAGCAAGAAAACCAATGTGTAGAAGATTCTAGAACTCATGTAAAACCCCTCATAGCTAGAGAGTCAGGTTTTGACTCCCAGGCCCTCTGATTTCACAGCAGATTTAACATTCCTGCATCCCCGAGAAGGAATCTTAAGTTATAGTGAAAAAAAAAATCACAAAAATAAAATGGAGATTGTTAAGCTTGTTTTTATACTATTTGTGGGGGAAAAAAATGAAGACCACACAATGACACCAGCAAGGAATTACTTATTCAGGGTCTTCTCTATGTGGCAAGGTGATCAGCTACCCTTGCATTTGACAGTGAGGAAAATTTGGAGTGGTGTGTGCTCCAACCGGAGAATAAACGAAGCCTTCAGGTATGTCCCGGCCTGAGGCTGTTTTTGTAGAAAAGAGGGCTCTAGGAAATCCGGGGTATTCCAGCACCCAGAGGCTCTAGGACTGTGAGTTCCAGGCCAGTCTAGGTTACACAGTAAGACCCTGTCTTAAGCCAAACCAAACCAACAAAAAACCCAACTAACCTAAGCAAAAAGACAAAAAGACAAAAATGGACAGCATCCTCTGGTTTGTTCTAAAGGGAAGCAGGAGAAAACCTGAGGGGCCTGTCAGTTACTAGCAGAGTGCTGAGCATTTTAGGCCGATTATTGCTTGACTTTTGCTGGAGAAAACTGGCTGAACTGCCCTCCTGGACCAGTTACCAATGGCAGATGATTGGCTGCCTCAGCTAGCTTCAGCCGTGGCTCAGAGTTAGTTTGTATGTGGTCTCATTCTTGCTAATCTATTCATTCAGTCTCTTACAGTAGTTAAAGTGGGATACACTTTGCTAAAGGGCTACTGTAGAAGAGTATTGTTCTCATAGGATAACACTTTGATGTCTGGAAAGGGAAAGATAGAGGATGCGGTAAACACTCCTTGGACATCTTTTATTTTCATGTCTCAGCATTGCCTCTTGAGTGTGGTTTCAGCACCTGCGGCTTTGGTACCAACTTGGTAGCAGTGTACCGTGTGAGGCCACCCTCAGATCCACTCAATCAGAAACTGGACAAGTGGGCCCAGGGCTTCCTCCTTTCACAAGTCACAATGGCGTCTCAGAGGCATTGCAGGGGAGACTTGCTTGCTGTATAGCAAGTTAGACTATATCCCCATTTTACAGTTAAGCATAGTGAGGTTCAGATTGGCATCTAGCCTTGGAATTGCAGGGGGCAATGGGCATTGCTTCTAGATCAGTCTGACTTAAAGACCATGGATTTTACCTCAAAACCCAAAGCAACTTGATTCATTCTTAGGCCTGGCCTAACAAATTTAGCTTCAACACAAATTTAGTGCTTAAAAAAAAAAAAATCAGATGAGAATTTTTTCTGTTCTGGAGGCCAGAAGTTTGGAATCAAAGTGTTGTCCACATTCCTTCTTAAGGCTTCCCTTCCTGTAATCCTCTTTGCAGTTCCTTGCTTTGCAATTCCTTGCTTTGCAGTTTCAGCCTTTGTCACATGACTGACTTCCTGTGCATCTGAGTCCCTTTCCCCGTAAGGACATTTCAGTGCATATAGAGCTCACCCAGCATTAAGTGTGACCTCATCTTAGCTAATCATATTCTCAGAGACCCTGTTTAAAAAGAGTTTTTGGGGTATGTGCTATTACTCTACTGCAATGGTTTGCCATATGTAAGTTTATGGTTAGGCATCCTGAGCTGTTCCGTTGGTGTCTACCACTATCTCTAGACTCACATCAGGTGTGATCATGTTTGTTGTAGCTTTCTAAGTCTTGACATCAGATAGTGTAAGCTCCCTGACTTTGTTTGTCATGAAGATTGTTTAAGCTACTTTGAGTGCTTTACTTTTTGGAATAAATTTAGGACTATGTAAATTTCTATAGAAAAGCTTGCTGGGGTTTTGATTGGGATTGCTTTCAATCTGTTAACCAATTTAATTTCTTAGTTGGAGTCTTGTTCCTCTGGTTAGGCTTGCTATTCACTGGTTGTATGGAGTGTTGTGAAGTGACTGTGCTGTGTGGATCCACACTGCCTGCGTCTTCATGACTCATGACAGTAGCTGTGCCTGTCATGACTGTATTCTCAGTACTGTCTGGCAGCATGTGACAGTGCTTACTTAGCAGGCAGCTTTGAATTTGATCGAATGAATGAGTTGATGAGTGAAGGGTTTTTGTTTTTTTTTTTTTTTTTGCCTTTGTTTTGTTTTCCAGTAGAGAAATGGTATCTAACAAAGGTGATGATTTTAATCACAGTGTTAAAACCCAGGCTTAAAAACAGAAAAAAACAGCCAGGTGTGGTGGCACACATCTTTAATCCCAATACTTGGGAGCCAGAGACAGACAAATCTCTGTGAATTTGAGGCCAGCCTGGTCTATAGAGTGAGTTTCAACACCACCAAGCCTCACAGAGAAACCCTGTCTTGAAAAACCAACCAACCAACCAACCAACAATTATAGATGAACTTTAGACAATCTGTTGTGTTCTAATATGTGTGTAATGGTGGATTCAGGCAAGACTCATGACTCCACGCAGAACTGGGAGAAGGCTTTTTAGAGTGCAGAATCTGCACACAGTGTCACAGTTCCAGCGGGAATTTTACCTTTGCAATGGGGATCTCATGGCTATGACATGCAGGTGGGCTGGACTTTGCTTGCCTATTATGCAATGTGAAATAGGCAGCAACCATTCACAAAAATGTTTACCTTAGATCTAATCAAATCTCTACTGAACTAAAAGAAAGTTCAGAGGCAAACAGCTGCATCATGAAAACCACCACATAAATTCAAAATGCAAGACACAATAGGACTAATTTCTGACACTTTAAATAAAAGTCATATGATTGAGAACCAAAAAGATGGATGTGTGTGACTTCTCTAGACAACAGGTAGCTAAAGAGGAAATTACCAGTCATGATATGTGATTTTTGATTAGACCCAAGCTGAAAGTGGGAAGTTAGAACAGGACTTTTTTTTTTTTTTAAATCAGTTGGGTGAATTTGTGTGTAGTCTACACACTAGATAATACTGTACATTGTGGTCACATAAGAGATGATTTTTTTCCTAGGAATGACATGTTGAAGTTTTTAGGGATGGGTAAGGTTTCTTAAACCTTCAATTGGGTGAACGAAAGAACACACGTGAGTATGTGTGAGAGATGGAGCAGACATGACAAATTGCTAACACATGTTTAAACTGGGGGTGCGTGTTAGTGGTTATTATATCCCGAGCCCCACATCTTTTTTCCTTGATAAGTGGGAGGAAAACAATCTCCGTAAAAAGCCGAGTGAGACAGTAGAGCCCAATAACACAAGCGATGATTACCTGGCAATTAATCCCCCGAGTAGAGGAGGCCCCCTCTCCCTTCCAAAGGTGTTGAATGAAGAATTGACTCAGAACGGGGTGGACCTGTCCCCTGTGATTTATGATGGGTATGTGCTGTGCGAGCTCTCTTCTGTGCACTGTTCTATAGACTTTAAAGTTGAGAAAGAAATATTGGAAAGACAATCATCCCCAGGATTGAGATAATCAATCTTACGAGACAGGTGAGAGCTTTGGAATGTGGCCTCTGAGCCTCTCTGCTTCTCCTTTGTCTTCTGTCGCTGGCTGTGTCTCTTTGTTTCTCTGCCCTCTTCCTCTTGTTTTCGCCCTTCTCCTCTTCAGTCCATCATTTTTGTGAGGGAAACTAGAAGTTATTCCCCCCCTCCGCCCCGCCACACACCAAGTATTTTTAGTATTTTCATCTTGTCATAGGCTTGACATTTTCCTAAAGAAGTTGTAGCCTCAGATTACATTTTTTTTGCCTTTAATAAGTCAGTTATTTGTATTAAAGGTATAGATTTTACAAGTATACTCTTCTCACGTTGCATTTTGTCCCTTAATATTAAGGAAGTTAATGTGATCAACATATTCTAATGGACCTTCTTAATAGTCTGCCCCGTTTCTCCAAGAAGTGAAAAACCTTGCCGAATGCCACAGGTGCTGACTAGTTTCAGCTTCACACAAGCGAGAGTCATTTTGGACAGAGAAAACCTCAGTTGCTAATATGCCGCCACTAGATTGGATCGTGGGCAAGCCAGAGATGATTGTGGGGGTGCCCGGCTTGTTGGAGGCAGGACCACCTCTGGCCTGGAGGTCCTGGCTCTGTAAGAAAGCAGGCTGCACAAGCCATGAGGAAGTCAGAAAGCAGCCCCCCCCCCCCCCATGGCTTCTCCTGCTGTTACTCCTCTGTATTCCTGCCCCAGTTCCTGCCCTGTTCCTCCAGGGATGGTTTAGAAGTCATAAGCTGGAACAAACCCCCTCCTCCCCAAGTTACTTTTGGTCATAGTGTTTATTACAGTAATAGAAACCATAACTAAGACACCTTACTATTAAACCTAGTTTCCAAAGGAAAACTTAACAATTGCACACTTAACATCTTAGTACAAATCTCCATTTTGTTGATAGTTTAAGAATATCAACATTTCTCTGATTTGGGCTGTGTGGCTGGAGTGAAATTGAATCCTGGCCCTCTGTAAGAGCAGCCAATGCTCTTAACCCTTGAGCCATCTCTCCAGCCACTAGAGTAATTTTAAAAGGATTTGGGGAGATTAAATTTAATGTATTGTTAGATTTTGGTCCCCTTTTTCTTATGTAACATAATTCAATATAATTGTAGATGCCAACAATAGAATTGTAAGAAATACACCAATTTAAATTGCATACATTTTTTTCCTTGTTGCTGAGTTTTTTATATATGAGATGACTTGGGCATACTGAAGTTTATTCTTAGGTTATAATAAATTTAAAATTGACAAAACTGAGGGAAGTATGCTGGTCCTGTGACCCTATGTGTTGACCCCGTATGTGTGTCAGTACAGACAAGCTCTGGTGTGCCCTCCAGCAATCCTACAGCAGTGTGACTGAACAACTCATCATTTGTTTTTCCATAAGTTTATTTGCTCATTTAAGATTTATTACTTTTTTAAACAGTCCCATATATCCATAGGTTACATATTGACCCTCCCCCCCCTTTCTCTCTCTCTCGCTCTTTTTCATTTTCAAGACAGGATTTCCCAGTGTAGCCCTGGCTGTCTTTGATCTAACTCTGTAGACCAGGCTGGCCTGGAACTCAGACCCTCCCATTTCTGCCTCGGTCTCTAAGATGGGAGCCTACACAGTACATTCCAAGGTGATTTCTTATAACCAGACAGATTTGAGAAATACTGATTTTGTGGTTATTGGTCAATTTTTAAAATAAATTTTCTTATCTCCTTGGAGATTAACAGTGATTATTAGCTTGTTATAGGATAATTAGAGATTACCCTCCCTAAAGCTATGTTATGTCTGTTTAATTCAGCATTTCCTAACTTAACCATGAATACTCTGTGCGTGTATATATGCATGTCTGAGTGTTTGAGAGAAAGATTTTATTAAACTTCTAATGCTTTATATTCTTTTCCCTTTGAATTCTCACTTAAGCAACTATTTTGTAGCTCTCATCATTCCGAATGATTTTTATCATTGAAAGGTCTTCCATGGTGATTTACAACCCTGGTCAACAAGTCTCAACTATCAATGAATTCTCTTTGAGAAAGGGGCCTTTGGTTTTCTCCTGCACAGACACATCTGTCTGTTTATAATTAGTGAGAGCTGTTGGCTTTCTGTGGTTTACGGTTTTTAGTCTTTAAGTTTTGTCTTGTTATACTAAAGAAACACAGGAACAGTTTTCCCATTCAAAGTCGAAGTGTCTACAGTGCCTTCTCCTGAGAGGAGGGATAATAGCTTCAGCCTTTTCCATGTTGATGGCTACAAGAGAATATGGTAGGTTATTTGTGGCAAAGCAACCATCAGTTTCATATAGCCCTTGTCATCTGAGTTAACGTAAATGAAACCTGAAGTTCAGTACTTGAAACACACCACCGGTCTTTCAAATCTCCAGGCAGAACCCATGGGACTAGTTTGCACAGTAGAACAGTGTAGATCCTGAGATTAATGCAAGTTGGCTCTTGCATTAAGTTCCTTTGGACAGTGTCTTATAGGAGGTCTGAACATTATTGTGATTTTTCATTTACCCCCGTGGCGATGGTGGAGGTGATTTGCTGGGTAACAATTCGAATCAATCCAGAGATGTTTCTTTATCTCTAAAATTAAAAATTTTAGAACTATAAAATAAAACCAACCAAAAAACTGAAGCCATGTAACTGTACTGTCAAACACTCAAATGCAAGAGATTTGTTGGGAAACCTGAAGTTCCTTTAAAAACCTGCAGGTTCAGTGTGTATAAGCAGAAAAGAGGACACCCCAGAAGCTCTGGGTTGATGGGGTCTCACAGACTGCTCTTTGAGCATTCCCAGCATTCCTTAGGCTTTCTTCTGTACGTGTCCAAAGCACCGTGAAGCTTGCTTATTTAGTAATGAATGCAATGCCGCTCTTAAATATTAGATGACTTTGAGATACCATTTCCCCAAAGCGTCCCTTTCTGAAGTAAAAACTAGATTTTGCAGAGTATTCATCTGATAAATATATCTTCAATTCATGAGTTAAAATATAAAATATTTTTAGTTGGGGTAAACATACTAGGGTAATTAGGAAATATAGCCATTGTTTTTTTTTTTCTACTATTGGACATAAATATAAGAAACAATGCAAGTTGGGAGTGGTGGTGCCCACTTGTTATTTGAAATCTGAGGCAGGAGTATTGCAAGTCTAAAGCTAGCCTGGGTTGTGTACAAGACAGGGACATGAAGAATCAAGCAAGAGAGCAACAACAACAAAGACACATGCTGGAAACATTATCTGAGGATACTTCATAATGCTTCTTCTTCCCAGGGGTGGGTGTTATGCTGGGGATCAAAGCCAGGACACCGCATATGTTATGCAAGTGTCCTGCCCTGGATCTGTACCCCAGGCTAAGAGTTTCCTGACTGTTTTATGCCTGCTGTTCTGTAGAAGAAGGCTTATCTTTGGGACTTTTGAAATTACTAATTTGTTTCTGTGGATCTCCAAAATAATCCATTTCATCCACACTAAATAGGACAAACATGGAACGTTATCTTTAAAGGTTTTGTTTAAGTGACCAGGATTGCATCTCCTAAATATAAACAATAAAAATATTGTTTTGTTTTTCTCTTTGGACTTGATCTAAGGGGGGAAAAACTGAGAATTGATTTTTCTTTTCCTTTTTTTTTCCTCCTGTTTCTAAAGCAGTTTTGGGATATGGCTGTAAACCAAAGCGTGGAAATGTGTTGGTTTCTAGGCATTTTGTTCTCTGTCTCTCTGTCTCTCTGTCTCTGTGTGTGTGTGTGTGTGAGTGTGGTGTGTGACTGTGTGGTGTAGGTTGGGCATTCTCTTATCACTCTCTGTCTTAGTTTTTTGAGCAGGGTGTCTTCATGAATCTGCAGCTGTGGTTTGTTTGTTCATTCATTTGTTTGTTTGTTTTCAGGCTAAGATGGAAGCCAATGGGCCTCAGAGATCTCTCGCCTCTGTTCCTCCCATTGCTGAGGTTACAGGCACAAATGATGCCACATCTGGTTGTTATGTGGATGCTGGGGTTCAACTTAGGTCCCCGTGTTTATGCTGCAAGTAATGCTAGTTACTGAGCCGTTTCTCTAGGTCCTGGATATCTTCTTTCTTTCTTAGATAAATAGTTATTGCCAAGAAGAGAAGTTAATAGAAAACTAACAATGATTGTGAATTTTTGTTTGGTAGTTTACAGATATTTCATGTCAATCTTGACTACAAATGGGTTTCTAAATATGTAAATTTTCATTTCCTCTCTGTGTGTTTGTTTGTCGTCCTCTATCATTGTCTCTCACTGAACATGGACCTCACCATTTCATCATATGCCTGCCTCTACCCAGTGCTCCAGTGCTGGGGTTGCACATAGATGCTGCCATACCCAGCTTTTATGTGGGGATTGGAGAGTCAAATGCAAGTCCTCTTACTAAACTTTCACAGCACACACTTTACCCACTGCGCCACCTTTCTAGTGCTTGAGTTTTATTTTTCTTATTGAAGAACTTACTTTATATTTTTGTAATGTCAGTGGCTTATAATAGAGACTTTCATTATTGCAATAGAGACTTTCACTTTGTTCCTTGAATTCCTTACCAGAATTCACAGTATACTTTTCATCTCTTCTCAATACAAATATATCTATGTAACTGAAACTAGTAAATACTGCCTTGTTACCTGCAACCCAGTATATATTTTGTTGCATTCATCTTATTCCCTCGTTCAGTTTACTTAATAAAAGAAGTCTGGTAATACCCTTTTAAATTGATTTTTACAGCACACTAATGGGTTACAGCCGACTGGGAATCTCCTGTAATCTCCAAGGCAGAGGTCAGTAGGCAGGGCAGCAGTTGGTAATTGAGGGGCCCTGTTTCTTCTGTCTATGTGGGACCAATGCAGATGCTCTCCCCTCAGCCACCATGGGCATCCAGATGCAGGCTGGCCTCTGTTGAGCACACGGGCCACTTTATCCCTGGCTTCCCTCTGTCACCTTGTATTGTCTCCCATGTTCCACATTGATTGTGGTCCTCGCTACTCTTTCTACTTTCTTCTCCCTCCCTACCCCCCCCCCAGGAATAAAACTGAGATAAAGTTTATGTAATATGAAGAAACAGCCCTAGCAATTCTAGAACATGTCCATCAGTCCTTTGAGCAGTAGCTCTCAATCTGTGGGATGTGATCCCTTTGGGGTTGAATGACCCCTGTACAGGGTTTGGCCTAGTGACAAATATTATTGAACATGTTTTAAAAAGACAATTTATTTATTTATTTATTTATTTATTTATTTATTTATATCTTTAAAACATTTACATTTATTTATTTATATCTTTAAAACATTTACATTTATTTATTTATTGAGAGAGAGAGAGAGAGAGAGAGAGAGAGAGAGAGAGAGAGAGAGAGAGAGAGAGAGTGTAAGTATATGTGTGTGTAGAGTGGGTTCCAGGAATTGATCTCAGGTCCCCATCCTTGGTGGCAAGTGCCTTTACCTGCTGAGCCATCTTTCTAGCCCTGAGGGTTTTTTTTTAAAATTTAAAGTTAGCAATACAATAATAGGTTTCAGTTTATACTCCTATGCCATACTTTTTGAACACCCTTTTGTATGGAAAGGTTCAAATTCTTTGCCTATTTCTTAATTGGCCTGACTCTCATTGTTAAACGGTTAAGAATTATTTTTATAATTTAGGTTTAAAACTTTTATCATTATATGGCTTTTGTATTTTTTCTTCTTTTTTTTTTCTTTCTTTAGTTTTTGGTGTGATAGACCCAGAGCTTTGCAGTGTTCTGCATTGAGTTGGCCTGGGCTTCGTTCAGGCTCTTGAGCTCAGATGATTTTCCTGCCTTAGTCGCTAAGGAGCCAGGACTGGAGGAGCAAACCATCATGCCTGGCTTGCTTTCCTACCCTACTAATAATGCCCTTTGATTCAGAAACGTTTACATTTGATGAAATCTATTTTATCTTTACAATATATACTATTTGTACTTTTGGTGTTGCATTTAAAGAAATTATTTCCAGGAGTGGGGGCCCATGCCTGTAATCTGAGCCCCTGCAGGCAGACACAGAGGATCACAGGTTTGAGGTCAGCCTTGGCAGTATAGTTTCTCAAAAACAGAAGCAAACAGCAAACAAAGAAACATCCAGAATTATTACCTAATTTAAGGTTGTGTGATTTACACTGGATGTCCTTCTAAGAACTGTATATTTAATGTCGAATTTAGGTATTGGATGTACTATTTTGAGTTAATTTCCTGTGTGGAGTGAGGCAGGGATTAAAATGGATTCTTTTGCATGTGGATATAGAGGATCCATATCTTTCTTAGACTATTCACCTCTGTATTTAGGAAGGAGATGTGAATTTTTATGTCATTTTAATTCAACAACACCAGCTTTGGAGGTATTTATTAATAACTAAATTCTAATTAATTTCTGCACCACAGCACATATGTGGCAGTCCAGAGACAATCTGCATGTATTGGTTGCTTCTTCTATCATGTGGGCTTTGGGAATGAACTCAGGTCGTTGGGCTTGGTGGCATGTGTGTTTACCCACTGAGCCAACTTGCTGGGTTGTCTATTTTCTTAAACAACTTTATTAAAACATCATTACTTATCATAGCCTTTGTGTAATCAGGTGTATGATTCAGTAATTTCAAGAAGGGAGAGAAGTTAGAAGCACATCAAGGAAATTTAGACCACATTCCAGAATGCATGAGGGCCACCAATGGCCATAATTGTTGGTGTGTCTGTGTGCATTTGTTTAAAGAGGCAAGATGTTAATCTCTTCCAAAAATTTTAGCTGCCACTTCATTTGCCTCTTGGGGATTTCTTGGTTGTTTCCAAGGTTCAGATGTAGGTAGGACTGAGTTTCTGGGCTTTTACATAAGGAAAACCAGGGGGCCTAAAGCATCTTCCAGGAGGCAGTCCCTACTTTACTGCCTCTCTCAGAGAGTTGGGCCAGCTGTCTCTCATCCACTTGTGAGCTTGTGTGTAGACCATCTTGATGGCTGAAAACTCATTTGCTATGTGCGGTTGGTTTCATAATAGAAATCTGATCCTGTGATACATTCACAGAAGAAAGATAGAAGTAAGAGAAAATACTCTACTAACTAAATTATATTTTCCTTTTGTTGACATCATTTATATTTTGGCAAAAAGGAGTTGGATCTCTTAAAGAATTCCGTCTGAACAGTTGCCAGTTCACTGACATTTCTAGTTAAGAAGGTTTTCTGTTTTCAAACTTAACATATACCTTCTCTTTTTCACAGCAGATGGGAAAGATCAATGGGCAGCTATACAGAATTACAGGGCCTTTTTTTTTCTTTTTCTTTCTAGCTATTTGGTCTTTGATCTTAAGACAACTTTTAACCCTGTAGTAATCTCCCAAGAGATTTAAGAAAGTATTTTGTGAAACAAAATTATGGGGACCATGAATGTATAATTGGTGTTCTGAAAGCTCTCTGCCAAATATGAAGCCAGTGCTTTTAAGAAATCATTATCAGCTGTTATGTGGTTTTTATTAGGCTGAGTTCTTAGTATAGTTTATGTTTAAATGCATTATTGCAATTTGGTTTTGAATTTACTGCTAGAGAAATAATGAGACCTTTCTTGATGATATATCAACAGCCAGAAAAATAAATCACAACCATGAACAACTCAAACTCTCTAGTTAGGTTTTAAGATTAAAAATTATGTTGGAATATTTTAATTTGGAACATTCCTTTTAAGTTGGCCCCCTAATGAGCCTTTTAGTAAACAAATTCAGGCATTAAAAGGGACCAAATTCTGGTACACAACAGTAAAACACAAAACGCCACACAACCGCACAACAGAGCGTTGGTGTGTGTGTGTGTGTGTGTGTGTGTGTGTGTGTGTGTGTGTGTGTGTGTGGGTGTGGGTGTGTATGTGTTTCATTACAGAGAGCAGAGATTACAGGTTACAGGGCAGCCAGGGAAGCAGAGGCCTGAGAGGACAGGTGTGCAGGGAGGGGCTTGAGAACTTGCTTCCCACACTGCTCAGAACTCAGATGGTAATGGAATTCATAGCTGCTGTTTGTGTGCTTGCCAGAGGGTGTGGAGTCCCTGGATGCTGGATGGAGTGGTTAATACCTATGTGGAGGCTTTTCCTCCACAAGCTACCAGATGATCCCCAAACAGGTAATTCCTTTGGTGGTACAGGGGGACAGGAGAACAGCCGCTGCGGATGCAACAAGGAACTTGGCCAAGACCCCACCCACTCTCTTATCTTCTTGTCCTCTACTGAAAGGAGGTAGAGGGAAGGATGGTGGAGTGGCCTGGGGCAGAGTGTGTGCCTAACGTGTGCGGAACACTGTGAGCTCCATCTCCAAAACTCAAGTGTTTCCTTTAGGGTACTTGTACAATCCCGTGGAGCTGCTCTGGGGAAGAAAGGCAAGCCTACCCTGGAGGGAGGGTGTGAGCCTGAGCTGCACTTGGGGAAGGGCAGAAGCACAGAGAAGGCATGCCCCTGGTACCAAGGGAGAGAGTGACTGTCTAGAGCTGATGCTTAATCACAACATTGCCATTTCCACAGCAGTGAGCATTGAGTATCGGAGGAGTATTGTTAGAGGCAGGAAGTCTATGGTGGACTCTAGGAAAGACAGCACCAAGTGAAACCAAAGTGAATAGCAAACACTGAGAAAAGTCTCTACAAACAAACACATCCTCACTCTGAAGGCAGGTCACCCCAGAGAACTCAAAGATTGTGTATGTCAGCAGTAATAAACCTCAAACCCAACCCAACAGCCTGCTCAGTCCCAGCCTAAGGGAATAGGAAGGAAGGAGCGCCCATTTCTAGGGATTAAAAACCACTACTTCACATTTACTTTTCTTTTGCAGGATGTCTTTTTTTGGACAGAGTGGAAGAGGTGCACAAAGCAGTTCCAAGAGACAATGCAGTCAACAGGGATTAGAAATAGTGGGGCAGTGGTGGCACACACCTTTAATCCCAGCACTCTGGAGGCAGAGGCAGGTGGATCATTGTGAGTTGGAGGCCAGCCTGGACTACACAGCGGATGAGTTCCAGGACAGCCAGGACTACACAGAGAACCCCTGTCTCAAAAAACAAAAAAGGAAAACAATAACAACAGCAAAAAGAACTTTAATGAGGGAGGGACCTGGACAATTTTAGCAGATTGCTAAAACCTATAGGAATAGGAAAATAACAAACAAACAAACAAATAGGAACAAATCCCCAAGATAGGCTTGATGAAATAGGTTAATAAAACTGATGAAAAATGAAAAAGAAAAGGAGTGGAAACAAATAAAATCCCCTGAAGCTGGTTAGAGCATCCAAGTGCTAATACACAGTATCAATGAGTGTGATTGGAAGTCTGCAGTACTGGAGATCACCCTGCAGAAGGCTAACAGGCCAGATGCATAGTGTTGCTTCCTGGTCTCAATTAAGATTCAGGTATTGACTTTGGGGAAATTGGCCAAGGGCCTTACACATAAATAAACAAATAAATTATTTTTTAAAATTGAAAAGTGTTGTTTGGTGTGTTTTACTCTTTTGGCGCTCTGAGGGGCCCCCCATCCAGCTCCCAAATACATTCAAGGAGGCTTATTCTTAGTTATGAATGCCTGGC
The DNA here is from genome assembly GCA_030556225.1 of Cricetiscus sungorus. NCBI lineage: Eukaryota > Metazoa > Chordata > Mammalia > Rodentia > Cricetidae > Cricetiscus > Cricetiscus sungorus. The sequence goes on from JANBXA010000730.1 coordinate 14,127,927, forward strand.
CTGAGCTTGGCTTGTTGCTAGCCAGCTTTTCTTAGCTTAGATTAACCCGACTACCTTTTCCCTCTGTGCCTTTATCTTTCTTCTGTATATCTTACTTTCCTTCTTACTCCTTGGCTGGCTGGATGTCTGGGTGGGTGGCTTCTGATGTCCTCCTCTTCTCCTGTTACTTTCTTCTTGCTTCTCCTCATTTCTCCTTCCATTTATACCCTCTCCCTGCCAACCCCTCTTGTCCTTGCTCCTACCTTGCTATTGACCATTCAGCTCTTAATTAGAACATCAGGTGTTTTACACAAGCAAAGAATCACAGCTTCACAGAGTTAAACAAATGCAACGTAACCAAAAGTCACACACCTTAAAATAATATTCTACAACAGAAAAGAGAGGTAGTTGGATGAATTGTGTGTGTGTGTGTGTGTGTGTGTGTGTGTGTGTGATTTCCTTGACAAATTTCAATTAAGTAATACAGAGGGATTTGGGGAATAGAAAATGAGAGTTAAGGTACAAGTAATTATTGCTGTAGTGTGGCCCAGTGATGAGTGGTTGAGATGGCAGGGTATTTGCAGAGTTTCAAAGTTTATCTCCCAAGATATTAAGTATGAGGGAAGAGAGTGGTAGACATCCTAACCAAGAGAAAAGCACATCACTGGTGGTGTTTATCCTACTCTAAATATCTATTACTCTTCAGAAGTATTGCATTCTGGGGTCTAGATTATGTCACAGGGACTACCGTGTCCTGCTCTACAAGCCTGATGACCTGAATGTGATTCCCAGAACTCACATGAAAATCTGGATGCGAGGCTGTGCTCCTGTGAACTCAGCATCCTATGATGAAATGATAGGAGGCAACAGGGGAATTGTCTGAAGCTTGGGTGCCAGCTATAGCCTGGGGTGTGATGTTCAGAAACAAGAAGACACATGGCAGGAACTGACTCCTGAAAATTGTCCTGTGACCCTCCCAACATGTGTACACATACTTTCAAAAAATTCCATGTCAAAGACAAGGAAAGACTTAGGGATTTTTATAGACTAGATGAGGCTAAAGAAATGGAAATACATCACAGACTCAAAAAAAATGATGTTACTGCAAAAATTAATTTGAGTGAAATCTGAGTAAAGCCTATATTGGGTAGAATTGAAATAATACTGGTGTCTTGGTTTTATTATGGTTAAGACATTGTTAGGAGAAACTGGCCAAAGAATTCTTTTATATACATTTGTGTATATTTAAAATGATTTTAAAGTAAAATTTAAAGGAAACAAATATAGGCTTTAAAAAAATGCTTGCCTGCAATAGTCTGCAAAAGCAATGCTCCTGTTTCCAGTTGCTGGAACACATCTGTGTGTTTTACAAGGTCAAATTACTTTTTAACTTCGTGCTTTTGTGTAACCTTTTTAGGGAATGTATCATGTCTAGATTTGACCTAAAATATTTAGGCCTTTTCTTTGTATCTTTTGAGTAGATATAGAAGATTTGAACACATAACTGTTGTTCACTAAAAACTAATAGTTTCAGGGACTTCAAAAAGAAAATTGGCTATCACTTCTTACCCTTACTTTCTTTACCCATTCAAGACATGTTGAGTACAGCCATGTGACAGGTGCTGGGCTCAGACCCGAGGGACCCAGATTCAGGGAGGTATTTGCCTGTAACAAATTTCCAGTTCTTTGGAGAATGTAGGAAAAAAAATTCTTGACGGGAAATTCATTGTTCATGAGCTGTTGAAGTTAGTGTTGTTTTAATGAGTATGTTTTCTCCATTTTCTCATACTTTGCATGGGGATTTTAGAATCTTCTTAAGTGTCCTCAGTTCAGGCTGCTTTGGCATTCTCAAGTTTCTTGTGGTTTTCCTCACTTAGAGCTGTGGCTCTCTGTCCTTGGCGTGCGGTGCCCAGTATAGAGTGACTGACTCCCAATACCTCTGCGCTTAGCACATGTCTATAGCCAAAGGAGCTTTGAAGAGCTAATATAAGGCCCTCATTTAAATGTACACAGATATACTTTTATTGTTTCTATGGCAATTGTTATTCTTCCCATCAACATGTAAATTAATTTTAAAAATTAGCATACAAAAGGACGAGCTTTATTATGGACACACACACACACACACACACACACACACACACACACACGCACATGCACACGCACACGTTTAATACTGGAGATTGGATTGAATTAATATTTCTGCACATGACAGTGAACTATTTGTTTGGTCTTTTTACATGTTTTGTTGTTTTGTTTTTCAAGACAGGGTCTTTTCTATTTATTTACTTAAAAAAAATTATGTATAGAGTTTTGCTTGCACGTTTGCCTGCAGGCCAGAAGAGGGCACCAGATATTATTATGGATGGTTTCCAGCCTCTATATTGTTGCTGGGAATTGAACTTGGGCCCTCCGGAAGAACAGCCAGTGCTCTTAACTGCTGAGCCATCTCTCCAACCCTCCCTCCCCCCCCCCGTTTTTTTTTTTTTTTTTTTTTTTTTTTTTTTTTTTTGGAGACAGGGTTTCTCTGTGTACCTTTGGAGCCTGTCCTGGAACTAGCTCTGTAGACCAGGCTGGCCTCCAGAGATCTCCCTGCCTCTGTCTCACGAGTGCTGGGATTAAAGGAGTGTGCCACCAATGCCCAGCTCCCCTTTTTACTTGTTATTTTATGGTAGGGTCGTATTTGCCCAGGCTGGCTCTGAACTTTTGAACTGACTCAGCCAAGATTTCAGGCCTGTGTCATCAGGTTCTGCTGTCCCATGGTTTCAATCATAAAATTAGTTTTCAAGGCCTGTTGTTCTTTGTATAAAATGATGCTGTGTTGGAGAATTACCTGAGCTCAGCAGCTTATAAAGAGTGAGATTTCCTTTGACTTGCAGCTTTGGTAGGTCTGTCCTGTCACTGGTTGCTTCTGTTGCCTTGGGCCTCTGGTGACACAACATATCATGGTGTGGGTAGGTACAGAGCAAAGCTGTTCATTTGCAGCCAGAGAGCAAAGGAAGAGAGAAGTGGGACAAAGTCAGAGTGTCCTTCAAGAGCATGTCCTCACCTCTCAAAAGTTTGGCTACGTCCATCTAACACCACCCAAGGCACCAGTCTTTCAAGGGTCACATTTTGCAGGTGACATTTAAGACTCAAAGTTTAACAAATGAACATGGATGGGAATATTTTCAGATAGTTGCAAATGCACTGTGAAGCTCATCCATTGACCCAGGGTAAGAAACATGTTTGGACCAGAAAACGGAAAACGGAGTGTCTCTTTTGGCTTAGCTATTATCACATTAGGAAATAATTTTGTGGGCATGATTATGATAACCTGAATACTGAAAACTTACCAAGGAACGATTCTAGATTTTTTTTGGGGGGGGGGCGGAGGGTGTGGATGGGGATGGGGAATGGTTCAAGACAGGGTTTCTCTGTGTAACAGCTCTAGCTGTACTGGAACTTACTCTGTAGACTAGGCTGGCCTTGAACTCAGACATCCGCCTGCCCCTGCCTCCTGGGTGCTGGGATTAAAGGCGTGCACCGCCACCCTCAACTTTATAGAATGTTTTATTTTAACATTACGGTAAATGGCTTGGCTTCCTGCAGAGCAGGGTAGTGCTGGAGCAGTCCTCCCCATGGCAGCAAAGACCGGAATCAAGTACTTCTCATTGCCTTTTCTGCAGACTGAGCAGGGAGCACGTGAAAGATGCAGAGCTGGGAAAATCTTTCACATCACTCTGGAGTCTCACATGCTGTTGTTCAGGGAGGCCCAGCGGTGTTGGTACTCTCCACTCTGCCCTCCTCCCATCCTCAGTGTCCTGTCTGCCCTTGTGTCCCTGCTGCGATGCTCGTTGAGTTTGATGTTAGATGTGAGCCTTTGAGTTCTTCGAGTTTTGATGTTTAAAGGGCTTAGGTTGAATTCAGAGGCCATCAGTGGTTATCAGTCTGCTCTGTAACAGGCCTTGCGTGACCCACCTCATTTATTTTATCTCATTTGAGATGCAGCAGGGGCGGCACAGCATGTTTTATCGTGGGACCAAGTTACCTAGAGAGAAGAATTGTTCGGGAAATCAGAATTGGTATCTTATACGTACTAATGGGGTTTCGGCAGTTCGTAGAAGAAGGGAATGAAGTTTGTACAGAGTAACATAAGAAAATCACTTCTACTCTGGACTGTTCTGAAAGTCACCTTTAATGCTAAGTGCCACCAATGGCACTTTGCCAACACACAGCCGTTGCGGGTTTACAGTTTCTGATGCCATCGAGTACTCATCTGTAGAAACAAATCACCTTGTTATTAATGAGTCGGTGTTAAAGGCAATATAGTCTCCAGTGTGCAATTTATCTGCTGACTGCTAGCGCCCCAAATTCTGCTACATAAAACTCTTCTTACTTACAGTTTAATTTGTAATGTATCTGAGCTAATTTTGAGCTTTGTTAGTCATAGATTTATGATTTTGTTTGCCTTTATCCCATGGAGATATTTGAAGAAGAATAGTGAAGTACGTGTTTCCTTACACAGCGAAGCCTGGCCACATGCTGAAACTACATGTGACACAATGAACTGAAAACCCTCTCTTAAAGTGAAAATGAATAAACCCATTAAAAAGACCCCCATTCTATGTCTTGACACAGTGTAGATTACATATTTTGGGTTTTTGATGCACTTATTCCTAGAATGATCGCTCTGCCTACGGTACCCTCTAATTAGTTTTTCAAAAGGAGCCAAACACCCACCTGCTTACTTCCTGTAGACTCTTTTTGTGAGAACAAGCTGAATGATTAACTTTCTAATTGATGTGTGGTGGCATAACTATCTGAAATACTTCCATTAAAGCAACGTAATTTTTTAAAAAGCTAGCCAAGTTAAATATGTAATCACTCTCTAGAGTAATTAAAATAAAAGAATGGATGTAATTGCAACGTGTGTCAGTCTCTGTGTAGGGCACACGTAAAATGGATGGCGCTACTGTACACAGGCTGGCAGGAAGGGGTTCGGGTGCTCTCTTGGGGAGAGGGCTGGAGGAGGCAGGCTTTTTCTGCTGGTGCAGTGGTCCCATCTGAGTTTAATGTAACTCCGACTTTTACTGTTTGGCCTTCTGCAACTGTGTACTCAGGTTTACAAAGTGTGTGCATGTTGGGCAGCCAGAATATGAGTTCCCTCACGGAATATAGCTGGAGATGTGAGTTCACCTTCTGAATTTTATCAACTGTTGTGAGGAAGGGAACATTTGAGTTCTCTAGTGGCTCATTTTATGATAAAGTAGAGTCCCTTTTAGGTAAAGAGTAACTGAGTAAAACTAAAATTGTGGGGTGGAGTTTGGTTGCCTAGAGTCAGCTTGGTGGATGGTGGCCAAAGCAGAGAATAATTTATATAACAGAGGCTCTTAAAATGGTGCCTTCTGGGATGGGGTCAGACCAAGGTATTACCTTACTTTTGTTGTTGTTGTTTGAGACAGGGTTTCTCCGTGTAACAGCCCTGGCTGTCCTGGAACTCACTTTGTAGACCAGGCTGGCCTCAAACTCACAGAGATCTATCTACCTCTACCACCAAGTGCTGGGATTAAAGGTGTACGCTACCACCACCTGGCAAAGGTGTTACTTTACTTGCGTACTTTTAACTCATACTTTGTTGATCAATTTCTTTGCTGGATTGGGTTCATTTAATCTAAAAGTTAGCATTTTAATTAAAGCAGAACATTAATCTGTGCAAAATAACAAATGAGCTATGCTGACTAATGTAGTATATAATTTCTAATAGTTTGTTATTTTTTGTGTATGTGTGTTTTGCCTGCATGTATGTCTGTGCATCATTTGGAGGCAGTGCCTTTGGAGGTCAGAAGATTGTTAGCTGTGAGCCGCCGTGTGGGTGCTGGGAACTGAACCTAGGTCCTCAGCAAGAGCAGCCAGGGCTCTTAACCTCTGAGCCGTCTCTCCATCTCCCTTGAGAATAATTTCATGTGTGTTTTACATCTGTGTTTTATTTAGGGTAAGCCTTTTGAATTGGATCCAGCCTACTGTTTCCTGTAATATTTTACAAACCTAAAGACTTTTCCGTCAGTTGCCATCATCTCAGATCAAGGACAGGCTTTACTGTGGATCTTTTTCTGACCCCCTGTGCACTTCCACTCCCATCCCTGCTGTTAGCCACATGCTTTCAGCCAGCTCATCCATAACCCAGGGGATAGGTTTTCACTTCTATTTTTATTCTGTCTTTGGGTGAACTTGGTTAGGATACATAAGTATTCTCTTTCTCTCTCTCTCTCTCTCTCTCTCTCTCTCTCTCTCTCTCTCTCTCTCTTTCTCTCTCTCTGTCTCTCTGTCTCTCTCTGTCTCTCTTTGTCTCTCTCTGTCTCTCTCTCTCTCTCTGTCTCTCTCTCTGAAATGGTCTCTTATAGCCCAGACTTGTCTTGAACTCCTTGATCATCTCCCCCCTCCACCCCCAAATGGTGGGATTACAGGAGTACCTTACCATGCCCACTCCATTATTCTCATTATTCTTTTATTCTTTGTCCATCTATTTTTCTTTTTTTGGTAACAAAATAAAAATAACCATGTTAAATGAATTTTCATAATTTAAACATTTAAACCGACCTCAAAAAGATTATCTCAACATATAATCAATATAGACAGTAGTTACTGGAGTATTTTACATTTCCCCCTCCTTTTTGGGTAGAGGGTGTCATTATATCACCCTGGCTGGAGCTGATCTCAGTCTGTAGCACAAGTTGGCCACAAATTTTTAGTCTTTTTGCCTTTGCCCTAAGTGTTGGGATTACGGTCTGTGCCACCATGCCTGGATTCTTACCAGGACATTTAACATTTTCTTATTTAATTTAGATTATTTTAGACAGGATCTCACTATGTACTCCTGGCTAGCCTGGAACTCACAGGAATCTACCTGCCTCTGGCCCTGCTTCTGCCTCTAGTATTAATGGCCTATACCGCCGTGCCGGTTTCTTATTACCATTTAAAACAGTTTAAGTGAGTTTTGTACCTAGCTCACCTATCCACATTTCAGCGCTCAATCTATGCAGTCACAGTATGTAGGCCTGTAGTGACTGCTTTGGGTGAGTCCTGGCATCCTGTCTCCATCCTTGGGGTTTTTAAGCCTGGCTCCATTGTTCAGTGATGGAGCCCAGTATGGATTTCAACACACAGCCTCCTTCTCCAGTTTTGAGAATGGTCCTTTCCTCTTATCCTTAGTGTGCTAGTGCTCTCTGAATATATTCCTGAGATGTCAGAGAGGGGTGATCCCCAGGTGTGCAGTTAGGAAGGGCTTTGGGGTCTAGTCAATTATTGTTTCTTCAATAGATCAGCATCGTTTCCTCAAGGTCTGCTGCCATTCTTGTGTTTTGGGCTTTCAGAGTTCTAGGACACCACGATCCTGTCAGTTATTTATTTTATCCTCCTCTTTCCTGAAGTGAGTCTCTTTCTAGTCAAGCCAGCTTCTAGAATTAAGTTTTTAGAATCTCTCATAGTGGGTTTAGTTAACCTATATATGCACATTCTCTTTGTCTTACTTAGGGCTTCTGTTGCTTTGATAAAACACTGTTACCAAAACAACTTTGGGGGAGGGTTTATTTGGCTTATATGTCCACATCACTGTTCATCTTGAAAAACCATCAAGGCTAGGGCCTCAAACAGGGCAGGAACCTAGAGGCAGGAGCTGATGGAGTGGCCATGAGGAGTGATGTTCACGGGCTTGCTCATCTCATAGAACTGCTCTGCTTTTTTATAGAACCATGGATCACACTAGTACAGGAATGGCAGCTCCCATATTGGGCTGGGCCCTCCCACCTATCATCACTAATTAAGAAAATGTTCTACAGGCCTGCCCACAGCCTGATCTGTGGTGGGGGCTCCCTCTTCTCAGATGGCTCTAGCTTCTGTCAAATTCACATGAAAGCAGTCGGCATGTTCTCACTCCATTCTTTAACAAGGTGCGGCTTTAGTGGAATTCTGAGGCAGTAGGGAAGCAGTGGCAGACATTCAGTTGGCATCTTTCCCTGCCAGGCATGTATAGATTTTCTGTTGCTCTCCTGTGGCCTGTGACCTGCTGATGCCATTGAAATTCCTGATAGGCACTTCCTTGGGTCCTTATTTTCACACAGACTCACTGGTCTCTACTACATTGCAAACTCGGAACTGACCCAGCAATGGAATGTGCTGGCTGTCTCCCCTCGGAGGAAGAGAAGCCGCAAAGATCAGAGGGATGGGCACCTGGAGGTGTTTTAGAAGCACACAGGAGCCATGCAGCATCTCATGGCAAGATGTACTCTTCCCTCTCAGCTGTCCCTTTTTGTTCCCCCTATTCACCATTAAAAGATGTTACACTTGCAAGAGGTCTCAGCTTTCTTCTCCAAGCTAGCAGTGTCTTTACCATCAGGCACCTTTTCTAAAGATGTTCACTCTTCCATTTGCTGTCCATGGTTACCCACCTTGCAGGTCTTCAACATCACGTGAAATCCCGAGGAAGTAAGCATACAGGACTTTCTCTTGGGCCTAGGATCTGCTGCAGAATAGTCTGGGAAACCACAGTTGCTTATTTGAGGCATTAAAGAAAAGATGTATCGGGCTCAGCAGCTGGGAGCGTTAGCTGCTCTTCTGGAGGACTCATATTTGATTCCCAGTACCCACGTGGTGGCTTACAACCATCTGGAACTCCAGTTCCTAGGGATCTGATGCTTTCCTCTGCTGGCACCACGCGTCAAGTGGTACACAGGCATGCATGCAGGCAAATCAGCCATACACATGAAAATAATAAATAAAGCTAAAGAAATATAAATCTCTCATCTCAATGACTTATGTAAATTTTATTACATTTATTTATTGTGTCTGCTTCTCTCTCTCTCTCTCTCTCTCTCTCTCTCTCTCTCTGTGTCCGTGTGTGTGTGTGTGTGTGTGTGTGTGTGTGTGTGTGTGTGTGTGTGTCTTTGTGTGTGTGCACGGGCCTGTGTGTGTCTGTGCGTGCTCGCGTGCACATGCACGCACATGTGCATGGGCCTCTATGTGTGTGTGTGTGTGTGTATGTGTGTGTGTGTATGTGTGTGTGTGAAGGGAGATCACTAGATAACTTTTGGGAGTTAGTTACGTCATTTCACCATGTGGGTCCTAGGTACTGAACTCAGCTCCTCGTGGTCGGCAGCTTTTGCCTGCTGAGCCATCTCACCAGCCCTTACCTAAGTTTTAATGTAAAATGTAGGTATCAGATCATTTCTGTTTTAACCATTTTAGTTGTATAATACACCAGCCTTAGTTATATTCACAGTATTGTACAAAAGTCACTACTATCTGTTTTTATTTTTGTTTTGAGACATGGTCTTGCCATGTAGCTCATTTGCCCTTAATTCAAGATTCCCCTGCTTTAGCCTCTTAAGCACTGGTATGGTGGGCATGTGCAGGCCAGTCCTGGCTGGACAGGTCTGCAATCCCAGTTATTCTGGAGGCTGAGGCTGGAGGATCACAAGTTCAATGTCTGCCTGGGCTTCCTAGGAGGCATGCACTAACTGTCACGTCTGGCTAAGCACTGTCATTTCTAAAATGTTTTCATTACCCTGAACAAAAATTATAACCATTAAGCTGTGATTCTCCATTGCTCTCTCTGCTCAGTGTTTGGTCTCCGGAGTAATTTGCTTCATCTCAATATATCATTAACAATTACATCATTAGCAATCTCATACAGTGCCTGCCCTTTTGTGTCCGGCTTCTTTCACTTAGCACATCTTCAGAGTTCTCCCATCCGTCTTATAGTGTGCCAGGTCTTCATCTACAGGCGTTGGTTTTGGACCAAGTTTCACTGGGTCATCTGTACCGCTTTCAGTGTGAACATGTATTAATTATCCCCCTCTTAAGTTTTCTTCTTTTCCCAGTGGCACGGTGATATGCTGGCTTGTTGAGTCATGCTGATGAATAACAATTTCTTATAAGTTATCCTGGTGTGTAAGGTTGATTTTTTTCCTGTGGTCTGCATGAAAGTAATAGTGGCAGATATTCATCAACTAAGAATAAAGATCTGAATGCTAAGTTGAGAGAGGGGGTGGGGGAGAGAGAGAGAGAGAGAGAGAGAGAGAGAGAGAGAGAGAGAGAGAGAGAGAGAGAGAGAATGAGAGAGAGAGAGAGAGAGAGAGAGAGAGAGAGAGAGAGAGAGAGGGAGGGAGGGAGGGGGAGAGAGATTAACTAGAATATACTGCTTACATTAGCGGTCTCTCTGCAGGTAAATATGCTTCCTAGCTCTGTATTGAATTCTTGTTGGTTTGTTGTTTGCTTTTGTTTTGGGGGCAGAGTCTTGCAGTGTGCTCTCTGATATATACACACTGGAATTTTATTCAAATGTAAATAAGAAAATGGATAGAACTGGAGAACAAACTAAGACAGACTCAGAAAGACAAATATTGTATGTTTTATGTGGGATCTAGATTCAAATATATATGTTCTTCTAAACATCTATTTATTTATTTATTTAGAGAGTCTCTCTCTCTCTCTGTGTGGGGGTGGGTGGGATGGAGCTGGGGCATTCAGTTCAGGGAACAACTTGTGGGGCATCATTTCTTCTATCATGTGGGTTCTGGGGATGGAATTCAGGTAGTAAGTCTTGGCAGCAAGCCCCTTTACATGCCACCTTGCTGGCATGATGGTATGAAGTAAGGAAGAGGTGGGGGGTAACAAACTCCTTTAAGGGAAAGCCCATTTTATACTAAAGTGTTGAGTATCTCATGCACTTCACTGAATATTGTGGAAGTAGAAAACTGTCTGTTATGGATTCTGATGTTGTAGCATCATGACATGGAACCATCACAAGCAGGACCAGTGTGAGTCAAAGACATTTGGAGTCATTTGCTTTCCTATGTTCTATTAGCTTGCACTGCTCCCTGGATTTGTAAGTGGTGGTCTGTGCAATCTCAGCCTTAGTGGTCCCTCTAAGGACTGGGTTCTTCGTTTTACATTTGCTAGCTGTTTGTCCCTGACTGCCCATGGGTGGTAGAAGCATGGAGATCAAGAGGAAAATTATGTTCAACTATTTAGAAGATGGGATGCAATCCTGGGTTTTAGTGTTATATGTTACCTAGCCACTTTCTACTCACATAGCAATACCAAGGAGTTGGTCTTTAATAATTTCATGTTCGATATTTTTATTATCACAGTAGAAGAGGGGATTCAATTCTTAGGGTTAATGGCTAAGTTTCTTAACAAGTTTTTTGTTTGTTTGAGACAGAGTTTCTTTGTGTAACAGCCCTGGCTGTCCTGGATCTCATTTTGTAGACCAAGCTGACCACAAGCTCACAGAGATCCACCTGCCTCTGCGTCCTGAGTGCTGGAATTAAAGGTGGAAAGGTATGTGTCACCACACCTGGCTTCTTGTGAATTTAATGACTTGTGGGCTAAAAATTCTTGCTTTGATTTGTTGATGGATCTTCATGATTGAAAGGGTGGGTATCAGGACCCCCAAGACTAAGTTCTCAGCATAAAGGAGATTTATTTACCCCAGAGGGATACAAGGCAAGGAATAAAAGACAAAGACAGGAGATAGAGGTCGAGGGAGGAGGATAAGGGGACGAGGGAGATGGGGAAGGGGTATTTGCCCCAGAGTGAGGCAAAAGACTGCCTTTAATCCCAGCACTCGGGAAGTGGAGGCAGGCGGATATCTGTGAGTTCGAGACCAGCCTAGTCTACAACAGCTAGCTAGTTTCAGGACATCCTCCAAAGCCACAGAAAAACTGTCTCAATAACCAAAAAAAAAAAAAAAAACAAAAACAAAAACAAAACAAAATAAGAAAAGAAGGAAAAAGAATAAATAAAAAGAAAGTAAAAAACAAATTAGCCATCTACCACAATTTTTTCCTAGTATGCCGTACTGATTCAGTGTCTAGGTCCCAAAGTCAGAACAAATACAAAAGTACAAGCTGTAACATTTCCTGTGTGATCTTTGGAGCCCCTCGTTGACTTTCTCTGGTTTTAGCTTTCTTGTTTATAAAATGGGAACTATTTTTGTATCCGACTCAGGAGGTTACCGTGACCACTAAATGAGATGTTTAGCACAGTTTCTAGTGTGTAATTAGCAGAAGTGATCGTAATTATTGTCAAGCTGTAATGGAATTAGACAGACAAGGGTTGCAATGCTATAGTGGGACAGCCCCGGGTGAAAGTTCCCACATGACATTGAACAAGCTGTCTTCTTCTGTCTGTATTGATTTCCACAGCCTATAAATTGATTAGCTTTCCTATTAGGCAATTAGGGAGATTTAGGATATAGAAAAATTAAAAATCTGCTATTATTCACTACTTTGCAGTTCCTAGCTCAGTTTAGGCATGCTGACCAAAACGATCAAGGGTCATGCTTTTTAAGCATGTAAAATGGTTGCCATTCAATGTATACCTATATTGGTTTCTCATTTTCCAATGTCTGTCTTCTTTTTCTGAATGAAATGGATAAAAATCATTGAGAATAGATAAAGTGGGAAGGGCTTTAACATTTAATTTTGGAAGAATAATTAGGTGGTTTTGTGCCACTAGAATCCATGAGTGAGAAAAGAAGGATATCCCACACAGATACGGGAGATGTATAGGAGTCCTGTGTTTTGTCTTTGATTTGCTGATGGAAAGTCAGCAGCTTTAGGAAAATGTATTCAAGAGAGATTTCCTGGGTAGGTAAAGATGTGAGTGAAGCAAGGTGATGTGGTCGGCCGAGCAGGAGTCCTCTCCTTACCTCTGGGGGCTGCTGAGGATGGGATCCATCTCAGAACCGAGGTGGCATAGCCTGGGGCAGAGAGGATGGCAGGGCAGGGGAGGGCAGAGGCTTCCATCCTTTGAAGTTGCACTTGAGGAATAGGGGTTTTGATGGTGGGTGGGTCTGTGACTGTGGACAAGAAACATGCCTTTTCTCTCTCTTTTTATCAGAAAACTAGTGTTGGGCATATGGATTTCTGATTTTTCTTTGATGTTTGGATAGGAAAGAGCAACAGGCTAACATGGGTCCCCTCACCCCACCCCCCATTCTCCACAGTTCCCTGTGATATGGAACAGGGGTAGAATACCAAGTCTGCAAAATATAGTACTCATAAATAACTTAAAAAATGCATCCCCACATTTATTTATTTATTTATTTATTTATTTATTTATTTATTTATTTATAGGCCATACTGGAACTACAACAGTGGGGAGCCAGTCTCAGGTTGTCGAGGTCCTGAACAGAATTGCCTCCACCCCCTCCCCCTTTTAAACCCTGCCTAGTCATCTTACTGATAACCCTATTTCTTAATTTGAGTAATTTCAATTTCTATCTCTTTTCACACACACACACACACACACACACACACACACAATTTGGAAAGGGGCTATGAGAAGCAAGGAAGTTGTATTTAGCATATGCTAATTTTTCTAGGATTTCAATCATCAGGTAAATTAAGAAAACTAGAATGTTCCAGTAACTAACCCAGTGCCAGGAGTCAGGGATTCAAGCCTTCTAAAAGCCACAGATGTCGTTCTGTTCCGTGCACACCTGCCCAAGGAAATGGTTGTGAAGACCCCGTGTGACAGCAGCCTCAGCCACTCCAGCTGTGGAGTGTGCCCCCAGATTGATTGTGCTGGGTTCATATTTGTTATGTCTAATATGGTGACCAGCTACCAGCCATCTGTCAGCATTTGGAATGTGACTGAGGAAGGTAATTGTTAATTTTATTAAACTATATTTAGCGGAGTAAAAATAGCTAAGTGTGTCTATATTGGAAAGACAGACCCATGACATAAAGGGGGCACAAACAAGGAGATTTTAAGAACGTTCCAGATGTTGCATTTCTTTCCTCTCTGCCTCTAACAGTTGCAACCCCACCCCTGTACTGAGTTGCTGGAGATGTGTATTCAGGGAGCAGCACTTGTCTGTGCCTTTGTGGACACAGAAGGACTAGGCACCTGTAGCCTAGCAGGTGGGGATCTCATAGTTCAGCAGCTTTGCATTCCTAGTACTGCTGAGCTGGCTCAAGGAACTGCAGCATCTGTTGGAGACCCAGGTGGAGGAAATCTTATCCCTTCAGCCTGAAGTCAGCACGGATGGGACCTGAAGCCACACCTCAGCTCTGGAGAGCTAAACCGTTAACCCTTCAAGGTTGTTGTGATGCTTCTGGCCCCAACAGCTGTGTGTTTGCTATGGTCTAGGGAATGCATTTCCAACACCAAAAGTTTCCTTTATAGCAATCATCGTAAATTGAATTTAGGGAAGGTAAATGAAGGGTGAGCTATGTTGGCTAGCTTTATTTATTTATTTTTTTAATTCCAGCAGTAGAACAACAGCAGTTGGCAATGTTTTGTGTATCCATTTATAGAGCAGTTGGAGTCCACCTAACATGTACCCAAACAAATGCATTTCTGTCAGAAAGTTGGCTTTAAATCAAGTCAGGGTATTGAGACGTTTGTATTTTTAAGTTTTATCATAAATGTGGAATTCAATATAGATCCATACTTCTAACATTTTGAGTCAATAAAAATGACATAATTGTTTAATATAGTCATCAAGATTTTTTTTTCTTTTTCCGAGACACAGTTTCACTGTGTTATATGCCTGGCCAGGATTTACTGTGTAGACCAGGATGGCCACAAAATAACAGAGATCTTCATAACTCTGCCTTCCAGATTGAAGACATGTGCCACTATGCCCTGTGTCATACAGAATTAAAAAACAAACAAGCCAATAAACAAAACTCAGCTCAATGAACTCTGGGCTGTTTCCTAGTAACGTGTAGGAATTGTTCATACTTCGAGTTGTATTATCATCTGAAAGCTGCAAAGATAATGAATAGCTATTCACATGTCATGAGAGTGTAATACTCGGGAGAGCGTGGTCCCTTGTGCTCCCACTCAGGAAAGGAGGCCCCCCAAATCACTCATGAGAAGTGGTCTTGATGCAAACGCATACGGTTCTTTATATTTCAGTATACTGGGGCTGTCAGCCATTCGCCATGCAGGGTAGAGGGCTAAGTGACCCCTAGCACAGAACTGAGACAGCTTTCATAGGGTTACAACAAAGCCCAATCACCTCGTAGTATCCAGTGCAGACCAATTAATTTAAAGTATCCAACCCCGCTCTTAGCCCAGGAAGTCTGCTTTCGCACAGGCTTCTGGGTGTTCATTCACTCACAGGCTGCTGTAAACATTAAAGTAGGTGACCTTCAGCTTGGGATTTAAGACTCCCAGCTTCCTGGGGTCACTGGGGAATTAGCCTATATTTTTCCATCCTAAGAAGAGGAGGGACACAAAGGAGAGGGACCAGAAATACATGTATTTAAAATAGGTCAAGGAGAGGGGAACTGAAAGACAGTATTTTCCAACTTTGGAGCCATGACAAAGCCAATATTTACTTTCCTGAGAGAGTAAGCAGTTTCCAGGATCACACAGCTGGCAAGAAGAATGGGAACTTCTGACTAGATTCTTTAGACCAGGGGTTCTCAGCCTTCCTAATGCTGCAACCCTTTAATGCAGTTCATCATGCTGAAAGCAACCTCCAACCATAAAATTATTTTGTTACTACTTCATAACTATAATTTTGCTACTGTTATGAATCATAATGTAAATATCTGATAGGCAGAATATCTGCTGATATGTGACCTGGGGAAAGGGTCGTTTGACCCCAAAGGGGTCCCTACCAACAGGTTGAGAACCACTGCCTTAGATTGTTTTTTTGCCCAGGGATGACTTCGACAGTCCTGATCACATGACAAGGAGAGGAGAGGAGGCTTAAATGGAATGAGGATTCTGTGGCACCCTGTCACTTAGATGATAGGCCAGCATTGTGCAAGGTCAGCTTGAGTTCAAGGTCACTAGACAAAGGGAAGCAAATCAAAGGAACTTTAGATTAATGCTTTCTGACAAAAATGGCTCTGACCTCTTCTGACCCGGGCTAGGAGTTCTGCGGTGGCATCTGAGGCGATTAGGCAGAAGTGAAAAACTGGTGAGGATGGGGTCACTCTTCATCAGCCACGGGCAGAATAAGCAGGAACCTGCCCTATCAGTGAGTAATTTGAGACAGGGTACTCGCACATAGTCCAGCTGCTCTTGAACTCTTGGGCACAAGGAATCCTCAGGGATGGCTGAACTCTGGGTGTGTGTAACTATATATACAGCAATTTTAATTCAAAATTACATTTTATTGATGGTGTATGTGTGTGCCTGTGTGTGTGCATGCACGTGGAAGTCAGAGGACAATTTGTGCATCTCTCCTTCTACCATGTGAGTCCTGGGAGTTGAAGTCTGGTCATCGGCTTCATGACAGGTGTCTTTACCCCGGCTGTTTGTCTCTGCCAGGGAATTTTTATGTTGAGTTGGGGAACCATAAGGGTGTCAGTCCAGCTAAGGAGATAGCTTCATTTATTTTCTGGTCTATAGCATTTTTGATTGTTACTAGTGTAACCTATGATAGGTTATATGTTCATGTTTAAATTTCATTTCCTTTAAGTGACTGACTGCTACTGCTATGTCAGAGTGCCTGTAGACCTCGTGATTGTGAAGCTGAATAGAGAAAAAAAAATCTCTTCTTGGGAAATGGAGACCACAAATTGGCCTTGCAAGTTGCAAGTGACTGTTGTCCTTGCTCGTGTTTTATTTAAGTATTGGCAGTCCTGCTTTAGCTTCTAATTAAAACTGTGCCTGCCTGCCAGCTCTTTTGAAGCCTGATACAGACTGAATCATCGCAGAAGTGAGCTTCACAGCTCGCACAGTGGTCCCTAATCTCTATCTAGGTTGTGAAGGGGGGCACTGCTTCACAAGAACACCCTAAATAGCTCAGTGATCGCTGGAGTCTATCGAGTCAAGGATGAAATGCAGGCTATTACAGACACTCTGTCTCTATTAACCTCCCTTACCCTTCCATTTAGTGTGACGGATGGAGGGATGTGTGCCCCGAAATCACAGAGGTGTCACATGCTCCGATGAGGGCTCTTCTCTAAGAAGGCAGTGTTAATCATCTTAGCAGATTAAGACTAACTGTTTTGAACAGTTTTGCTTCACATTTTATTATGGAGCTTAATAAATTATGAAAGTAGATGATTAACAAGTTTAATCTTGGATTTGTTCATTAGGGTAGGTAAACACCTCTATTTTGATATGAAAGCAAAACCCTGATTTGGTGATGCCAAGCACATCGAGGTAATGTTCTTACAATGAAAATAAAAATACCTCAAGTTTATCTTTTATCATTCTGTTGGGAAAAGAAAGAATAAAGGCAGCTTGCTTTGTTTCTAGTGGTTTTTCTTATCCCAGGATAAAATACACTATGAACAGTTTTAAAGTAGACTTACTGGCATTTGTAAGCATCGGTTCTGTAGTGTTTCAATCTCTGTGTAATTATTAAGTGTTGGAGTTTAATATTATTGTTTTCTATTTGAATGACTTGTCCTCTGTCTATAGTTTAGCTCTCAGAGTCTGGAAGCTTTGCTTTGTAAACATCACATTTGTCTATAGAAATGCATACCCAATGCTGGGGCGGTGTGCCACCCTGAACACATTTTTAATTAAAACTGTATTCATTAATTATAACCAGTTTCTTTTGATTCATCAACTTAGAAGCCTTGGGTTTCTGAAAAGGACAGGAAGTGCCAGAAAGAATTTCCTTCCACATAAAGGCTTTCCTCCAAGTGTCCCTGAAAGGATACATGCCTAGACACTGTGTACTTCAAAGTTTTTTAAAATCTTGTTTAGGGCAATGAAATAATGTTGAACCATTTGGGGTTTTTATTATACAGTTTATACTATTCACCATGGCTGCTTTCCTATTTGTTTGTTTTTTTAGATATAGACTTTTCTATATCTGCTAGTTTAGTCTAGAAGAGGCAAGGATTATTGTTTTGGACATGTATCTAGTATGAGAAACCCTCAAGTAACAACCAATGACTAACACCAACCATGATATTGTTTCTTAATGTTGTTTGAATACCTCACATAATTTATTTGTCTATATATTGATTTGGGCAATCAATCCAGGTGAGCTGTCTTGAGTTATATTCCTAAATCCTCAAGTTATCTATATAAAAAAAAAGGAAGGTTAAAAAAATGTTTTGATGCAAATGGTATGTGGGTGTAGCTTCCAGGATTATTTGTAAAATTCCATTAATACCCTTATGTAAAATTATTCTCTCTATATGCCTGTGGGCAGGCAGGCTTTGTTCCTGTTAGTTCTGCACTTATTTCCACCTTTCTGTCATAGTATCTGGCTTGGTAAATAGCTGTTAAAGAAATAAATAAATGAATGACTATACTAATGACTATCTTAAGATTAGTTATCTTACAGTTACATGTTTTTCAGGATTATGTATCTGAAATATGTAGCATTTTATCTCTTCTTTTTGTTTGTTTTGCAAGGGAATCCAAGGAAAACAAAAAGAAAGGTCCAAGTTTAAGGTAATCCCAAAGCACAGCCCTAGTCTTCATGGCTCCTTAAGGTCAGACTTCTTAGATGCAATGAGAGCATAACAAGTTCCTATTGACAGTATGACAATTTATCCATTAGAACCATTCATGTCTATGCTCTTATGTTTGCTTACGCAAGTAATTGTCAAGCTGGAGTTACTAAATCACAGTTAGGGATGATGAAAATTCTCTGGGGTGACATCTTTATAGATTCACAAGTGATACAATTCAGTTTGTAGTCTGGTTATATACACACACACACACACACACACACACACACACACACACACACTTATATATAAAGTCTTTACAGGTAGATATGTCTTTTTCTCATCTTGATTCTTTTTCAGGGTTTGAGGATAAAGGCCATCCTGGCAGGTCAGTAACAGTGTCAGAAAGTAAGGCCATGAGGACACAGAAGAAGGGAAGGCTGTTGCTCAACACCCCTTCATCTTCTCTTCAGTCTGGGATCTCACTCTGGGTGTGCTTCCCTTAAGCCTGCACTTAAGACTTTCTGGAAACATCTTTATAGGTATTCCCAGGAGTGTTTCCACGGTGATCCTAAATCCAGTCAAGTTACAATGAAGATAGGAAGATTACCTCCTTGCTTGCTTAAACCTTTTGTATGTACAGTCTGCTTGTGTGTGGAGGTCTGAGGTAGATGTTAGATGTCTTTTCTCCATCACTTTCTACCTTACTAAACCTGTAGTTCATTTATTTGGCTAGACTAGTCTGGCTGGCAGTGACCTTCAGGGGTCTGTTTCTTCTGCTCTGCCCCTGGGGTTATAGGAGAGCCCCTCCCCTTTTTACATGGTTTATGGGCATTTGCATTCAGGTCCCGTTACTTAGGTGGCTGCTATTTTACTGGCTGACTAAGCTGTCTCCTCAGAACCTTAAATTAGTGCTTACAAGCCATCTACCTGACATGGGTGTCTGGATGTCTCAGGTATTCTTCAAGTGATGGCAAAGCACAGAGGTGGTGATCTGAGTCCTTAGTCCTTCGGTGTCCATCCCCTGTGGTAGTTAGTAATGCTCATGATCCATTAGTGAAGATGGGCAACTTTTCAAAGGCAGCAGACAGCCACTCATTTGGTCCTAGAGTTCCCCTTAGGGCAATTCAAATGACTCTTTGAAAAGCATCAATTTGTCTCAGGTTGAAGGGAAATAGAAAAATAAAATATTTCCCTGTAGAACTGCATGAGTGATGTTGGGACTGAGGTCTCTGTTCCTGGTGTATCATAACATTCCGGGGACAGAGAAAAATGACTTATCTCTGTACTTGGACTTTGACTGTGCTCATGGACTTACATAGTAATATACTGAGAGCCTGCTCCTTCTGAAGAGCTGTTTTCAGATCTGTGCTGCTATTCTTGATTAGTTTTATGGAGTTGTAGTGGGGATGCTGCTGTGTGTTTTGAAACGAAGGGAGTCAGAACCTCTTTCTTGAGCCTGGCTGGCAAGATGGATCTCTTTGGCAAGTGACCAAATGGCGTGTCTCACAGCCCAGCCTAACAAATTCATGCGTTCATCACTGCCGTGCTTATTGTTCAGTTCCTTATAGAACTAGGACGGTCTTCAGTACCATGCACGAGTCCCGTCTTTTGAATATTCTGACCTCTGTGAAAATCCTGGGATTCAGTGAAACCCAAAGCAAGATTCTATAGGCTGATGGAGATGAAGGCTCACTTTCTGGGAAACATTACTTCTCCAGGTGTTATTGGGCCTTCCTGTGTGTTTATGCTGCAAGACCTTGCCTTGGTGATGTGATATCGGGGTCTTGCTTGCCTGGTTAGGTTTGTGTGCAGTAGAGCTCCAATTCCTGTGATAGAGAAACTGATGCCATGACTCTGTTCTTCAAGGACCGCTGCTCACTTAGATTCAGATATATTGGAGGTATTTATTTTTATTAATTGCATGTGTCTCATTCCCTAAGAATTTAGGTAGATGACACGAACAATGAGGAGCATACATTCTTATGTCTGCTGGTACAGTACAACATGGAATGAGATAACTTATTGCAGCAAGATGTAGGCTAAGAGTATTTTGACTCATGTTTTCTTCATGCTCATAATCTTTTACTATGCAAAGGAAAATGTTCATTGAATCACATTGCTTCAGTTTCCCTCTTTGTATGCAGATGGTAGCTGAGCCACTCACCCGTTTGTCTGATTAATTAGAGTGCAAGATGAGGCCAGGTTCAGTTCTGGTTCTGCAATAGTAACTCCTAGAGTGGACAAGTTCTGCCGTATAGTAACTAACTCCTACAGTGGGTAAGTGATTTATTTTTAAAACAATTAAAAAATCATTTCAATGAGATTTAATTCATATCCTCCACGTTCCACTCATTTGCTTTGTATAATCTGTTGGGCTCTGCTGCTGATACCAATTTTGGAATCCGTGTGTCCCTTAAAACCTGTTCCCGCTAGCTGTCATCGCCAATCTGCTGGATCACAGAATGACTCCATGTTTAACATTTGAGGGACTGCCAGATTGTTCTAGTTTCTAATCTTACCAGCCGGGTATGAACCTTCCAGTATCTTCTAATCCTTGCCATGTGAACATGTCTATTGTTGTTAATAGTTCTCTGCCTATGTTTCAAAGAGTATATTTCTAAGGTTTCTGATTGGCATTTTCTTAATTATTAGTGCTGCTGGCTGACTGGCTTTCATGTGTCTGTTTACCTTTTGTATATGTTCTTTGTCTTAATGAACTTCTTGTTGTTGCTTGCCCATCTTTAAGATGGTAACAAACTGAAGCCCGTAAGGATTTCAAGAGCTAATGTAGGTGAGATGCTCAGAGTGTGGCTGGCACACAGTAAGGAAGGATTCTTTACTCTTGGTTATGGTCATTATAACGGTTTCTTATGTGGTTAATCTTCAATTCCTACTTCTACCAATTCTGTCTTTGCTCCATATGTTCAATTGCTCGTTTATCTGTTCCAAGACCTTACTGGACACCCATTATGCATCATCTTGTTGATAGATTCTAAAAATATGAATTAGCAAAATAAACATACCCCTCCAGAAATCTTTTAGACAGAGGTAGCAGAATGGCAATTTAGACAGTGACATGTTCTTTTAGGTAGGCATGTGAAGCTGGGCAGAGAGACTAGGTGGAAGATTACTAAAGCCTTTATAGACAACCTGAATGATAAATAGAAGTTTCTTTCGTGTATAGTGGCCTCAGCATTGTGGACAGTACGAGGGTAGTTGGAAAGCAAATGCTCAGGGTAAAGTGAGACCCTCAGAGGACTCTGTCCGTGGTACTCAGAAGACTGAGCTGATGCATTCACACAGCACTGCTTAAACATGTTGGGCCTTGACAATCAGCTCAGTCTTCTATATGAGGCAAAACTGAGGACAAAGCTTTCCTGGGTGACCTCCAGATGCAATCGGGAGGAGTGGCCAAGAGTGTCTAGTCTCCAGTACCATGGACAGAGGTGCTGCCCAACCAGGAGCTTAGCCTATGGCAGTGTTGTCAGGAGCCACATCTGTCTGGAGAGTCATCTCCAGCGTCAGCAGAAAACCCCCATCTCCAACAAGAGGTTACAGCTGATGAAGGATGATTAGAAAAGTGAAGTCAGAGGGGAAATGTGTCTCTCCCAGGTTCTAACAATCAGTGGATAGGTATTTAGTAGGTAATGACTTCTTTTTGAAAGTGAAGGGAGATGATTGCTGGTACCTTTTTGGAATTGTTGGTAGTTGAATGATGGACAACTTACAGATGGTGTCCAAGGAGGTTACCCAGAGGCATTTGGTATTAGCAAGAGAAAGTTACCCACACATCCATCCCAAACCTGGCTTGGCTCCTTTTACTTTGAGGTCCTTAATTACCTAGAGCTTTCCCACACGTGGAATAAAACATTATGTTCGTCACTGCAAAATATGATGCAGCAGAAGGAGCCAGAATTAAAAGCAAACAGAGTTTCACACATCTCCATTCCTTATTCTATTTGGGTCTTCTATAGTGAAGAAACCCATTCATGAGTATGGAATCAACTGTTTATAGTGGTACACACTACAGCTTCCGGAAACACCATTCCTTGGTTTGTGTTTGTTTTGGGCCTTGTTTTATGTAGCTACTGCTGTAGAGAAATATTAATAGCTTCACTTCATATAAACACAAGTAGTTTCTAGACACTTGTGCTATGGACTAAAAGTGTTTGTGGTGTTTCAGTAATGTGAGGCGGTTCTGCAACCGGCTGTGTTTTGTATTTCTGGGAAGATAGTGAAGTGTGAATTACACCTTGATAGTGTTCTGTTTGTTTGTCGTTGTCATTGTCTTCTTCTTCCTCTTCCTCCTCTTTCACTTCTTTTTCAAGATAGGGTTTCTCTGTGAAGACCAGGCTGGCCTTGAACTCACAGAGATCCACCTGCCTCTTCCTCCCAAGTGCTGGCATCAAAGGTCTGTGCCACCATGCCTGGGTCTACATGACTTCTTAATTTCTCCCTCCTCCTGGCTTCCTGTTCTCTGGGGGGATTCCTTTCCGAGAGCGATAGTTCCTCACCATTACTGAATTCACTTTTAGTGGGAGTCCAGAAGTATTAGCATGAGTGGGAAAGCACTTGTGTGTCTCTGGGCTTGGCTGACAAATTGAAAAGACTCCTGAATCATAGTGGGGACATCATGTCTATGTGTGACAATAGGGGCATTCTTCATTTTGGTACTGTTTTATTTAGCTGGTAGTAGGGGTTTGTGGTTTTGCCACTGTGACAGCCATTTTCTCATGACAACTGAGGGAATATGTGAGGTTGGGAGGTAAATATCTCTATATAAAGCTGTGTGTTCTTTTTAAAAAAGATTTCCATTGGGCCGAACTGTCAATCATTTATTCACTGACTATTTTTAGGTTACCTGCCAATTGTTTGGCTAGATGTCCGGTACTGAGGAAATAAAGAAAGAAAAGAATACAGAGGCCATGCCTTGATAAAGAGCAGGGCAGGAGCTCTAGCCACCCAGTCAGAGAGCAGTTCACTGGGACTCACTTCACACTGTACATTTCAGTATTCAGGGACACCAGACTTCACGGCAGCTGTCTCTTGGGAGAGACAGATGCACTTTGAAAAATTCACTGTAAAATGCATTTTAAAAGCGTCTTCTATTTTTACTTGTCATTTTGATTTCAAAATTACTCCATTGAGGGAAAATCGTGGCCATAAAAATCAGTTTAAAATTTGTAGAAATAACAAGTTATTAAGATAATAAAATAAAGTAAAAAGGCCAACTCGGCGGCTCAGCAGGTACAAGTGCTTGCCATGCAAGTCTGATGACTCAAGTTCAAGCCCCAGAGCCTTCAGCAGCCCATGGTATAACTAACTAAAAATTCCACAGTGATCTCCCAGTAGAAGGGAGAGCAGCAACAATAGAAAGGATGTGACATTCAAAAGGCGGTCTTCAAGAGACAATTAAGGTTTGCCATTTAAAACAGCACATAATTCTGAAACAGCATTTAAGTAATGACATTTTAAAAATTGTTTCTCTAATTTTCTCCTGAGGAAAATGGATGTTTTAATTCACTGCTATTGGGATTCGTTCAGTTTCGTCAAGGCTGATCAGTTACAAATCTCCATCTCCTGAGACTATTGTAAATGAGCAATAAGCTGGGAGGTGGCCTTGGGGTGAAGTGGGTGAGCTTACCTGGAAAGAGGTGATTATCTTTTCTGTATTGGAAGATGTTGCATTGCAGCCTAGCATGTAGAAGAAGAGAACGTTGATATGTTAACATTTTCTTTTCTATCATCTACATAGAAAACTAAAAATGTTTGCTTCTCTCTTGTCTTTGAGAGTGACTGGTATTGATTTGTCAGCTTCACAAGAGAAAGCACCATGATGCAAACCACTGGACATGTCTGTAAGGGAGTGTCTAGATGAGATAAATTGGGGAAATCTATCCTAAATGTGAGTGACACCATTCTGTTGGTTGGGGTCCTGGATTGAATAGAAAGAAGGAAGTCAGCTGAGCACTGTGTACTGCTGTCTGAGTGTGGATACAACGTGACCAGGCTGTCATATGCTCCTGCCACCATTGTTTCCTGCCACGGTGGATTTTATCTGGAAATGTAAACCAAAATAACCCTTCCCTCCTTAAGTCACTATGTCAAGTATTTTTCTCAGCTTTGCAGAAAGTCACAAATGCATTGAGTCTTTTCTTTCAGATGAAAGTTAATTAAAAAGAAAATCCATTTTGATAGGGATATTAGCTTTCCCAAATGGTTGACACTTAAATATGTTGTGACTTCAGAGCATCTCAGATTTCGGATTATTTGATAGGGAATGGTTAACCCTGTTCTGTCATTTACTCTTATTTTAGTTCAGTGAGGTCAAACTGCCCACTATTACATGACTAAGTGGTAAACTGTAATTCAATCCCAGGTTAATGTGGCTGTAGTGTCAATGATTTATCCATTGCACTAAATTCTCTTAGGACTTTGCTGAGGAAGAAATACAGTCTTAAAGAAATTAATTTATAACACATATACACAACAAAAAAGATACTCCATGAGAAGACTGAGTGGCTGTGGATGAGTGATATAAACAGACAGTTCACATAAGAGAAGCAATAATGGCGAGTGGACATGTAAAGATGCTCTGATCTGGCCATTCGTATTGAGGAGCAACAGCACATAGAGAGCAGAACCTCACATCCTCTGCTTGGCAGTGAGCCCACTGAGTGGCAGTGTCGGGAGTTGACAGGGTAGTGACTCAAGGCAACTCTTTACACGGCCGCAGGGGTGTCAATATCTGCAGCCACGTAGGAGAGCTTTTTGTTAATGTACAGAATTGTTCAAGTGTGTGTTCTTACAACTAAACAGTTTCATGTCCAGCAATATGGATTCTACAGGGTTCGTTGTAGTTTAGTTTATAATAGTAAGAGCATTGTAATCGAGCTAGTGACCATTGTAGATATAGAACCAATTCTGTCAACATGGAAAGGTAAAATAAGTTGTGATTTAAATTAACACTAAAATTAAAGTGTATGTGTATATTTGTATCTTGACCATATAATATGTGTTTATGAGGCAGTCTTTACTCAAGAGTTAGACACAGTGGATTTTAAAATAATATAATCATATTTGTGTGTATAAATACATACTATACTTAAGTATTTATATGTAAAGTTATTAAAAATTAGATTTAGTTACTTTATATTATTTAATTTTTCCAAATCCTAATTTCTTTCTTTTCTTTCTTGTCCTTTCCTTTCTCTTTTGAGATAGGATCTCAGTATGTAGTCCTGGCCAACCTGGAACTTGCCTATTCTCCAACTCACAGAGGTCCTCCTTCTGCCTTCTGAGTGATGGGATTAAAAGTATGTGCCATTATGACTGGCTTGACCTCAATCTTGAAAGGCAGAAACCAAAGGGATGATATGGCACACTGCTTTGCTGTATTTGAGAAGAAAACACTAATGGGCTTGGTCTTAGATCCGTTACCTAGGTTGTGTGTGATCCTGGGTTCTGTCCAAAGCACTAAGGAAAGAAAAGGGGAAAATATATCTTTAGAAAGTAATAAAATAAGTTGAATACATAGTACTTGATGTTTTTGAATGTAAACTGTCATTAGTGTGTTAGATCTCACTGGAATTTTACTTGTGATACTTTTAGTGATTATGCTGTGTGCTGTCTATATTAGGAATACTTAGGTGGCACTTGATTTGACTCATTGGACAGAGTCAGAAGTGTTTTTTTTTTTCTTTTATCATTTTAGACTTTAAGATTTAGGGAGAATCAAATACTTTTAGGTTATCAAAGTTGTATTTCTAGAATTGACTAAAAGGTGTTTAGGATCATTGGGGAAAAAAATCCTTCTTTTGGTATTTTTGCTTCAGTGTGAGGTGTGTGTGTGTGTGTGTGTGTGTGTGTGTGTCTGTCTGTCTGTCTGTCTGTCTGTCTGTCTGTCTGTCTTGCCAGAAAAGAACTTGGTACACTTCAGTACCAAGAATGTCACCAGTTTTCAATTACTAGCTATCAAGATGGCTATCAACAAGCTATCAACTTGTAAAACCTTGTAGCAGACTATTATTCATATGATGGGGAAAGTTTAAATCTGTGTTCACAAAAAAAAAAAAATGTTAATTTGCTCCTCAACTTGTTACAGATACCTTGCACAAGACAAATGGAAGGTACAAGTCATAATTGCCTTTTAATATCATCGGAGATTTAATAGTCTCCCTGGCTTTAATTTCCATAATGGAAAGATTCAAAAAACATTTTTACTGCTTCCAAGTTAGACCTTGATCAGACAGTGTAGTCAGCCACTGGGGCTGAATTGAAATTAATCGGGTAGAAGCTTTGGTGAATGTAGGAAGCCTCAAAGCACAGGATATCAGGCAACGTTTGAAGCTAGGGTCACTTGCTGTTGGTCATGAGAATTTTAAAGGGATACTTGTAAACTGTCTGATTGAATGACTGAACGCTACTAGACTAGGATTGTTAAACACCACTCCTGTGTAACAATCTGTCCGTGAGAAAGTGACCTCTTTGTTTGAACTAGGGTCTTGTGCAGCCCCGTGATTCTCAAAATTCTCTTCACTGTAGCGCACATGTTGTCTATTGGTGCTCTTGGCTGCGGTGGCTCAGGAGCTGTCCCCACATTGCTGTCCCCACGAGCTCTCACATGGTTTCTCTGTGGTCTCTCATGGAAAGCTGGCGTTTGTGTACCCATTAGCCATAAGGACAATGGCTTTAATTTAGAGATCTGAGGATAGTAAAGAGGGATGGTCCCAGTGGGTAGCTGCCTCCCCTGACTAACATGACCCAGATATTTGCTATCCCTTTGTTTAAGAGTTAGTAAGGATTTAAATTGCTTGTTTTCCTTCCAGGAGGGTTTGGTGCCAGTGAGTAGGAGATTCAATTTCTCTGAAATATTAGTCATTATGTTTTCTTATTTTCTGCTTTGTATGCTAGAATTGTGAAATACAGCGATAGGGAACACAGGAAAACAAACCTAAATCAGTTCTGTTTTCCTTTTCTCATGGAGTTATATTCTTTTGACCACATCTGTTGCTTTGTATTAAAAATCATTTGTTAGTTGTATAGATGGTAGAGTGAATCTCTTTAATTTTGAAAAAGGCCTTTGGGCCCAAACCAGTATAATTACTATTTGGCAACAAAAAATGGAAGATCCCGTCTCTAAATAGTTTTGAATATTGAAGCCGAAGGGAGGTCTTATGTTTAGCATTTCCTAGCATCTTTCATTTAGAGTTATAGTAATTTTACTACTCTGGGAGAATAGCATGGTTTTAATTGAGATAATCTTTTTCTTGTAGTGTAGAATTTCCATGAAGAAACAGCCAAGCACTTGGCCACACAGCATTACCATTTTTAATCAATCCTAATGCTTAGATTTCAAAGATATAAGCATGAAAATTCTGTAAAGATATATTATTGCTGTGGTCTCTTTGCATGAAAATCATCTATTTAGACTTTATTTACCAAGGCTTTCTCCATTGTCAGATGTCAGAAAAGGCATGTTTGTCAATGTGGGACTTATTCTTTTTTTTTTTTTTTTTTCTTTTTTTTTTGGTTTTTCAAGACAGGGTTTCTATGTATTGCTTTGGAGCCTGCCCAGGAACTCGCTCTGTAGACCAGTTTGGCCTCGGACTCACAGAGATCCGCCTGCCTCTGCCTCCTGAGTTCTGGGATGACCGGCGTGTGCCACCAATGCCCGGCAGGATTTATTCTTGAGAGCTCCTTGTTACAGCGCTTGGAACCCCTCATGTGCTTTTCCCTATAGACCAGTTTATATCTTAGTTGTGTGAACAATGTTTTCTTAGGAATTTTACCCAGAGAACCATCCTTAGAACTGGTTGTAAGGTGTGTAGTGCTAAGCCATTTTTCCCAAATCAGTATTTTCCCTGGCAATTTTAAGTTATGCTAATCTTACCCAATTCTCTGTTTCTCAGCTCAGATTTCTTTCCCAGTGTCCATTGTATCAACCAACCACACAGTGAACCTTGGGTTTTGAGACTTTAGTCAATTTGTGGAAGGCCACTTGGTGTGGGTCTAAAACTTGGGGGGTGATGGTGTAAGGACCCACGCTGCACTGTGGGGTTGCTTCTGAGTATAGTAGGCTGAGTGCCCAGGGGTGGGTGTACCTCAGAGAAGGGGGCTCTGATGATTTCCCTGTGGCACCAAAGTCAGTGCCCTGGGAGATTTCTAGAGAAGAAGGAAAATCACTTAAGAGCCCTATGTAATATGTACATTATATGCATCTGCTTTATAGATGAAGTTTGTTCTGTATAAGATATTTAAAGTGTGTTTTGTGTAAGCCAGGGATGGAGGGGGACTGGGAGGCAACATGATTTAAAACAAGCAAACAAACAAACAAAAAAAACCCAAAACTAACTTATTTCCTTTCTTCTTTTCTTCCTTTCTTCCTTTCTTCCTTTCTGCCTTCCTTCCTTCCTTTCTTCCTCCCTCCCTTCCTTCCTTTCTTCCTTGTTTGTGGGTGTGTGTGTGTGTGTGTGTGTGTGTGTGTGTGAACCATGCCTGTGGAGGAGGTGTGAAATCCTTGGAGCTGGAGTTACAGGCAGTGGTGAGCAAACTGACCCCATGTGGGTTCTGGAAACTGACTCAGGTCTTGTAGATGAGCCGTAAGCATTCTTACCACCGAATGATTTTTCCAGCCTAGTCTGTTTTCTCCATGAATTCTGGAAACTTCTTTCCTTCTGCATGCTAATTGGCCTCATTGTCTCAGTGGCATAGATGCTCGTTCTTCTTGCCACCCAAGGAAAGAGAGATTCCTGATCATTAAAATTCCCTTGATCTCCAGAGACTGTAGACTCCCCCTACACTCATATCTAGTTATTGATTTGTAACTGACAGTTAATTCTGCACACTTTGTCTTCCTGTCTACATTTCAGCAGCTTACGTTGTTGTAGAAATCACTCAAAGCCCAGGCGATCCTCGGGAGAAGGGACTTACTTTGCTCCAGGAGCTGCTGCACTCAGGACGTTGACTAACAGAAGAATCTCCCTAGACTGGACACTGCGCTGCGTCTTCCAGGAGTGTCTCTATGAATAAGGGGGAGGAAATTCTTTCTGCTTTTTTCTTTTTAAAAAATAATTATTTGCTTTTATGTGTATGCGTGGATGCTTGCACGTACATATGTGTACCCCAGATTTCCCAGAGGCCAGATGAAGGCTGTGAATCCCTTGGAATTAGAGTTATAGTGGTTGAGAGTCTCCATAGGGATGATGGGAACTGAACCTGGGCCCTCTGCAAGAGCAGCCCTTTCAGCTGCTGAGCCATCTCTCCAGCACCTGCCCTTTCTTTAAAACAAAACAAAGCAGCAAAAACCATTGTTGCTTCAAGAGTACATTTTTAAAAAGATCTCATTTAGTTTAGTAAAAAATAGTTTAAACATTATTTTAGTTAGAAGTGGACCCATAGTGTTTGTGTCTTAAGTCGAGGGAAGACAGATTTACAACTGCCCGTTGTTGTCCCTGGCCCGTTCCTAACTTCCCCTGATTACTTTCAGTGAGCATTCCTACGAAAGATACAAAACCGAGTACGGAGCGTATCTAACATTTGTTGTCTGTCACTGGCCCTTTACAAAAGTTTGTTCACATTTCAAGATAACTTGTGACTCATCATCCCATGGAAAATTTGCCTCCAAGTTTGAAGCCGGGTCATTACTGGGAAACTGGATTTGTTTTCTGAGACCCTTTTTTAAATATTGAAATTCTAGGTTTGTGCATCCACACAAAGCTTCTGGGTGCTGGGGAACCCAGCTGAAGGGTTCAGCATGCCCAGAAAGCACCCTGCCAACTAAGCTACATCCCAGACACCCCAACAGATTTTCTCCTCAGTGACTTGAGGAAAAAAGAATCGTTTTCTTATTGTTTTGGTGCGTATGCTAAGAACTGTGTACGAATGGAAATGTCTGTGCACTGGTCTTCAACATAGCCAGTCAAGTGTCAGTTATGAGGGTGATGTCAGTTCTGAGTGGACTCTTGCCACCCTTAGGACAATTCCTTTGAAAAGGAAATAGTCACCATATCTCTACCTCTCTGAGACAACCATGGCATGATCTTCCAACTTCATTCCTATTTGTTGGTTGCACACCATAGCGAGACTCAAAGGAAACAGTGGCTGCAAGCCCTTTCCCCTTTGCAGTGCTGTGCTTCCTTGCTGCTCAGAAACGGACCATTCCTGTTCTCCATGGGCACACAGAGTCACCTGGAGCCTCCTGGGGGCGTTTTGCTTGAGTTTTGACACATTTAGAAAAAAGCTTCGCAATTTCCATAAAAACCTGTTCTTCATTCATTTCCATCCAGGGTTTCTCCGTTTAGTCCCAGGAATTGTCTAAAATAAGCAGTCCCTCTTTTGGAAGATTACTAGTTATTTCTGGTTTTGATTTGATGTATGCATTTCTCGTTGCTGCTTTCAAGAAATGCAGCTTTGTTTTTCATTTGATGTGCTTTAAAGAAAAGAGAGAGAAGAATGTTTTCTAAAACGCCTGCAGGCCTGGATCCTTTGTGTCTTCCTCCTTTTTCTCTGTTGTTCAAGAGTTTCTCAGCAGGGGTCCTTACCCACAGCACCCAAGCTCACCCCAAGAGGAAAGTTGGGCTTTACTTGGGATCAGTGGCTGGTCTAAACAAAGCACTTACAACAGTTTTCTTAGATTCAGTTAATGTTGTTTTTGGAACTCGAGAATTAAAATCTTTGTTTATAAAAATTGTGACTATCTAAATAAGCTTCGTTGTGGGATTTCTGGCAAAGAAACAGCATTTAAACCATTCAGTCACTCTGTCTCATCTCGTGTTGTGAGCCACAATGCTGTGCTAGGATGCACACTGTAGCTTCTTGTTGGGAGCTGTGGAAGGGAGATGGAGTGGGTACTGGACCTGGCCACTGTTCATTACTGATGTTCTCAGATATCTTGATTTCAATCACTATTTCTTAGAAGAGAACACCAGAACTTTGTGGAGTTGGGGATCTTTATTTCCAGGCAGCAGAAGTGACCTCTGAATGAGATAGACAAAGAAAAGAGGATATAGGAGGCCAAGTCTGAGGAAGTGGGTCATTGGTGCAAGCCTCTTTTCCCCTCCCCCACGTTTGCCTGCTGTTCTGGGGCTGGCTCATCACTCAATACATTGCATTTCTTTTGTCAGATTTGGGTTACTTTTGCTTGTGGTTGATTGGAAGGCTGGTTGTTTACTCCTGTGTCCTCCTGTAATGCTCTTAACTTAAGTCAGATCACAGAGCCATTGGCAATTGTTTCTGTCCACTTGTATTTTGAGTTTGTTTTATATGTAGGTGTGTATGTAAGAGTTGGTGGTCAAGTTTGGGGACTTGAAGTCTCCCTGCAGTTGTAGTTTCCCTATCATTGTTTTTTAATCATGATTTTATCTTGTATTACAGTCCTATTTATTCCAAATATTCTTATAGGTGTTATTGGTTAGCATTTTTTTTTCTTGCTTCATTAATCCATTCTGTTGTAGTATTGTGTACTATTTTATTTAAAACATTTTCCATATGGTTTTAGCTTTTACTTTATGCCATCATTGGTTTTTTATTATTATAAAATGTGTTCTTTTTTCTTGTTGTTTGTTTTTTGAGATTGTGTCTCAGAGGTAATCCTCCTGCCTCGGAGTGCTTGGAATCAGATGTGCACCACTGTCTGGCTCTAATTTAAACTCTTGATTTCCATGCTTAGCTCATTTGGTTTCAGTCTTTTTTCCCTTTTACATGAATATTTCAAGTTATTTTTTTTTTTTTTTTTGCATTAGTTTAGTACAAGTTTGGGTATGTCCCTTGTCCCTCATTACTTACTTAAAATATACTTCCTAATCTCCAATGTGACTCTTCTGTTTCCCAGACAATATAGAATCATGCCTCACATATCCACGCAGAAAATTCTATTGTGTTTCAAGAAATGTTTCTAATCTCTCCATTGTTAGAGAAAATTGAAAGACCTGAAGAGCGTGGACCTTTACGCTCCCACTCAGAAAAGGCGACAACCCCAAATCACTCATGAGAAGCGGTCTTGATGCAAAAGCATGAGGTCCTTTATATTCCAAGTGCACTGGGGTCAACAGCCATACCCACACAGGGATAGAGGGCTGAGGACCCTGGGTACAGGCTTGAGACAGCTTTTATAGGGTTACAACAAAGCCCGCTCATCGTAAACCAATCATCTCATAGCATCCAGTGCGGACCAATTAATTTAAACTATCCAAGCCTGTGCTTAGCCCAGGAAGTCTGCTTTTGCAGGGGCTTCTGGGTGGGGTGACAAGGCTCATTTCCTGTGTTCACTCACTCACAGGTGCTGTCGCGTAAATAGTCAAGAAGGTGACCTTTAGCCTGGGATTTAGACTCCCAGCTTCCTGGGGTCAGTGGAGAGTTAGGCTAAATTTTTCCATCCTTACAAAATGACCGGTCTTACTTATTCTCCTGGGTGCTTTTTATGAGTGGCCAGTGGTGCTTGAAAAAGGTGTGTGATGATGCAGCTGTGGAACAGGAGTGAGTGACCCACAGAGTTCCTTTCTCCTTATTTGCTTGATCAGTGAATTTCCAGGAGAGAGTCTGTATTTTTATAGTGACAGCTACCTCTTGCATGGTGCTTCCTGCATTCCAGACACTATTTTAAGGTCCTTCTATATATTAACATAATTGTGTGTTGGCCATTTTTCTCTTAGAGGTCTATTATTTGTACTTTCTATATTTTGAGACTTGATACATTTATTACTGGATACATAACAGCTGGCAAGGTCACTGGGGTCTTTCATCATTACCCTTTGGCCTCCTTTCTCTCTTATGATTCCTTTAACCTTTTCCCGAGATTGATATGACTACGTGGGCCTCTTCATAGTTTGCCCTATGGTAGCCTTCTCTTCCCAACTTGTGCCTCTTTTTGTTTGAGGCATGAGTGAATTAAATTTTTATCCAGTCTTATTTATAAGTGACAGTAGAATGTGCTGGTTAGAAGCTATACTTTAAGGCAAGATTGGTTGGTTTGGTTTGCTGTGTGGAATTTTGGCAGCTCTCCTTTTACAGTTGTGTGTGGGAAGTGTTTTACCTTTTCTTCACCTAACCTCTCTCTGTATTTCATATTTCATATTTCATATCTGGCCCTTCACCCAGATCCTCCAGTGGAAAGGAGCAGGTGATCAAGTTCTCATTTTGAATAAGGCTGTTGTTACCCTTGTCCAGTCACATGGCACAGCCCCTTTCATGCTTCCCTAGCTAGTTTGTACCACAGCAGCTATCTTTTGTTGTAAACACAGGTTCTCACATGTAGTCTGGCTGTTCTGGCACTCACTATGTAGACCAGGTTGGTTCATTGTGGAAAGCTGTTTTTGCAGGGCCAGCCTGCGGTTTGTGCCTGAGGGGGGGGGTGTGGACAAAAGAAAAACTACCTAAAGGGTTGAGAGTTGAGACAGAGACACAGGATAGTAGTCAGGAGGGCCATTCAATACCTACTGAATGTGCTGAAGGTTGAACACCTCGAGTTTATTTTTAACATACTTAAGCATCCAACCAAAAGTGGGGACAATGGCCGAAGACTTGTATTATCATGTATCAGGGGCAAAGAGACTTACTTCCCTTAATTCTCTGGGTATTTGGTAGCCACACCTGCCATCTGGCCTACGGGATCCAGAGTAAACATACCTGGGCCCAAGTCTGTTGTTATTTAGATAGAAACATCTACTACCAAGGCCAAAACATTTCGGTAGCCACCAAGCTAATGTCTTATAGTAATAAGACAGATTTGAGCTCTCTGAACTTGAGGCAAGATGGAATGGACTTCTTTTCATGGGTCCTGACAGTTCATCACAGACATTCTGCTACGTGTGTGTCTGCAGGGGTTGAAGGAGTGTACCACCACACCTGGGTAGAATCTACTTTCAATCTCTCGAAAATGCATTAAGTATTTCTAAAGTGGACATCGTAAGAGTGGTCATCTTACAGCTGAGCATGAGTTAGTAGATGGTCAGAGCATGGCACCATGCTGGCACACCAGTAAATACTCACAAGTCCTTCTGGTTTTCCATTGACTTTGCTGTACTCTGACAGTTGGTGCTCTGGCCTGCCTAGACTCTGACCACCAATCCACTGTCTCCTCTGTTGGTTACCATTAATGTTATCAGATTTAATATTTTAATTTATGGTTCAGCCTTCTAAATGTCTGATTTCTTGTTGTTACTGTTGTTGCTCAGGTGACTTGGGAAAACAACTTTGATGCCTCTTAGTCCTAATCTTGCCTGTCTGAAGTAGAATTTAATGGAATTTCTAAATAATTCCTTAGCAGGAATATATGTTATTAACCTTGATAAGCTCAGGACCTAATATGTATGATTTTGGCAGTCTGGAGAGATGACTCATCATTTTTTTATATTTAAAGTGTACAGAATACAGTTTGAGAATCCACAATCAGATGATTGAAAAACCTAAATTACTCTAAAGTCTGAGACATGGGAGTCTTAAAGGCTCCCATGTGAGGAGTCCACAGAACTATTGGTACCAACGTGTTGACCTGTGTTTTCTTTGTTCAGTCATACATGTATCTCACTTGTTTTCTAACATGGAATTAATTGTTTTTAACAGGAAGGAAAAGTTGATGCGGTGTTCTCAATGCCGAATTGCCAAATACTGCAGTGCCAAGTGTCAGGTAAGACTACTGAACTGTTCAGTGACAGCTTCAGCCTTCACCTGTGCACCTGTTCTCAGTTACGCCCCAGGGTTGTCTTCTTCCTTTCGTCTTTTAAAAAACAAGAACAAAATGGTGATTTTCTTTCACTTGTTATTTTCTTTCAGTTTTAAATTCAACATTTGTGTAGTTTCAATAGGCTTTGTCAGGGAAGGAGGTGGAAAGGGAGGGAGGAAGAGAGGGAGGGAGGAAAGAGAAAGAGAGAGAGAGAGAGAGAGAGAGAGAGACAGACAGACAGACAGACAGAGGCAGGCAGGCAGGCAGACAGACAGATATGTTCCTGCTAGGGCAAATAGTCAAAGCCAGGTACCAGGAGCCACATCTATCCCAACACAATCTTCTGGTCACCATTTTAGCTGTGAATTCAATGGATTATTTCACTGATGACATTAGTGTCTTCCTTATGTAGTCACCCGCCAGTAATGCCTGCTGGGGTTCCAGCCCTTACTTTAATGCCCATGCATTTGGTTGTACATTTCAGTTTCAAACCATCATACCATTTTTTGGGTTTCTGTGAAGATATATTTGAAGATCCATATATGTTTATAAAAATAGATATAGGTTGTTTGGCTCCAGGTTCTTCTATGTCTTGATTTTCTTTTTAATATATTTTGTATCACCAAATATATTCCATTATATATACATATATGTGTATGTATGTATTCACACTCATATATGCACATACACACATACAAACAAACATAGATATATTTACCATGACCATAGTTTTCTCATTAATGAATGTTTAGATTTCCTCCCAAACTTGGTATTATTATTAATACATTATTTTTGTAGTTTTTGTATACTTCTAAAATTATTTTCATGATAAATTTCTAATCATTTATTGTAGTGGAAGGATATATGCATTTTTGAATTTTTAAAGATAATGCCAAATTGCCTTTCTAAGGATTAAATTAATTTGTAATGAATATGGTTGTTAATATCATGGAATTCTTTTAAGGATGTATAATTAGCATTCAACATGACCTTTTCTTAAGAATCTTTTGATTAATCATTTAATAAGAGGAATAATTATGCTCTAGAGAATTAAAAAGTCTGATTGAAACAGTTGCATTTGTCATCCCACCCTCATTCACATTTTAGGATGTGTGTGCTTGCTTGTGTGTTTATGTGCACAAGCACCGACGTGGTATTCCTTCTTCCTTTTGAATCTGGACCGTTATTCTCAGGGGTTCTTCTGCCATCTCATTTTCACTTTAGAAATTAGTCTCTTCAGAATGCAAATAAAATGATCTTAATGGAAGAAGCTCCATGTACAAGACTCTCAGAGGAGCCAAGTTACTTCTGCCACTTTCTAGTTAAATTATCTCATAGGAAACACAAGGTCAGTGAGTCTGCACTCATGAGAGCTAATATTTGTAATGTGAATTAACAAAAGACCCAGAGACTGATATTGGTGTTCAAACTTCAAGCTGAAGAGCAGGGAAGCAAAACAGCCGGCCACGAGCTCTCACCTCTGGCTCAGGCTGAAAGGGCTGATCCACACATGAGCTCTTCACCAAGTCTCAGACTGCTGCCTCTCCTCAGTGTGGCTGGAGAACAAATGCTTCTTACTGACTTTGTTCTTGTCTTAAATACCTCTAATGAGTCCTGGGATTAAAGGTGTGAGCTCTGTTACTCTTTTAGACTGATTCAATCTTGTATAAGCCTGGGTGGCTTTGAACTCAGAGATCCATCTGCTTTTGTCTCCTGAGTCCTGGGGTTAAAGGTGTGTGCCACCACTGCTGGACTGCTATATAGCTTGTGGCTTTCTGAATCTTCAGGCAAGCTTTATTAAATTTTAATAAATATATCACTATAATTCCCCCTTTTTTTGTCTAATGCAAAAAGAAGGCTACAACTAACATAAGAAAAACTATATACAGTAAGTACAATAAGTATATATAATATATACATTCAGTAATTACATCAACAATGTCTAGTACATTTGCATTTGAAAAATTCACAGAAAATATCTAGTTCAATATTATTTGACAAATTCAGAAGAAAATACTTCATTTAGTTGCAGGACCCGGTGGGACAGAGACCTCTATCAACAAATATTTGTTAGATATCTTCTGGGTGCTAGGTTCTGAGAGCTAATATTTATTTGGTTTCTGCTGGGTGCTAGGTGCTGCTGAGAGCTAGTATATGTTAGGTATCTGCTGTGTGCTAGGTGCTGTTTTATCCCATTTAACTGTTGAGAATCTTGCATAATTTGGCTACTGTTACTATGCTTAATTACCAGTAAGGAAACAGCTCAGAACAGCAAGTAAATTGTTACCTGTCTCATAATTGGTAATTGATACACCATGGATTTGAGGAAATAAATGTATACATTAATAACACATGTCCAGATTTTATGTTTACCTTCTAAATGTAAATTTCATTCTTGCTATAACATTCTGATTACATTTGCTTTTTTTTTAATTTGTTGCATTTGGCTTTCAGGGCTAATTATTTTTACTCTGATGCTTGGTGCATGCCCAGAAAGATCTTTATCCCTTATATCCCCCTGCCCCCCCAGCTATCTTATTTTGTTTTTAAAAGACACAAAAGGAAACAATTTACTATAGAAATCAATAGTTGGAGGAATCGTTTGGTGGGTAGAGTGTATGCTGCGCAAGCATAAGGACCTGCGTTTAGATCATCACATAGGAGAATACATGTCTGCAACAGGTTTGGGAGCAGAGACAGGCAGATCCCTGAAGTTCAGTAGCCAGCAAGCCTAGCAGAATCTGTGAACTTCCAATTCTCCAAAAATAAAGATGGAGAGCAATCAAGGCAAGATGCTTTAGTGTTGACACATATGCACACATACATGCATGCATATCTTTACACACAATCCATGCGTAGGAACAATATCACACACACAGGTAGAAATCTAAAGCTTCAACATTTTTCTCATAAGATAGGAATTGTTAAAAACAATTTTTATTTTCATCTCTTTTTTACACCAAATATTCTGTCAAAGTTAGATCTAGGATTTCTTGTATAAGATCATTAACAGTAACTATAATAAAAAGCAGAGAGTGAGAGAGGAGGGGGGACAAACACATGCCTTTTCCTCAAGATAAATCATTTTTAAAAATGGTAACATTTCAGCCACCTCACTCCTTGTAAATTTGGGCTTCATGTTTCCCCAAATGTCTGGTCAGGTGGAATGCGTATAGAAATGAATTAACAAACTATTTAACACACATCTTTTAGAAACTTCATTTCTAATCTCAATGGCCTAAACTTTCCCCCTCCCCCAATTTACAAATGTATTTTCTCCAAGGCTACTTTCTCCAGTTGTAATAATACACAGAGAAAAGAAAAAAAAAAAAACATTATCTGATTAGAACAAGTAGAGGGAGTTTGGCAAGTGGGTATGTCACTTTGATTCATTGTAGTGTATATATTTTATTACATATATTACTTATTCACTGAAACATCAATAACAATGTCATTGTTAGATATAATGTGTAAGGCAATGGGAAAATAGCTACTGAGATGAAATATATGTTGCTTGCTTGAGTACGTGTTTTTGTGCGTACGTGTGTAGGGGGAGTTGTGTGGGTGTAGAAGTGGGAGTCAAGGATTGGCCGTAACATATGCATTTAAACTGCTCTAGTTAATCCTTACCTTAAGCTACAGAGCTAAATGTTGTAATTTTTATGGGTACCTACGAAGCTGCACAAAATTAAACTGACAAACTGAACTATGGGGACAATGAACAGTAATGAAGAGGAGGTAAAAGCAAGTGGAATGGAAATTGATGTAGAAATTGTGACTCTGTAACAAAAAATATGTTTGCCTGTGAGGGACGTGACTTTGGTTCAGTAGTTGGGCATTTTATGTGGGTCTATGGTATTAACCCGAGTTGTCTGTGAAATATTTGGGTGATAGTTTTAAGAGTGTAATATATTCTTTTTTGCTGAAATGGTGCTATCACTGTCATAAGTACTCACTTCTCATTTTTAAACATAAGCAACACAAGAATATATTTTAATTATAAAAATTAAGATAATATAGAATTATAGAAGGATTGAAACAATGGACATTTCCTCTATATTCCTTTTTTTCTTTATTTTTTTTCTAATATAATTTGTGTTTCTTTTTGTGATTGCAGTAGAACACAAAGACAACTGTTCCTCCATGTTTCATATATGCTCAGTCATTCAGTATACTCACTCATCTACTACTGTGTACAATATTTTTTCTGATACTGACAAGATTATTTTTTCATTGGTGGATTTAAGCTCCTGTCTGTGCCCTATTGTGGGACACACATTATTCCCTAGTGTGAGGACAGGTCTCCATACTGGCAGAATGGAACATCACAGTTGATTCTGAGACTGAAAAGGAGAAAGAAATAGGCTGTTCCTTCATCAAGAAATGTTCAAAATATAAAAACTGACAGTAATGTTGATAGCTTTTCTGAATTTAGTTTGACCTGTGATATTTGCATTTCTAATTGACCTCATTGCTGAACAAAGCACACCACCAGGTTCTAGATCAAATTTCACATTATGATCTTTTGAAAAGTGTTGTGTTTGCAGAGAGAGGTTCTGTTTCATATTGGCAATTATGTATCTCTTTACATACATGAATCATGTTTTGGGTCTGTATTTCATGTGTAGTTATCAAATGGTTTATTTTCATAGTGAGGAACTAATCCTTCATCAGTAAGCATTTCACAGGGTGATTTTT
This sequence comes from Cricetiscus sungorus, assembly GCA_030556225.1. Taxonomy (NCBI): domain Eukaryota; kingdom Metazoa; phylum Chordata; class Mammalia; order Rodentia; family Cricetidae; genus Cricetiscus; species Cricetiscus sungorus. The sequence continues at coordinate 14,167,635 of JANBXA010000730.1, forward strand.
TTCTGTTGTTCTCTGGAACACCATACTCAATGTGTGTACTGAAGAAAGGTAAACAGGGATATCTGTTTCAGGCCTCAGACTGATAGGTTTTGCAGAGTTTTATTTTTAATCCATCCTTACAATCTCTTTTAATTGTGCATCGAGACCAGTGGCACTCAGAATGATTCTTGTTATTAATATTTATCACATTTGTTACTGTTTTCTGTTTCTGGTCCTTTTCTTGTTTTTGTCTTTCATTATTTTCCTGCCTTTTGTAGGTCTTTAACTAAACATTTTGTTGCAGCTATTCTGTTGTCTATTCCTCCCTTTGCCTTTTAGTTTTTTGAGGTTGGGTCTTACTGTGTAGCTCACATTGGCTTCAAATCCATATATCCTGAGATAGCTTAATTCCAAGATCTTCCTGCAATAGCCTTCTGAGTGCTTGGGTTATAGGTTTTTGTCACCATGTCCTCTATTTAGGGAAAGCACCTGTTAGTGTAAGAGAGGGACCAAATGGAAGACTGTAGAGTGGTCTGGGCAGTCTTAGCACTGTATTTAAACTGGATCTTTCATCTTACCCTCCATTACTCGCTCTAAATCATGCCAATAATAGGGAGATATTTTAAGAGACTTCAGTAATCGGGACTTTGGGCTACTCTCCACCCCCATCAATTTATAGTTCCCCTCTCTCTCAGCTACACAGGCTTTCATTTAGAGTTTTCACATGGCAGGACAGCCTGTCACATACGCAGCTGTGATACCCCTGATGGCCTCCTGAACTGCTTCTGTATCCTGTCTTTTTACCAGATTGAACTTTCTAATGAGGGCTAGCTGTCCCTGTGATGACTTTGGGAATTACAGATGCTACAATTACTTGTGTCAGGGAAATAAAATGCACTTTCTGCTAGGTCCACATAAACCTGCTGTTGATATTTTAGTTAACCCAGCATGGAGATTTCTTCATGGAAGGGAATAATTTAGTTTGTGCCTCTCACAGTGTTGACCATGTCGTCATGGTCTTTCTGAAGATGGTTTAGCCTTTTTTCTTCTTTCTTCCTGTGAAGGGTTATATGGTAAATTTTCTTGGCCATTTGACTCATTAATAGCTTTTCAACTCCGTTTAGCACAAAGAGAGAACAGCTATGGAGTGTGATTATATTGTAGTGTAACTTTCCAAAATTGTGGCTGCAGAGATTTAACTTCCAGGTCATAGTTTTCTGAACCTTGTACTAGATGACAGTGGCTTAGTCTGGGGCCCTAGTGTTATTATTGCCTCATATTGTATGGATTTTGGTTAACCAAGATGCTGTGATTTCCATAGAGGTAACAATTCAGCCTTGTTTCATTTTCTGCTAACATGGAGTCCTGTGGCCATTCCTGACCCCATTCCTTCTTCCTTTTGGCCCTACCTTTCTATTTCGAATAGGACCACTGGGGAGGGACTCTGGCTGCGTTGGTGTGCATGCAGTGACCATTAAAGTGAGAAGACTGTACTGCTCATGGTCATTGACTCTCCTGACCTCTCTCGAGGTTTTTATGCAGGACTTTGACCATTGTCCTTCAGTCAGCTACAGCTGTGAGACAGCCTGCTCAGCCTGCTCAGCCTGCTGCTTATTTTCCCAGATTTCTGTTTTGCGAGTGAGACCTGTGATTCAACTTCAGGCCTTTTCAAGCACGGAGGAGGATCTATCATTCACTTGCTAGCAAGTATTCTTAAGTTGAATGAAACTTTTCGTGTCTCTTTTCATGCCCGCCGATGGAGGGTAACTTACTTATTTTGAGTTTTACCCATAGATAACTGTTGGTGAGTGTCAGGAGACACAGACTCAGTGATTGCTCCTCCGGTCTCTGTGAGCCCCAATGAGCGCTGATTAGTTGCTTGTGTGGGCCATGTTCTCATGGTTTCCTTGACCCCTCTGGTTCCTACAATCTTTCCTTCCCATCTTCAGCAGGGTCCCCTGTGCTCTTCCTAATGTTTGTCTGTGGTGTCTGCGTTTGCTTCCATCAGCTACTGGATGAAGCCTCTCCAGCAACTGACCTATGAGTATAGCAGATTTACTCAATGTTTAAAGATACCAGCACTCTAGTTTCTTATCAGGATGAAGGACTCTGCCTTGGTTTGCTTAACCTACTCTCATTCGAAGACCAGATGGAAGGAAGCACCTTACCACATCTTAGTCAGTGTGTACCAACCCACATCCCCAAGGATGGCAATGACAGCCACAGGATGCTGTATTACAGCAATTGTACAAATTTCTTTGCATTGGAATTTTTAATAGGTTCATATATTTTGCTAAGCAGGGTGTATATGGTTTTGTGTTTTTCCAACTTATTTGACAGCGAAACAGTGAGCTTTTCGAACACATTGTACATCTTGGTGATTGACAGTTGCTAGTTCAGTACTCCTTCCTGTACAACAGGCTTTTTGTTTTACCAAGTTAGATTTTAATACTGTGCCTTCAGGTAAGTGCTGGTGTTATGTGGCTGCCAGAAAGGCCATTAGTGTTGTAAGTGTAAGCACTGTCAAAGACATCGTTCAGTATGATGATCAGCCTTTTTGAAATACATTCCTCTTGTGATTTAATATTTAGTAACATATGTCTTCCTTTCTACCAGATGAGGATTATGGAAGTCATTATGTTCTGTTTCTGCTCTGCTTATAAAGCAACTTAAATAAATGTACAAACATGGCAGTCACTTAGTGTTTACCTCAAGCGCGCCAAGGGGTTTACCATCCTTGTTTATATTTGGGACGTTTGTTTTAAATCTTAGATCATGAGCCTTACTTTCTCCATCTCATGTTAGGATGATTTCAAGTATCTGGATTACTAAGAAAATTAAATGCAGTGCCTTTTGTTAATTGCTTAGGTCTGTGTCTAGCACATTCTAGAATGCTAAGTGGGTGTCAAAGGACTTAATTCTACCAGTGGTTTTTAACATTTTATGTTTCTGCTGTTACGACCTATTTGTTTTACAACTTTCATTTTCTTTTTTAAAAGATACAGTTTCTTGCAGCGCAAGTTGACTTGAACTCATTACATAATAGAGGATGGCCTCGAACTGCTAATCCTACCTCCTGAGCCTCGAGAGCGCCTGGGTCACAGGCACATCATGCTTGGCTGTCCTCCTCATCTTTTTTGGTGGCACTGGGGCTTGAACCAGGGCCTCATGCACTTTGTCACTGACCTATAGCCCAGCTCTTCTCAAACTTGTCCAGCATGGTCCCGCTTAGATGTGAGTGAGGTATAAGTACTGGAAGGAAGGACATTGAACAGTGTCAGCAGAGTCAAAGTGAGCAACTGTGAGTGGAGTGAGGGCAGAAATGATAGACCTGTAAGCAGCATTTCCCAAACCTAAGTTTGGGGGCCTGGCCTGGCTGACACAGGAGTTTTTTTTTGTAGCCAAAGGCTCACTGGAGCACAAATATGAGTCAGATGTGTAATTTTCACAAAGTAAGAATGTGTGGGGCATCAAGTATGTCAGTGATAGAACATACGAGTCTGTTGCTCGAGCCATTGCCCTCTCCTCAGGGATAGAATCCATCTCTTTAGTCCATTCACGTCTAGGTATGTGACCAGCCCGCTGTTCTCTCCAACCTCATCATGAGTGTGCTGATCGGAAAATGTGTCTTCCCAGCTACATGCTTTTTCAAATGCAAAGGACTCTGTTATAATTAAGTGAGGACATAAGTATGACCTTGTACAGTCTTTAGCAAACTGCATATTATGAGTTGGCTCTTTTTCTTTGAGAGTTACAGTCTTTATAGTTTTGCAACTGTCTCCTGGTATGACTGATATTTTTACGTCAGTCATGAATGTATCGTCCCTGTTTTGATTTCTCTTAGCCACATGTTTTTATTTTCTAGCAATGAGTAATACTTCCATTTGTGAGTTTTTCTTTTTTTTTGCGGAAGTGGTGGTGGTGGTTTTGCTGTTTTTGAGACAGGGTTTCTTTGTTTAGCCTTGGCTGTCCTAGAACTTACTCTGTAGATGAGGCTGGCCTTGAATTTATAGAGATCTGCCTGCTTAGGTGTGCACCACCCTGTCCGAGTGATATTTTCATTAAAAGTCTATCTTATATATTACTAAATATTAAGTATTTAGTTATTGTTCTTACTGTTGAATCTCCCATCCTGGTAATTACCAGAGGGCAAATTAGAGGACAAGGAGAAGCCAAGGTGTTGTTGTCTTCATCTGGTACCTACCTGACAAAGACTAAATTCTGGATCATTCTCATTATTACATAATGAATTTTGTATTTTGCAATTATATTTAGGCTGCTGAAATTAAATTAAGGTTGATGATTATGAGTGTTTAGAACTGGCTTTAATGAAAGTTAACTTTCATCTCTGGTGCCCTTGCCTGTTCTTGTCTTCACAGAAAAAAGCTTGGCCGGACCATAAGCGGGAATGCAGATGTCTTAAAAGCTGCAAGCCTAGATATCCCCCTGACTCTGTGAGACTTCTGGCCAGAGTCATCGTGAAACTTGTGAGTACACAGCTCATGAGAGAAGCCTGGATTTTATTTGATAAAAGCAGTTGCTGTTCCTATTTGTATTTAAGGATGAGGCTGAATTCATGTTAAGGTGGATGTTGGGATATCCTGGGCATGTGTTAAGACAAGAAACTCATGTTGCTATTAGTCACCGACTTAAGGTCCCTTAGGTGTACAGCTCCTGTCTATAGAGATTTTGTAATCTCTTTTTTGAGTAGTTTTGAGGTAGCAGATGTTAGCATCTTGTACTTATTATGTTTTCTTTTCTCTGTAATGTTTTTTTTCTGTGAATACACTACATGCCCTTATTGTCTGTTTAAGTGAGGATATAATTAGATAATAATATGTTAAATAGACAAATTCTTATTTCTTTTCTTTTGGAGAGCCAGGTTTTGTGATTTCTGCAGACCGTGATATATAGCAGAGTCTGAAATCCTGCTCTGAAGACACTTCTAGATTGTTCTGATAGGCTGTGGCATAAATGTCGCAGTTTATTGCAGGCTCTAATTGGGTTCCTTCACTTATTCACTGACTTTTGATTTCTTATTTCCCTTTTCTCCACTCTCAACTTTTATAGGGGTTTTTGAGAATGTGAAAGTGTGGAAACTTTTTGTAAGAGTTTTTTATTTGGGAGATAAAACTGCTAGGTGAAGTTGAAAGTTGGATTTTAAAGTTGTTACTAAGTAATTCCAAAAAAAAAGCTGAAGAGGCTGGCAGACAGGACTCAGTGTTTAGCAATGCTTGCTGTCCAGCCCATGGCTTGAGGTCAATTTATGGAACCCATGTGATGGAAGGGGAGACCTGACTTCCTAAGTTGCCCTCTACAACACACACACACACACACACACACACACACACACACACACACACACACACACACACACAGAATATAATGTTTTAGGGCTGGAGAGATGGCTCAGCCGTTAAAGGCTAGGTTCACAACCAAAATTATAAGAATACAATATTTTTAAAATGTCATTGAAGCAGGGTATGGTGGCACATAGCTTTAATCCTAGCACTTAGGAGGCAGAGGCAGCGGCAGGTGGATTGCTCTGTGTTCCAGGCCAGCTTGGTTGACAGAGTAATTTCCAAGATAACTAGAGGTACATAGTGACGTAGTGGTACATCATGTCTCAAAACAAACAAAAAAAATTCATCAAATTATCCAAGTGTGGTCAAATATACTTATTTATGTATTAAAGCTCTTACCTTGTGTCGTCTCCTTTTCCTTCCCAGATGGATGAAAAACCCTCAGAGTCGGAGAGACTTTACTCATTTTATGATCTGGAGTCCAGTAAGTGACTCTCTTCTTCCCACTCTCCCCGCCCATCTTCCCCCTTTCTCTCTTCTCCCCAGAGGTTCAGTCTTTAGCTTCTAAAGTCTCCAGTAATCCACCTCCGGTTTTTAAGAATTAAAGCTGTGATCTTTTGAATCTGTTAATCCAACCCATAATTTTTTGCCATACGAGGGAGGACTCATGATTTCCTCATGAGCAGGACTGAGGGATCTCATTCAGTGTGTTAGTAACATAGCTGTTACTGTAAGTGACATTTGTCTTCTGTATCTCCTCCCTTTACCCCCTTCTCTCCTTTCCTGGTTTCCTCTCCATGTTAGCGAAGAGTGCTGCAGTGAACAGTGTGGCCTAGGGAATCCCTTAGTGTCGTCGTTTCGTTAGATGGTGAGAAAGGCTACAGACTACGACTTAGGCTCTGTGGCAGTACTGGACATCGTTCTTTTCCTGAGCCACCATGGTGCATGGTGGTTGCCAGCTACCATGGATGCCTTAAGGCTACCGAGGTGTAGGTGTCAAGTGAAGTCTGGGCTATTTTGCTTTGTGCAGTCACAGGTCCCCTCTTCACGGAGGGTAGAAGTGGTCCCTGTCTCAAACTAGCTAGAACTCATAGACTGCGATTGTTGCACAGTTTACCACTTCTGGTTAGAGATGAATGAGAAGATGATGTCTAGATTTACAGTTCTAGGAGCTTAAGTGCCAGTGGCAGTAAATTATTATTTAAGAAATAATGGGTTAATTATTCTGCTGGACAAATAATTTGAAGAAAACATGCAAACCTGACACAAGGAAGAGCGCTAGTTCAATGTTATGTGTCTTTTCAAGTTTTAATAGAGAACTAATTAGTCATTTTCCTTTGTAGTACGGCTGGATAATTAACACCACTCAGTGAATTTGACTATTAACATTAGCCCTGCTTAGTGGCAAACCATTACATTGCCTCTGGTGAGATGCTCAGATGTTAGTAGTGTGGTGGTGTACTCTTAGCCTCAATATGCCATTCTTAATGACATGTTATTTAAATGTGCTATTATAATTTAAACTAATGTTCACAGAGATCACATTGGCTTTAGAAAAATCTCACTTTATGTGTGTTTTTTAGAAATATGTAATTGATACATAAAGTCTCTAAACAAATTTATGGGGTCCAGTATATGCATACACACACACACACACACACACACACACACACACACACACACACACACACACACGTAATAAAATCAGGGTAATTAGCATTACCATTTCACAAAAATGTATCCTTTGTATGTATTGGGAACCTTTTGAAAGTTGAAACATTTTTGTAAATTAATTCAGCATAAATAAATACACAATAAACAATGATCTTATTAGAACAACAGGTGTTTTCGGTCAGAAGTGTATCGTGTTTTTGTGTTGGGAATCTTTTGGCTATTTTTCTCTGGCAAGGACTTAAGCCTGTATGCTACAGATTAGCAACATCAATTCCCCCTAGCTAGCTGCATTTTGGTACCCAATGTCCAAATCCCTCTTCCCTCCATTGCCTCCCGCCCTTTTTCACATCCGGTGATCATTGTTTTGTTTGTGATCCACTCTGTTCTGGCTAACTTAATTGTCAACTTGATACAGCCTGGATCACCTGAGAGGAGAAGCCCCAGATGAGAATTGCTTAGATCTGGTTGGTGTGATGTCTGTGAGGGATCATTTCCTTTATTAGTGCATGGAGGAGAACCCTGCCCATTCCTTGAGCTAGTGGTCCTGGGTTGTATAAAACAACTAAGTCAGCAGGAGCCTGTGAGGGGGGCAGAGTGAGGCAGCATGCCGTGCCCATCGTGGCTTCTGCTTCAGGTTTGGGCCCTCAGTTTCTGACTCTCCTCAGTGACTGACCTGGAGCAGTAAACCAGATAAATTGTTTTTTCTCCTAGGTTGCTTTTTTGTCAGTATCTTATGACAGAAACAGAAGGGAAGGTAGACAACATTTTAAAACTTCCTCCAGTAAAAGAGAAAACACGATATTTGTCTTCCTGTGCCTGGCTGGTTTTTCTTAACATTGTGTTCTCAAATTTTGTTTCAGAGGTGCAAATAACAGGCTTGCACTATTTTATTTAATTTTTTTATGTCTGGGTAATATTTTGCTGTATATAGATGTACCATATATGTATATTTTTTTAATCAATCATCCTGATTCCGTGTTTTGAGTACTGTATCTAGTGTGGCAGTAAATTCGGATGGGCAGACATCTTGTTACAATACCGTTTTGCACAATGACTGCATGCCATTTTATAGGAGTGCCTGTGTTTCTGCATCTGTGCTAGGATTTATTAGTTTATGCTTTTGGATAATAACCATTGTAGCTGGAGCAAGATGATGTCTCATTGCTTTAGTTCACATTTTCTAATGATTTCTACTGTGGAGTATTTTGTCATGCACCTGGTCACCATTTGTTTATCTTTTTTTGAGAAGTGTCTGTATTTCCCATTAAATGGGATCGTCATCATCATTTCATATTGCTATTGAGTTATTTTTGTCACTTATTGTTTATGTAATTGTTTGTTTTTACTTCCCCATCAAAGTTTCTCTTCCCTATCCTCTTCCCAGCTTCCCTCCCACCCTCTCTCCTCTCCCCACTATTGAGTTATTTTAAACTCCTTGTATAGTCTAGACGTTAGTCTCTTGCGATGAATCACTTGCAGGTTTTCTGTCTGCTACAAGTATTTTCGTTGTTGTTTGATTGGCTCTTGTTTTCCAATTTTTGCTTGTCTTGATAGTATTTTGCGGTTATATCCAAAAACTTAGTGCTCAGGGCCGTGTCCTAAACTTTTCCTTTATGTTTTTTTCCCCTAATAGTGTTATGGTTTGGGATCATATATTTATGTTTTTGATACATTTAATATTGCTTTTGTGTATGAAGAGAGATAGGGTCCTAGTTTTGTTCTTCTATATATGAATACTTACTTTCCTGGCACAATTTATTGAAGCTGCTATCTTTCCCTTTAATGTGTATTTGTAGCAACTTTGCTGAGAATTGATGGGGGTTGGCCTTCTATATATATGTTTCTCTTATTGCTTGATGAATAAAACACTGTTTGGCTAGTAGATTCGGGAAGATAGGCGGGACTAAGAGATGAGGAGAATCATGGGAAAATAGGCAGAGAGAGATCACAAGGAGACTCCTATAGAGACTGCGAAGATAGGATGTGCCAGGAGTTCTCCAGTAAGATCAGGCCATGTAGAAATACATAGAACAATAGTTATGGGTTAACAATTAAGACAGAGCCAGACAATAAGAAGCCCTAGGCATCTGCCAACAGTTTTATAACTAATATAGCATTTCTATGTATTTATTTTGGGCTGAAGCAAGGCGGTGGAACCCAGGTGGGAAAGAAACTCCAACAAAATATTGTTCAATGCACAAATTTCTCTAGCTTTTTCACTCAGGGTTGCTTTGGCTTTCTGATTATTTCCCCTGTTTTTGTGCAAGATGATACTGTTAATCTCTGGGAATTGCATTGATTCTGTACACCACTTGAGGGAGTGCAGCCATTCTAACAATATTAATTGTTCTAACTCATTAAAATGGGTTGTCTTCTTCCTCCCTCCCTCCCTCTCTTTCTCCCTCCCTCCGTCCCTCTCTCCCTTCCCCATTCCTTCTTTCCAGTATCCTCTTCAGTTTCTTTCATCAGAATTTTTAAATTGCAGAGGGCTTTCACTTCTCTGGTTAATTTTTTTTTCCTGTATCTTTCATTTTGGGGGTCACAATTGTGACCCACATTGTTTTGTTTCTTTTGTCATCAAGTTTGCTATAATGTATAAAAAGTCTTAGTAATTTTTATGCCAGTTTTGTATCCTGAAACATTATAGAATCATTACCAGTTTTAGCTCTTCCCTTACTTCTGGAATCTTTCTCTTTAAACAAACAAGGAGAAGAAGCACAGCCTCCAGGCCTTTCTCTGTCCAACCTGGAAATAACTCAAGGTTGAGATTCCTTCAGGCCATCCAGGTTTTTATTAGTATATACATTTGGTCTGACAAATTTCAGTTGTTTAAACTTTGTTTGAACTTTAAATATCTAATTTTCTGCCTTTTGAACCTTTCAGATAACACTGTTTATGAGCCATTTGAGACCTACTTGTGAATTATTGTGGGGAAAAGTCAGTTTAAATTCACTGACTTAATTAGGATTTATGACAGTACACCTGTGCTCCATGATATAAAAGATATGGTAACGTGCAGCTGATTTGGGTTTAGTGTACTTTTAAAACCTGTATGTGCATCTTATTTGTTTACTTATTTGGTAGCTACTTATTTGGTGATCTAGTTTGTAGATAAATTTGACAGAATTTAACGGACATAATATGTATCATGATTTGCAGTTGTCAGGATAGGCTGCATGTCAGTTAATACCTTGTTTAATAGCTAGGACTGAACACCTGAAAATTATTCATGCCGTCTGTCCACTTGGTGACTATAGTATTTATTTTCTTTCAAAAAAGATATTGACAAACTCACGGAAGATAAGAAAGAGGGCCTGAGACAGCTTGCCCTGACATTTCAGCATTTCACGAGAGAAGAGATACAGGATGCTTCCCAGCTGCCACCGTCTTTTGACCTTTTTGAAGCCTTTGCAAAGGTAAGTTTGAAGGTTCATCCCTCAGCTGGTGCTCTCAGTCAATCCGTTACCCTTCACTTTCTTGTCATTTGTAAACACCTCTGGAGCCTTGATGGGACTTTGATGACTATTAATGCCTTGTATCATTCCATTCTTGCATGGAATGAAAGAATTAAATATTGCCTGGACCAATACTCTTCTATTTTACCAGTAGTTTTGCTTGGAGGTTATTTGTTGCTAATACCGTCAACATCCCCTCTCTCTTCTTCTGAATAACAAAGCAAATCTACTTAATTACTGTCTACTGAGGGATTTCGTTTTAGTGTTGGGCTTACTTTTAATGTTGTTTGCTTTAGCCAGCTTGAAAAAATCAAACAAACAAACAAAAGTCAAACTAAACTCTCTTGGATTCTGTTCTGGTTAACTGACTTTTAAATAATATGAAACATACTGGTTTATGATTAAAATAATTTAATGATCACATTAGTGAAATCAGAGGTTAGAGATAGGAAACAGATTTACTTAGTGTTTCATCTGCGCTCTGTGAATAGGCGTTACATGAAGTGTTCTGTTTGGAAATGAGTCTGCAAGTTTGCTTTGGCCCAGGCAGAGGGAAGATGGGTGGGAGATGGCCCATGCCTGACACTCCCCACACTGCTCGGGATCTGCTGTCTTTGTCCATTTGTTTTTAATGTTCGTCATGTTTTTACATTGGAAGAGGACCTTGCCACTTACCTTGAAATTTGTAAATCACATATTTTGTAACAGCCCTTGGTTATTTTAAAGAATGCTTTCAAAATTACCTACTTGGTAAGAATTTAAATGTGATTATTTTGATTGCTACGAATTTATTCTAGTTTCCCCCCTCAAAGTTATTATTATTTTTTAAAGTATGTCCTATGGTTTTCTGATAATGCACTTTTAGCATTATATTCTGGTTTGTCTATAATTTAAAGTTGATTTGAAATATAGAGGCTACTCCCTGCTTATTTATTTTGTATGTTCTTGGAAAAGTAGTCTCTACCAGTTCCATAGGTACTGTGAACATAGTTTCTTTGACTTTAAACTTTGAAAATGTAGTCTTTGTCTGGTCGTGGCTGGTACTTCATCTCTCACATTGATAATGTGACTGCTCTGTGGTGTCCTTTCTGCTGTTGAAAAATCTCCTGTAACAAGGATAATTACGATTAACATTCATGTCAGATATTTTCAAATATTGCTAAATCTAAATGTCTTGTTCCTGTTGTTTATTCTCTTTCCCTGCTCTTTGGCACAGGGTTTCTCTATAGTTTTGGAGCCTGTCTTGGAACTCATTCTGTAGACCAGGCTGGCTTCGAACTCACAGAGATCCACCTGCCTCTGCTTCCCGAGTGCTGAGATTAAAGGCACATGCCACCACTGCCTGGCTTGTTAAACATTTTTAATGATGTTTATTTTGTTAAACTCTTGCCATGTTATGTATGAGGGACATTCTACAATTGTAATGAAATTGGGTAATTTTTTTTAGACAGATTTTCAATATTAAGCTACCCCTCTTCCCACATACTTGTAGTTGTGCTTGCTGTAAAAGTGGGACAGGTGGAAAAGTGCTGACTGCACAAGCCTTTGCCTTTCAGCCCCAGCACCCCTGTAAAGGCTGGCTGTGGTGTGCACACATTAATCCTAGTGCATAAGAAAGAAGGGTGACAAGTGGGTCCATGGGGCTCCCTGGCCCACTGTGCAGCATTGCCCTGTCAGGAAGTCCCAGGTCTCAGTGAAAGAGTCTCTCAAAAACAAACAAACAAACAAACAAACAACAGCAGCAACAAAAACAACAACAACAACAACAACAACAGGCGAGTGGTTCCTAAGGCGCTGCAGAAGAATATACACCACACAAATGCACACACTGGGAAACATATATGTCATTGAGATTTTGGTGTACACTTACAATTGGGCTTACACATGTAAGTTAGCTTACAATGTACTTTAGTAGAAGTGAGAGGGAAGCAGATAATTCACTCGGAGGGGGGGGGGTCCTGTACATCTTTGCCTAAGTGTTGCCAGTTAATAGTTTGTCACTTGTGGTTATGTTTCTGCTTCTAAATTAATTCATCTGTAGGAGAGATCACTCTCTTGCTTTTCCCTCCTCAGGAAAATGATCTTAATCAAGCTAATTAATTTCCTGTAAGCGCAGAGGGCTGTGTGTAGAGGAGTGCACTTGTTTCTTGCAGCACACTCGAAATGGGTGGATGGTATTGTTCAGAGAAAGTTTCCACTGGTCCATCCCATACCCATACAGTCATTTTGCAGTTAACCACAGAGAGGGAATGGGTGGCGCCACAGTGTATGCCCTGTATATCCCTGTAGTAGTCTGCTTCTGCATGCCTCATGGGATTCGTCAGTTCATGGAACTTCAATGTGTTTTCTCCTCCGGGGCCCTTGAAATGGGGCTTTTCCTGGCCTCAGTGACAACACCGTGCATCTGGATTGTGTTTGGTCTCTTTATTTTGCATTCATTCATGTTATATGTCAGCATTAGGCTCCATACACTTTTGTTTCATCCTTGGTCTTTGTCACCAAAGGTATTCAGTAGGAGGGAATCATGCTTATGCAAGCTGGGCCCAGGGGAGGACACAGTGATGTCATGGCTAATCCCTCAAAGCTTTCTCTTCCGGGGGTGGGGGGGATGGGTGGGGTGGGTGGGTGGGTGGGGTGGGTGGGGGGTGGGGGGTGGGTGGGTGGGGGGGTGGGTGGGTGGGGGGGGAAGCTTAGATGTTGAACCCTCTGGTGGATGGTGGAACTCTTTCGAATTTCAGGTGGGAGAGTAACCACTCCCCTCTATGAGGCCAGGTTCTTAGAATGCTTTTTTGATGGTTGTGAGTCACCATGTGGTTGCTGGGAATTGAACTCAGGAACTGTGGGAGAGCAGCCAGTGTTCTTAACCTCTGAGCCATCTCTCCAGCTCCCCTTAGAATGCTTTAAAGCTGTAGTTTTTTGCCTGACAGTTTCCCCAGACACTAGAGAACTTGCTGCCTAGGTTTTTTTGTGGGGCACAGTCACAAGGCCTTCTTAGCACCTGCTCTGGTCTGGCTTTTCTCAACCCCACATTAGTGCACACGCAAACAGCAATTGGCACGTGGCCCCATGTGCTCTATCCTGATGGATTTGTTGCTTGGTTGTAAAGTTGAGCACCACAAGATATATCGGAATGAATCCCCCTCCTCCCACGCCAAGTGCAGATATCAAGGAGGCCTCTCACTGAGAATTAGAAATTGACCCGAGTCTGAGAAGATGTGCTGGCAGATATACACAGTGGTCTTGAAAGGCTGGTGGGGGGTGTGGTGCTCTGATTGTCTACCTACTGGGGCATCCGCAAGAGAAGACTGAGAAGGGCAGTGTGTGGAAGATAGGCTCAGTTGTGTGGGTCTTCCTGTCAGAGTTCGAACGACGCCACCGGCCTCCAGAATTCCCACACAAGAAGAGCTGATGCTATGAGGTCTGGCGGGTGAAAGAAAGATGCAGGCGCCATTCATAAATGCTTTGATTGTGTAGTAGTTGTTTCTTCTTAATCTTCAAGCATATGTTCTTCAGGCCATAGAAAACTATGAAATCCAAGGAAGAGAGGCAGGTGTTGACTGCCTCTGACAATAATGGAGGCAGCTGAGGGGCAGGAGGTGGCTGGAGATTCAGTGAGAGCATAGAGGATGCGCTTATTCGTATGTTCCTTAAAGATAAGGGTCTAGCTCTCCCTTTGCTTCCTCCCTACAAGCCCATCCCCTCCTCCCATACCACAACACATTTGCTCTTCTACTTTTAGTTAGGTTTTGAGGTGAATTCATCTAGGAAGGACTAATAAAGACGGCTCTAATAAAGTCTTGAAGTTGAGTCCAAAACATTTGCTCCAAATGCAGGAAAAAAGTGTGTACTAATTATAGTAATTAACTTATAAGATCAAAAAAGTACAGCTAGTGAGAACACGTTTATTTACTTATTTACAAAATGCATTTTATTATTGTATTGTGTTTGGGTCTCGGCTTTCACGTAGTTACATGCAGTACATGTGTGCTGTGCCCGCACAGGCCAGAGTGTTAGATCTCTTGGAACTGAAGTCACATACAGTTGTGAACTGCCTTTGTGTGTTGAGACTCAAACCTGGGTCCTCTGGAAGAGCAGCCAGTGCTCTTAACCACTGAGCTATCTCTGCAGAGGACAGATTTAAATGGACGCTGGGTGGTATGACAGTTAAGTTGTCTCGTCAAGGTAAGGAGGGAAATTCTCAAGATCTGTATTTGTTTATCTGTATATTTGTATACACACCCAATGCACCAACAAACAAATACAGATAGGAGAATTTCACTTTCTTGCTATGAGAAAATGTGTGTGTGTGTGTGTGTGTGTGTGTGTGTGTGTGTGTGTGTGTGTTCCTACGTGCATAGGAATAATAATATCATCTCCTTTGTGGATAAAAATGAGGACTAACTGTAAGTTGCTTGGCAGAGTAGCTGGCACACACTATGAGTGTCATACTGTGAATGCTCCACCTCCTTGCATTATTGGTATTTGAGTATAAAATGTCAGCATTTTATGTCTCCCAGTGCTGTCATTCAGCCTTGAGCACAGGCCGAGACTGGTTGTAAACCAGTTTCAGACAGTTGCTCACTGTTGTGTTCAGCATGAGTGTCTCTTGAGATGCCGTGAATTACCTATCTTGATGAGGAGAGATTTTGCAGACAGAAACTAGTATCTCTACCCTTGTAAGCTATTTTTGCTTCAGTCCACAGCTATTGTGGCAAAAATTCACTTGTGCTCCCACTCATAGCAACTCACTTGACTCCTGAGTGTTTCCTGTGGGTCGTGTAAAATACAGGCGATGAATGAATTCTGGGTCATACTTGTACCTCAAGGGGAAAAAGCTAAATGACAAGTGTTTTCATTACCATGATTACCTGAAATGGACTGCAACATTCAATATTTCCATTCATCATAATTATTAGAAATGTTTATGAATAGGCTTGACATTATTTTAGCAAACAGCTTTGAGCTTTTATAATAATCGCACAGAAGATAGTTGTTTAGCAGTCAGGATGGGGTTCCAGAAACAGAACTATCTTTTACTGTGTGTTGTAACTTTTAAGTATGAATTCTGACTGACTAGAAACACAATAAGATCAGAGCAATAAAGTAGAAACTGAATGAGTCTCACAGAATATTCTAGAAATAGACATTAAATTGGAAGCAACAAAACAACAATGACATTCCTGACTACAAAACATGTGTCTTTGTTAGTGTTCCCAGAGCTCTGCAGCACAGTTTAATTTCACGATATTGTACCGTTGGCATAGAGGTTTTTTGATTAGAAATTCCACATCTGTTTGAGAAGATGTCCCCTCCTTTTTTCCTTCAAACAAAATAATGATTCTTCTTATGTCATTCTTTTTGTTTGTTTGTTTGTTTAAGGCACATATGCCTTCTTAAATGTAATTTTTAATTTATTAATTTGTAATTTTTAATGCACTTAGCCACATCTAGCCGTGTATTTAGCTAGTGTGTACTATCAAGATGTAGAGTGTTGATAATCTAACCCATAATTGTAGTGAAGAGTTGACTGGAAGAAAAAATTTAAAGCAACCCTTTTTCTTATATATCTTTTCTTTCTTTCTTCCTTCCTTCCTTTCTTTTCTTTCTTTTGTTTTTTAATTCTCAGGGATACTGCACATCAGTAAAAGGAGGGAGTGAAACTTACCTTGATATACTTGATTTTCAGTCTAGAACTTTCATTTGATTTGTGTTAGCTGTCTGTGCTAGCTGTGCTGAATGAAGGCAGTGCTGTGTGCTATCTAATTTGTGGGCAGAACATTATCTCGTATTGTTTGGAAAGGTCATGAGTGTGTGTACGTTTGCCACTTGAGGGTTTCAAGTTCACATCAGACTAAATCTTAATGCCTTTTTGTTGATGAGCTCAATTGGCTTTTTCTCCTGTAGCATGCTATAAAGTAGTAAGGAAGGCAATTTTTTGAATTAATAAAGTGATGGATTACCTAATTACAAAGTTGGTGTGAGATGGCAGCCGTGTACCCTTGACTGCATTACTAGATGATCCCAGTGACTGATCAGATGGGCCTGGGTCCCATTAAAGGAAAACATGCTATTAAATATTTAATACTGAGAGCGAGCAGACACACCAGGACCGCTAACCTCCAGGCACCCCGTACACTTACCTATGTGTTTGGCAGTAACTGCTGGAAGAGACTGCGGTGAGCTTAGGACAACTGCTGGAAGTCTTTGTTGTTGGGATTTTCCTTCTCTGCTGGTCTTATGTAAATCAGGCAAACATCCAAGATTCTTAACTGCACAGTGATCCTGGCATTCTAATTATGAACCGGTGATACACTCATGATTTATATGTTTCCTCTTTATTATAATAGATTGAGTCCCCAAGTAGATTCAAGAGACATTTATTCTCAAAGATGCGCATCAGCCCTTCAAGGAAAGTGATGTTTGTTGGACACTTGGGCTTTGAAGACAAAACAAATCATGGCTTGAATTTTAATGGTGCTATTTATTTATCATGTTCTTCCCTTTTAGCCATTTGGTTAATATTTCTCTTCACTTATGCGTAAATAACCTATGATGAGTGTATGTTTATCACGGTTAAAGACCAGATGCCTTCTAACTTGTGAAGGTGGGAAGGATAATTAGTGAGGTCTTTTCCAGCATTTTGGTTTATACCTGTGCTGCGCAAAGGTAATTGCTTATCTTAGGTCTGCTGCTGTGGTTACATGCATCGAGTGGCTGTTTGCCAAGCCTTCAGCTTGTTTCTTTGAATGTCTAACTTGCCATTAATTAGGATGAAGATGAGCTTTTGAAGATGGCAACAGGAGAGGTTACTGGCAGTGACCAGGAATCAGGAATTGCATTTAATTGGAATCCCTGACAACTTTCCTGTTTAATTTTTAGCCAAATAAAATAATTCATAACATTTAGGTTGTCTTCTGTTTTGTGGGCATTATTTTAGTAAATATTTAAAAACAGTAAATTTGGTCTGTCAGTATACAGTAGACAGAAGGCCATCTTTAATATCACGGCACAATTTATGAAGTTTAGTAAATTAGCTGTCAAGTCAGTGTGATAGAGAGACTGCTATTTCAGGAAATGAAGACTTGCTGGATTAATCACTCTCAAGCTTGGGAAATTTTTCTGTGAGATGCATGTACATGACTGTCATTACAGATGGATTTGTGCATGTGGAAAGCACCACTGAGGTCTGTCTTTGAGGCAGGTTTTCAAAAAGTCAAGTGTTTTAAACTGACAAAAATTCCAGTTTGTCATCAATGACATCTATCTATCTATCTATCTATCTATCTATCTATCTATCTATCTATCTACCGACCTTTTGAGTCTACTGTAAGATTCCCAAATACTGGCATTACAGGTGGTTTCCACCACACCCAGTCATCCCGATATTTTGAAATCTGTATGCCAGAATGGCAAAATGGACTTCATTAGCAAATGTTTTACCTCACAAGGTGTCAGCTCAATTTTGCTATCATAGCCAAAAGCCCGGGCCATTTGTTAGGGAAGGATGTAGCTGTGCACTAATTCTGTGTTTGTGAACACAGAATACCGGTTTCCATATATTTTGACATATCCTGGAGTGGTCTTCTGTTAGTTTCCCCAGTAACCTTTAAAAAATAAATGAGCATGGATTTCACTTGCAGGCTGTATTAGAGCAGATGGCAGGCCAGATTTGGCCTGTGGGCCATTATGTGACAATCTATGAATCTTCTTTGTAAGCCAGAAAATATTCTGCTCATACTAGGAAACAAAATATACTGTCAGAAAAATCTTTAATTAAAAAAAAAAGTAGGAAAAGTTTTACATTTCCTAACAAGCTATTAGTTCTATTGTCTTGGTTTCCAGCTCTATTTACAAGCATATGTATATAGACAATAGGTGGTTTTCATTTATTTTTTAACTCTAAGATAATTTAATTCAATAATTTAAAATTTTTAATAATACTGTAAAGAGAGATGCAGTTGTGTTACTAAGGGCAGAAAGGAAATTGTCAAATAGGGAAAAATACATACTTATTAATGTCTTATGTATTTAAAATATATTGTTTTTATTTCATTATACATATATACAAGTACATACACACATATACACACACATTTACATACATACATGTGCACACATACAACACACACACATTTGGAGACAGGGTTTCTGCACATGGCTCTGGCTGCCTTAGAAACTTGCTATGTAGACTGCTTGGAACTCACAGAGTTCCACCTTTCTCTATCTTCTAAAGCATGCACCACCATGTCCAGATTGTTTTTTAAAATATTGTTATTATTAACAATAATTATCAGAGAAATGGGGAGGGAGGCAGAATGAAAGTGTGATGGGGAGTCTTACCACCTTGAGTGTCCTGATCAGTACATCTTGGTTGGTTGTCTTCTACCGTGGGTTCTAGGGAGTTAACTCAAGTCATTGGGGTTGTACGCTAATGCTTTATAGGCAGAGCCATCTCCCCAACCCTGTTTATTTTGTTTTTATAAGACAAGGTTTTGCATTGTAGCCTAGGCTGTTCTGGAACTTTGGTCATTTTGCCTCATGTCACTTTCTCCCACTTGCTAGGATTATTGGGGTATATCCTCGTTTTTGGATGTGTTTATATTTTTTAAAGCCAAAGGTGTTATATTTTGTTATTTTTCCTGATGCAAAGCATGAAGATATACTTTTATGTTAATATTAGAAATATCTTGTTTGCATATGTTAGGTTCAAAATTTGTGTGTGCATGTGAGTATGTGTGTGCTATGGGTTGGTACACATGTATTTGGAGGCCAGGGATTGATAATGGATTTCTTTCTCTGTCGCTTCTCTACTTAAATCTTTGGATATAAGGTCTCTGGAAGTCTTCCTCCCCCTATACTGGGTTGCAGACCCTGGTATATCAGGCCTCCATGTGGGTGTTGGGGAGTCTGAACTTGGGTCTTCATATTTCTATAGCATGTGATTTTACCAACTGAGCCATCTCTAGCCCCAGGCTCAAAACTTTTTGTTTGATTCTTTAGATTTTTTATTTTTATTATTGCCCTAAGACTACATTGTGATTTGTGTATTTCTATTACAGTTGAGGAGAGCTTTTTCTGGGAGGAAAAGAACAAATGTATTTTAGAGGTGTAATGTCAATAGTTACAAAGATTGTCAGAAATTGCTCCATTGCATTTTATAATAAGCAATAGAAGAGTTATATTTTTGAGATTAGAAATCATTTTTTGCTATTTGATGTGGAAAATAATGTGATTTAATACATTAACAAAATAAAAAGGTAACTTTGGTGATGGCTTCTCTAAGCCAGATTTTAAAAAATATGTCCTGATCAAGGTCAAAAGCCATCTATCTCCCTACCATCTGCAAGGAGAGGTTCAAAGATATATTTTCATTAAAACATTTATGTTCAGTGCTCAGTGTTGCATGCTTAAAGCACATATCACAGTAAGTACTGGTCTCCAAAGCATGCTGAAGAAAGCTGGAGGGCCATACCATTCTCGGCCACACTGGCTGAACATCTTTTAAAATTAGATGCTCCAAGGATGAATTAGGCTGTCCTGGTATGAGCTGAATCTGCCTGTCCCTTGAAGGGTTTTGTTGCAGATCAGAGTGGGAATACTGGCATGGGTTGTCTCAGTATACAGGAGGGCCAGGTAATAAGTGGTGCGTCCATGTGGTTTGTGAAGTTGTCGTATTGATGACGCATCATGGGAGCCACAGACCTTTTACTTACCTGGTCTTCTGAAGTTTTGTTTCTCACTAAATTTTCAGCTAAAGACTTCACTCAGATCTACCACTCAGGCTGGCCTATTTGCTTTGTAAAATCAGTCACTATTGGCGTTTTCTACTGCAGACTTTGGTGACTGTATTTTGTAAGAGGCATGCCTTTCTTTTCCAGGTTCTCAAGTAGGTTGTGAACCTCCAGAAAACTTATTCACAGTTCATCCTTTCTTTTGTGCAGCATGGTAGAATAAAAAAAATATCTGGCTTAAAGATCAAAGAAATGATCCACCTCATAACCTGCCCAGCTCTTTGCCCCCTGCCTCTCCCATGTTTCATCAGGTGCTGTGCACAAAGCTGAGTTCATTATGTTCTGTTTTGAGGCGATTTTTGTTCCTTGATGCTGACTAGTTTAAGACCTACCCGCCTAATGAAAGGTTCTGGAACACAAACTTGCTTAACTAATGTCACACCAGCTCGTCGTCGGTCTTTGTTTCTTGTATTGAAAATCATCTCTGTAAAGCCAAGGGATGAAGAATATTTGATGTAATAGTGTTATTCCTACTGATATCTCCACACTAGATTAGGTTGTCTTCACACTGAAGAATTTCAACTTCAGAGATTCTCTGTGCCTGTGCTTAAGTGACTGCGACTTGCACAAAGCAGCTGTGCACTGTCACTTCAGGTGTCTTGATTATAAACTGAATTTACGAATTACGCACTAGCAACATGCGGGTGTGTTTGTAGTTCCAATGCTTAGGCCCACTGGGTGTTGGATAGTGGTGTGTGCTGTGTGTTTTATCAATCGAAGAAGGAGCAGTTGAAGGACTGGGCTCAGGATTCCCAGTGCTGCACTCTCCAGTTCTACTTTTAGTATTTTTTTGGGGGGTGGGGTGGGGTGTTTAGAGACAGGGTTTTTCTGTAGCTTTGGAAACTGTCCTGGAACTAGCTCTGTAGACCAGGCTGGCCTTGAACTCACAGAGATCCACCTGCCTCTGCCTCCTGAGTGCTGGGATTAAAAGCGTGTGCCATCACCACCGGGCTATACTTTTGGTATTTATAATGCCACAAGGTACTCCACGGTTGGTAGCCACACTTTGTGTATGCCCCTTGCTGGTGAGGAAATGTGCGAGTGCGGGGATCAGAGCTCTAGCCTGGCTTTCTCATCTCAGAGTCCCTGCTTCCTCCACACTGCACTCTGTGCTGGTTGAGTCCTGTGGTAGGTTTCTAATTGGGAAGAGCTACAAACCACAGGAGCAAAATCCAGAGAGACAGAAAGGAGAATATTTGCTAGTATTTCTCTTTCTGGCAGGAAACGGTCATTATGGGCAAAGCAGTAGATTTTAAAATGCCGTTTTTTGATGTTTCTATGCAAGGGATCCATTGTGTTCCCCCTTCCCTTTCCTCCAGGCACCCCTAAATCAGTGTAGATGGGGTGGGTTGGAAGATGCTCTATTTCTCTTATCAAGTGGTTTGTATTGCTGCTGCTGCAAGTTCATGGAAAAATAAAGGTAATTGAAATGGAATTTGCATGGGGATAAGGCTGCTTTTTGATATCTGAATTCTATATCCTGGACATACTATATATTAAAACATGAATTATTCAAGAGTCCCCCACCATGAGTATGTATTGTTTCCAGGCCATTATTGGATGTATTTTCTCTGTAATTCTGTAGATAGAGATTATGTACATTAAAACATTTTTATAATTTTATCAACTCTATACACAATATAGAAGAAAATCCTCTTTGGTAGTAATATTTTCCTGCCTTTTATGGGTATTTATTTGACTTGAGCATTTATATTTATTAATAGTGCAAGAAGACCGTTTTACTATGTCATTTTTGAACATATGCTTTCCAAGCAAAATAAGAGCAGGAACTCTAATACGTTAGACCAGCCTGGTCAATGATAGGTGCCATTTCATGTTTTGATTGGCATTTGTCTTTAGTTTTGATGCTATCTTTTGCTGATTTGCCTCTCACTGTTGGCTGCTAGGGGTCCACAACTGAGGCTTTACCCACCTCCCTGTGCCTTGAGAAAAGTCCAGGTTTCATTTCTAGCCTTGGTGTCCGTTTTTCCTAAGTTCTAATCCTGTATTTTGTAGTTAATGAAAATTTTCATCTGAACAACATGCTTTTACCTGAGACTCATCGTCCCCAGTTTGTAAGCCCCCTCCTTCCCTAGAAGCATTCCCCTCATGGAATTTCTGATTTTCCCCTTAGCATTGCAGTCCTGGTGTGGAATCAGGCAGGCCAGGACCTGAGCAGGGCACCCCCCCTCCCCGTTTGCTTTACATTTATTTGTTTGTTTGTTTCCCCTGGCTACTGCCCTAGTTAGGAGTGTTGTTCTCTTACCCAAATCTTGCTTCATTTTTATACACTGATTGCAGAGAGAAAAGCATATACCCAAACCCAAATCTGATCATTTAACAGCCTCTCATAAAAATGTCTATCAAGAGGGCTGGAGTGATAGCTCAGCATGTGGGAATGCTTGCTGTCCTCCTAATCACCCGAAGGGCTGCACCCAGTACTCTATCTAGTACCTTGTAGAGAGACAAGGAATTGCAGTGACTCATCCAGTGTGTGTTCTAACTCCTTCACGTGTTCGTTTTTCAAGGGACTGAAGCTTTTCGCTGTCACATTAAAGGCAGCAATGCATTGACGGTGGCAGTAAATGTGCGTGACTTGAATGTATTCTCCGGAGGAGGGAATTGTCTTTGGCAGGCTGAAGCAGTTTTTGAATTAGTTTGTAAAGCTGATCATGGCTATGAGGGCGCCCAAGCAGAGGCCATCCAAGCCAGTCACAAATCAACAATGGTGTGTGTGTGTGTTCAGATTTGGGGCCACTTCAGCTCTGGGTAATATTAAACCTCTGTAGTAATTGGGTGGATTTTTCTGCTTTGTCAGTGCTGTTGGTTTTTATAATTAGATAATTACAAGTATGTGATCAGATTTCAGAAATCCACTTATGCTTGCTAATGGTTGCTAAGGCTCTGAGGGGTTTTGGTTTGTTTAATTAAATCACTTCATTAAGGGGTCAAGGTTGGGTGGGGCTGCTGAGGTTACTGGGATCTGGTCTTGTTGAATGAGAGTCTTTCTAGCATTTATGTAGAGAAATGATGATCCTACAAAGATATTTTTGTACTAAAGATATTCCTTTCATACCAGTAAGATTACAGTATTTGTTACTTCCGCCCACCCAAGTCTGCTCAAGACGCACACAAAGTCTTTTGCATTTTGTGGACACAAGGTATTGTGTTCCTATAGTTAAAATTGTTCTCTTAGTTTATTGGAGTAGAATATTTTCTGCATTATGAGAAATGTTAAGACTTGATTTTGTTATTTAAAAATTGTTTTGAAAATTTCTAGATGTTTTTGATTATAGAACTCAGTGAGGCTCACAGTGAGTGGGACAGGTTGATGGGACACATATTTACTAACAGCTGCCAGCATTGCCATTTGACAGTTCCCTTAAAGCTCAATTCCTTTCCTTTATTTCTGCCATTGTTAGCATACCACCTTCCATTCTGCCTGGCAACTCCCTTTCTACTCTTCAGACTGTTGCCTCCATCATTGTAACCCGCTGGAGAATACATGATATATGACAAACAGTGGAAAACTGATGGTGGTGGCCACAGACCCTGAAGGCACTTCTGTGTCCTTATGTTTTAGTTGTTTGTATATTTATTTTGTTTAGTTTTCCTTTAAGATGGGATGGAAGCTAAATCTTACCTTTCCTTTTCCCGTTAAGTGATGCAGGAAGAGGAAATAAGAATTTGTGGAACGATAATGTATTTAGCTGGTTCTTTCTTACCTAAAATATCTAAGAACCACACTGCTTAGTTCCTACCCTATCTCTTCATTTCTTTGATATACATCAGAAATAAGAAGAGCTTGTGGATGACAATACTAAATATTGTAGTAACATAGGAAGCAGGGGCAAGAGTCTGGACCCTCCTAGACAAGAAGCCCCCTACCACACTGCCAAACTCAAAACATATGATATCATATGATGCTTAATGGGAAGAATGGTTTGCATTTACAATATAAGATATCACAAAGGCAGCCTGGGATTTTCTGTTCAATACACTGAACAGAAAACAGCTGTTTAGCAAAGACAGACTAAATGACTTCAGTGTGAGAGAACTCATTGCAGTGTTTCCTTATACTCAGGAGTTTTCTGTTTCTCCAAAAATAGAGGAAGGATTGCAATGTCAACATTTAAGGAAGAAGAACTTCAAATGAACGCTCAAACTAGCATCCATCCAGAAACAAAGAAATGTACTTATGCACCTAGGATTTCAAAAGGCAATTACACTAACATATTCTAAGAAGCATTCCATGTCTGTGTAGTTAGCAGAGCATCAAGGGAGTTTCTAAAATCAATATGTATTTTTTTTAACTGTTTGAAAGCATTTAATGTTAGCAATGAAATATTCTCACAGGCTTTGTCGTTCACAGAACAGGCCTAAATTCTAGCAAAATGATGCATGATAGCATATTTGAACACAGATGGGAAAGCAGAAGGATAAGATATATGCAGACAAAAATATAAGAGCAGGCACTTGGGTTTGTATTACTCTGCACCAGTCAAACAAGATCACAGCAAACTGTCCGGTGCAGCCCAAAAGGCAAGAGCAGAAATGAAGTTGCAGTGAGTCGCTCAGAGACAGCTGCCTGCCTGAGATGAGTGGAGCTGTGAACACGATGGCTCTCACATCATCCCTGTACCAGGTCAGGATTCTATCTCACTTCTTACACTTGGTGTCTGCTGTGGTCAATCTAAAATTCTACAGAAGTAACTGTGCCCCCAAAGGACATGTAGATGAAAGCAACAAGCCTCAGGAAGAGAGATTTCCCACAGAAGTATTTCCTGGGACACGAGCAGAATTTTGAAAAGGAAGATATCATTTGCTGAGTCATGGCTTGTTTTAAGGTGCTTTAGAGACGATCCCAGCACTCTCTTTTATGAATGACAATTTGGCACAAGAGGACTCATCCAATTTTTGAAATGTAAGGACAAATGAATCCTAAATATGTGGTGATTGCCATTCGACAAAGGACTGGGTACTGCAGCAGAACAACAAACTAACATTAGAAAGCGCAGCAGCTTTCCAGATCCAAGGCACAGCATCCAGGTTTTTGAAAAGGGAGATGAACTTACCAGAAGAAATTTTTCTGGGCAATGAGATTCATCATGGATCTTGTTGAGCTAATATTTTCCTCAGTCGGCACAATCTGATCTATTGTTTGTAGAAAATAAATATTTGTAAGCAAGATTTTCAAGTAATATATGCTATGCATGACTGCTTTTAATTTTGTGTTTATTATTTTGCTACAAAGACCATTAAAAGTAATTACAATAACTCACCAGTTCCACTGAGTGAGATCTGCTCTCCATTGTCTCTTAAGATCTGTTTTCTTTTTAGTTGACTCATGATAATGGTCTATATTTATGCAGTATAATGTGAGTTTTCAATATAAACATATAGAATATAATGATCCAACCAATCTGTTGATTCTTGAAGATGATGGGAGGCAGGTTATAAGGATGGACAAAGAGAAAGGACGCTCAAAAATGTGAATAGAAGGCACCACTGTATGTCTATAGCTGCTGTTCACTTGTGGTAGAGTGGTGGGTGGATTAGAACCTTCAGCTACTCCCTTTGAGACAAAGAAGCCCGCTTAGGTTGTCAGCATCTGATTGATGGAGCAAACAGAGAGTGTCTATGCTGACTTTTCACACACTTATGCTGAAGACTGCCTCTTTTCCACTTCCCTATCCTGACATGATAGGGCAGAGTCCAAAGACACGAGAAGAAGGAGTAGCTGAGGTATCTCAGTTTCTGGCATCTGTGAAACAAGTGGTTCAGAAAGAAGATAGCCAGCATACAAAAGTCAGGACTGCTAAAGTAAATTCCCCATTGAACTGAATATTTAGAATCTCACAGTGGTGGTTTGATTTTTCACACGGATGACAGTTTGAGATTGTCTTTATTTTAGTTTGACACAAATTCACACTTAGCCCCAGGCTGTCATCCTATCTCAGCTTCCTGAATATTGGGATTACGGGTATGACCCTTTATACTCAACTACTTTTTTAAAATTTACGTTCTTAGCACCCCCCCCATACATTGACACTCAAATTAATTCTGCCATCATCACTTTGTGAGGTCAGCTTTGAATATAGCTAGAATGTTCTGAAGTATTTCAGGAGGAGCCATGGGGTCACAGTGATTTAGGACTTGGCCGACTTAAGACTCTCTATAATGGAAGTGTCCAGAACCAGGAAGAAAGGAGGTCAAAGTGATCCGTATCTGGTCTGAGAAAGTTTGCTGTGATTACTTCTTTATATGGCTTAATTTTATAGTATTCCACCTTAAAAGCTGCAGAGAGTTTTAATTTGGGAACTTAACTGCATTGTAGTTAGACATGCAAGCTTTTGTTTGTGCGTGGTATTCAACCTCTTACCACAGGAAGGCAATGCTACAGTGATTATCTGTTGAAAAGCTGGATGGCCCATCTTCATGGTTCATCTCGCTATTTAAATATTACAGTTTAGGATATAGAATTTATCCTAAATGTATTTAATTCATGACCATTAAAATGGGGAAAATGTATTCACAAACACTTTCAAATTTCATTTTTAATTTAAGGAATACAACTGCATAGTTATAGTGAAGTTTGAAGATATGCTTAGTTGAATATTTTTGTCTCAACTCTTATGGTTGAGGGCCTTTGATTCTGATCTGTCGTTGGCACAGTCACGGGAATCACGTGCTGTGGCACCACAGAAAGTGTTCTTCAAATACACGGTGTGAATATGTGTCTCCTTAATCAGATGTAATGTAGTGAGATGGATGTAGTGAGAACTGCAGGCTGGGTCCTGGTTGACAGCTACCATGATATGTCAGGAGAGGGTTAAATATCCTACTCACATGCTAAGACAGAAATGGTAGGACAAGCTAACTGTAGATACTTTTGCAAGAAAGGAACCTTGAAGTGTTTGTTTCATTTATATTAGACTTTCTAATTAAGGACTCTGTGGATATTAAAAAAAAAACCTCCAGTTTCTAAATATGGCCGTGGAAGCACACATGTTAATTTCAAATTATAATCTTCAAATGGCCTTATTTCCCTTATCATCTTTCTCTAATATTAATTTTAACATATTTATGAGGAAGTGTCCCTTATCTGCATGTTATTAAATGGAAGCAGTCAGACTTGAACATTAACATTTTTTTTCTGCTGTAGTAAAGCTGTGAAATTAGCATGCCCCCTTACATTTTATGTTAAAAGGACAATTTGTGTTATTGTGAAGATAACAAGGATACTCTTATCCTGATCCCTGTGCTGAAATGAGGTCCTCTATAATTCTCTTAAGTCACCGAGTGTCACATTGTCCCAGCAGCAATTGTGTTTTCGTGAGGTCTTAGAACCACCTGTGACATCAAGTCTGTAATCATTGTTTCACCCACTAAAGGCTGTTTCTCCAAGAGGAGCTCCACACTGTACTCTGTGAGAGATCCCGACTTCTCTGACACAAGGTTGAGCCAGTTTCAAGGAAAGCATGTTCTTGTGTCAATACGCATTATTCCCATAAAGTCATCTGCATTTCCCATCTTTCGTGATTGTCCCTGAATTCTTTCTGCACTGCTGTGCCTCTTGTAGAGGAGCAAGGTGACGCACATTTGTGCTAGTGCTTTCCTGGGAGCTGCCTAAGGCAGCTCTTATTTCGGAGCTCAGCAGAATAAAGTTTCAGCCTATGCGGTTAACACACGCCTCTAATCCCAGCCCTTGGGAGGCAGAGGCGGGTGGATCTCTGTGAGTTCCAGGTGAGCCTGGTCTACATGGTTGATTCTAGGCCATCCTGGGCTATACAGTGAGGCCCTATCCCAATCCACCCCCACCCAACACACACACAAAATCAAGAAAGATGGAAGTTTCACATCTTTTTGTGGTACACACAAACAAAACTATAATTCAGAAAGATTCATCACAGGGCTATTTCTCTTCAAATAAAAATGGATTAATTTGTAGCCCTTGGTTTTAAAGCTATGGGATATTGAAGAAAACATTAGATTCATGCCCAGTGTCGCAGATTTCTCTAGGGATCAGGCAACACAGTGGTCCTTTGCAGGTGCTGGCAACAATGAGGCTTATGTGAGTGGCTGGGCTGCAGGGAACATGCCCAACTCCTACAGGCTGGACGGGCACATGCTATGGGCAGCCATTCAGCTGAGATGAGATGATAAAACATTTGTGATGCGTTTTCTTTTCATTATTTTTTCATGCTTAGGAAATGTATTTTCTTGTTTTGTTGCCAGTCATTTACTATTATGTACTTCTGTAGCTGTGTGCACACGAAAACATTTAAAATGTATTATTTTGTGGTGTGCTTTGAAGTTATTTTTTAAAAATTGAATTGTATTTTCTCCTTCACTGTTGCTGCCTGTGTAGAAATTTCTTTAAGTTTATTATATTTGGATGTTTTATATAGATATTTATTACTATATTTATTTTATGTAGGAGTCTTTTGAGTATGTTTATATTTTCTTTGTTACCAGGATCTTAGGTTTTTTTTTCCTTAGCTACTTCATTTTCTTAGTTACCAGGATCTGAAATGTAGGACTATTAGACACATACATGTTAGTTTTGTGTACCAGTAAAATTATTATTCTTTGTTCTCTGCTAAGTATTTTTTATCTAATTTGCATTAAAACAGTTTTGATTTTATATTTTAAGTTAGTATAATGCCACGTGAGCACATTCTAAACTTGTTATTTCCAATTGATTTTTTATTCTGTAGTATGTGAGCCTTAATGATTAATTTTTTTCCCTACCAAGAAATCTATAACTTCCAAATCACTCAGAACATGTATTATCAGAAATCAATTTTATAAATTGTCTGCTTTGTTTCATTGTATCTTAAAAATGTACCTTATGCTCACTTGTATATTCTGTACCAGCAAATATAATATTTTTGTTATCAGAATTTCATTTTGAGGGCATCAGAACATATACTTTACTGGAAAGACTGTAGTAGGCTGTGTATTGAGGATATAACTGTGGGCTCTGCTGTGTTTTAACAGTATCCTTGTTTGCTTTTCTCCTTTCATACTATGATGTTTCTTAGAAGACTCATGTACGTAGAAAACTCTTGTTGAGTCCACATAAATTTATGAGCTTGAATTTACTTCCCTAGTCATTGAAGAAGCATTTGTGGAGCTTCAGGTTGTTACCAGCTCTGGGTCCTGTACCATAGATTTGTGTGTATGGTCCGAATATTATTGTCATTTCTCTCTTCCTCATAATGCTTGCTAACATTTTCAAAGTCGAGGCTCAGCTTTTGTTGTAAGAGCTGGAGTTGCGACTTTACTGGCTCCCTTTCCACATGGTAGCCATTTACTTGACCAAGAGGAAATCCTCTTTTTAAAGTGAACTATGAGCAGGGCAGCGTGCTGCCCAGGTTTCAGTTGTTGCCATTGTAACATCTTCACCTGCTGGTTATGTGGTTCATTCCATCTGGTGGACAATTTCTGTGAAAATCCATCTTACTTAAACTGAATATAATTAAAAGTCCCCTCACCATCTTACTTAAACTGAATAAAGCATAAAGAGAGTCTATCGGCTGTGAGAAATGCCTCCATTTTCCATGGCCAATCCCTGGACCTCTGACAATGCCATCAGCATCTGGTCTCTCTCCTTTGGTGGACTCTACTTCCATGAGTTGCTTCAGACCTTACACCGCCAGCCTCCTTGTGGTGGAAAACAGTGGACCAATCTAGGTCCAAATCCAGCAGAACAGTGGACCAATCTAGGTCCAAATCCAGCAGAACAGTGGACCAATCTAGGTCCAAATCCAGCAGAACAGTGGACCAATCTAGGTCCAAATCCAGCAGGGAGGAGGAAAAGTATTTGTTTGTTTACCTAAGCATAGTCCCCCAGAGTAGCTATGACATGGGCTGGGTAAGGCTGACTTTCTTGAATTGAGCTGCAACCATTGGGGATTCAGTACTTTGATTTGCTTGGCTCATCCAGGATCTCATTTCCAAAGGCTCACAGACAGGTGCTGAGAATGGCACTGTGAAGACCCCTCACCTAGTGTGTATCCCCACCATCCTTGCTCCCCTTTCGTAGTACATCCCATCTGTAGTACATACACACACAACAACAACCACTTATTTATTCATGTATTTGCCAGGCATTTACTTGGTGCCAATGATGTTGCAGGCCCTGTGCAAAAGAACATGAAAACAAAGATTAAAAAAGATATGTCGGATGCTCTCAGGGAGTTAACAATTCACTATTTATGATTTAGTCTTTGAGTGGACGATACAGCTTAGGAGATGTCAAACTTAACACTGTGTTCCTTTGGGCATGCCACAATAATTTCCCCCAAAAAACAGACTCATGATATTCTGAAGTTTGTGCATGTATCTTATTAAAACGCAGTTTTATTACTTTACACTTGCCAGTTAATATATCTTACTTAGTGACCACTTGTTCAAGCTGAGATATCAGAGCATTCCCAGTCTCTATTGTTCTCCCTGATCCCCATAGGAAGTGTTCTCTGTCAGGTTCCTAGGGAGTCTGGGGATTCTCCTAGCATTCCGTTTGACCCATGTTGTCTCACAGGTCCCGTTTGGTTTATCTTGGCTTCTGTACAAGCGTTGGACAGTGGACAGGGAATTGTCTAACACTTGCCCATTTGGATCTCGTGAATAATGAAAATGTTTGTGCTGTGAATATGGGAGCTGGGTTTTGGTTCTTTATTTTATGTGTAAAAGCGATTTGCTTGTATATATGTCTGTACTACATGCATGCTGGGTGCTTGCTGAGGCCAGAAGATAGCATCAGATCCCCAGGAACTAGAGTTACTGGTGGTTGTGAGCCTTCACATGGGTGCTAAGAACTAAACCCAAGTCCTCTACAAGAGAACTAGGCACTTTTAACTGCTGAGTCATTTCTCCAGTCCTTTCTTCTTCTTTTTAAATAGTACTTTAAAAATAACTTTATATTGACGAATGGTGTAATGGGTTTCATTGTGGGTGTTATTTTCATTGTCAGTTCATATTTGGTTTGTTTGTAAGCATTTATATAATTTTCCCTTCAAGTTCTTATTCATGTTTAATCGAAGATTTGGGGTTACCTCTTCATGGAGTTTTCCTTTTGAAACTGGTCTTTGCTTTTCTATGTTTTCAGGATTTCTCTTTGTATCCCTGGTTGACTTAGAATTCACTCTGTATGTCAGGTTGGCCTCAAACTCAAAGATCTGCTTGCTTCTGCCTCCGAGTTGCTGGGGTTAAAGGCATGTGCCACCACCATCCAGATGAACTGGTCTCATTTTAATATTTGTCATACAGTCATGGCTACAACTTATTATCAGGAGAGGACTTCTGTTTCTGGAAATCAGCTATCCTTAGGATGGCTAGAACTCTGATAGAAAGAAAGCTCCACTCACACACAGGCTGGTCTTTTCTTTCTTTGCAATAAAGCTCAGCCTTTGGTCCTGAGCCTGCTGTAATTGGTAATGAAAATGTAAACTGATGTTCTTGGAAGTGGAGTGTAAGAACCACCATTGGGTGATGACTGGTGCCATCAGCACCACAGCCTACATATGTTATAGTAAAGATGTTCACAAGAGTTCTTGGTAAGTTTGTCATTATCCTATATCATAGGAGACAAATGGAGGCTTTAGGTAAGGGAGTGAACCTGCCAGAATCATATGGTAGACCTAGGCTTCTGACCTCTCAGTCTAAACCAGCTCTTAGTTCAGAAATCACAGAGCTATTTAAAAAAAAAGAAAAAAAAAAAAAAGCCCGAGTTCATAACATGCTACATCTAACACCTCTAGAAAAAGCTGCATATTATACTCATCTGGTAATATTTGATCAGAATTTGTTAATTTCCTCCCATTTTCCCAGTTAGGCAATTTTGTGTAATTTCCTTAATACCATCTGTGATAGGAGCAGACTGTAGATAAGCTATCACACTACCATCAACATCTCTGAGAACCTAAGTAACACATCCTATAGTACACACAGCTTTGTTCATACCCCATGCAGACATGTACATTTTCCACCGTTTAGGACATATCATAATCTGTTTGAAGCATTTATTCAGGCCTGCAATCCTAGGCTGCTCAGGGAGCTTGAGGTAGAAGGATTATAAATTCAAGGCCTATCTAGGATACACAGTATTTGAGGCCAGAGCCTGTTTCAAAATAAGATGCAAAAAGAGAGATGGCCATATTGCTTGGTGGGTAGAGTATGAATTTCCCAGAATGCCGAGGCTACCACACTGTAACAAAACAGAACAAAATCTTTTTATGTATTACAGAAAATTTAAATAGTAAATAAAAACCCAGACTAGAAATTCAAGTTCTACAGAAACCTTATTCTTTACAGGTCACCACTGCTAAGAACAAGGTGTCCATCTATGTCATTGTTTAGTATATACACCTGAATATTCACCACATTTAATTTTCTTTCAGTAGTTGTGAACTCTTTTATTTGTATGAATGTTAACATCTAGTTGACCCTATTAGGTTTCAAACACCAGTATGTACATGAAAAGTATTCTTAAATTCCAAATGTGTTTTTTCTTTAACGTTGGACCAACAAATAGAAATTAAATTGTAGAATCAGATTTTTCATTTACTATGTGTGTTGTTTTCTAATATAGAATGTATTGGTTTAGAGGCTACCAGAATTGTGTGAGAGCATTCTCTCTCTCTCTCTCTCTCTCTCTCTCTCTCTCTCTCTCTCTCTCTCTCTCTCTCTCTCTCTCTCTCTCTCCCTCTCCCTCTCCCTCTCCCTCTCCCTCTCCCTCTCCCTCTCCCTCTCCCTCTCTCCCTCTCCTCCCTCTCCCTCTCCCTCTCCCTCTCCCTCTCCCTCTCCCTCTCCCTCTCCCTCTCCCTCTCCCTCTCCCTCTCCCCCTCCCCTCCCCCTCCCCCTCCCCCTCCCCCTCCCTCTCTCCCTCTCCCCCTACCTTTCCCTCTCCTGTCTCTCTCTATGGCTTTTTGAGACAGGGTTTCTTGTGTAACAGTCCTGGCTGTCTTGAAACTCACTTTGCAGACTAGGTTTGCCTGAGAACTCATTGATGTCCTCCTGCCTCTGTCTCCCCAGTGCTGGGATTAAAGAGTGTGCCACCATGCATTGTCAAGAGCATAGTCTTAAGACAGAAATTGCATTATTCTTTTAATTTTTTCTGTGCTTATATATTATATAAGCATTGTCTCTTTGTAATTTTTTTGTTTAATTATTTTTTTCTGCTGGTTTTAAATGTTGTACATTTACATGATAAAACCATGAGATTTTTTTTTTAACTGTCTCTTTCTCCCTCTGTAAAATTGGAGGCCCTGCCAATTATAATGAAACATAAACATTTGTCTCTGGCTTTTGAATGTAGACATGTTTCTTTGTCTTTAGCGATGGAATGTAATGTAAGGGATGTTACATATTCTGATTGCTGAGTGTAGCAGCCCTGCCTAACATTTGAATTGTATGGAAAGCTTATGACAGCCCTGATGCTACCCAAGCTCTTTTCCACATTCAGGGACTTTGAACTCACACCAGTTCATTAGCTTTTCTGTCGTAGACAAAAATTAATATTCATCATTTAGAATTGTTTTCAATTTATTGCCTTTGATAGAATACGGCTATGGTTTAGTGCCTTTCCTCTTGCTTGATGCAATATTCGCTAATTAGTATTACTTTTTTCTCTAAGTAAGGGTGTTCTTCCTGTTATGGAAGTTCTTTTCTATTTCAGACTATTTGAAACTTATGGGTTGAAATAGACAATGAAAAGCTTATATTGTTTGCTGTCTTTCCAGAAGAGGGTGCTTCAAGAGAGAGCAGGTTTACTGTTCCACTCATTCAAAATTAAAGATGTTGGAATATTCATTATATGGAAAATACAGTTGTAGTTATAATTGCTAGATAATATTGGCATTTAAATCCAAGATGTCCCATTAGCAGAAAACAGAAATTGTGACTGTCTGCCTCTAAAATATGGATGTTATTGTCCTATGAAACAAGGATGAATGCAGATAACATATATGACTCAAATAGAAACCTTAGGAAGAAAAACTTTTAAATTTAATTGAAAAGCCATGCTATTCTAGGTAGATACATAGCTTCCTCTGACTGATGCCATGCATCTGTGGTGTTCATGTATCAGAAAAATCAACAAATTGCTGAGTTTGATGCATTACAGAATATTCTTTTTTTTAGTGATTTATTTTTGTGTGCATTGGTGTTTTGCCTGCCTGTGTGAGGGTGTTGGATCCCCTGAAACTGGAACTACAGACTATTATGAGCTGCTATGTGGGTGCTATGAATTGAACCTGGGTCTTCTGGAAGATCAACCAGTCCTCTTAACTGACGAACCATCTGTTCAGTCCCTGAATTTCTTAACTTTAATAAGACCTGTAAGTAAGCTATTAGGATCTTTAAAAAAAAAAAACAAAAACAAAAAAAAAAACAAAAAAAAAAAAAAACCAAAACCAGCCATTACTGCCCCTGACCATAAGCAAGACAAGTTCCTGCCCTGAGTATGATGGCTGTTGTGGGTTCTTTTACCCAGGATGGGTGATGTGAATGTGAATCACCTTCATCTGTTTAAGATTTTTGATGTTAAGTACTAAAAGCAGAGGAAAGGGAGCTTGGTGTGCCCCTTCCATCTTCACTCACTGACTTTCTTTAGGCTAGTTTTCACACCTCCCACTGTGTTGACTTGAGATCACAGTTCCACCTTCTCCTCTGCTCTCTTTGACTTCTCCAGGCTCACATGCCGTTATGTTGCCTTATTTAGTCTTTTTCCGTGACTCGATGATGTTGCTACTGGCGCACACTTTACTGATCTGTTAATATCACTGCTCCCCCCAAAGATGATGCTTATTTGTCTCTCTCATTCTCTATCTTGCATTGTTTCCTTACATAATGTCCTCTTGTGGAGAGTTAACTCTTAACCAACTATTACCTATTTCAGATCACTCTCCGGAGTTACAACCCAGTATTTATAACTGGTTGCTATTCATTATGCACACCTCATCATCTAGATTAAATAGTTTGGATGACCATGCCATACTTTCCCTTAGATCCATATGACACATTTCCCTTACTGTATTTTACTTAATTTTTTCCTTCTGTTTATTTCAGCAACCCAGAAACCTTTAAATATGTCAGCATTTCAACAAATCCTTTTATTTTAGAACTACCTTTAATGGAAATGGTTCCTCTACTGGATAGATTTGCTATTTATTTAATTACTTAATATTTCATTCAAATTAAATAAAATTGAAAATATCTAATTGTATAACATTTGCTATAATCAACTATTATTATCAAAGGGTTCTTGAGGAAGAATCTCTCTTTATAGCCTTAGCTGTCTTGGAACTTCCTCTGTACACAAGGCTGTCCTTGAACTCACAGAGAATGCCTGCCTCTTGTTCCTAAGTGCTGGGATTAAAGGTGTGTGCCACAACTGCTCAGCAATCTTAGCTATTATTAACAACGTCTTTAATTCTCTTCAGTGGGATGAGTGACAGTTTCTCTATTAAACATGGGAAGATTGAGTTTCTATACAGAAGATACCACTATATGTAGCTTTAGGACTGTATTTTAGAAAAAAATATAAAACTTTTTACAAATATATATGTGTGTAAAAATATGAATCTGTAAAAAGTAAATAATTTGCACATGTGTACACTGGCTTTATAGGTTACAGCAGGTATGGCCCAGTGTCTTCTGTTGCTTTTTTGCTGGCATTTTTTTTTTTTACAAAGCCATTTTTATCATTGTAGTTAGAAGAGTTGTAGTTTTTATTCTTGTTATTTTTCAGGACGCTCAGCATTCCTCTGCTGTTGTGTAAAGTCATTGCAAATCAAAAAGAAATGATTTGCTTACAGCTCAAGTTGTGAGAGGAAGTGTTAATCTTTGGATAGTTGTAGAAACAAGTTGAGAGCAGTGACGAATCCATATACTTTTCTCAGGCATCTCTGAAGCTTTGACTGTTGCATAGAAATTGCCCATCTGTCTGAGCAGCCTTCGTGTTCAGACTTCAGAATGGCTCAGTTGATACCAGCCTCTTTCCCCTCCTCCTCTTGATTTTGATTATGTCCTTCTGATATTTTCTAGGTCAATATAAAAGGTTCAGTAAACCATACGTATCCTAGTGTATGCCCTACCCCACCTGCACATATACACACCAAAACAAGGCACAGTCAAACCGTGGCGCTTTCCTGAAGCAGTTAGTCTTCATAGGTCACCCTTCCGTGGAAACAGATTTTATTCTCCTTTTGATGAATTCTGACTTTTTTGTTACATGGCTGCCACCTCAGTTGTTTAATGATTTACTTTACTTGTTCAGAGAATTGAGTTTTCTGGATCTTATAGCTATAGCTTGTATTGGTGTCAAGGTCAAAATCTTTTAATTTTATTGATGGAACTGGTATTATAACCACAGGGTCTCATGTTGTAAATTTAAATCCTGTCATAGTGCCTAAAAACTGTCATATCTTGGCTTAACGTCCAGCAAATATTTTTATTAAATTTCTTGGATATATCTAGTTTACTTTTCCTTGGGAGAAATATTACAGAATACCACCAAACTCATGATCACAAATAGATTGTTGCCATGGCAACCTGGCAGGGTTCTTTTTTTTTTTTTTTTTGGTTAGAATTTACTTGTTGAAGCAAAACTTATGACATTGGGGCCTTTTCCTGATGGTGAAAACTTTATGTTGTCTCTTAGAGTTGGAATTATGCGCTGGGTCTAAACAGAACTGCTCTGATTTAGAAGCAAGCAGTTCATTTACACCCTTTGCTAATCAGTGGCTCCAATACGATCTTAGGAGACTTATACTTTTTTAGCTACAGGCATTGTTTTTTTCTCATGGGTAGGTAACAGTGAGAGCTGTTAGAGAGTCAAGGTAAAGGGGATCCCATCTCTTTCTCTGGCATCACAGAGCATGGCTGCTTACTCACTGCAGTAGGTCTTAGAGTATTGCTTGGGCTCCCTGAAACTGGTTTCAAAGTTGTAAGTAGGAACATTAATCTCTGCCCTATGGGCTTGCTTTTATTAAATTATTGCTTTTTATTTACAGAAAACACAGTGGTAGTAAATATACAGCATACTGAATTTATGTATCATCTCACTTTCCCTCTATAAGTAACTGTCTTACTTTTGTTAGCAGTTGCTGTGACAAAATATACCAACAAAAGCAACTTACAGTTCAAAGGGGCTATTGTAGTTCACAGTTCCAGCTTACAGCTCATCATTAGGGGAGTCATGGTGGCAGGAAAGTACAGAGGCTATTATAGCAGAGAGGACATTATAGAGGCATCCATAGTCAGAACAGAGAGGATGATCACAGAGGTGTCCATAGTCAGACAAGAGAGGATGATCACAGAAGTGTCCATAGTCAGACAAGAGAGGATGATCACAGAGGTGTCCATAGTCAGACAAGGGAGGATGATCACAGAGGTGTCCATAGTCAGACAAGAGAGGATGATCACAGAGGTGTCCATAGTCAAAGCAGAGAGGATGATCACAGAAATGTCCATAGTCAGAGTAGAGAGGATGATCACAGAGGTATCCACAGTCAGAGTAGACAGATGCCTGCATGCTTCTTCTTCCTCCATTTGTCCATGCTTACACAGGTCAGGATATCCTGCTCAGGGAATGGTACTGTCCACAGCTAAGATGGGGGTCTCAACATCAATTAATTTAATCCAACACTTCCCCACAGACATACCCATAGGCCAACCTTACCTAGACAGTCCTTCATTGAGCCTCTCTTTTTAGCAGATTCCAGAGTGTGTCAAGTTGACAATTAAAACCAACCATATCAATAACAATAAGAGAAAGGCACAGCATTTTCAGTTTACATGTGAAGATGTTTATGGGGTGTGGTGGTTTGAAAGAAAATGGCCCCCAAAGGGAGGTGTGGCTTTGTTGGAAGAAGTGCTCACTGTGGGGGTGAGCTTTGAGGTCTCTGTTCTAAAGCCTCCCTTAGTGTGACAGTCACTTGACTTCCTGTTTCTTCTGAATCAAAGTGTACAACTCTCAGCCCTAGCACCAGGTCTGTCTGCATGCCGCCACACTCCCCACCATGATGATGATGGACTGAACCTCTGAAACTGTAAGCCAGCTCCCCACCCCCAATTAAATGTTTTCGTTTCTTTATACAATTTTCCGTGGTCATGAGGTCTCTTCACAGCAATAGTAAACTTAACTAATACGTGGTGGGTAGCTAAACTGATTTGTCCACATCACAGTTACTCACACAACTTCTGGGGGATGGACTTCCCCAGGAAAAGATCTAGGCATGAAATTAAGAATTGAAGACTTAAAACAGTATTGATGCTAGCTGAAACTGTTACAGTAGGAGTGAAAAGAGCCATGGATACAAACCTTCGGGAGGCTGGTGAGATGTCTCTGGGGCTGATGTGGTTAAAATACTTGCAGAGCAAGTATAGGCATGACTTCAGATTCCCAGCCCATGTAATGCAGGATGGACATGGTTTTCTATCTTTAATTCTACCTAGAAGGTGGGGTCGGGATCCCCAGAGCAAGATTACTAGCGGGATTAATGAAATCTGTGAGTTCTGGGTTTGGTTGAGAGATTGTGCTTCATGTATAAAGAAGAACTATGGAGGATGACTTCTGACATTAGCTTTGGGCTTTTGTGTGCATGTCCACACATGACTTGCACATGAACCCACACTGTGACCACACATGTGTAGACATTCACCATACATGCACAACGCCACCTACACACATTGACAAAGGAACCCAGTAAACCATTGGAACAGGGATGCTGAAGCAAAGCTGAGAAAGAGAAGGTAGCGAAGATGATAGCTGGATATCTAGAGAGATAGCAACACAGCAATGCTATGAGGAGTTCTGCTGTTTAACTGCTGTAGAGGTCACTGAAGATGAGGACTGCCAACTGTTAACTGAGCTGGTTGTAAGGAATCACGGGTTGACCTCTGCTACAGCACCTTAGTGTGATGAATGCTGGGACCTTTGTGAGAAAGTTGACTAGGAGTGGATGAAAAGCCTAAAGTGTTAGTTGGAAGGCCAATGTAGAGTTCCTGCCTTCTCTTAGTGTCTCTTAAAGAGCCTGAGTAGGTGAACCAATGAAAATAAAACATTAACAATGAGTGGGTGAGAGGGTTATTAGCGATGAAGTGAGAGTTCTGAGAAGTTGACAGTAGGGGATTTGGTTGTGAATCCCAGGATAGACGCTTTCCTGGAGTCAGCTGTGGGCTATTCCTTGCTAGGACTGTTCCCTGGGTGTGCTGTTCCCTTTATTTACTGTTCCCCATATGGGCTGTTCCCCATGTGGGCTGGCCAGTTTCCAGGAGGAGTCTCAGTGGGAGGACAGACACTTAGCTCCATGCATGCCTTATGTCACTTAGAGTCCACAGCCCTCTAGTTTTTTTTTTTTTAACTTGCCTTTTGATATTGCCTTAAGTGAGTTTAATAAAGGGCACACTCCTCCCTCTTACTATAAGCAGCCTCCTGAAATCTTAGGTTCACCAAGTGGCCAGTGAATCTGCAAAATAATACAACTCGGAAATGAGGTTGGGGAAGCACATGAACAAACCCTATAACTCACACAGCCGAGGAGTACCTACACAGTCTGAGTCCTTGATTGAATAAGGTGTTCTCTAGGTGGGGAGGGGTGCAATGTTAGGGGAACAAGTGGTACTAACCAGCCTAGGGCTTCATAACATCTTCTCTGTGAGGTTGTAATTGCCATCATAAAACCAAGTGTACCATGCATGCTTCCCTTCTGATTTTTAAGAATAATACAGGGTCCCAAACCAACTTGGAGAGTTGTAGTTTAGAGTCCATCATCAAAGGAAGCCAGGGCAGGAGCTCAAAGGAACCTGGCCAAGATGCAGAGGGCGTTAATTACTGTCCTTCTTTCCTTGGCTTGCTCAGCTTCATTTCTTATACAGCCCAACACCACCTGCCCAGGGGCGGCCCTATTCACAGTGGGCAGAGCTCTCCCACATCAGTCATTAATCAAGAGGATGCCTGCAGACTTGCCCACTCAATTGAGGTTCCTTCCTCCTGGATGATCCCAGCTTTTTCAAGTTTGGGTGATCCCAGCTTTTTCAAGTTGACAAAAACTAGCCAGCACAAGTGATTTTTATTTTGTTTTGATTTGTAGTGGGATTGAACCACAGTCCTCTGACGTATTAAGCATTCCCCTTGCCACTAAGTTACACTTCCAGCCCCATACACTCCTCTTGTGGTACAGACATGATAACAGAGATGGACCTTTATCCATCTGGTGTGAGGTGGTTTGACATTAGTGTTTGGGATCCTCTGTGCTTTTATCTGCAGAGTTTCCCAACTCACGCACCTGTTTTCAATCTTCTATGTTTTCTTTGGTGGTGCCACAGACTAAACCCTTGTGATCTGTACAAGCTAGGAAAGCACTCCACCCCTGATTTATGCATCCACCCTTGAATCTTTTTTCCCCCTTTCATTTAAAAAATTTAATTAATTCTTTTCTTTTTCAAATTATTTATTTTGTTTTCAGTTCATCCTGACTGCAGTTTCCCTGTCCTCCTCTCCTCCTCCCTGTCTGCCTCATCTCCCCTCTCCCCCAGATCCACTTCTTAGCCATTTCCCTTCAGAAGAGCGGGTCTCCCAGGGACATCCACCAAACGTGGTATAACAAGATGCAATAAGACTAGTTACAAACTCTCATACCAAGGCTTGGTGAGGCAATCCAGTAAGAGGAACGGGATACCAAGTGCAGGCAAAAGCATCAGACACCCTCCTCCCAGTCCCACAAAAACACCAAGCTAGCAACCATAACATACATGCAGAGGGCCTAGCTCAGACCCACGCAGGCCCCATGACTGCTGCTTCAATCTCTGTGAGCCCCCATGAGCCCTATTTAGCTGATTCCGTGTTTTCCTAGTGTCCTCAATCCCTCTGCCAGGCATGAATGTTAACTCCTATCCCCAGCTAAGATTGTTTTCTCAGAGGTGGTTATGCGTGGACTTAAGGGTGTTCCTGCCACCACCCCACTTTCCCTGCCTGATGTCTGTATCATTTCCCAGTTCTTTGTGTTGCTTCTTGTTACAGGTTCCTGTTTTAACATGGCCCCTCGGCCCTTGAATGCTCTCAAGTAATGGGCTGCCAATACCTGTTCCTGGCACTTTAAGGGAAGGTTGTAATATGTCATTCTTTTTACTGTATCAGTGCTTTTGTGCAGCATATGTCTACAAAAATTATATTGCCTTGTGCTGA
This sequence comes from Cricetiscus sungorus, assembly GCA_030556225.1. NCBI lineage: Eukaryota > Metazoa > Chordata > Mammalia > Rodentia > Cricetidae > Cricetiscus > Cricetiscus sungorus. The sequence continues at coordinate 14,209,033 of JANBXA010000730.1, forward strand.
GTGATTGGAATGTTGGAGTGCGTTTTTATTAGCAATATATTTGCCCATATAGAGATCATATCTTTTTTAATATGTGACAGTTACAGTAAGTTTAAGATGCAGACATATTGGATTGGTTGTGGGAGGTAGAAATGCCTCCTTTACTACCTACATGTGTGATAATCAAATTCATTTTTCCCCAAGACCAATATTTCTTTCTTTCCATTGTAATTAGGTTCCTCATTCTGCAAGTTAATTATGATAATAAATATTGACTACTTGGCATGTTTTCTCAAGTATGAAGATAAAAGCTTATACTTAATGTGTAAACTCAGCTATACATAGGTCCAGGCATATGGCTGCTCGCGTTGTCTAAGTCATTGGGGCCTTTTGTCATTGCTGTGACAAATGTGCTCAAAGGACTCCCAAGTCAGTTCTTTTTCTGCTCTTTGTAAATAAAAGAGATACATTTTTAAGTTCATGAATTTATAATTTGAGACAATACTCACTTGTACCCTTATTTGAAGGTCTACATATAATCTCAGTTTGCTTAGGTTCCCATGGTCTCTAAACATTTTGTCTAGCATTTTTGGCTAAAAGCCAGCAGCAAATTATATTTTCCATGCAACTCGTAGCTCCTTTCTCCCTTCTTCCAGCATGATCTACAAAATGTACTCATAAGACATCACATTTGAATTGCAAATTTGTATGCAGATATTATCTTACAAGTAGCCGGGAAAGCAACCAAGAGGGAACAATTCTCTAATTTGTTAGCAAGCTGTACACATAATTTGTAACTGATGTTCAACTTGACCAAGCAGTCGTTGATGTTTTGTAGATTTGTAAATAATGGCATCCTTCAGCCTTTCTTTTCTCTTTATTAGCCAACTGTTTACCTATTTTTTCTTTTACTTAAGGCAAAATTTCTTTTGAAGTCAAAGGTGATACAATGTCTGCGGTTCCAGCAACCCTGAGACCACGGCAGGAGTACTGAAGTTGGAGGGCAGCCTGAAGTGTGTCTTATCAATCCAGCTTCCACAAACAAACAACAAAATTGTATTAGCACAACTAGCAATGGCTAGTTTTTAAATAGAGGACTGTATGTATCATTTTATGTTGTGGAAAACTGGCCTGTTATAAAAGATGCAAATAATGCTGGGAGATACTCATTAATTGTGAGTTCTTTTCAGAAATGTTTAGCTGTTGATCAAAGTGTAAGCGTGGTAAATTCTGAGGAATGTCTATGTCTAATTTTTTTGCTCGCTTCTGAATACCAATAGATCCCATCCCTTCAGGCTGGGGAAGGAGAAAGAGATGTTTTGTGTGTGTGGGTTGGTTATGAACGAAATATTCCTCTTGCCATGCTATTTGCTGTCTATATTTGGTAGTGGTAAAACTAAAATCCAGACTTTGGTTTAAAAGAAGTGGCATGAAGGATTGCCCACTGAATGTGACCCTAACAGTGTGCTGATGTGTTATGTTCTTATGTTCAGAAGCCACGCCTGTCCTTGTCAGCCAGTTTTGTGTTTGGATAAGTTAATGTCTTTGCAGGTGGATTCCCTTCACAAGGAACCCTTCTGTGGAGGAACTCTAGGGAGTCTGTAATGTAAGAATGTCCCCTCCGTAGTCTTGGCTGGAGAACTCTGAGCTCTTCCCTTAGCTTCAGAAATGGAACAGAAGCAAAAACAGAAATATAAACACAGAGTTCATATGTAAGTTTTTCTATTATATCAACACCAGCAAATTCAGGTAGCTATGTTTAAATTAATTTGTTTAGTGTTTTTTGGTTTTCGAGACAGGGTTTCTCTGTATTGCTTTGGAGCCTGTCCTGGAACTAGCTCTGTAGACCAGGCTGGCCTCAAACTCATAGAGATCTGCCTGCCTCTGCTTCCCGAGTGTAGGGGTTAAAGGCGTGTGCTATCAACACCCGGCCATTTGTTTAGTTTTTGAGACATGGATTTGCTGTGTGGTCCTGTCTATCCTCATTCATTATTTATTACATAGCCAGGCTGGCCTCAAACTACCTTGCTTAAAATTATTTGATTGTTTTGGGATTATATATAAGGACTCATGTATGCTAGGTGAAAATGTTCTACCACTGGGACACATGCAGCTCCTGTTTTAACAATTTTTAATGAGTGAAAAGGATTGTTAGTAACAGAAGAAAAGCTACAGTAAATGGGGGCATCATTTGTCTTCTTTTTTGGCAGGAAACTTTTATACCCTTTGAGGTTATCTCTCTTTTCATCATAATATAGTTACTTCACTGTGCTTTTTTTCTTTTGTAGCCCTGTGTGTGCGCACACAAACACACGCATTTGCGCATGTGTGTATGTGCACATGTGTTCATGTGTGTGTGGAGGCCCAAATGTTGATATCAAGTGCTTTTCCTCAGTCATTCTCCACTTTATTTATTGAGGCAGGGTCTCTCACTGAACCTGAGATCACCAATTCTGGCTCACCCAGCTAGCCATTGTCCCCAGGGCTTCCATGTCTGCCTAAGGGCTGGGATTATGAAGGCTGCCAAGCCTCCCTAAGCATTTTTGAGGGTTCTGCAGATCCACATTCTGGTCTTCAGCTTGTGTGGTAAATGCTTTACCTTCCCTAGCAATATTTTCAAATGTTCCTGTACAGGAGAGAGGACCTTGCTCTGTCACCAAGGGTTGGGTTCTTTTAGATTTGTGTACTTCATAGTGCTAAATCGTGATTGACACATTCTGTTCTTCATAGACCCACACAGTTCTGGTGACTCAACATCTACCTTGATAGTTTTAGGATTTCCCTGCATTCTCATAGATATATTTCCCTGTATATTCTCTCTCTCTCTCTCTCTGTCTCTCTCTCTGTCTCTCTCTCTGTCTCTCTCTCTCTGTCTCTCTCTCTGCCTCTCTCTGTCTCTCTCTCTCTGTCTCTCTCTCTGTCTCTCTCTGTGTCTCTGTCTCTGTGTCTCTGTCTCTCTGTCTCTCTCTCTGTCTCTCTCTCTTTCTCCATATGTATATTATGGTCCTTACTAAGGAACTCTTTTGTCTAACTGCTGGCCTGGTTTTGCTGTGGATTTCTGCTGTGGACCCTATAAGTAATCCACAACCATTTTCAGAATCCTGGCCACTAGCAATATGATAGTCATAGGCTTTCTATTTTTCTCTCTTTAAGAAAAAACAAAAAACACAAGCAAATAAAAACAACCAACCAAATCAAAAAATTCTTATTTATCTTATAATTTGGGGAAAATATTTCCTTAAGATCTGTAATTTTTTTTTTTTTTGAGACAAATCTCTTGTAGACTTAGAACTCACAATGTAGACTAGGCTGGCCTAGAACTCAAAGCTCATTTTGTCTGCCTCCTGCATGATGAGATTAAAAGTGTGAGCCACTACACCTGGCTACAGCTGTAGTTTTAGTGGAGGTTAGTGGAAAAATTCTTCTCATTTGAATTTGGAGATGAAAAGTTTGATTATCACACATTTAGCAGGCAGCAGACTAAGTCTATAGTCAACAAAAGAGAGGTTCGTGCCATTTGCCAGCTCCTGAATTAGGTGAATACCACAGAGATTAACATAAATAGTGTCTCAGTATTCACATTTTTATTGATTAGTTATTACTACAGACAAATTTCTAAAAGAGATTTTGTCCAGGTATCCCAGGAGTTGATAGAGTACAGAACATCAGTCATAACTCTTACACTTAGAAATTGACATTGTGTGAAAACTCGGGCAAACACTTTGTATGGCAAATGTTAAATAAAATAAATTTGAAATGTAAGACAATGAAAAAATACTTGCTTTTAAGAGATATTGACAGGAGTAGTCTGATGATTTGTGGGTATTAGATTTTTTGGAAAGTGCTAGCATGTGCCAGAAGCAAGATTTTATTATTCTCCTTTATTAAGCTGTTGAGGGAGATGCAGAGGGGAGGTTGAGAAAGGGTGAGCCAGGGAGAGAACACACTTTGCTTTTGAGTCAGGATCCTGGGAGACTGGAAATTTATCTCAGTGTTGGTGACATCCACAGTCTACCCGAATGACCCTGTGACTCTTGGAGCGCTCCAGGGGTGCTGACTTTAGGAATCCCAAGCAAGGTGCTTTCTTTGCTCTGTGTCTGCTGCGTCTGCTGTATCTGCAACCTAAGCCAGATGCAGAAGTGCTGTGGCTCCCGCCTGTTGGGAAATCTTAATCTAACCACTGAGGTAGCTGATCCTCAGCCTGTGACAGTCCTGTGTGCTCCTGCCCTTGGTGCTGGCGCTGAGGAAGAACTTTTGGGTGACACCAAATGCACTCACCCAAGAATTTGTTTCTGAGGAATTCATGGAGTCTTTTTTTCCTCCCCAAGTCATGTTTTCCTTTACTGTTTCTCATTGCTTTGCTCTTTTAACTACTTTGGATGTGCTAGGCTTAAACATTTGATTTTTGGAATGTAAATGCATTCTGTCATTTTCACGTCAGCTATGGAAGCCGGACTGTTGGAGGTTGCACATAGGTCACAGTTGTCATGGGTCCTGAAACCTGGACTTGGCTGTGGATTTTGTTTATGACTCAATTGTGTGTATAGTCGGGGACATACATTTTAACAGTGTGACAAGCAGGGATGCTGGTAGGTTTCTGTGACTGCTGTAGGTTGAAGTAGAAAAATGGTCTTGGGCTTTTGATGGTGTAGGTGTGGCAACCAGATTTTCGTTCGATCTCACAAAAGAAGCAAGTGCCATTAAGGGGCCTGCTGGGCAGAATAGTTGAAGTTAGGAACTTAAATTCCAGTTTGAGGCCTTTACGATTAATGTGTAGGTGTATATAGTGAGAGTTCCAGCTACTGGAAGAACAAAGAGGCCTTCCTGTGGTGCTGGTGTGGTGAGGAGGAAGGCATGATGACACATTTAACACAGTTGCAACCCAGTTTAGATAGTTAGGACTCCAGGTTCTTGTGTATTCAGAGTTAGGTCCTAAGGTAAAGAATGGCAGGAGGGGACAGGGCAGGACATTGTGGTGGTAATGATAACATCACACGCCAGTGCTGCAGGTATGCTCAGCCCTTTGTGGGTTCTTAGCTTTACAGTTTCTGCAACCTTACTTAGTCTATATAGGAAGGCACATGACTTGCTAAAAATGACAGCTGACCTTGATATGTGTCCCAGGCTAGCCTAGAGCTCCTGTCCACTTGCTTCTGCCTCCCAAGGGCTGGAATCACAGGTCTGTGCCACTACCAGTGACTTAGTTTCATACATTCTTCAGGAGTGAATTTGCAGTGAGGTTTGGTATAGAGAGGTCCAATAGAGAAAGTATTGACAGTCTCGAGAATCTGCACTCATTCTTCCTTTTGGGTCCAGAAATCAGTGCTCATTTTCATTAGATAGTTAACAATGGACACAAACCAGATTGATTTATGATATTTTTCTTAGTAGCATTTGTTGATTGTTTAGCAATTTTAGTCATGAATACAATTTTTACCATTTTCCTCATAACATATGTTGGAACAGACGTCTCGTCTGCTAGAAGCAGTATTAAAAATGCTTACATAACAATAATGGTGATTCAGAGATCATCTGCAGCCAATCACGGAGTTCAGCCACTGTACTTCATTTATCTTCATCTATCTGAAGTTCTTTGGGAAAAAAAAGATGCTGAAAATAAAATAAGGTAAAAACAAAAACGAACCACATGTAGCTCCCCCCCCCCACACACACACACTGAGATTTGGGATTTCTGCATTGTGTTGTATTCAGTTTCCATTGCTTGGTCTGCAAAACTGGATGTACTTGCTCTGCATCTTGCAGAAATATCTTTTAGGTAGTTGACTTTGTAGGCATCGTACAAACGTAGCACACTGCTACGTGCACTCACACACTGCTTCCTTCTCACTTTCTCCTTGCACACGACGGGTTGACATTCGGAAGCAGCCTTGTCTGCCGATGCTAGAGCCCTTTTGTGGTTTGACTCAACTGTTGAGTAGGAGCTGTGTCTCTAGAGCAGTGGTTCTCACCCTTCCTAATGCTGTGACCTCTTAATGACATTTTAATGCAGTTCCTTATGTTGTGGTGATCCCTAACCGTAAAGTTATTTTCATTGCTGCTTTATAGTTATAATTTAACTACTGTTATGAATCATGGTGAAATGTTTGATATTCAACTCCTGTGACAGGGCCATTGCACGCCCAGGTGGGTTGCAAACCACAGGTTGAGAACCTCTGTTCTAGAGCATTCTGTTGACCATGTCATGATGGAACCTCTCCTCCTGCTGTAGGAACAAAGGACCACCTGTGTTCAGGAGTCAAAGCCTTTTCCTTCTATAATGCTTAAGCCCAGGATGTGAGCAGCATGTATTAACTTCAACATTAGTCTTTGTAGGTGGTCTTTTCTGTCTTTTCTTTTTCTTTCTTTCTTCTTTTCTTTTCTTTCTTTTCTTTTTTTTTTTCTTTTTTTTTTTTTTGAGTATTTACTACTTACTAGGCTATGCTCTCGTTTTGGGGGATACAGAGATAACAATGGCATAATTCCTCACCTTGAAGGTACTCAGCTTTTGTAGAGAGGAGCACCTGTTTGAAATAGAATCATTGCGGTGTGCCGTCATCGGCTTACAATCACAATTTTCCCATTCATGCAACCAGCGTGAGCAAAGCAGGCACCATCCTTGGGAGCAAGTGCAGCAGTTCGTGGAAAGGTCCTCACCAGTATCTGACACCTAGGAGGCTGACAAAAAAGCAGCCACTTTTACTCCTAACAACAGGCTTCATAGAGACTAAAGAGAAAAGTATTCTGCAGGCTGGGCCAGGGCTGCAGCTCAGCTATCCTGAGTCCAGTGAGGCCTATTGTACCATTGTGCCATTCCACCCACACGCTGCCATAAATTAATTATGAAATGTGCTTTCTTGTGACTTGCCGACGCTGTGAGCACCTACCCCCCAGGACAGGTGATATGCTTCTAAACCCGTGGATGTCTGTAGAGTGAACAAAATCACAGGGCAAATTGGTGGCTATGGAAACATGCCTGTGGAATGGCAGTGTGACTGTGGAATGGCAGTGTGACTGTAGTCTCTATAAGTATAATGGGGGTCTCTATAAGTAAAAGACCCAAAGGTTCGAGGAGTGCACCCTTCTGTTGATACTGCTCTACTAGCTGTCTTTCCCTGAAGTCTTTGTTTTGATGTGGTAGCTTGACCAATTGCAGGCTCAACTGTGGTGTGTGGTTAGATATTGTAATGCCTAATAAATGCACAAGCAGTAGAGACAAGGCCACCAGGGGTCAGTTTAATACCAGTTTAAGCAGTGAGCATAGTAGCTTTTACTTCTTTGTAAAGCACAGGGAGAATAGGAAATCACACACACACACACACACACACACACACACACACACACACACACACGTACACACGTACACGCGCGCACATGCACCATGCACGCAAGCACGCACGTACACACGCACCACGCACGTGCACACACTTTTCAAATTCCAACCTACACCAGAAGATTGTTTAAAAAAAAAAAAAAGTAGAGAGATAACTTCAGCAAATTTTCCTGACTGATGATGACAATGGGAGAGGATGAACTGTAGCATGCAAAACTATAGCATGATTCTGACGTGGTGGTCCACTACTTTGAGCTAAACTTACTTCTCACAGTTTGTATTGATGTATGCTAGAAGAATCTGGAAATATGATATGCATTTATTTGACCTTAGCTACTAGGTAGGCTTTGTAGACTACTTTATGTCCCTTTCCCCTCTAACTGGTTGCAAAGATAAACTGCTACTAGCTATAGTTTGCATGTGAAATGTCACTATCTCATAGTTTATATATGAGACTGGACATGAAACGATTACTACTGGCTACTAATCTTCATGAGAAATAGCCTCAGTTACTACATATATTCCCTTGTTATCTTTGTGGGTTTTCATGGCCTTTTCTTTGCAACCTAGATGTATGGGCTTGGCATTTGTGAGACCAGGATCTCAAATACTAAAAATTAAGTGTGTGCTGGACTGGAGAATTATTCGTGTAGTTACTTGCTGATGATAAGCTCTTTCATCAGATAAATATTGCCTTGATGCCTTGGTGTACTTTTTCCCAGACCAGTAGCTTATTACTGTTGCTGCATACTTTTTAGGGGGGGGGGCTTATATATTGAACACCGCATCCATCCAAAGATGGACCCAAAGTATTTGGGGAAAAATTGTCAAGAAACCTTTTCTTGATAATCCCTAACAATACAACGGCAACTGACATCACATATATACTGTATCTGCTATCATAAGTAATCTAGAAGTGATTTAAAGTGGGGGGGGGATGAACAAAGATCAAATGTAGGCACTGTGCCACTCATATAAAGGATGTGAGCATCCATGGAGTGTAACTTATCTTTTATCATAACCAAGGAAAACCATAACCACAACTGTCTGTCTTCAACTCCATCAGAGGCCTCAGAAGGATTGAGTTATAAACTCAGTTCTAGAGTTGAGTTTATATTCAGAGACATTTTGCTGCCTGGACAGTCACCCAAAGTTTCTCTATAACATTGGGGCATCCACCTTTAGCTTATAGCTCAAGAGTGTCCAGCAGACTTCTCAGAGGAGCAGCAAATTTGAAACTTTCCTGCCTGTGTTGGCAGTTTATCAGTCATATTTCTGTGTCCTGCAGAATGTTGGCAGACTCTTCCATGGAGCAGGAACCCTGAAGGACTGTCCCATCTTGTTTTCACAAGTTCAGCAGTCACTTTCCTGTGGGCCCTGCATGTCCATTTTGTATAGCATATAGTCAAGGCAAGAGCACTTTCTTGCCCAAATGGCTCGTCTTGCCATGTTGAAGGCAAATCCTTAATGAGTTTCTTTGATGCCCATCTCCTTCCCTGAGGGAATTGGTGTTGCTGGGAGCAGTTGTGTCTCATTATCATGAAAAACCCTGATAAGCCATTTTAAATGCGATTCTAAAGTTCTTTGAAAGGTTTTGAAGAATACCTATCCATTTGGAAATACATTTCTGCATATCTAGAAAACCTAATGTAACTGTGTTTGACTATTATAGGTGACTATCTATAATCTGTATTTAAATATACATGACATTTTTAAATGACCTGTATAAATACAATACCTATACAAGAGTAGAAATGTGCCTATAACTAAGTTGACCTTAAATTTGTGTCAAGAAACCAAAATCCATACCAATGTAAAGTGTTCGTTCCTGAATCATCCTGTGTTAGAAATTCTCTGTGCCTTTGGATTAGCATTTCTGAAAAAACGGAAGCCTGGTCTATACACAGACAAAGGAACAGATTGAGTCGTTAGTTATCAGCACTCTCTCCCCAACTGGTTCACTTTCGCACTGCCTGTGTCCGTGATGAGGCATTTTAGGGTTTATAGGCCACTCAATAAAATTTAGATGTGTTTGACTGGTTGAAGGGACTGTGTACTTGAAGTAGTGAAAAATCTTGAGTTATACAATTTCGAAAAGTCACAGAGTTGCTTTCAATTATGTAAAATAATTTAGCTTTTTTCTTTTTAAATGCATGAAACAAATGTGCACATTTGGAGAATGGAGTCCATAGCGTTCAGCAACAGTGGCTTGAAGCAAAACCCCAGAATAAAACATTGGGTTGATTGTCAGTATACCCACATCAGTGTTTTTTATTACACAGTTCATTCTTTCTATAAAAGTCAGGCATTGTGAGAAGTCCAGATGTGAAGTTTAAAATAATAAAGCCAGAGAAAGAATACATCAGAGATTTGTTGTAAAACCCAGTTATTATGGAAGTAATTAACTATGGGAATCATGGTATGTTCTTTGACAATAACCTTGAAACTTCATTTTTGTGTCTAATGACTCATAGTATCCATAAAAAAGAAAGGGGAAAATATGCTTCCAGCCAGGATATGAAGAAATTTTGGAGTTTCTCTATTTTCTGACTTGCACACATAGGAGTATTTTAATGTGGTATTGTGAGCTGAAGACAATCATGGTACTATTGGGGGGAGGTTTAACTGTAAAACTTTTTTATAACAAAGTAATATAAGTGAGCAAGTATTCTTACTTCACAATGTAAAATTATATTAAAAATAAATAAAAAAAAGACACTTGAGAAAAGTGAATGAAACCAATGGTAGAGTTTTGAAAAAAATTAACATGGCTGGCCCATCAACTCCATTGAGGAGTGGGGAGGAAGGGGGAAGGAATCTGGCTCAAGTGATTAAGTTAAATGAAACTGGGAATGTTACTACTTATTTTAAATGGAAGAGATTATAGAAGGATCATGTGAACTGACCTTTTGTCAAGAAATTATGTACCTGGCTGCAACTGATGAACTTCCAGAATCAAACAAAAAATATGTACTTTTGCTAAACTTGAAAACTTGAAGAATAGTTGATGTGGAGATTTATTCTGTAGAGGACATCTACCAACTAAGAAAGACTCAAATTAGATAGCTTGGCGGTTAAACTGTGTCAGACATTTAAAGAATGGACAGAAATTATAAAACCTTCCCCCAGTAATTAAAGAGCAGGAAATACTTCGAGCACACTCTAGGAAGTCAGACAGCATCACCTGGGGAACCAAAGCCAGACAAGACCACTACAGGAAAAGAACACTATGACTCTTTTGACATTACCACCATGTGACATATGTCCTCATCAGGGTACTATCAAGGCAGATTTAAGAGCATAGTAAAGAGGATTCATGCCATGGTGAAATGGGATTTATCCCTGGAATGCAAGGCTGGCTCAACCTGTTAAAATCATTGCAGCAAGCCACATTAACAGAGTAAAGGGGGGAAATCACGAGATTAATTGAATCCATGCAGAAAAAGCATTTTGTAAAACCTGGTATTTCATGAGCTAGGGATATTACGAAACTACCTTAGCATAGGAAAAGCCATGTGTGGAAAGCCCAAGTATCAGAACTGAATGCTCAAAGACTGTTGACCTCTGTAACATGCTTGTTCTTGCCACTTCTGCTCAGCATAGCCCTTGACAGTTTAGCAACATTAGGTAAGACCAAGACTTAAGAGGTGTCTACATTGGAAATAAGGAAGAAAAATAATTTCTATCCACAAACTGTATAGCCTATGTAGAAAATCCCCATCTTTTCCATGTGAACCTGGCAGGGTTTAGAGTAGCCAAAATTGATAAACCACAGCCAAGTGAGTTTCACATGCCTGTAATCCAACATCCTGGAGGCAGAGGAGCTCGGGGCCAGTCTGAGCTACACAGCAAGATCTTTTCACCAAAAAAGTGTAAAAGTCATTTAGAGACCAAACGCATGGTGGCATTTGTCAGAGGCTGGGGGTGGTTGGGGAGCAGATGGGAGTTATTGTTTAAAGTACCAAGGCTCAGCTTTTCAATGCTGAACTGTAAGGAGGGATGGTATTGAAGGCTGCTCTGTGTTGTGAGTGTTCTTATTACCGCTGAACTGTATGCTTATATTGAGGCAGTAAATTTCTGTCCTGCATATCTTATCACACTAGAACATTTTGGAAAAGATCAAGTTGCAACCTAGAAGGACTTCTGAAGCAGCTGTACTTTGGTGAATGAGTTACTTTGAAATAAATTCACAGCATTAAGAATAAATTTCAGTCCATGGAGTCTACACCTTAAACATGTTTAGTAACTTTCTGTGAGTAAAGCAAGCATCTGGTTTATTAAGAATCAAGAGGAGTATAAAAAAATATAAATAAAAAAATCAAGAGGAAAGGGGATGATAAGGGTTTATTCTATACTAAAGTTAATGCTTATATTTATAATATTAAATGATCCAATTAAGAGTTTTTGAGAGAAATCCATCAGTTTGAGTTCATTCTTTCTTGAAATGACTGTGCTTGGCTTTCTGTAGCTGTGTTCCCAGCATGTCTGTGGATCTTGGGGGTGAGCTTAGAAGAGTGAGTTCCCCAAAGACACAGAAGAATAAATGTGGCTGAGTATTCAGGGCTTATCCTGTATCATGGAAGGAAGTCATAAATTGCATAGAAGTGGATTCTTAGTCTCATTTGTCTACAAGTATTTATCTTCTGCTCTTCAGTTTCCTAATCAATGATATAAGAATATAATATTAATATCATGATATGAAGAGGGTTAAGTTTATTCTTGTACCTTGGAAGCCACTATATTGAGATGTTTGTATTTGCTATCATGCCTTTTTTGGTATCTATTGAGTCTAGTGAAGAATCTTGAAAGAATGCTATTCTGTTTGAAGTCTATTTAAAAACAAAAAGGAACAGGGTTGTTTCTGAAGTAGGTGGACCTAACCCTTGGCCTCAAAGGGTGAGATCTAGGTTGGTGGGACAGTGGATTATGTGGGTTTATGCATATTCAGAGGGATGGACAAAGGGGCAGTTTTATTTATTAACATTAAATACATGATTGTTGGAGCTTAGTGATCCTGATGTCATATTGAGGTCTTACAACTTTATACCTTTTCATTTTTTTTACATATAACTTTTCAGTTCTTCACATTAACCAAGTCACAATGTTAATGGTGATGTAAACTAAAATCCAGACCATTTTGTTAATGGTGGTACCTTGATAAATTGACACTTGGATAAAATATGTAGAAAACATCGTAGAAGCAGAAGCTTACCAAAGCCTAAAGATGCCTGTCAGTTTATAAAAACATACCCAGGAATCTTGAATGTGTGAGGCTTACCTTCTTAGAAAGGCTAGAAGCAGTTCTATAGCATAAAGATAAAGGTTCTAGGAATAGAAGAATCTTTAAAAGATGAGCTGGATGCAGAATTTGAGATGACTAAAAGTGTCCTTTCAGTTCATGAAGCCTTGCCCAGCATCCTCACAAGCCTAATGTTCAAGCACACACTAGCATCCTCACATGCCCAAGGTGCAAGCATGTGCTAGCATCCTCACATGTCCAAGGTGCAAGCATGTGCTAGCATCCTCTCATGTCCAAGGAGCAAGCACACAATAGCATCCTCACATGCCCAAGGTACAGTTTCTCTTTCTGAGTTCCAGTCTGGCATGACTATCTTAATGTGAGAATGATCCAAAACCATTTGTCTGAGGGTTTGTAGGCATGGCCTGGATAGTGGATTTAATTTTTGTGTTTTTAACTTAAAGAGATTTTTTGTAGGTAGAGAATAGAAGAGGAAGAATTCCATGTTAGGGTTCATACACATAAAAGCTCACTTCTCTACTAAGATCTGTTTTACCAGAAACAGTTGGTTGGTGTTTGAGAAGTACTCTAAGTACATTTGAATGAAAATTTGAAAATGTCTCCCCTGAGTACTATTTGTATGACACAACCTGGATTTGCTTATGAACTGAGAATAATAATAAAACAACAAACTCCATTATTTTCTTGCTTTATAATTAGGCCAAGAATATAGATTTGCAGATGTTTTATCATCTGATAAATAAAAATTTAATTCATTGTCTTTAATTTATATATTAACACCTGGCTATTTGTTTTGTAGGTTACCTAGTCAGTATTTATATGATAGCTCATCTCTTTTTGGCACAGCTATCTCTACAGTTTTGTATTCAGCCCATGCAAATTTATTTTAATGCTGCTCTATTTCATCTTTAATCAGGCAGGCAAAAATTCTAATAAAAAGTTTCAAAGTGGATATTTTATGGCTCAGTACTGAATATATACTCTATAACTTTGGAGAGAACCATTTGTCAGGTTCATAAAATGACATATAACCTCCCCCCCCATAAATAAAAGTTCTCTGGAAGATTTAATGAAAGAGAACTAAGATGCTGTGGAATAGGAAAGAAAAATATTATTTTTTGAGTTTGTATTTTCATATGGAATTATACTTCTTTCTGTGTTTTCAGTTGAAAAAAGACCTTTCTCTTTTCTGTTTCAAAGACTTTAACATTATAATGTTTTCCTTAAATTATTAGTAGGATTTGATGTCACAATAATCAAATTCTAGCCTGGAGGTGGTGGTGCTCACCTAGTACTCGGGAGTCAGATGCACACGGATCTCTGTGAGTTCAAGATCAGCCTGGTCTACAAGAGCTAGTTCGAGGACAGCCTCCAAAGCTACAGAGAAACCCTGACTCAATACAAACAAACGAACAAACTAATAATCAAATTCATTTACAGACGTTAGCCAGTTTATAGTAGATGGCATGTAAGTAATTTATAACAATGCACTTAGTGATGCAAAGAAAATATTTAGAAGAAACTGTTTTAGTTTGGGAACACAGAGGATGGTACTTTTGGTTCTCTTTGTGTGGTTCTGACATGGCCTTTTAACGGGCCAATTAAGGTGAGTATGTAATTGTCTTATAGAGAAAATAAAATGGAGTAGAAATATAGAACACATCTTTCCCAGTTATGCTACTTCTCTGTCCTGGCACCAAGAACTGCTCAGTCAATTAGTGACCATAATCTTTGATATATGGTGAAGACAAAATTTACTATATGACTAGCTACTCCTCATACTGGGTCACCTTAATATCTATGAGAGACCTGGCCTTTCCTGAACAGAAAGGAGTGGGTTGGGGGATGGGAATAGAGGGAAGTTGGGGGTGGTACTGGGAGAGGATGGAGGGGAAATTGCAGCTGGGGTATTAAAAAAGAAAAAGAATGGATTACAACAGAGCTGGTGAGTCACCACAGGTCTCTCTTGAAATCAGATTTTTAGCAAATAGAAGTGACAAGGTGAGGTGTCTTGAACCCATGATCCAAATTTAGGATTCTAAGGTGGTAAGTCAGTTACATATGGTTTTAAAATGAAATGATAGCCAATGTGTGGACCTTAAGTGTTAAAAATATGATGAATTAGCTCATACAGAATAGATTCTTAAACTTATTGTTTGGGAGAAAAATCCATGAAGTCTTTAGCTAGAAGATTGTCAACATCGGGGGATGAGACTAATGCTTGTTTGCTTTCATGTAATTCTACTTACAAGTCAGATACCATGGGAGTATTTTCTACTGGTCCTTTGTCCATGTAGCTTCCTTCTAGGCCAGGGAAAAGTAGGCCAAGTGACGAACTCATTTATTGTGAGGCGTGTTGATCACAGCATGCTTCTGACATGTGTTCCTCCTGCTGGTTTGCTGACTTCCCAGCGATGTTTCATGTTTATGGATTGTCATCTACTGACACATGAATATCCCAAGGACTATCATCCCTGAAAGATCCTCTGTAGTCTGCATCTTGTCTCTTTCTGCTGCCTCGTACTTCGTGGAATGATTTAAAAAGATAAATAAAATATGTCGAACAGAAACTGCGCTGGAGGAGTTTTCAAGAGGAGCTTGATGCCGTTCACAAGCGCAGAGAGCCCACATGGCCATCTCACCAGTCATATCACTCGTGTGCAACTTTAAAAGTCATTTCCCCCCAATTCAAAATCAGCAGTTAGAAATGGATCTTAAACATCTAACCTTAAAATTCATTCTATAGGCATCACAGAGTTGGGATAATTTAATAATGGAGTTCATGTAATGTTGTATCATAAGTGATTACTTACACTTTTAAAATGGCCCCTGATAGCTGAATGATATTAAAAGGTACCAGTTAGTGCCTTGGCCTCAGGAGTTTAAGAATGTCTCAAAGTTTAGACAGAGATGCCTGCTTGCTGTTTCTACACAGTGATTATGAACCATTACAGTATAGTGCAGAGACTATAAAATTTAAAAGGCTCTTCTTGGGAAGGCATGGTATATTTATATATCTGTATAGAATTTATACACACATACACACACACACACACACACACACACACACACACACACACACAATCACACACACACAATTATAATTCTATGTGTTGAATTCAGGGCAAGTACTCTATCACTGAGTTGTATCACCAGTTCAATTTTGTTGAGATGACAGAATAAAAATATATTGCCCAAATGCAGAAAATTATCATATTTCATCAACTTTGAGATACGGATTTTCTCTTTTTACATACAAATTTGATTTCTTGACTTTGTATGTGTTTGTGCACTTGTGAGTGCAGGGTGTCTGTGGAAGCCAGCAGAGATCCTGATAGTTATGAGCCGCCTAACGTGGGTGCTGGGTGTCTTTGCACTAACTGCAGACCTGTCTGTCTAGCCCCAGGTGATGAGGTTTTAATGTTTTATTTTGTCTGATGTATGTTTTATGTCAGGGCCATGTTATAGTTTCATTGGCATGGTTTCTTAGCAGAGCTGACGGAACCTGCTATGTGCTTTACTGAGTGGTGTTTGTAGAGGGCCAGTGAGCATCTCTGCTGCAGTCACTCACTGAGGTCACACGGATCTGGTTTACATTGAATTCTCTGTGCCACTTACTCTCCTGTGACATCATGGCATTTTCTGTTTTCTTTCAGGCCCAGATTTCTCAGTTGCATTGTTTTCATAATCTACCATCCTTTACTTTCTGACTTTACCCTTTGAAATACTTAAGTCCCTTAAAAATTAATGGAGATCTTGTTAGTTTTCTCTTCAAAAATGTCTTTGAATTATGTGTGTTTTGTGCCATCCTGTGGGGCATGCGCCACTGCCATGACAGGGTGAGTGTTGGAAGTACAGTCTGTCCTGCTTCTGGCTGTGGCGCAAGCTAGCATTCTCCCTACGTCTCTGAACTCATACCCCAATTCTCTACGGTAGAGGTGGTAATTCATCTTAGCAGGCCCAGAGGTGTGTCTGTCTCCTTGCAGAATGCTTGTCACATTGTTGGCATCTAATAAACATAAATGTTTTTAATCTCAGTGTCCTCATCCATAAAATGGACTTTACTCACAACATATACATGATTGGTACCTTGGTGTATGATTATTTATGTAATGGTTGCAAGAAAATGTTTCAAGCAGCTTGCCTTTGAAGCACTGTGCCTTAAGGCTGCTGCTTCCTCTTCCTTCCCTGCCTTTGGAACACATCGGGCCTTTCATTAGCTGTTTCTAATTGAATTAGGTTTTCTCCATTAATTTAAAATTAATAACTAATTACATGTACCTGTCTGCATGTCCCTGAAGCATGGCAGTTCATTGTTGTGTGGGGGATGTCAGAGGCCAACTGTGGCCTCCACGTATATATATATACCCCACCCCAGCATGTCCATGTACACATGAACAGTTGCACACATACCTGTGTACATGAGAATGAAGTAAGCTTTACGGGTTAATATACAGTAGACTAAAATGCATTTGTCTTCTCCCAGCGTGTATACTAAGCCTGCATGTTCTCAAACCTGTATGTAGGCTATAAAGTTAAAAGAGATACTTTGTTGTGCCTTGACACTGTGGTCTTTTGGCTAGAACTTGGAAATGGAAACCTTGATCTGTTGGGTTTGCAGGCATCTTATATCCAAGGAATTAGCTTGGCTTGAAATAGTTTGGTAGTAAATGATTAGTTATGTAGTAATATACTTATTTAAAATGGTTTACTGTCTTTCATTTGTTGCATTTAATATATGAATTAGTTATTAATAAAATTTCTTTCCTGGAGACTAAAAAAAGTGTTCAACCTTACTTTTGGATTTGATCATGCATTTGGAAGGAGTTGGTATTTTCCTTTGAGAATGAAAAAATAAAGTTTTTAGTGGGAGTATAGACCCATATAAAAGAATTCAGTTTTCTAGTTCCATCATTTGTGGATGAATCTAAGACATTCTGAAGGTCAGAGAACAGACAAGAGTGTCAGTTCCTAGTGAGCTAAAATCCAGAGGTCCAGAGTTCAATTCCCAGCAACCACATGGTGCTCACAACCATCTGTGATGAGATCTGGTGACCCCTTCTGGCATGCAGGCATACATGCAGGCAGAACATTGTATACATATTAAAAATAAATCTTTTTGCATAAAATACAAATAAATAAATTTTAAAAAGATTCTTCAAGGGATATAAACTTGGGCCCACACATTTATTTCTGTTTTGTTTTGTGGAGATGCATCATTTAACACAGTAATTCTATGAGGTTTTGTTAAGAGTGTACCATGGTCCAGATAGGTGTTGAATATCAGAGGTTAATATGTCATAGTGGATAGACAAGTGGACTCATAGCATAGATACTTTGTCACCCAGAGCAACTGGCAGAATCAGGAAGTCCACAGGAATATCTGTAGCTGAAAGGAAGAACGGCTGGCTGAACTGGGTAATTAACTATTTCTCTGTTTCTTCAATTGAAACAACAACAACTAAAAAAATAATGATAAGATCCAACTCAGAAGGATTCAGTTAAAATATGGCAATATGCCCAGAAATGTGTCTGGCACAAATTAATAGATAATTAATAATTGTTAGTTCAATAGAGAAAAAAATAACACATCCCTGGACTCTAGCAGTATTAGGTGTTAAAATTGGACTGCTTATGCACTATGGAATTATTCTGGTTCACATATGCCTATGTTTGCTTTGAAATCCCATGTAATCCCCAGTGGTAATCCAAGAAGAAAACAGACACACACACCCTCCCTCCCAATACACACCTCTTCATCTACTCTCATATTTTAACTATTGTCTTGTCCTGCAGAATAAAAATCTGTATAAAGTTGTTGCTTAGCACATGGAACATTTTCATACTTAGATGCCTATCATAATCACAGAAGTACATGGAAAGCTTTCAAAGGCAGCAGAATTACATTATTGAAGGAAATGGTGTACACAGAAATGCATCTATCAGGGTTGCATTCCAAAAGTTTTTTATTTTTATTTTTAATATTCCATTTCTGCATAGCCTGATGCTGTTTGTTTGGCGGTGGGTCTGGGGGATGGACATGGCAGGTGACCATTTATTCACTGAGCTACAGCCTTAGCCCAGGAGTGTGATTCCTAGAGATTTATTTTAACAGGAATGAAGCTGAGTCATGCCACAGAATGTGGTGTGTACAGGGCATACACTGCCATTGTGCTATTTTATAGGACACCTAGTGTTTTTTTTTTTTTTTAATTTAATTTTGCTGTTGTTGTTGAGACAGGGTTTACTATATTGTCTAGGCTGCCTAGACAATGTGGTCTTTTGGCCTGGAACTTCCAGAGATCTGCCTGGCTCTGCCTCCCCAGTGCTGTGATTAAAGGTGGGTGACACCAGCCCTGGCTGAGTACTGAGTGTTGAAATGACCCTTTCCTGTTTGGAAGGGAGTAAGCGCTACCTCTTCCCGGACAATGGTAAAGGGATCCAACTTGTTTTAGTCTCTGTTGCTCAGTTACTCATGCTGCATGTTATAGGAGCAGGGTGTTACCACTTGTGACAGCCACTGATTTATGGAGGGTCTTGCTAAGTGAGTCAGGCTAGCCTCAAGCTTCTGCTCTTTCTGCCTCAGTTTGCCCAGTGCTGGGATTACAGGCTGTGCCACCTGCCCAGCTAATTGTGTGTTTAGACTTTCTGTTATCATTAGGTAAATGGGTAACATGGCCATTTTATACATAATTGTATATATATGCATAGTTTATGTTGGTGATATTTCTATACTTAATGAATGTCATCCATTGTAAATTGTTATGGCGTACCTATAAGGAAGTATACTTATTTCCTGACATAAATTATCAAACCTTAAAATTCGATGACTATAAAGTAGCATTAAAACAGCAGTAGGATTCATTAAATTTAAATTGCTTTTAAGTACATTTTCAACCTTAGATATAATCTTGAATTGCAATAGAAATGTCAAATAACATAAAATTCAAAACACTTCTCTAGTTCCACATTGAGCCTACAGAGTATTAAATATTAAACATTAATTTATTTCATGCTACAGGGAGGTCACAATGATTCAGTGTTTAGTGAAAAAAGATCCGGTTACTTGATGGTTTCTACATTCTGTAACAACTGTGTTTATTTACCACTGATTAACAGGGTTTGCTCTAGTGGTACATATTTCAATATTATTAAGCCATGTATGAAAATACTTATTTTATACGTGTTATCTGAAATTGGTAACTTAGAAAATTAAAAAAAAATTTCACCCCTTTTAGAAAATATATTTTTTTTAAATGAAGGAAATAATGCAGTCATGACAATCATTAAACAGAGGTTGAGTCATACCCGGTAAGTTTAAGAAAGGTAGTGAAATCTTGCTGTGAATTAATCTGGAAAGAAAAACTGCCTTATATAGGTGAAATGAGTTTTTGCACAGAATTAGAACTTTTAGACTTCATGTATTTCTTTATATTTTAGAGACAATGAGGTTATACATTTATATTTATATTTGTATATTTCTTTATATCATTACTATCTGTATGAGATAGTGTACTTTGGTTTAAACATGTAAATGGATTTAATGATCATCCCTGTTTAGCAGTGTTCCTTAAATTGTGCCTGGCAGTTAGCAGACATCATGGGTGTACCTTGTGTTAGTGTATGTGGTGTGGGGAACAGTCCTGTGGTTGGAGACAGAAGTAAAACAGGCAGACCATCACAGTCTATTGAAATTCAGTGCTGGGGATGGGCCAGTGGTGCAGGCCTGGTGACGATTTGCTCAGTGTGTGTCCCAATCAGAAAATGACATCCATGGAAGGCACTTTTTGTTTGTCATTTACTTGTAAATTCACAAAGACAGAGACTCTTATTTGAAGTCGTTCAGCTTCTTTTCTTTATCAGGAAAAAAGTATTCTCCCTTGTGTCATGTTCATCTTGTCTCAACAACCCTACATAACAGCTCTCCTCCCTAGCCCAACAGCAGTCCTCATTTTCAGCCCCCATATCCTCTTCCCAACAGGCCTGTGTTGATTCCATCCATTGCTTTCATTTGTGTTCATATCTGTATCAAACTCCCAAATTATACTTAGGGTTTAGTCATGAAAGCCATGTTTTGAGTCTCAATGTATTCATTCTGTATTTTAATTAATGAGTTAATGACAGAGTCTCTGTAGCACAGGCTGGCCTCAAACTCAGTTCCCTCAGTGTCTTGAGTGCTAGGATTACAGGCTTGAACCACCTCTCCTGCTGTGTGCTTATCATAAAAAGAGCTGAAATTAGTTTGCTTTATGTTTTCATTTTAATTTATCAATCCATTAAAGTTAATAACATTGGAACGTGGCGCCCTTTAAATGTTTGATTTAGGAGAGTTGTAGTGACAGTCTAACATGCCCTCCTCATCTTCCAAAGTTGTACAGCAAATTAACTTATTTCCTTGTTTTGTTTGAGAGAATTCTAGATGCATCAGAGGTGTCTTAGGAAATGGAGTTTAGTCTGCCTTCTGAGTGGTGTCCTAGTTCATGGTGTCGTGGAGATGCCCCAGTGCTGGTGTGACTGTGGGCTGCATTTGCCATATTCAGTGCACTATATAAACATAATGGTGCCTTCTGTCTTCCTGTGAACCTATCTTTCAAGTCTGGTGAAGATTTGCTGTTGTGAAATCACGTTTCTCTGAGGATGTGCAAACTTCCAAATCTTCACACCTGGCTCCTGTGGAAATCATCTGTGCTGAGCACTGCGGCTTCCAATGCACTAAGAATCATATTCTGGGTTCATTTGTTTTTTTAAGGTTGATACGGTATGACAACTAAATTTGTCAAGTGTAAGTTGAAGATGTGAGTATTGGACTATGAAAATGAAGTTTCTGAGGAGCCACAGTCATCACAAAGTGAGAAAAATTGGATAGTGTTCCAAGTGAGTGTGAGACAACAGCTTAGAATTAGCAGCAGGGCGGAGGAAGGCATGAACATGTCGCTTTGAATTTTAGTTTTCATAATAAGATTTTTGAGACACTTCTGAAGGTGTCTAACAGGAGAAGAGGAAAAAGGAATGCATTTGAATTTATTCTGCAAGTTCTTAGAATTAGGAATGAACTCAAGAATCTTATTTGCTACAGATAACTTGAAGACTGCCTGGGGAAAATGCTCACAGCATACAAGAGACAAGATTTAATGTTAAAAGAACAAGTTTACCTTTCTCGCAGTGTGTGTGTGTGTGTGTGTGTGTGTGTGTGTGTGTGTGTGTGTGTGTGAGTAGTAGTAGTAGTAGTAGTAGTAGTAGTAGTAGCTTGTAAGCTCATAGAACATTCCATTTCTTTAAGAAACAGTTCATGCAGTGAAAGGCTATACAGTAGGCAATGTTTTAACTGCTAAGCAAAACAAATTTGGGAAATGCCTAAGTGTTTAAGCACTTACTTTCATATACATAGTTTCTTTTCTTTTCTCTTTCTTCCTTTTTTTCTTTCTTTTTAAGGAGAAAGAGGAGTTCTATTTTGTATATGGCTACAGTTTTGTCATGATGTGGCCTGATTATTAAATATAATTTTTTTTGAGCCAAGTTTTTTCTCTGTAGCTTTGGCTGACCTGGAACTTGCTTTTTAGACCAGGCTAGCCTCGGATGCACAGAGATCACCTGCCTCTGCCTCCTGGGATCAAAGGCGTGCCACCTGTCTAAATTAAATTTTTAATGGAGGTTATTTTTGGAAACATTTTGTTCCAGAAATTAAAACATAAAATACCCCAACAACAACTATGTCAGGCCATTTTCTTAAATTAAGACCTAGAATACTTAATAGTTTGGGGGTTAATTGTGTCTTTTCTGTGTTTTTTATACAGAATTGGATTATACTACCATTGTCCCTATTTTATCACTCTCTAGTCTCTTTGTCTTGTTCATGGTTTTATTTGGACTTTGGAAAAGCAGCTCAAAGCAGCAGAAGTCAGAGATGCATGGTTCACCCAGGGGTGTGCCAGACAGGCTCATATCCAGTCTAGACAGGCTCACACCTAGGCCACACAGGCTCACATGGGCTTTCAGAGTCTGGTCACAAGCTCTACCTTTATGGAAGTCCAGGGCCGGAACCCTTTGTGAAGGCCAGAGCAGATTTTGGTCAGACCTGCTTGCATACTGAACATAGCAGATGCGGGAAGAAGTGATATACATTCGTTTTTGTTGCAGTATCATGCATAAAATGTATCTTTTTGTGACACTAGACATACACCAAGACTGAACAGATTTATATGTGCTAGTGTTTCCAGAATTACTTTTTTTTAAATATCATCTCTATTTGGATATGTTTTGAGTTAGCAATAAAAGCAAATTTGAGATGTTATAACATGATTTAAAAATCTAGAAACCCTGTCATAGATCAGTATTTGTTTTGTGAAACTTTTTTTTTTTTTTTTTTTGCATTATATTGTATAAAGGGCATGTTTTCATTGTGTTGTTTCAGTATGTACTCAGGACCATTATGGACCAAATTGTTAAATGATTGATTTCCATCTCTTGTGCGCCAGCCCTGTTTTGTCTTTTAATGGTGTGAAACAACTTGCCCCTAACACCTCACCAGCGACTCCTCTTCCTTCAACCCCTGACTGCCAGCTCCTCTCAAAGCAAAGCCTTGCCCATGTACTGTTTGAGTTGAGATGCTGGCCTTTGGGTTTCACCGCTGGATGGGAGAGCTCTTGGCAGAGGACAGATAAGCCAGCAAGGGTGTGTTCTCATCCCTCTTGAGCTACTGACGTGCCGTGTCTCCTCATGCCACTTGCCCAGTTTAGACAGCAGCTGGCCAGGTTCTGTTAGTCCCCATATGCTTTTAGAAAGATGACAAAACATAATAAAAAAGCAAACAAAAAGCCAAAACCATAACCCAAACAAAAACCCACAAAAATTGCAACTCACTAGCAGGATTAGTTTTGTGTGATGGTAGTAGATAGCTCTTGGCTAGAAGTGAAAGTGCTACTGCAGTATCTGTTTTCTTCCAGAAGTATTTTTCCAAGCAAAAGGTCATGCGTTTTATCAAAGAAATGAAAGCTGAGTTTTAACCGTTATTTTGCCTGTAACACATAAAGCTTGAAATCTGGACCAGAGATATTTCTTCCCAAGCTGCACAAGTACTTTGAAATGCCATTTCCTGCTTGAGACTAGCATAGGGCAATTTGTTATACAGAGCAGGTCATTTCTCAGTGTGGTTCCTCTGGGCTTTGGTGTGAAGTCATCTAACACAGCTGATGGCTTGAGTAGCAACTTGCATTCTGATCAGGAGCCACCTGAGTTTACAACTGTCACCTTCAGGCCCAATGAGGAACTTGTTCACAAAACACCATTTGGTCTCTTAATCGATTGAGTAGTGCAGTGTGTGATCTTTGTAATTTAATATTTATATGTAGTCAAAAGACATGCTGCTATTTTCTGTGAAAAGAAAAAGGTTTGGATAAAAAAATAATAAATCTAGATATGTTTGCTCCCATATGAGAACAGTGTAAATATTGGAATCAGGGACCTCAGGCTTGACTTTCCTCTAAAACATGTTATGAAGCATTTTCCCTGTATTTCAGGTACATATCTTTAAAATGAAGATGCTAAATCCAGCAGCTTTGTGGGACTAATATCATATTAAATAAAATCATAGGTTCACTATTAATCTTCATGACAGGACACCAACAGGTGATATTTTTCTTGCATTTGATATAATTCACTTATGAATATTGAGCTTCATGCTTTGCTGGGCATAGTGTGTGTGTCTGTGTCTGTGTGTGTGTGTGTGTGTGTGTGTGTGTGTGTGTGTGTGTGTGTGTGTGTGTGTGTGTCTGTGTGTCTGTGTGTGATGCAGAGTATAAACATCAACCTTTCAAGTTATATACTGGACTTTTGTACTTAGTCTGATGACCCTGATTTGGATGGAAGCTTTTTCTGCTTTAACAAGAGCCCAGACTACTTGAATAGGATGGGACTGTCCCTCAGGTGAATGTATATTTCTGTTCCGCATAAATCTCACTTACCTGGCTAGAGCAGTTCCACACCATCTCATTTTCATGACATACTTTATATCATCTGTGTTCAATACAGTATATAAAATGTCCTGTGTTCTTTTAACTTCTGTAAGCTTTTATGTGTGTATATGCCATTTGGAATATCCTTTTAATGTCATATTTTTAATGTAGATAGAGTTTGTCATTTTTGAAGGTTAAGTATTTATGAGCTAAATAAGCACACTTTGGGGGTGAACTGCATGTCTTAGAGATGAGGGGGCCTGTTTCTTTTGCTGACTCAGTGGTGCCTTTTCAAGTCCACAGCTCACTAATTGCAGTCTTGGTTTGGGTTTTTACTGATATGTTCATTTGGAGCCTACTACTCTGACATTTGTACTTTGCTGCATGCCAACATCAAGAAGATAGTCTTATAAAAATGAAATAGCAGCACCTACTCTGATCCCCACCTGTACTCATGCCCTGGTAAGTGGCATATCTTGATTTGTTGTCTTCTTATAATACATGCTCTTTTAGTTATTGGGAAAATAAATCTTTTGTTTTCAAATCACGTTTCTCTCCCTAGTCAGAATAGTTCATTAATATTAATGCTCTGAGTTGAATGAGAATTCTAAACCACTGTGTAATTCATCCTGGGCACAGGTGGTGACACGTTCTTAAGAAGGTGAAGGTCCTAAGTCCCTTAGGTTATTATGTGGAGACCTCCTCTAATTATGTAGCCATTTGGTATCTGCATAGCTAAAAAGATTGCTCTTCAATTTAGTCTGGTCCCTTACTTATATTTGATGCATCGCCAAGTTATCTTGTCATTGGTGAAGCCAGGCTTCCATCTCCTTTCTCATTTGTGTAATAAATTGGTAAAACGGTGGCTTGCCTGTCACCCCCCCCCCCACACTGTTTAGGTTTGTTCTTTGCTACCATTTCTGGCTTCATAATCTCTGGGTTGCTTTCTCTTTTTTCCATGCCCAACTAGTGGTTGATAATTGTGACCTGGATCTTCCAGACTCCATGGCCACAGGCTTTGTTGGAGGCAAATCTTTGTCCTAAATATGAATCTTATAACTGGGCATAATGGGATAATCTGGAAAATAGCTGCCCATTCTTTTTCCCCTCCTGTTTCTGTCTCTCCCTCTCTCTTCCCCTCACTCCTTCCTTCCCTTGTGAAATGGGTCCAATAATGCGTTCATTAAATAGGCCTTTGGAATGTATAACTTTCCATGTGCAAATCTGTTACAGGCTCATTTACAAAAATCCATGACCTATGAAATAATTTAGGGAAGTGAGTGCAGGCAACCAGGAGGATATATTCTAGTTTACATGAAAAGTGTTTCTGAAACTTGGAAGAGGTTTTAGTTAGTAGTAGTAGTAGTAGTAGTAGTAGTAGTAGTAGTAGTTGTCGTCGTTGTCGTCGTCGTAGTAGTAGTAGTAATAATAATAATAATGCCAATGTCAAACATATATGTCCCATAGTGTGGTATGGCTGCAGTCAATGAATTTTGGATGAAAAGATAAATTGCTATTCTTTGGAAATGAGATACATACTTCAGCCTTAGCAAAAGCCACTGTGTCATGCATGGATCTGTCTTAAATTAAACTCAGCAAAGCAAAATTGTGCCTCTGGGATGGTAATGGTTCACTTGGTGCCAAGAACTTTAACCTCACATTACCTCACAGGCAGCAGTCCCCAGCAATGTCTCACTCTGTTTCCACACACAGGAACTATGACTGGTTTCTCATTGCATTATGCTAACTAGGAGACTTTGTGTTGAGCATTTTAGAAACCAACCCCGGCTAGCTTCAAATCAATGGAAAGTAGTATATGCCAGACTCAAAACATTGTATAGGACCAAAAGGATTCCCTTAGCCCAAATCTGTGGGTCAGCTGCATTCTCCCAAATGCTGTTTACCTGAGACAATTTTCCCAGAGTCTTTTCTCTATTTCTCTATACAATTTATTTATTCTAGCATGTTCTGAAATACCATTGTTTCTGTTTTTATCCTTACTTTCAAACTTTATTCTTGTTTGTAGATGAAACTAGAAGGAAAAAGAAAGGTATATGCTGCCAAATTCCATCACCAACTTTACAGAGTCTGGCTTCTGGGTGGGTTTGATCAGAAAGGAGTGTATGAAAATGAGAAACGTTCGTGATGTCCATAAGGCAGGCTGCCACACGGAGATGAACACACTGTCTGTCCCAATAGCAGAACTGAAAAAATCTGAACCTTCAGCATTTTGAAAATCCTCATGGTATCATTTTTTCTATGTGTTCAGAATTTTTCAGGAATAACGGGAGACACAGTCCATATAAACTCAATTCCTGATAGTACTGGGGCTTTCTCCCATATAGAAAATGGTTAGGACTACGCAGTAAAAAAAAGATTTGGGTGTTTACGGTAGGCAGCTGAAAACACTGGAAAACTCCATGAGAGCAATAGTAGGAGTGCTTCTTGTCCTTTCTCTGTGGTACTAGAATGTACAAAGCAAAATGAATGATGATAGGCCTTCGGAGGATCGTCTCTCAGGCTGTGTATTTTATGTCTGCTGCTACACACCCACACTGCATCTTCCCCTGTCAAAGTGAATTAGTGTGGGCCATGTCATGAGCAGCACTGAAACCATTTTGCCTTTCATCATAATGCCTTTCGAAACAGCATATGAAATGATTATGGAATATACCATCGATGCTTTCAGTTTTCTGTTTTGCATGCATCACACCCTATTTATAAGGTAGCATTATCCAAAACAAATGGGGAAAGTGATCTGGAAGATGAAAGCTCTTTTTCAGTTTCACCAGCAAAAGCCTCATCGCGTCCAGTGGCTCCAGTCTGCATTTCAGGATTTAAAGATTCGAGTGTGTAGAATAGTCTGGAGACACTATTGAAGCTGAGCTGCTCAGGAGAGCAAAAGGTGCAGTGGGCTGCATGTAGATACACACGGATCCCGGAAAGGGTTGAATCAAAGGGGACTGCACTCTGTGACAGTGTTCCCAGGTGTAAGAAGATGATAATGAAATACTTCTTTTGTAACATTTAAATCAAATTAGTCCCGACTGTTTTAATAGGATTCTTTCCTTCCTTTCTTTCTTTTATCAATATCAACCCTGGCCCTAAACCAAAGGGCTAGGCAGCACTTGTCACAATGAATCGTGTGTGTTGCTGTGACTTCCTGCCTGCTTGTGAGTGCAGAGTCTGAGGTTGCTCCTGGTGATTGGGTTGCTCCTGGTGATGGATTGAATTTCAACTGGCTTTCAGATTAGATTGGGATCTGATTGGTTGGCCTTTTGCATGCACCTTTAACAAAAGTATATATCTCCATGGAAGAAAAAAAATTAAAATACAGGTGTACATATTACTTAGTTTTAAAGAAAAGTTTACAAAATCTAACGGGCTTCTTTATCAGTCCACAATTGTTGTGTCATTGTTTTTCTTACAGTGTTGCAGGTAAAACAATGAGGGGGCATGTACATATGATCAGGACTCAAGATTTGCATTGACTCAAACCAGCTATATCAGAACATGGATGCCATGATCTAACGGAGGTTTAAATGCCCTTTTGTTTCTATGTATTCATTTGAGAAAGCCTAGAAATTTCTTCATTTACTACCAGTATGAATACTAAAAATTTAGTGGCATTAAAAATAAAGTCAGTTTGGGGGCTGCATATATTGTCAAGAATGTTGGGTACCCTTCCAGAGGATGTGGGTTTAGTTCCCATCACCTACATGATGGCTCTCACCTGTTAACACCAGCTCCAGGGGACCCAGCATCCACTTCTGACCTCTGTATGCATTAGGCACACACTTGGTACACACACATACATGGAGGCAAAACACTCAAGACACATTCAATTCAATCAGGAAATCTAAAAGAAGCAGCGATTTGCCTGGCATCAATCAGGGGTGGGGTGGGGTGGGGGAATGTGTCTTCAGAGATAAAATGTCTTAGACCACTTTAAAGATCTTTAGTTACATGGTGCCCCAGAAAAGTTGGGAATCAGTCTACCCTAAGACTCAGCAATACCCCCTTTGGGCATTTACCCAAAGGATACACACTAACACCAGAAGGACATTTGTTCAATTATGTTCATAGTGGTATTAGTCATAATAGCCAGAACCTGGAAACAACCTAGATGTCCCTCAACCAAGGAAAGGATAAAGAAAATGTGATACATGTACACAATGGAGTGGCAAAAAAACAATGACAATATGATATCTACAGGCAAATGGACAGAACTAGAAAACAAACAAACAAACAAACAAACCATCCTGAGAGAGATAGCCCAGACCCAGAAAGACAAATATAACATGTACTCACTCAGTAAGTCAATATTAGAGATAAAGCAAAGGCAACCAGCCTACAGGTCACAACCCCAGGGAACCTAGGTAACAAAGGGGGCCCTGAGAGAGACATACATGGATCCACCTAGGAATGGGGAAAAAGATAAGATTTCCTGAGTAAATAGGGAGCCTGGTGGCAGGACGTGGGGAGGATGGGGGTGTAGAATGGGAGAGAAGAGGAGTGGGGATGTTCACTCAATAAATGTTCAGCTCAATAAATTTAAAAAACTTTAATTAATTACTCTTTGGAGTGTATGCATACATGTGTATAAATTTGTGTGTACATACATACACACACACACACACACACACACACACACACACACACACACACACACACACACACACATCTGTGTGGGAGTACAGGAGGATATGTCTGCATGTGTGTATGGAAACCAGAGTACAGCTTTGGGTTTTGCGCCTCAGGAATGCCACCTACTCTTATTTTTTCAGGAAGCGAGTCTTAGTGGCCTATTTGGTCAACCAGCAGGCTAGCCTGGCTAGCCAGCAAACTCTGGGGATTCCCTGCTATGCTTCCCTGTGCTATGGTCACAAGTGTGTGCCTCTGTGGCCGGCTTTTTCTGTGTCTCTTGTGGCTTAATTTCAGGTCATTTGCTTGTATGACAAGTTGTTTACCAAGGCAGCCATCCCTCCATCTGTGATCACAGACATCTCATTTGTGTGTGTGTGTGTGTGTGTGTGTGTGTGTGTTTTACTTTTGCTAACATCATCTTTAAACTTAAAAAAAAAATAGCGTGGAAAGTAATGTTTTGATGCAGCATTTTCTTACATATGTATCCGTTTACTCTGTTCTTTCTCTAACCTTCCCTTACTCAACTGCCTTCACCTTTGACCCTGGACTCCCTCTGGTCTCTGGACTTCCTTCTCCCAAGTAGCTTCCCTACTTCTGCTTTCATGTTAGTGTGTTCTTGTGCTAGTAACATTCTCTGAAGAGTGAGGAGAGCCTTCCTATAGCTGAGACTTGAGGAGTGTAACTGGTTCTCGGGTGACTAGAGGGTAACCGAGGGCCTGAGCAGACACAGGGCACAAAAGATGGGGACTAAGTATCTGTGTCCTTAAATAGGTTCCATTCCAGAAACAAAAACAAGCATGTAAACAAATAACCGTGACTGGCTAAGAAATGTGCAGCAGCAGACGTTTATAAGATGCCGAAGTAGATGACAGGATTGCCATTTTATTTCATGGCAGCGAGGAAATTGTCCTAGAAGAGGTCATTTTGTTGGACATGGAAATAGCATGGACCAGAATAGTTTTCTATGGACTGAGATTGTGATGGGGCTGTGGCTGGAGTTCTTCCAGACATTACAAGGACATAATAAAAACTAATTTCTTGGATGAAAATAATTTTTTTTTTCTGTGAGTGTGCATGCTTATATTAAAAGATTGCATTCATACACAGTTGGTAAAGTCGGGGATGTTGTTGTGTTTATGTGACAGCCTCCCTGGTTTATAGGTTTTTTTTTCCTCAACACATTAACTTTATGGCTTTGGTCATGAGGTAGTGGCAACTGAAGCCAAAGGGGGAGACGGGAGGATTAGCCCAGCAGAGTGGAGGGATAGAGGAACACAGTAGAGAGCCTGAGGTCCTGGTCCCAGCCCTTGTTGCCCTTGTCCCTTACTTGCTTTTGTTTTCAGGTCCTGCCTGTCTGTTAGCTTTCTGTTGCTATAACAAATACCCCCAGACAATGTTTATAAAGAGAAAGACTGTCTTTGTTTCAGAGTTTGGAGACTTCAGTTCATAATCAGTTGGCCTCATTAGTTTCTTCTTCTTCTTCTTCTCCTTCTCCTTCTTCTCCTTCTTCGTTATTTTATTGTGTGTATGTGCATGTGTGCGCATCTGGATGTTAGGAACAGCTTGGTGGAGTTGTTTCTCTCCTTCTGTCTTATGGTCCTAGAGATGGACCTCAGGTTGTTAGACGAGGTGGCAAGGGTCTTCTCCTGCTGAGTCATATTATGGACTGGACTCACTGTTTGTAGGTCTTGAAGAGACAATGCACGATGGAGGCAAAACTGCTCACTCCATGGCTGCTAAGGAGCAAAGAGAGGAAGAGGAAGGATACAGGCTCTCACAACCCATAGCACCCTAACATCCCCAAGTAGACTGCATTTCCCCTTTTCCCTACTTCACATTAGTGTGCCACAAACCCAGGACACTTTTCAGAGGCACACATATCCAGCTATGACAAGCCTTTCCTCTAGCCTGCACAGTGGTGTCTTCTGTCATAATGTGATATTTTATACCTTACTTCCATTCCAGTATCATAGCAAAAAAAAAAAAAAAAAAAAAACCCCAAAACAAAAACAAAAAAAGTGTAGCTATTAGAACTTACACTCATTAAATTAAATAGGAAATTCCAGCCCGCCATCAAGCTACTGAGTGGCCGTGGCTGCTGCTCTGGATCCCACAGCTGTAGTGTGAGGTGGGCACACTCAGGATGTCTGAGCCCCCTGAGGCACACAAGCTCTCTTTCCCACAATTCTTCCTATTTAAGAGCTCCCATAGACATGGGGTGGGCCTCATTATATGGCTAGAAGACAGCATTTTCCTCACTTTTTAGTAGAAACTGAGAACAATTCTTCAGTTACGGTGGACTGGAAGGGTCCACTGTAACAGAACAGAAATCAATGAGCGCACTACTCAGGACACTGCGGCTAATGGCTGAAGCCAGGTTCAAGCACGTCTCCTTTTGGGCCCCAGCCTCATATGTAGGGCAGGTCTGCTGGGAAGGTGCTTGTGGCTTTTTGTTTTTCCTTTCCAACCTAAGTTGTTCAAAAGACCTACTATATTGGCACTGAGAAATTATCTGGGGGTGGTGGTGGTAGTGCACACCTTTAATCCCAGAGGCAAGGCAGGTGAATCTTTGTGAGTTCAAGGCCAGCCTGATCTACAAAGCAAGATTTAGGACAGCCAGGGCTCTTACACAGAGAAACCCTGTCTCAAAAAACAAAACAGAACAAAACAAAACAAAAATTAGAGATTGAATGGAAAGAAAAAAATGGCTGTGTTATGAGATGTTCCTTGCGCCTGTTCATTCTGCTTTTCCTTGATAAACTGGAATGACATCCCAGGTTTTCCATAAGGGTTTTGCTTCTGCTGAAGGGAACCACATAAAACATCTTGTAGTTTTTAAATCATGTAGTTACGAAGGCTTATTACGTACATTTCCATTGATTCATGTCATTTCGTATTCTGTTATATATTTTTATGGCACGCCATGGCTTACCATGTTAGCTACTGAGCAGTTCTTATCATGCAGCTTAATGCAATATTTTCTTATGTGAAATATCTTAAGATTACTAAAATTAGCAATGCACAGTGACATGGGCTGCCAGTGACTGTGGCCATGTGACTGTGGCCATGAGAGCCGGAGTGCTTTTCCCGATCGTATATGTGCTTTAAGGGGCCTGCTGCCATCTCTTTCTGCTTCATTATAATTCATGCTGCATCCAGTGTTACTGGAAAACTAATGAAAACGCTGGGGCTACAAGGCTTTATTTTACTGTTGAGAATTCTCAGTGGTTACAGTGTTATGTACCACCTAATTCTCTTGATGTTGCTTTTTTTAAAAATAGTGATTTTTATTTTCAGTGTAGTGATCCATTTCGTTCATTAACCCTCTACCCACTGAGTAAGCGCCACGTCACAAAGAAAGAAAAGTGCTCAGATTTACTGGAAAGATATATATGCTAATCACGTGTGAACCTCAGTAAGTGTGTGTGTGTGTACACGTGTGTGCGTGTATGTCCATATTCTCATTGCCATTAGAAACTATGGCTTTTTAGTCAATCTCAGATGATTAAAGTGTTGGAATAAGAGCAATTGCACAAAAGCTGCTTCTTCTAGAATGCCTCAATGATAGATCTGTTGCCGTAGAAAAATTAGGTTAAATTCAATAAAACCTGCTCAGTATTCCCAAGGAAAAACTAAGCCGGGGTATAAGGATTTTAATGTCACATTTTCTCCTTACCATTGGATTTCTCTCCTTAACCCAAAATAAACACTGTTCTTACCCTTCTTTTTGAAAAAATCGATTTGCTGTGGCAGGTTGATGGCATTAGACCCGGGGTATAATCTGTACAGATTTGTATCCGAAACAGCAATTGTCATTCAAGCCGTGCTTTGTGTGTCAAGTGGTCCATCTGATGAGCAACTGCAGATGACAAAGGCTGTTTCCATACATGTGGGATGTCATCTCTGGGATACTGGGAGACAGCTCATCATCATGTTTTGATCCCCTCCCTCCAGTTTTAAAGAATGCAGTGGTTCCTGTTCTCTCTGTATTAATGTCAGGGTGTATGTACATTTTAGTAATAACTAGAAACTGACCTTTCATGTGGAATTCATAGTTATGTGAGAACTTGTCTGTGTGTTTCGACAATGGCACAGCTACAAGGGCATGGTACATTTTCCCTAAAGCAGGAATGCGTTGACTTCTTACATACACCTATTGCTGAATGCTGCATGTCCGGTGACTGCATAGTCAGCTTTCTGGACAGCATTTTCACGGTACCTTGCATGTATCTACAGTAGATTAAATTTACAGCTAGCTGAGCATAGTGGCAAATGACTGCAGTCTCAGGAGGCCAAGACAGGAAGAACACAAATTTAAGATCATCCTGAGGAACTTGGTAAAACCAGGCAGCATACATATAAAAAAGAGGAGATGGAGGGCTGGGCATCTAGCTTAGAAGTAGACAGTCGCCTTGTGTGCAGTGGGTCCTATTTCTAGGTGTGTGTGTGTGTGTGTGTGTGTGTGTGTGTGTGTGTGCGTGCATGCGCGCGCGCGCGTGCACATACCCTTCTATCGTGAATATCTCATGACACCCCCACATACACAAAAAAGAAAGAAAGAAAAAGAAAAGCTAAGAGCAAAAACCCTGACACCGTAGAAAGTGATACTATTTCCTGCTTACCAATTCCTACCCTAAATAATCCATACTTGAAAAAGCTGGGCTCGTGACAGATTTGTTGTCTCAGCATGTCCATGGTGTCACAAATGGACATAAGTGTCACAGCCAGGATTTGTGTAAAAGAATGGATTAACTGATATATAATCAACATCAAAAGATACTATATAACAAAATGTATCATTCTCTGACTAATTTTTTTAACGTAACTTATAGTTATTTTGTGATAGTCACAGGTGAAAATATACTCTAATTCTTATATATCTTAAATAAATGCAGAGTATATGACTCCATTGCCTTTCTGTAAACTGAAGAAAAGACTCTAATTCTTTTTAATGAATTGTCTTCCAGTGTGCTCTCTGGGTTCCCAGATGTTCTGCCAAGCTAATGGAAAGGCTGTGGGGTTTGCTTATGGTTCATGTAGGAGGTAGGGTCAATATGAGACAGCTAAGGTAGGGGCTTTCATTAGGCTGACTCCTCCCTCTTTGTTCTTGGCCAGGTCACTGACCAGACCGCTCACGGCAATGGAAGCCACACTTGCAATTTGATTGAGAGCACTTGAATGGAAGTTTATTTTAGGTGGGAATAAATTTCCCAGACCAAAAGCCAGAGTGTGAAAAAGAATAAATAAATATGTTATAGACACACTCTGTGAAGTGACTGTGTCACAGGTTGTTTTTATTATTAGAAGTATCTAGAAAAGCACCTTCGAAATGGAAATTCCCTCACTTCCTGCTAGCTGGATTCTTAAATCTGCTTATCTCCCCTTTCTCCTATGAGGGATCACTTTCCTTGTAGTTTTGTGATATTTATACAACACTGCTAATTTGTACGTGTTTATGAAAGCAAAGACTATACTTGTTCTAGTTAGTGTTCTATTGCTGGGAAGAGACACCGCCTATCAAGGCAGCTGTTACAAAGAAAGCATTTAGTTGTGGGCTTGGTTACGGTTTCAGAGGGTGAGTCTATGGTCCTCGTGGTGGGAAGCATGGCGGTGGGTAGACTGGCATGGTGCTGGCGCGGTCACTGGGAGCTTGTGCTTGTCTGCAAGCAAATTGCAGGCAAAGAGAGTGAGACAGGACCTGACATGGCCTTTTGGACCCTCAAAGCCCACTCCCAGTGACATAACTCCCCATCCTTTCTAAACAGCACCAAGTGGGAACCAGTCAAATACAGGAGCCTGTTCTCATTCAAACCGC
The DNA here is from genome assembly GCA_030556225.1 of Cricetiscus sungorus. Taxonomy (NCBI): domain Eukaryota; kingdom Metazoa; phylum Chordata; class Mammalia; order Rodentia; family Cricetidae; genus Cricetiscus; species Cricetiscus sungorus. The sequence goes on from JANBXA010000730.1 coordinate 14,244,015, forward strand.
CACAGTAGTATGACTCCAACCTGTCCTCAAAACTCTCGATCAGAAAAATAGGGCAGGTACTGAGGCAAAGGGAAATTAGCATTTTCTCCAATGTCTAAGATGCCCAAAACCTTTCAGCCACCACCACCATCCAAAGCAGCCTCATCTGTTCCTAGTCAGGGTAATGTCCCCTCTGTCTTCCCTTCTTCGTCTTTCCCTGCTCCTCTGGCTTTTCAGAGAGCAAGTCCTGGATCCTTTGAAATATGAGTTGGGTCTGCCTGTGCTTTTTTTAGTTTCTTCATACTCTTGTTGCACTCAGAATAAAAGCTACCTTGTCATTTCCTCACTCCAACCTCTCTCCCCCTTATATTACATCTCATGCCTTCACCAAACCGTAGCCATGTCAGACTTCCTTCTGCCCTTCCCATATACCAATTTCATTTTCAAAACAGGTCCCTTGGACTTGCTGGTGGTTCTGCTTTGGAAGCTTGTCTGTGAAGGTCTCAGAAAGATAAACTCCTTTATTTCACATTATAAAGAGTTCCACATTGCATTTCCATTATATTCTCTTTGAAGGACGTCGTATTTTATTTTAAAGTGTTGCTTGCGTATTTGTTAACTTGGTTGTTACGTCTCAGTGCTATGGGAAGAAAGCTGTGACGATTATCCTGTACATTCTGGCAGCTGTGTGAAAAAAAGATTCCTTGTAACCAGTGAAAGGGGTTGGAAAGAATGATTCAAAAGTAAAGTGTTTTAAATCCTCTTACAGATGACAAGTGTGTAAAAGCAATTTAAAATTTCAGTTTACAATCAAAACTAATTTTGAGAAATAACTCAAACGGAATGTTAAATGATTGAATTCATACAGTTGAAATGATAGCATTTAGAAGTTCTAATGTGTTAAAGTTACTCGAGTTTTCTGAATCCTAAAGGACAATTCAGAGCACATTCTCCTGCTCGGCTCCATATGTCACTTCAGAGGACACAAAGCAAGTTGACCCTGGTGTGTCCAAGGCTTTTAAAATGACTTAAGGTGACATTGTCAGGTCTGGAAGAGAAGTGAGCCCCAGTTCTGTGACTGTGATCCTGTCCTCTGCACTCCCAAAAGTGACAGAGTGGACAAATACTTTAAAATCGGTACCCCTACTCCCCAGGGAGGAGATGCCTGGACAGGAGACTAAAGTCGTGGTGATTCCATTCGAAGGAGTGTGAACTTTCCCAGGAGGCTGGGTCTGTGTAGTTGATCCAAGGATGCCCCACCTTTGCGTCCCTGCAACAGCCCATTGTCCTTCTGCTCCAGGTCACTGCGGTGACTCTCCATGCCCAGCACCTTGGCTGCAACACACTTTTTCTTCTGTTGACTGCTTGTCTCCTCTTCTGCCAGGAAGCAGAGGAGTTGGGCAGAGGGCAGAAGCTCTGTGGTGTTCGTTAGTTTTCTTTTTGTTGTTGCACTGTGTAGCGAAGATCCACGTGGAGTGTAACTCTCAGCTTAGAGTTACAGTATGTATGATTTGCTTTCATGGCTGTGATCATCACTGCAGGAACCGTTCCTTCCAGTGTAGGTGACAGACTACACATCAGATAGTCTTCTTTCAGAGTGCCTCGCTGCCGAAGCGTGGCTGTACACGGCTTAGATTTCCTGGCAGCCCGTAGTTTATATGAATGTTTGGGTTGTAATCTTGACCTGAAATCTGAGTCATTCTTGCCCCTTTTTGAAGGGAGTAATGAAAAGTTTGACTTATTCTTGTCAAATGGGACTTGACTACTTAAGCAAATTCATAGTCATTAAGAACCTCCTCTTTAATTGATACTCTTTTTGTTGAGAACTTTTTGTGTATCTTATAGAATTCCCTTAGGAACATTGTGAATTAAGGCTCTTTTTTTGTTTGTTTGTTTTATTTTACCTATTTACAAATGAGATGGGGACCGAAAAATCCAGATATTATCTCAGAAATGTACCGCTAACGAGGCCCAGTGGTTCAAATTCCAATTTTGACTTTTGAATTTGCTCTATTTATTACATGGGTCTTTATTATCTTTTTCTCTATGATAAACTTGATAATATAAGTCAGCAATTTTTAGTTTTCTAAAGTGGAGAATCAGATAACTGTGAGCCCAATACCTGTTCATATTCCAATACCAGTGTGATTATTATAAGCAGGAATTAACATTAACAATGTGTTGTTTTGATCGGCTTTCATTTTATACAAATAGTTCTGAATTTGTGCTGTGCTGCTGTGGAAATCTCTCTCTCCAGCAGTGAATATTTTAATTATTTGTTAGGCTCCTCATGGCTGTGTTTGGGCTTCTTTGAGATTTAGTTTTACACCCTTCCGATTGTTGGCAAATATTCATCATGTAGCAGACCTACCCATCTGTTCTGCTGCCAGCCCAGACATCACAACAGTCAAAATAGCAGATCAGCCTCTGCCATGAATGGTGATGAGACAGGGTAGCGGAATGCATGCCTGAGCCTAGATGACAGATGTGGAAGTAGATACAGGTTAAACTTCTCAAATCCAAAATTCTCTCAAGCCTAGGACTTTCTGAGTTCAAAGATTCATATCTTGGAATATTTTAGATAGCCATTCATTCATTCATTCATTCATTCGTTCATTCATTCATTTGAGCCAAGGATTTTATATGTGGCCCAAGGTAGCTTCAAAGTTGTGGCAATCCCTTCACCTCAGCTGTGGCACTCATTTTATAATGAGTGTGTGTCACCCCAGACTTAAAATTTTTGGATTATATACGTACAACTTTCAAAGTCTTTGCAAAAAATAAAATCTCCAGATCAGGAAAAAATTTTTCCAACTGTGAGAGACTTCTAGCCTCAAGCATTCATGATAAAGGATATAATCTACATGGGCTATCAGCTTGGGGAAATTTAGAATTTCATCCAGTGGAATGACAGCTAAGGGCATTTGTGCCAGAAATTGTGTTTACAGATGTCATTGGACTTGGAGTTGAGTAAGCTTAGCTGGTAAGAGAAAAACAAACAGTCACACACACACACACACACACACACACACACACACACACACACACACACACACCACTCAGTGGAAGCCTAGTTTGTATTATAGATAACATGACAAATGGGCTTGCAAGAGAGGTGGATGGTGCTCTCTGGGCTGGAGGCTGTTTGAGGCAGCCCTCTATATCCTCTATTGTTGGGAGCATGTGGATGCTTGCTGTGATTTCCCCTTGTCTTTGCCATTTCTCTTTCTGAAATGTGTGTGTGCTGCTGCAGTTCTAGGGTGACTTTATGGTTAGTGTTAGATAGAGTACCTGTGAGTGAACTGCATTAGTGAGGAGCAAAAACCTAAAACCAACCAACCAACCAACCAACCAACCAAACAAACAAACAAACAAACAAACAAAAATCAACCAACCAACCAACCAAACAAACAAACAAACAAACAAACAAGCAAACAGTTTCTTTAAGTCTTCAACACATGGAATACAGCTTTTACCCCAGTTACACATAACAGGAAATAAAAATGTTCACATAGTCTTGCCATCTTCCAAATGCAGCATTTCCACATTCTACCTCTTCTTCTTTCTTCACGTCTATGAAACAATCACTGCCATTCTGTGTTTAATTCCTTGTCTTTCTTTGCAGTTTTTCATGTACATATTGGCACCAGTGTTTGGTTTACTTATGTATGTGTGTATGTGTATACCACCCCCATTTTACTAATTTTTGGCGCAGCACTCTGAGATGAGGCATCTCAATGCAGTTCCTTCTGCTCCATTGTTGTAATGTTTTCTAGTCAAGCGTTTATCCAGATTGAGTTTGCAGTTTATTCTTTTGCTTGACAAAAGCATCAACAGACCTGGGCCCTTCTTCGCGTACCTTTCTGGGCTGAGGTTTAATTGACTCTGCTGTGCTTTAGGAGTCTACTTCTCAGCTGTTCAGATTCACTAAAAGTAGTCTCTGGGAGTCTCAGTTCTGTGTAGGAGTTTGTTTTCGGAATTTCCAGTCTGAGGAAGGTTCAGGAAATCTCTGGTGCCTGAATGCAGGTAGTATGGTCACCCTTGAGGCTGGGGTCCTCAGGTTAGTTGCCTGTCTTCAGTGAGAAAGCCAGGGGTGGTAGCGTACACGGGAGAGGTTGGAGGCAAGGAGGAAAACTGATGTAATTATATTTTTTATTATTTTTTTAATATTTTTATAATATATTTTAATTATTATTATTATTATTATTATTATTATTATTATTATTATTATCATCATTATTTAATTTAAAAACACGAGAACGGGAAACCTGTGTCCTTACAGAGCAGCGCCAGGTAGCCTTTGGGCTTTCTTCAGCAGGTAAACTTTCTGAGCCTTGACCGTGCCCTGTTTGGCCCCATCCATGAAGATAAGGCAGAAAGACTATATTGAGTGATCCAAATAGTTTATGGGTGAAACAAGAGGATTAAGATTTTTCTCTAAATGGAAAACTAACCGAATGTTTTTATTCATTACTGATGCCTTTCGTTAGAGACTTGATGGACTTACTGTTGTGTGACATTTTTAAGATGGTTCACAATTAAAAAGAATACAGTGCTGTTGAATAGCAATAAGCGCTGAGTAAAAAAAAAAAAGTAACTGTTTTTTGATAATCTCAAAGTAATTTATGTATTTAAATATGTGCATGAAACCCTGCATTTATAGTTTTCTCTGTCATTGACTTTCCAGTAGCTCAGTCAGATTTTAAATATTTATGTTTTATATTTCCCTGTACCTGTCCCATGACAATACACATAGACCGTGTAAACAAAGATGTATTTAGTGCCAGGATTGTGAAACCATTTTATTACTGTCCCAGTCTTCACTGGAAATGGAGCTGCTTTTTCAGATGCTGGTTGGGCTTGCCATATCGCTGCAGTCTGAAAGTATACAGATCTCAAGCTTCTCCTCCACATGCTTGCAGCTTTTGTGGTAGTAACTGGTAAGCCTTTGCATTTAATTTGAATGAGAAAAAAACCAAATCAAACCAAACCAAAAACAAAAACCAAAACACTCCTGTTTAATTTGAATGAGAAAAAACCAAAACAAAATAACTCAGCAAAAGCATTTTAAGAGATGTGAAAAATATTTTTTAAAAAGAAAAGAAATGAACAATATCTGTGAACAAAGTGGGGAAATGTTGTAGATAATAGAATATGTAAGCACCTCTATAGTATTGTTAATGTACACACAGCGGGTGATATGTTCTTATACCAAACAAATCTTTTAAAAATTAGAGTTCTTCTTTATGATTTGAGATCTAGGATGAGAAATAAAATGGATTTCAGGATGCTTCTTTTGACATTTTCAATCTCAAATTACTCTCACAACTCAGTATTATGATGACCCATCTCCATTAGATTAATACCATCACTTTTCTGGAAGAGAAAAAAAAAATGTTTGATGAAATTTGAAACAGTAACTAAAAGATTAAACCTTGGCTGTGTTCAGCTGATGGTATCAGAGCAGAGATTTTTTGTTAATAGGTGTCACGTAAAGGCTGATTCTGGGGGCCAGGTCAGGTAGTTCAGAAGATAAATAGAAAGTTGTCTAGAAATGTTCTCTCGAAAGAAGTGAATTACTCTGTTCAGTAAGAGAAATAAGGAGGACTGACTTAGTATTCTTTTTACTCACAGGCCAGGTTAGAGCTGTGATTCATTCGAAGCTGATGGTCATTGTAGACACTGGGATGACCCTAGGCATCATGGGAAGAACACCAGCTATAGTAGGTGGACCTACTGGAATACATCTGGGTGGGACTCATCTTGGCCTTTGGACAGAGTCACTGCCCTGGTCTACATATACAGTATAGAGTGCAGCCTTGGGAATAAGTCAGGAGGTTGATGGGTATGTTGACCTTGTTCCAGCTAATATGGAGGAGGCCTATGACCCAAGAGCAGCTGTTTCTTTCTACAGCTGTTTCTATCTGCCTCTCTGTTTTCTCTGTAGTTGTGGTTTGAGTAAAAATGGCCTCATAGGTTCATATGTTTGAATACTTGGTCCCCAGTTGATGGAACTGTTTGGGGAGGAGTATGGGGTGTGGCATTACTGGAGGTGTGTCACTAGGGGCAGACTTTGAGGTTTTAAAAGATTCCCGCTGCCATTCCTAATGTTCTGTCAAGCTATCAGCCAGTGCTCCAGCTGCCTACTTCTGTGCCCTTCTCTATTGTGCAATTAAATACTTTTATGAGCTGCCTTGGTCATGCTGTCTTATCACAGCAAGAAAAAGAAACTAGAGACAACTATCATGTTCCTTTGAAATGTGTTGGTTACATATTATCCAGCATCTTCAAAGCCTAAAGGTTTTGTTTTGTTTTGGTATTAGTAGTGTATGATGGTGTTTTGTTTATATATGTGCTTGTGCATTTATTTACTTGTGCATATAATTTACTATACTGAAAATTACTTCTGCATGTTAGACAAATTCTGTACTGTTGACCTACTTCTTCAGCTAGAGTTTTTGTTGTTGCATATGTGTACATATGCATCAATGTATGTTTGTGGTCATGACTGATGTGTGGTTTCACTTGGACATGAGTATACATATGTGTGAAAACCAGAGGTTGATATCATAATATGTTGTTTTCCACGAATGTGTTTGTGTTGAGGATGAAGGGTCTTTCACTTAAGCCCAGAACTCACTGATTTGGCAAGCTTAGCTAGCCAGCTTGTCCTAGGGATGTCCTATCTCTGTTTCCCAAATGCTGGGATAACAGTTGTCCTTCCACACCCACCTGACATTTATGTGGGAGCTGTGTATTAAGATTTTGGTTTTTATACTTATGTGGCAAGCCCTTTACCCACTGAGCTATCCTTCTCAGCCCCCTTAACTTATTTTTTAATTGACAAACAATAATTTTAAGTATTTGTGAACACAGTGTGATATGTTTTCAGGTTTGTAATGTGTAAGAATCAGACCAGGGTAATTACTAAATCCATTACTTCAAGCCTTTGCCATTTCCTTGTGTTGGAATCATTTAAAATCTTCTCCACTAGCAGTTTAAAATGTATAGTTAAGTGCTGTCCATTATAGTCACTGTGTTGTGCTCATTAGTTAATTATCTCCTCTTCCAACCTGTGACAACCACCATTCTACTCTCTTCTTTTATAAGGTTTCCTTCCTTCCTTCCCTCCGTCCTTCTTCCCCTCCTCCCCTCCCTTTCAACTTTATTCTACTTAGCATGTTTTCTTCCAGTTTCTTCCACATTGTCACAAAAGATTAAATGTCATTCATTTCTCTTGCTGAATAGTAATCTCTAGGGTTTGTGTCACCTTTTCTCTATCTCTTCACAGACATCTTGGTTGATTTCATATTAGCTCCTGTGACTACTTCTATAGTAAACATGGAAATGTATACATTTCTTTGGTACATTAACTTCCTTTTCTTTGCATATATTCCCGGAAATACAATTTGTGGATCACATGTGTGCTGCTTCTCTCTCTCTAAAATGCCTTCATCATATTGGCCTGTAGGCAAGTCTGTAAGCTGCAGGTCATTTTCTTGATTAATGATTTATGTGAAGGGGCCAGTATATTATGTGCAGTGCTGCCTCCGAGAAGTGGTCCTTCATTCATATATATTCTATATTCTATCTCCATGGGGAACAAGCCAGAGCCAGTAAAGAGCACTCCATGGTCTCTACTTCAGTTCCTGCCTCTAGGTCCCTCACTTAAGTTCCTGTCCTGACTTCCTTCATGATGGACTGACTTTGAGAAGTAGACCTTTTATTCCCCAAGTTGCTTTTGAAGAGTTTTTGTTTTGTTTTTTAAATCATAAAGTGATGTTGACTTTTATTGAATTACTTATGTTCCTATTAATGGGGTCAAATCTTTCATTCCTTTGACTGCTGTATGATGAATCTCGTTTTATTGATTTACATAGATCAAAACAGCTTTGCTCCTCAGTGTAAGTTCCACTTGATTGCTTTGCACGGTATTTTTGATGTGGAGTTAAATTTGACTCCTTAGTATTTTTTGAGGCATTTTGCATCCGTTTTCTTTAGTGATGTTGGCCTGCACTTTTCTTTGTTGATTTTGGTTTGCATATCACATAGAAGTCTGGAAGGGCTTCCTCCTTTTCATTTTTAAAAAATAGTTTGAAAAGAATTGATATAAAATTTCTTTGAAAGCTTGGTAGAATTCAGCAGCTAAGCCAGCACAATGGTATTTTGCTCTACCATGTTCTATGCAGTATTGAATGTACAGATTAAAGTTTTAGATTATAATTTGCTCATCTGTGTAGATAGGACCCATACCATATATTGGAGTGTTTACCTGAGTTATATCTGTTTTTCTACACTTACTTATATGAACCTTTTTATCCAAGAGAGTGCAGGGTAATATTCCATCTACCAACAATTAGCATTTGCAATAGCAGATATTCAGTAAATATGAAACTTGAACAACACACAATATCTACCTTGATAAAATTGGGCTTTGTTTTTCTGACAAATAATGGAATATTATTGCTTTTAATAAAATTTACTGAAGCACAGTATGTGCTTTAAGGCCCATAGGAACTGTCACAGTGTGATGGTCAGTGTTATTTGTCAACATGGCAGAATCTAGAATCACGTGGGAGGCTGGCCTCTCGGGGTGCCTGTGGGAGATTAACCTGGTTGGGTCGAGTGAGATGAGAAGGTCCTCCCACTGTGGGTGATGTCATTTCCCAGGATGAGCACAGAGAGGAAGCTGAGCAGCAGCAGGCATCCATCACCCTTTGCATTCTTGTTGTGAGTGAGGAGTGGCTGGGTGCTGCTGGGAGCTTCTGCTATCTAGACTTCCCTGCCATGATGGTCTGTACTTTTGACCTGTAAGCTAGTGTAGACCATAGGTTCACTTGGGCCTACAGTGGAAGAAAAAAGAACTAAGTTGTGGACTTTTAAGTTCTTGAGTCTTATTTCTCTTTTTGAATGAAGCATTCATCATGAGAACATATTGTCATACCATATTTAAAAATTCTTATCTACTTCTCCCATTCAATTTTCCTTCCTTTTTATTCCTGAGCGAATGTTGCTATTTCCTGTGTGTTTTCACCATCGACATTAAACTATTTATCTTCTTAATGTTTCCTGTCTGTAAGAATTATATATTGTGTTATCACTGAAGTCATCACATTATTCAGTAATTGTGATAATGTAAGAATATGCCCAAGACAGGAGCTTGGCATATCTTAACAAAGATATGAGGTGTGTATTAAGCATGTTTCTGAAAATTATTTGCTTTTTGTGTTTCATGGCAGTCTTTGTAAATCTGCATTTAGAATGATAATTCATGCTAACAGATTTCATCTCCCATGAGGTAGCAGAAATCAGTTCTAAAATGGCAGAATGAAAGAGTGGATAGCAAATAAAGTCAATGAGCTGTCAAAGAATTTCTCTTCATCAAACAAGCCCCAGAACGTCTTGTGCTGTTCTAGACTTTCCTCACCCTTCATCCTAGGGTTCTTAGTTCAGGTTGAAGAAAAATGAATAAACATATGTGGTCAGTCAAACAGAAGGTGCTTGCAAATAGTACCTTGGAGCGGTGTTTTCAATCTTCAGGAAAATGGTGAAGGGGAAATCCAGCATTGATTGCTGTTGCTAGGCAACATCTTTTGCAGCAGATGTACCCGGGACAGTGGTGCTGTCTGCCAGCACAACCATGCGGGATAAAAATCAGTATAGGCTATGATGTTTCCGAGAACCTGGAAGCAACCCCATACTTCTTCTTTCATTTTGGTGTCCTTTAATCTGTATTTGAGAAGTTAATATTACTTGGGCCAAATATGTAGACAGTGAGAAATTAGGAGTCCTTTGGGGGTTTTTAGAGTGGCATGAATACATTTGTTGGGTCAACTCCAAAAGAATCAAAATTTTTGTTTTTTTCAAGTAATACTAATTTTGCTGTTGGTTTCTGTGCTTTTTCTGTCATTTATCCATGCATATCCCCACATACTTATTTACCACCAAGACAAATGCATATATTCAGAGTTCTGTGGCCTTAATAGTTTGGTATATCTGGTCCTGCTGATTGTATGATGTTGTGTCATTTTGTGTGTTGTGAGTGTGATGAAGGAACTGCTGTGTCAGTGTAGACCTTTTGTAAAGCAGGGCCTCTTGACTTCCTCTGAGCTTTGGGAGTACAAGAAACTATCCTAGGTAGTTCGTTAAAGGGTTTTTTAGAATCTTTCTTTATGATCGTATTGCCTCCAATCAGGAAGGTAATTCAGGAGTATGCATTGTGTTTGAACTTCCTGGGTGAGCCATTCTAATGGTGGAAGAGCTATTCTTGGGAAACACTGAAGTAGTTATACTGGTGATGACTTCATCAATGTCACTTGTCAGTTTCCACTCATTCCTGGAGAAGGGGCCTAGCCTGGGCATTGAGCGAGTACCCCACCACTGCAGGCTTATTCTTCAGCCTCTTCGTGCTGGCATTGCTCTTGATTTGAATGAGTCAGATGAGTTCATCTTCCTTCCAGAGCTTGGTCTCTGAATGTCTCTGGAGGCATTTGAAGAGCATCATCACTGCTTGCGACTCAGCCACCTCAAGAAATAAAACTTCCGCCTCAATCCATGTTTACACAGGCAGGCCCCGAAGATGGCCTTTATCTTGAAAAGCCAGCCAGTGGTTCAACAAATAAGCAAAGCAGCAAGTCCATGAATTCATCTCTTTGTTTTTGTTCTTTTAAGCTGATAACCACATTTCAATAGTCTCTGTACTGTGACTATATTCATCTTTAATAAAACCTTATATGCTTATAAAGTATTAGCTTAAATTAACAAATAATATCGACTGTACAGTCTTTAATAGATGATTCGTTTTTACTTTCTCTAGTCATGTATGTTTGGAATCCCCATTTGGTTAGTATAAAGATCTTGGCCTTTTATTATGGAGTAGTACAAATTAATGTATGGTTCTTATTAGTTTGTCCAGTTCATTACCATTCATCTATCAAGTTAAATGACTTTTAGATGACTCATACATTTAAGCCTGTTCCAAAGTTGTTAAGGTTTGTAATTTATCACACAGCCATTTCTGATCTTGTTCTTGGTCCCTGACTAGAGTAATGTTCATTGCATATATATTGAAGAACATGAAAAAAATTATGTTGTACTCAAAGCATTAGCAGTAAGTGTGTATGTGTGAGGAGGTTTACATTATTGCTGGTAATCAATTGTAAAGCTAAATTCATATATTTGATAATGGAGACATTTTTCATTATTTATAATTTTTAAATTACTTCCATTTAAAAATTAGCCACTCTCATTGCAGTCTGTGTTCAACAGTGAAATGATATATTTTCTGATCTACATCATCGTATGTGGTTTGACCTTTAGTTGAATCCGGTGGTAAAGATCAGGATGAATTATGCTTGAGTGGAAAGGGGCTTTTAATGTTGCTCTGTGTTTAGTGTTGCCCCATCACACATGCTGTGTAATATTATTAATTCACTTGAATCATAATGAGCTAAAAAAAAAAAAAAACCCAAAACCCAGAAGTTGGTTTTGGCTTGGCTAATGAATTCTTAGATGTTATAAAAGGGCTATAATACCTGAATGGTTCTGCACCAGCAGCAATGCATTTAAGTATCGTCTGCAAGGCAGACTGCAATACAATTGCCTCTGGGAACAGAGCGCATTTCTGCACATGTATCCTCTTTGTGTTTGTAGGTGACTCCTGATAATCCTTGCAGTGCTTCCATTTTCATCCAGGAAGTATTTAGGATGTAACAAACAATGAGTATTTGAAGAGTTATCGTGACACCTCTCACATAGTAGGAACACATAAATGACTCTGAGTGCTTTACTAGGAAGTGTATTAAACTCAGTCAGCAGTGGCTTGCAGCGAGAATGGAGCTGTCTGCATGTTTCCATTCACTTGGGCCCAGGAGGGTCTGTGTAAATCCAGCAGTCACATCAAATCCTTGAGAAGGCACTGCATCATGGGAAGTCAGAGAATAAGTCTCAGTCTTATTCCCAGGGCCTGGGCCCTTGAGAAGTTCCGTGTTTAATCTCGGGCATATAATGATTCATGTAGTAGATCTACTGAGACAGTAAAGTGCTTGCAGAGAGGAAGAGCGAGGCTTCCAGTGAGCCTGTGAGGTAAAGATAAGTATCATTCTAAAACTGTTCACATGCCATAGAAGGAAAACTGTAACTTCACTTTATAGAGGTGATACATTTTTGAAAGTTCCTTATTACCACAAAATCAACTTCTCACCATATTTTCTCTATAGTGCTAGACAGATACACATATGGAAAAAAGTTCAGACAGCCATATGGCATTTAAGAATGCTTTAAATCTATTAATATTTTAGATAGCATGGGTTTATAAAGAGAGTAATTTTTCTAATAAAATTAGACCTATTATGGGGAGGACTAAAGAAAGTGGGAATCACCTGGGAAGTTTTGAGTGAATACCACCGCCTGAGAGCCTGTGTTGATGGAGAAGGGGATGGGTTTAACTGGGGTTATATGGATGATTTGAGGCGAACAGTGACCTAACAGCTGGCCCAGTGCAACTGTGGATTGTTCGTATTGGAAAACTTGAAAGTTACATGTTACTTGCTTTGTAAGTTCAACTTATTGATTTTATTAGCATGTTTGGACACTTTAGAAAATGTCTTCAATTTTGATAGGATGGTTTTTGCAAGCCTGTAATCCCAGCTACTTGGGAGGCTGGGGCAGGAGCATGGAAGGTTCATGGCCTGTTTGGGTCATAGGAGACATTCAAGTGAGTCCCTATCTCACAATAAAAGTTAAAGGGAAAACTGGATATATGAATCCATGATAGAGCCCTTGTTTAGTGTGGAGAAGCCACTAGGTTCAACCCAAGAAAGCCTCAGACTTTTCTTAAATATATAATCGATGCCATTTAAACCTCTAAACATTAGTTTACCATGATGTTTTTAAGTTAATAAAAGCAATGCATCCTCAGTTTATTTATTTCTATTATTATTATTATTATTATCATCATCATCATCATCATCATCATCATCATCATCATTATTATTATTATTATATTTAATGTTTATTTTATATGAATTGTTTTGCCTGCACGTATGTCTGTGTGAAACTGTCAGATCCTCTGGAACTGGAGTTACAGACAGTTGTGAGCTGCCATATTGGTACTGGTAATTGAATCTGGGTTCTTTGGAGGACAGCCAGTACCTTTTAAACTCTGAGCCCTGTCTCCAGCCCCCATCCCCATTTAGAATTGAAAAAAGGTATAGAGAACTATATAAATTTACATATATATTTATCTAATTACACACATTGCAGATTTCTCTTTGGTTTTTCTCCCTAATTCCCTGTAGTTGTGTCTCTTTCTTGCATGAGGCTGTCTTGCTCTGTTTATTCTGAAAGTAGTGGTTTTAATCCTTTTTCTCAAGAGCTAGGCTGTGAAAGTTTTATGTTTTTTGAGAATAAGAGGTAAAATTGAGACCATTAATATCTCACATAACAAGAGAGAAAACAAAGATTAGAGCATTTTATTCTTGAGATTCGTTTTCAATTCACTGAGAAAATGCAAATCAAATTGAAATGCTTAAGAAAAAAATTTTAATTTTAAATTTTTATTGGAAAATGCTAATTTTTATTCCTTTTCTGCTTCTAGTTTTTTTTTTCTTTTCCTTTTCTTTTTTTAGTGTTTTTATGGTTCTAAGGTCATCTTGACATGAAATTTGATATTTTGATATAATTTCTCCTTCTGAAGTTTTTATTACTTTAACCTCATTTACATCCATTAATTAGACTTAATTACTTGTCATTCATTAATTATTAATTACACCGTTATTCATTAGTGCTTCTTCTGAAACCCTGTTTCCTGGTTCTTCCCCCACCCTTCCCGGTAGTATATGAGATAACAATGGGAACCAAACTTTGATAAGTAGTTTGCCCTTTGCCTCTATGGGTTCCCTCCACGCAGGCTGAGAAGAGTTTTAAATATGCATGTTCAGGCTCTCTTCTGTAATCAATACGGTGTAACTGTTGTTTGTACAACATTTGTGTTGTGCTAGGCATCATAAGTGAAACAGATTGAATGTACTGTCTGTGCTATCACTGTGCTATCTATTCATATAAGATAGTGAGCATCAGTACATTTTGCTGTGTGTATCAGCTTCTTGGATTCCGAGGGCTGACTGCTTCCACGGTGTCCTTGGTATCCTTGTATGCTCTTCTGTCAGGGTTAATCTTCTCTGTGTTGCTCTGATGTTGATAATATTACTATCTCCTCTGGAAAGATAAATTAATTTAGGCAATCTTAACCGAAATAATTTGTTTGTGGTCACCAACCCTCTGCAGCTGGGAGTTGGTAAATCTCCCTCCCTCCCCCCATTTTTGCCTTGGCTGGAAGAAGCATGCACTCACATGTGCTGGCAAACCTTGCCTGCCTGAGAACGTGCACAGCTTCGAGACATAAATTGCCAGTGAAGTTGTGCAGGGCATTGCTGAGACAGTGGCTTTTTCATGCCGCGACTGATAAAAATGTCTCGGTTGTGCAGGGTTTGCCGTTTCACTCTTGGAAAGGGCACAGCTAAGGGCAAGCTGTTTTGTTTCTTTCTCTTCCTAGATACTCTGTACACTCCCTGCCCAAACTGTGCTTGTAGGTTCGTATTTTCAGTTTTACTTTAAAATTCAAACGTGGTGTCTGGGTTTGTCCTGGCAGGTTATTGTTAGCTATGCTTGTGTAGAATAACATAACCCCATGGTGTCAGATTTCAGTGTTTCTTTGGGTTAGAAAAGATCTCACATCACATCTGTGTTTCTTGCTTCTGTCCCACTTGCTCTGGTTTCCTCTGTGCAGATGCTCTTTGTTCTCATTGGTTGTGTTTCCATAAAGTAAACGCAAAGCCGCGCACGGTCTCTCTGAACAGTCACAAATGTGAGCCTGGGAACTGCTTTTCCCGCCCTGGTTTGTGTCCAGAGGCTTCACGCTCATTCCCCAACCCTGACTCCCACTAGGACCATAAGAAGAGGCTCATTCTTCCTTGTCTCTCTTCTTCCTTTTTCGAACCTCCGTCTGCCATGGCAGGTCTTGGTTAGCTGGGCCAATTGTGACAATAATAATTCTCCAAATATATAGCTTTCCAAATTGTCTGGTTTCTATTCTACCAGCACGATCTCTTTGAAAACCAGAGATTAAAGCATCGATATAGCTAAAAAGTATCAATCTGTGAGAAAATTGGGAAAATAAATTAAAGAAATCCTCCCTACAGGGTCACATCATTTTTTTTCTTTCTACTTACAAATGAAAACAAAACCAGACATGGTTTGTTCATTGACCATAGATTTTTTTTTTGCTTTTGTAGACGGGACAGTTATTTCTTTTTTCTTTTCTTTTTTTTTTTTTTTTTTTTTTTTACCCTACATCTCTTCTCTGGATATTGTTTCATCTTTTAGTCTTTGTACAGGGGTCCTTGACAAATCTCATAATGTCTGGCTCTTCCCTGTGGGTCACACTCTTGTGATAGATGTGTCTTCCACACTGCCTTCATTCAGTAGTTCCCAGTCCATTGGCCTTTGCTACTCCTGTGCTGTTTGTTAGTTTGAAGTAGGACATGTCCTAAAAGATTCCATCATAAGCTCAGAGGGTGGATCCTAGGTTTCCAAATAAGGTTACTGTAACCTGAGTCAGTGGTAAAGGTGAAAGGCTTTGAGGAGAGAAGCAAATGGCTCTTAAGAGCCAGAGAGAGGGCTCAGTGGTTCAGAATTCCTGGGAATCTTGCTGTGGGCCTGAACTGCCTGTGACTCCAACCCAAGTAGATCCAATGTTTCTGGCCTCCTCAAAACCCTGCACACATATGCACATACACATGCACACATACATAACTCAAAATAAGATGAATCTAAATAAATGAATATTAAAGAGAAACCTGTATCCAGATAATAATTGTTGATGTCATATCTATTTTCCCCCTCAAATTAATCATTGCTACTGATGATAATATTAGATACATCAGTTACTTATAACTTAGAAATTCAGATATTGTGAATTGTAGTACAGCCTAGACATATGGTCTAGATGTATGAATCTAAACCTGCCTTCTATGTCCCATACCCAGGGCCTTTATTCTTTATAGATGTGACTGGTCATTTTTATTTTAGGTAATGTGAATATCCAAGACCTATCTTTGTTAAAAATTATGACTAGTGATTTTATTTTTGTTCTCATAAATATAATATTTTAAAATGTATTCTTCTCTCATATGTTACACCCTGACTAATGCTCTCCCTCATTCCCCCCTCCATCCCTCCCCCATCCCTCCCCCCCCCCCAGATCAATAACTTCTCTTTTCAGAAAAGGTCAGTCCTCCCAGGGATATCAACCAAACATGGCATATCTATTTATAATAAACCTAGGCACATCCCCAAATATCAAGGCTGGATGAGGCAACCCAACAGAAGACTGGGGTCCCAAAAGCAGGCAAAAGAGTCAGAGACAGCTCTGCTCCCACTGTTAGGAGTCCCCCAAGATACTCAAGCATAGCATACATGCAGAGGACATAGGTCAGGCGCATACATGCTTCCTGATTGTTGGTTTAGTCTCTGTGAGCCTCTATGGGCCCTAGTTAGTTGGTTTTGTGGGTTGATTTCTTGTGGTACCAAGACCTATCTTAACTACCACATCTTTCTTAGACTAACATTCCTTTCTGATGATTATGAATGAGTTGTTCAGGGAACTCAACTTCCCTCAGCCTGCTCCCGACTATGCCAACACTTTTTATAAATTGATATATTTACAAGGGAATTGGAAAATTAATAGGGATTATATTACCACAGACTTAGCTTTTTGTAGTTGTTAAATTAGTTTCAATGAAATGATGAACAGTTACCCAACCTGTTAAAAATTTTATATCCTTCCTCTCAAGTTCCCAGTGTTGGAAGGTTTTCCTAACTGCCCCCGTGTTTCATTAGAGCATCAAGTCTAAAGTGCTTTTTGTGCCACAGTAGTATTAGTTATGTGTTGGTGAGAATGACTGATTCACTTGTCTGAGGAGATGCCAAGCAAGCAGTTCTGTTCAGCCTGTGCCGAAATTGCCTTTATGCAGCATGCTGGGTAAAACCTCGAAATAGAATTGGTTATTGACTTTGCTTATTTTGCATTTGTGGCAAGAGGAAAAATAATACCTGTTCTTTCAGGCATACGAATTCTGTCAGAACTTTTCTCTGACATTTTTTTTGTCTGACATTGGTCCTACTAGAACTTTCTATATGATCCCACCTCCATGTGTCATATCTGTGACAAGCAACCCAGCTACAATACCTGTTTATTAGCTGCTCCATTTCCCCACAGAATTTAGGTGACTTTTTCAGAGTCCACCTTTACTTGCAGAATATTGACTTCAATGCCTCATTTGTTTAGATATTTAGTTGTACATAATATGAACCTAATTTTCTTTTTAAAACTTAATTTGAGTTTAAAATTTTCTAGCTTTTCAAATATGTTGAGTATTCATTTTTTCACAGCTAAGAAAATTTTAGCAAATAAGTGAGTGAGAGTCTTGGCTTTTTGTTACAAACTGAAGTCAAGGTAGAGATGGGTAATTCATCAAACTACTTAAGCCAGGTACTTTCCAACCTTTGTAGCTTTTAGTTACTGCCATAATTCAGAGTTGACTGGCGATGCAAGACAGAAGTAAGATATGGGGTTTTAAGGGACTACCAGAAGCTGACATTTGCCACTGCACACCATACCTAATGTCCATTTTCTTAGAGGAGAGGGACTTTACTTAGGCCTCCCCACCCTGGATCTTGGGAATGATGATGCCCACGGAGGCCAGGCTGGAAGAGGGCATCAGATTCCTTGGGATTTGAGTTACAGATGGTTGTGAGCCTCTGTATGGATGCTGGGACTCCTACTCTGGAGGAGTAGCTAGAGCTCTGAGCCACTGAGTCATCTCTCCATCCCCTTTTTTCTACATTCTTGTATCTAACTCCCAAGATTTAAGTCACTCCCCCTTTGAAAGTACAAATCTCATCTTCATATATCCCATCTTCTGGAATGCACAAAGTCAGGAGATACAAGAAATGTAAATCCAGTCTGTTCCAGTAATATCCAAAATCAACAAAAACAGAACAATACATGGGCATTTCAGGAATCTAATCAAGCCTTAGGCTACAGAATAAAACCTGGTTCTTGTCAACTATAAAAAGTTTATGATTTGAAGCCAGTAGATCCTTAATAAAGCTATGAAGGGATTGCTTACATGTATGATTAATGAACATTAGTCATCTATTTTGATAACTCATCTCCAGATGTTTGAATGTGTTCTAATATATTAAATATGTAGATTAATAATAAGATAGGTAACCGAGTTAGTATAAAAATTTCCTTGCTAAGGAGCTAAATTTTGCTAATTTTGCAGGAAAAGCAGGGGTTTTGAGCTATCAGTCCAGCTGAGTGTACACGGGACATGGTGGACTGCCTACAGCAAATTGTTGAGGCCTGTCATTAAGTAGCTGGTGATCCCTTACATGGTTAATCAAATGAAAACTCTAAGCTTATGAGATAAAAAGTCAAACTGTTCTCTTAAGGATTATGTAAGGCTACACTGTAATCTGGATACATTGCTAAACACTGGGTACTGGAAGGTACAGTGCCAGCATCTGCCTTCTTGGAGCACATGCTTGAGATGGGAAAGATGACAGGGAACATGTGGGGATTCCGCAGTAATTGTGTGACTGGGATGTGAAAAAAGGGATTGGTGTACAGAATCCAGATTTCAGAAACCTGAGAGATGAGTGACAGGTGTGGACACAGGGAAAATGACTTTTATATAAGAGACTATGGGGGTTGACATTGTTTGATGATGGCATGCCTATTCCTTTGGGCCACCTACAGTATTTCATCATTACGCCACAGAAAACTTTAGAAGTCCCACATAGATTTACTTATGTGTTCTTTTGAAAACCAGAAGAGGACAGACAGCCTGGGTTTCGCTTTTATTCATGGCTTCGACGGTACTGGTCCTGTCTGGCTCTACAGCTGGGCTTTCTGGCTGGCCGGCCCTATTTGCCAGTGAAAGCAGCAGCTAGATTGAATTGAAAGAAGATCTGGATCAAGTGAAGTTTCTTGGTCCTTTTAAGTATTAAAAGATTTGAAGATGTTACCCAATAAGATTCCTTGTCAAATGAGAGCTTGTAGAAAGAGAGGAATGCAATGGGTTGAGGGATATACGTACCAAATCTGAGTGTTGAAATCCTTCCTCCTCATCCCTCAAAATGTGGCAATATGTGGAACTAATACCTTTAAAGAGAGTAACACCCTAATCCAATCTGATAGGTGTTCTTATCACCAAAGGAAGGGACAGTAGAGACATATGTGCCCAGAAGGGCAGCCACATTTCCCCGGCAGGCCACAGGGAAAGCCAGATGTCTAGCCTCCAACACCGTGAGGGAATCCTCTTGTGTCTTGGTCACTCATCTGTGGCATTGCACTGGGCTGGCTCTTGCAAGTGATCCAAAGAGTCCTTAGGAGATAACTGATGGAGTTGAGACTGTTGGCTGTAGGAGGGCAGAGGCCATGTCTGAGTATAGCTAGATAACACTGCAGTGTCTTCTACACATCTGGCTAAAGGTTCACCAAATTCTTACAGGGTTAATTTAACTTGTTAGAGTGAAACATAGCCCTGGGGTTGGAGGGAATTGTAGGTAGTAAAAGGATCATTGGGGGTCTTTGAAACCTTTGGCCCTTACTTTCTGTGTAAGGAGTGTGAGGAATGTCATTTACTACCCTGGTATTGCAGGAGGCATTTAGAAGCTGCCTTCACTCAAAGTATCAGCTCTTTACTTTGGTCCACAGGTAACTAAAAGCGGGATGGGTGTCTGGTGGTTCTGCATACACCGCTTCATTTCAGACCATAAACGGACTGCGTTAGGTGATCTAGAGATGAGTACCCATTTTCTGCCTGGTGAAAAGTGCTGGTTTTGCAGTGCTTTATAATATTCATGTAGGGGCCTGAGAGACAGCTCTGCAGTCAATATCACCTGCTGCTCTTGCAGAGCACCCAGGTTTCGTTCCCAGAATCCACGTGGCAGTTCACACTGTAACTCCAATTTCAGAGCCCCATGCCCTTTGCTGGCCTCTGGTCACTGCATGCATATACACAGTCTAAATGTACATATAAACAAAAATAAATATTTATAACGTATAAAAAAATGAGTTCTTCTGATCCTATCTGTGTCCTCTTGTCAATGATCTCCCACATCATTGGTGCCATCCGTTGGGGCAGATAGACATGGAGGGGCATTCTGATTTTGTTGACATGAGTAAGTTTATTAGCTTGTCTCTGCAGACATTTGTTTATTTGATGCTGCTGAGTTCTGCCAGTGGGCTCTGAACCTTGGGTCTTTATGTTAGCAGACAGCACTTTTGTGTAGAGTTTGTTAGACGGCTAGCTCATCGACTGTGAGGAACTTTTGTTGTCCAGACTCACTAGCATTCCCAAGGTCACACATGCATTTAACATCTCATATGATGCCATGGTAAGAAACTAGTTTTGGTTGAGAAATAGAAGGGAATGAGAATACCTATGTTTCATTTGTGGTGACTTCAGTGGAGTCTCTCTCTCTCTCTCTCTCTCTCTCTCTCTCTCTCTCTCTCTCTGTGTGTGTGTGTGTGTATCTCTGTTTCTCTGTCTCTGTCTCTGTCTCTGTCTCTGTCTCTCTCTCACAAACACACACACACACACACACACACACACACTGGACTTCTATTTCATGTCTAGTAAAGTGATAGTGATACTCCTTTGTCATGTTTTTTAGAGGAGTGAATTGGAACATATAAAAGCACAATGCCTGGTAGAGTTCTTGTGGGTAAGCTGGCCATTCCTGGCCCTTTGTTCTCTGCTGCAGTGGTTGTCTGTGTTCCCATCAGCTCAGCCTCCATACTCTTCTACTCCAGGTCCACTGTCTTGGCTTTGGTAACTTTACTTCCATCTTTGGGTAAGTGGTCAGTGTGATTATCCATAAAGAGCCCCTGGTGGGTACACGGCCCAGCCTGAGTCCGTACATGTCTGAATCTTGAGCTGTGTGGCATAGTCCTGCAAACCAGTAACAGTGTCCTGATGGGGGACTTCCCAGTATCTACTACTGCCCTGTAAGTGCTTCAGTCTCTCACAGAAAGGATCCTTCAGCCTCTTCTTTACACACACACACACACACACACACACACACACACACCACCAGAGGGCCTTCAGTGCTGGGCTAATTATATCCCAAGCCACTTCCCCACTTTTAACACTAAAAGTTACCAGGTTGATGGTGCTGTTATATATTCCAAATTCCCACTTGATTCGAAGTAATTCCATAAACATTTCTTCTTCAAGGCCAAGAAATATTTACTGGCTGCCTTTTTCTTTATATGCCCAGGGAGAGCTAGGGCTGGAGAATATTCAGAGGACAGGAAGTTCTTTGCCCTTCTCTCTTGGTGCTCTCAGCTCAATGGTTTCACTGAAGGTGTGATGTCCTTGTGTGGCAGGAATATGCAGCATAGCCTGAGGTGCAATCCTACGTTAATCTTGATATGCTTTGACACCAAGTGTAGAGACTTTATTTTACTCTAAAAGAATTAATTTAATTTTAAGTTTAAAAACCATTGGTCAGTACTGAACTTCTTGTTTGTTGACTTGACTGTATCTTTTTATGCAGTCTAGTCAAGAAAAGAAATTTAAAAGTTGAATATTTAAGTAAAGTTTTTGATCCTGTAAATTCTGATTTTGTTGCTGAAAATTGTGAACTTGGTCATTGATATTGGTCACCTGGGTGTCTTGTTAAGTGTTGTGGGTGCAACATTCAAGACTATACCCAGGTCTACTAATTTGGGAGCACCATTGGCCTTGTTGGTCTAAGAAGACAAACCTTGAATCACTGACTTTGATGGAAACAGCCATTTGCAACTGCTATGTGAATTTTCCCTTGAGACTATTTGCCGGTAGAAAACATTCTCTTATCATGTACATTTTTAATGACCATGACACTTTATACTCTGATCATTTTTGTTAAAATTGTTTTGTCTAGATGCTTTATCTTACAATAAAATTGGCTTGAGAAATGAAAGTGGTTTCCCTTTAGTTTCCCCTGAATATTAGAAGTAAACAGTGTTCATTTCACACAAAGCTACTGACAGCTCTTACGATTCAATGCTGCACTTTGATCAGAAGCATTAATCACATGGCTGGCTGCATCTGTCTTCCCATAGGAGAACTTGCCTTGGCTGTGAAGTCCTATGTCGTTCAGAGCAACGTGCTGGCAGGGTCACCACTGCATATGGCCACCCTGTAATGAGAAGCTTAAAGCTGATGGGGACATATTTGTTTTCTTATTAATTTTTTTTGAGGGGTGGTGGTGGGAAGCAAGTGTCATACTGAAAGTCATCACTGGGTCTACCACGGGCAAACATGCATCACTAGTCAAACTCAGCTTGGTGGGGCTACACTGAAATAGAAGCCATTGGGCCCCAGCTTCCACGTCGGACCACAATTACAAAGTCATATTTGCTTTCTAAAACCAACCTAGAATTGCTAGCAGTACAACTTGGTGTTAGATATTTTGGGTCAAAATTAACAGCAGATTTTTAGTTTTAGAAGATCTTAGATTTAGAGCAAAATTGTGATGATAGTGTAGAGCTCCTGCATGTGCTACCACCAAGTTTTCTCATCCAGTTATCCTAGTAGTCACATTGTCATAGTCAGTGAATATCAGTGCTGGTCCCCACCTAGTACACAAACTTCCTTAGCTTTCATGAACATCCTCTTCCTGATCTCGGTTCCTGCCACGCTGTTCTATTTTTAGTCATCACATTATCCCAGTCTTCAATTACTGTGACAGTTTCTCAGACTTTGTTTTTTATCCATCTTGCTTGTTTTCAGGTTTGCAGGTCAAGTATTTGCAGGATGCCTCTGGTGGAGCAAGGAGGTAGTCACATTTGCTGAAGTGGGTTTTACTTGGTGGAGTTACGTATAGATTTATGTTTCATATTGAAAGGAAAGGTGCTCTTCCACAGCCCCTGAGAAGGCTTTCAGGGGCTTACAGTTGGGGTTAGCCTTAGTCACATGACCAATGTTTTGTCACTACAGCTGTCTGAAGAACCCTGCAGCCAGCCTGCACTGGAGGTCTTGGGGTTTTCTTCTGCCTGGGAAAGGAGGCTGTAGTAGTTACAAGTGTTATTAAGCACTCTTCTCAATGGTATAGCCATCCCTCCATCTGTTAGGTGTTTACATTGGTATGTACTTGGAGTTATTTGTTTTATATTTTGTTACATTCGAGTCTACTCCAAAGAAAGAATGTGGGTGAATGATGAGTGATCCAGGACTAGGGATCTAAAACCACACTGCTAAAATACCCTCTACTGATGCTAAACGCATTGTATCTTTAGGTGTTCCTATGGGGAGTGTGTGTGTGTGTGTGTGTGTGTCTGAGTGTCTGTGTGTGTGTGTGTGTGTGTGTGTGTGTGTGTGTGTGTGTCTGAGTGTCTGTGTGTGTGTGTGTGTGTGTGTGTGTCTGAGTGTCTGTGTGTGTGTGTGTGTGTGTGTGTGTGTGCACTCAAGTGTGCATGTTTTTGGGACAGGGGGCACAAGGAAAGCTATGCTATTGCAAACATAGTCTTACTGAGCATTAAAGTGGCCTGTACCAGCCAGCCCCACACTTCCTTGCATGCTTTTTAAAGTTTATGTTGAGCTCTTGGTGTACTCTAAGGCCGGTGTGTGGTGCTCCTGCTTTATGCATCCTTCAGCCTTTCAGCAAATCTTTTTGAGGACATTGTTCTTGGTCAGGTATTAAATTTGGTCAATGTCTCATTCAAGTTCAGAGGAAGCAATCAATCTGGGACTTAAATACTGAACCTGTGACTGACATGGAAGGTCTGACCTCTGCTTTGGCACTATTTCTCAGGAGGGAGTTGTATGTAACAATCTGCATTTCTTGGAATAAATTATTCTCCATAAAAGCAAAAGCATAGCTTTAAAACTTTACCCATGTCTGTCCCCCATCCCCCCTCATGTGTACCCTGGCCAGTTCTTTTCTTAAAATGTCATGAAAAGAGTGGCCGTTGCATTGTTTTCAGAGACACACACCTTGCCTGAGCATGTACAGCTCATGGTGGCATGTGCTGCTAACAGTGTCTTGCCATTGCTGTTCCTGGAGATTTTATGGTAGTCTTTGGGTGTTAAAAGCAGTGTGTGATGGAGCTCCAATTTGTCTTAAACCGCAGAGAGCTTCTGTCATGTGTGCACTGCTAACTGCAGGCTTCCTTTGTCTTCATCCTCCTTGTGCTGTGTCTGAGGGCTTTCTAAACCAGGGCAGCCCTCTAAGTGTCCAAGATAACTCACTCCGCAGAGGTGCTTGGGCAAAACTCCAGAGAGACCTATTTAAGATTGCTTCTTTAGCTTCCCTAGTTGTCTCAGAGCCTTCTTACCTCTTGTATGAGTATAAATTTTAGCAAAATATTTCATTACAGCATTCAGATTTACAATAATTGATTGGCGGATGCTACTGATAGTAATCAACGCAAACAGACAAGCCATTGCTATAGTGATGGGATGACTATAGTGACTCTTCGCTCTTTCCCTTACTCACTGAGTAGCCCTGAACAAAAACCACTCATTCCTCTGGGCATCAACCTTCTTTTCTGTTAAACAGTTATGCTACTTTCTAGTAGTGTGAGATGGTGTGTATCATACAAGCATGTTTGTACATTGGAGTGACAGTGAGTAGTGGCAGGGAGGTGCCTCTCTCCTAGAAATGACTTTTTTTTTTAATGAAAAAGTTCTAAAATCAAAACACAATGCCCCAAATAGAACATAGGCTTCTTGGAGACACAGGTTGGAAAGATAACTACCATGTGGTCCATGGGAAAGTTATCTTTAGAAAGAATGCATCAACTAGGGATGTTAGTAAAAGGGCCGTGCTTATGGAGAGCCAGTTAGAGCATTCGGGGCGGCAGAACACATAGCAGGTGGTGATGGCACTTGCGTGTTTGAATTTAAAGCTACTGAATTGTATCACTTGACCATGAGGATGCTTAAGTGGCTTTGTAGTAGAGTGCACACTTATATGCAGAGCCCAGCGTTTGAGCTCACTGCAGACAATAAATACATCAGTAACTAAAGCAAGGTAAAAGTGTTTACGTGGAGAATTTAGGCAAAGAAAGAGCAGCGTGGTGAACATTCACAGTGCCCTCTGAACACCTCTCCAAAGGCAGTGGATGCACCATCATACCATGCAGAATTTTGTGACCAGAAGATCCATTTTGTGAAGTTGAATTCCACATGGTTAGGAGTCTGTTCTCTCACATTCCTGGCTGTGTCTCTAGTGGCAGACAGGAGCATGCTGAGGGATGAGCAGGGCAGGGCATGCTGAGGCATGGATAGCAGGAACATGCTGACGAGTAAGTAGTGGTTAACACACCCAGGGATGGGTAGGGGAAACACACCGAGGGATGAGTAGCAGGAACACACCAAGGGATGGTATCAGGAATACGTTGGTGTGTGTGATTATTGCACTTGCTTGATGCCAGTCCAGTGAGCATTCTGAAGATGATTTGGCTTCAGATTAGGGGGGGAAACACTCTGGTCTCAGGATGATGACCTCATGTTTCTGTCACTCACCAGTTTTGCATTGTAAGTTGACAGGTTGGTGCTAATTATGTTTCTAAAAAAAATACTGAAGCAAGTTGAGAGTTTACACCTTAACTCCAAGAAGCATGATAATTTTTACTGTTCTTCTCCTTAACTCTGTGTGGAGAATGTGAACCTGTGCTACCATGCTTTTGTTTTCTTTTCTATTTGGTCTTTATTTAAGTTGCAGAAAGCTGTTTTGTGCCTGCACATGCACATGTGCGTGCGGTGCGTGCGCGCGTGCGTGTGTCTGTGTCTGTAGAGGCCACAAGAGGATGTCAGGTCCCTTGGAGGTGAGTAACTGGTGCCTGCATGTGGCCCGACTTCCTAGCTAGGAAGAGGAGCAAACACTCCCATTGCTTACCTCTCCCTCCACTTCCACTACCCTTCTGTTCCATACCAAAAAATGGAATAGCCCAAATACTACGAGCAGCTTCCACAACATGCTAAACTATTACACAGGCCAAGGACACTGAAAAGGAGATCGCCCTGGATGGCTGAGTTAGCCATAAACCCGCCTCCCACTTCAAATCTTTCACAGTTTTATAATAACTCTGAGACTAGAGAGCAGCAAAGTGGGTTGCCAAAGAGCAGAATTCCTAATTCTTGTTTCGTTTGTAGCTTTCTGTAAAGCCAGGATTCATTTTCACATCTGTTCAGAAACAGAGACAATGTTAACTCCAGCCACAGTGGCCGGTGCTGTCCTCTCTTCACAGAACTCTCTTCAGCGGGGTGCTCCCCTTTCTCTGTAACTCCAGGACAACCTATTCAGGGCCGTAGATCTTCACCCATGGGTGGGGGGATCAGGGAGGTACTGAAACTCAGGTCTTCTAAGCCCCTCGTGGTCTTCACTGGTCTGTTGTTTTCACTTAGAAGAGAATATTCAGAAATTCCTTTAGAGTATGTGTGTAAAACCACTAAGACCAAGAATTCTTCATTGTCGCTCCGGAATAGAATGTGAAATGTGGCCTGGTGGGGGCAGAAACAGTCAACGGTCTAAACATGTACATCTCCTGTGCTGCCCAACTGAACTCTGATGTGATGTCACAGCTCAGATCTGAAGACCCAAATTTAAAAAAAGAAAAAGGAAGCTTTTAAACAGCTTAATTAAAATGTTTCAGATTCACTGCACTTCTAAAGGGATCACAACATTGTGTTCATCTTCCTGAAAACAAATGTTTATACTCATCATTCCAATAGAAAGCTTTGAATAAAACAAAGCAAGCCAAAAAATGTATCTAACCCCCAGCTATTAGAATTTATTTCTGGAGGACAATGAGAAAGCAAAGAGAAAAGAATTCAATTGAGCCTAATTTCTTTTGTCTGTGATGGTAAGACCCCCATAAGAATGGCTTCTCACAGGCTAGGGCTATGGCTCAGTTAGCAAAGAGCTTGCTGTACAAACCCGAGGACTTAATTCTGATCCCAGCACTCATGTTAATTGACAGGCATGGTGGCTCCAGTTGGGAGGCTGAAGCGGATGGATCCCTGCCACCGCTCACTGGCCAGCTAGCCTCACTTAGAGCTTCAGACCTATCAGTGAGGCTGATCTCTAAAAGAAAGTGGACAGAGACACCCAAGGAACACGAATGAACACACACACACACACACACACACACACACACACACACACACACACACACTAATAGTGATGATGAAAGAAATCTTTTCTTTTCTCCTCAGAATGGGAGAAAGCAGGTCATAAGGCTTACAACTCTTGCCATAGAAAGGCCAACCATGATTGGAGCATGCAAGCCTGTCACTGTCCTATACATGAGTGTACTCTGGCTGGTTTTATGTCATGTTGGTGTTTTTGGTGCTTATGTGTTTATTTCCTCTTTGGAGTCTCCCTTAAACCACTCATAGCATCTTACGTTAAATCTTTTTTTAAAATATTTATTTTGTGCACATGTGTTTGCTTGTTGTGTACCACATTTATGCAGTACCTGCAGAGACCAGAGGAGGGCACAAGATTTTTTTGGAACTAGAGTTACAGATCTTTGTGAACTCCATATGGGTGATGGGAACTGAACCCCCATCCTTTGAAAGTGTATCCAGTGCCCTTAACTGTTGAATCATCATCATCATCTCTCCAGCTCCTATAAATGAATATTTCTTAATACAGTAAAAGAACGCAATCCTGGGAATTACCCTCTCCTTCCCTCCTTGTGGTGTGTGTGTGTGTGTGTGTGTGTGTGTGTGTGTGTGTGTGTAACCCAGTGATCAACCCCAGGCCTTGTTCTTTGGGAGCAATGTATCACCTTGTTTTTTGAGATAGGTCCTCACTTAGTCAGGCTAGTCAGAAAAGCCCCGTGGATCTACCACCTTACCTCGTTCTGTATGTGGGTGTTGGGAAGGATTCCCCAGCCCTGCTCCTCATGCTCTCTTACATTATCTCAAAGAACTTTTATATCTTATCTAGGCTTTCCTTGCTTTAAATATTAGCAAGACTGGGCCAGGAGTGATGGCACATACTTTTAATCCCAGCACTGGGGAGGCAGATGTACACTGATCTCTGTGAGTTTGAGGCTAGCCTGATCTATACAGCAAGCTTTAAGACAGTCAGACCTACACAGTGAGACCCTATAGTGAGACAGCCCTAGATGGCCTCTGGCCTATGGTTATATGATTTAGAGTGCTATAATTTAATACTCTCGAACCACAAAGTGTCTGTCTTCACCTTGTTTGCATGTGAGTGTATTTAGAATAGAATCAAGCCAGGTCTTTATCCCATCCTTCTTCCTTCCTCCCTTCCACTTCTCTCCTTGCTCCTCCCCTTTTCCTCCTCACCACCTCTCCATGACCTTTCTTCCCCTTCCTCTCCTTGTTTTTCATAGGGTCTTATTATGAAGCCTAAGGCTTGCCAGATTCCCAAATGAATCTTCATGCCTTGGCTTCTCAGGAGCCAAGATAAAAAGTATGTGTCATCTTGCAACACTTCGGAATCTTTCCTATATAAAAGTCACAATAGACGTTCTTTGTGCTGATTTTAATACATACATGCTCATATATGCTCATTACACAGGAATTTTATCTGTTTTTTTATATTTCTTGCTAATGACAGTTTTTAGTAGTGAGTAATGGAAAAAAATGAGCGTCCTACCAGTAATGTTTTAGGTAAGAAGAAAGATGTTTGCCTGTAAAATGGAGTCTGGGCATATAAAACTAACAGTGATTGAAGACTCACCATAATGAGTTACTTGTAACCAACTATCATTATGTTCAGAAAGGCACTTCTGAGTCACCCAGCCTCTCAGAGCATCCTATTGAGAAGTATAGGATTTAAGCCCTCATCCTTGCAGTCTGGGTGGTCATTTTAAAACGACAGCGTGGACATGCCTCATATGAGCTGAGGCTGTTATAACAAACACCATAGAATTGATGCCTTTGAAAGCAGGATAAGTTTTCATTATGGTAACACTAGAAGTCAAAGGTGAGGGTCCTGCTATGTTGTTTATTGGGGACTGCTTCCCGGTTTCCCAAGGGTTCTTTCTCAAACAGCCCCACCTCCTTCATGCCCTTGAAGAATGGGTGTATTTCACTGGAACATTCCACATTCCTCCTGTTGGGTTAGCCCCCCCCCATCCCCCCATGTCAGCTGATTTAGCCACAGTTTCTCCTCCAAAGGTCTTGTCTCCCAAATGCCACTTTGAGGGTTAAGGCTACAGCATTACATCGAGTATGTGAAAAGATGAGGTGCTTTTAGAAGCGGAAACCACATGTCCAAGGTACAGTGGCATGAAGTGCTGTACATAGAGGAGGCCAGGTGAGCGCCCACCAACCCCTCAGCTGGCCCATGGCGGTGTGGATTCTCATTTGGAATGGAGTAATTATACTGATTCACTGCTGTTCCGTGTTGACTGTGATCTCCCAAGTCTCCCTTGTAGCAAAAGAAGACAATAAACTAACCTTTTTTGAAATTTAGTTTAAATGTGGGGTTCCTTTTGGGCCAGTAGGTGTCTTCAGGTACCTTCAGCTTATATAATAGTGTCATCCTAGAAAAGACAAATGCTTTTTGTTTTTCTGATTCTTCGCTTTTCCATTTAACTGCCTTTACTTGTTCGATGTTAATGGGAATGCTGTCACTTAGGAAATAATATAGCATGATTTTTTCTTCGCCCTTGGGATGGCTCCCTTGGCAACGGTGGTGTCATCTCAGGTCCTGGGACTTTCCTTCCGGGAGTGATGTCATTTCATGTCATTTATTAAGGCTAGATCCTGTGTTTTGGTATATGGCATGCCATCACCTTGTAAATCCTTCTATCAATACCTTTTATGACTGAGGTGGGAACATTTGTCTCTGCATCACTTACTCCTCCCTCTGTGTTTTTGCAGGACTGCTGATGTTGCAGTGTTGTGGGATATTTGACAGCACCATGGATCAGGGTGCGGAGCCAGGGACTAGTTGACAAGAATTAGCCATAGAGTACAGAGGACTGAGAAAGATGGATAGAGAGATGCACAGGAGGGATTAGGGAGGGACTTACAGATTTTCAGTTCTCTTGGAGAGATGTTCTCTTGCAGGGTTTCTTTTCAAAAGGAAGGACAGCTGGTTGCTTCTTGGATCCTTGAAGCCTATCAGGTTTTCTACCCAAAATCTGACTTCCAAGCTTTTATTAGTAGACTAGATTTGGCGGCAGGGGCAGAGCTGGTAGGGCTGGGGAAGGTAGTTAAAATATCACTAGGTTCTGGTATAGCTGCTAAGATGATGGAAAAGCAACACTATAGGTTATTCATTTACAACACTTGGCCAAAGAGCATCAGATACCTTGTCACCTGTGAGGAGCCGATTGTCATACCTGCTTTCTTCTCAAACTCAGTGGGAAGTTTTGCACGTATCCTAGGGAGTCCTCAAATTTACTATGGAGCTCAGAGTGGCCTTGAACTCCCAATCTTCCTTACCCTACCTCCCAAGCCCTGGGATTACAGTCATATGCCAGCTTACCCTACCTCCCAAGCCCTGGGAGGTAGCGTGCCAGCGTGCCTGCCTTGTTAGGCCTTGGATTTGTATTTCTTAATCAGTTCTGTCATCATTTAAGGGGTTTAGTATGGATATATTTCTGGCTGTTTATTCTCCTAGGCCAGTCATCTCATACTTAGATGTAGTTACAGTGTGAAGTTAAGTAGCATCTAACATCCAATGAGCTAACTATATTTAGATTTTTGCTTGAAAATGTTTTACTCCCGATGCTGGGGACAGAACCCAGTACTGTGCACACAGGAGGTGAGTGCTCGCCCACTGGGTTGTATCTTAGCTTCTGAAAACATTTGGAGACCCCCTCCATGTTGTTTTCCCTTCCTTCATAGTTACTCATCAAGTTTACAAGTTAGTCTATTTGAAAGGTACTATTTTCTCATAAGCTGCCTCTCCCGTATGGTTTCACTGATCTCCCTGAACTTGTGCAGGCTTTCCGTTACTTCTGTTGATGGCCTTTCTCTTATGTTAACACTTCATGTGCATGTCAGACAGTAAATTACAGGCAGCATAGACAACTGGTCCTGCCATGCAGGCCTGCAATCTTAGCTGCTCTGGAGACTGAGGTAGGAAGAATGGTAGTTTAAGGTTTACCTGTCGTAAAGAGCAAGTTCAAGGCCAGGTTTGGCAATTTAGGAAGTCATTGCCACAAAATAAAAAGTAAAAAGAGGATTAAGAGGGTTGAGACTATTGCCCGATAGTAGATGACTTGCCTAGCATGTGGGAGGCCTCAGTTCAATCCTGAACAATGCAAGTGTGTGCACATGCACTTATGCACACACATGCGCTTATACGTGCACACACACGTGCGCACAGGCAAGGTGCAACACTTTCTTACATCATTAGACAAATGCAGCACAAGCAAACGTAACACATCTTTACACAGTTAACAAAGGCAGTAGAAGCAGATGTAAAGTACCTTCACATAGTTAAAGCTGTATTTTTTGGCGTAAACACATCTTTGCCTCGTCAAAATAATATTCCACATCACACATAAACTTACGCATGCGTTCACATATGCACACAGCTCTGTGGACAATTTGTAGAAACCTCAGACAAAGATTGGAAGTATAATTAGAGCTAACTGCAAAGTTCTGGGCTGTGGAGAGTTTTTGTGATCTCCTCTTACTCCGACCTCGTGTTCTGAGCTAATTTTTCCCACTGGCACTTAGGGGATCACTCAGTGGCTCCTCAGCCTAAGCTAGAACACTTGGCGTTGAATGTGTGCTCACATCATCTCCTAGAGTGCAGAGCAGCTACCCAGAGGGAGGAGATTTGGGGTTGACTCTTGGGGCACCCCTCCAGTGATAATTCCCGCTGGAGTGAGTGTCACTGTGGAACTGGCTTCTTTGTTCCTGGTCTGTAGATGAGGAGGCCAGGGAAGTTGAGGTTTTTTTGGAGGCACAGTCTCTAATCTCATTTTTGTGCTAACTTTGGTCAGATTTTTCTCCTTGTGAATCCAAGTGCCTTACCTAGTGAGAGAATAATAAAGTGCCCCTTTTCCTTCTTATCTGTTTCTTGGATTAGACTGGTGCATCCAGGAAGAAAGTACCATGTGTAGTGGGAGAGCACTGTTGAGGGAATCCTATGTGCAGGTGAAAAACCAGCTTTGCAAATGTGGTGTAAGCTGTGCCTGAGCCTGTTATTGCATCATTTCAGGCCTCAGTTTTCCAGTTCTGTTCTCCTGATGCTGGGGTAGGAGAACTCGTAGATCGCTCTCACAGTGGCGCTGAGGTGGCAGTGAGAATTTAAACGGGAGAGCATGGATAACTGTAGAGGGGAAAGGATGGACCGAGACAGGTAACAAGGTATCAAGAGAAGAGGGCGGAGGAGGACAGAGGCTGTAGTGCTGGCTGGACAGAGGCTGAAACCTGAAGATGTGGCTGTTTGACTTCAGTGGGGAATTAAAAAGACCATGTGACTACAGCCACTATGGTGAAACATTTCTTAATCTTAGGAGACGTCTCACAGTCTTTTTGTCTAGGTGAGAAAATCGCGTTAAAGGAGTAAAGGCTTATTTTGCTCAAGGTTTCAGTCTGTGGTCAGTTGGCACCACTGTTTTTGTGCCCATGGCAGCATGGTGTATTGTTGGTGTCAGTGTGTAAGAGCCGTGTGTACCTCCTGGTGCATGGGAAGCAGAGGATGTGGGGAAAGGGGACCCCGGACATCCTAAGATGACTTTGCTTCCTCACAGTAGGTCCCCCTTTCTGGTAATACCACAGGCTGGCAAACAAGTCATTCATACTGTGCTTGATTAGAAAGACAGATCCACATTGTTTCCACATTGTAACTGGAGGTAATCTTTTGTTAAATAGGAAAACTAGCTGGGGAGGATTTAAGGCAATTTGTTCCTTCATATTTCCATCACAATGAGATTACCACCTTACATTTTCAAAAATGGATTTCAAAGAATTTTTTAACCAACAGCAGTTTTTCCTTGGATTTCCTGACTCTTCTATGTACCAAATGCAATGTGAGCTATGCTTTTGGGAGGGAACAGTGTCAGCTGTGTGGTGGAGAAGGGCTCAGTTGAGAGCTTGAAGTACTTTGCATTGATTTTGTAAATACACAGAATCTTACATCATAGCAGAATATGATTTCCGGGACCCTCTTTTCCATATGGTTGAGGGCAGGGCATCTGCCTGAAGGGACAGTGCAGTGCAAGTGTCTCCCTTTGTCAACAGCTCTGTTTTTTTTTCAGTGTGCTCTCAAGAATTGCTCTTCTGCTCCATTCTCCTGAGACCCTGCTTTGCATGGCCATTTCACTTGGTGGGAAGAAGCCTCTTTGCATTAGCTGCCCTCTGCTCGCTCAAAAGAGCATTTGTCTGCCTACCATAGAGGCCCTTCCATTTCTCAAGGCTGAGAGTGGATGGGGAGAGATGGATGAGAGTCATTTTCATAGCTTAAGCAATCACTTCGTCTCTGGGAAAACAGTCTGTGATGGATGCACTTAGGAGGGTATATCCCCGGCATGAGATTTCTTTGTGTTTACAGCCCATCACATCTCTTTATAGCACTTCTCATCACAGGCTCTGTTTTTGTGGGTCTGGGGGAGCCTTTTAGAGGGAAATTTGCCTTCCTGGGATCTTGTTACCATGGTTGCATCAACCCCACAGTACAAAACAAAACATTCATGACTGAGTGCAAGGTGTAAGGCATAACAAGTAGCTCTGGTCTTCCTACAGCACATGCTCTTTTGGGTTTTGGGTGCTTTCTTAGTTGGGGACGTTCTGGCTTTAGGAAAAGATCTTGTCCCTGGGTAGGCTCTATTGAGAGAACAAGATGATTGCAACATACACTTCTTCACACCCCCAAACCTGGGAC
Organism: Cricetiscus sungorus; assembly: GCA_030556225.1. Classification (NCBI taxonomy): domain Eukaryota; kingdom Metazoa; phylum Chordata; class Mammalia; order Rodentia; family Cricetidae; genus Cricetiscus; species Cricetiscus sungorus. The sequence continues at coordinate 14,277,891 of JANBXA010000730.1, forward strand.
ATACTTAGACCCCAGATTTAGGTTTCTAAGACCTAAATCTGAGCTCTTTCCAGAGTTGAAAATAAAAACTTCATTGGCTACATTTTTGGACAAGTTCTCTCTCTGTCTCTGTGTCTTGCTCAAACAGGGTTTCTCTGTGTAGCTGTCCTTTGTAGATCAGGCTGGCCTCGATCGAACTCACTGAGATCCACCTGCCTCTGCCTCCCAAGTGATGGGATTAAAGGCATGTGCCACCACAACCTGGCCTTTTTGGACAATATTATAGAACAAACTTATTATTTTTGATAGTTTTGCCCTTCATGAATTCCACCAGATATTTTATCACTTAGCATTTGGGGGAAAAACAAAACAAAACAAAACAAAACCTTCATGGGACTAGTCCAACAACAAAGGAAAAATGGCTCAGAAAGTTGGAATTCATTGTTTTGTAACCCCTGTGACTGTGAGTGGTTGTGTGTACCCCAGAGAGGCGATGGAAGTCACATAATATCAATCCATGAGGTACCCAGCCTGAGCCTTCTCACCAGCGTTGCTGACTGTCAACTGATCAGGTTTCCTTGTCTGACTACCAGTTAACTGGAGTGGGGAGGACAAGAGAACAGTGTGCCTGAGAAGACAGTGTGACCATAGAGATTAAATATGTACCAACCCTAGACAGCTCTCTAGGACAGATATCAATGGGGAAAAAAAGCCAGTTAGGAATAAAAAGCAATGGGTGACTGTATATTAAATATCAGCTAATGTTATTGTCTGGGTCTTTTTTTAGCTCCTCAGTTTATACAAATAAACTATAAAAGATTGTAATGTGGAAAAAGTGTGCAGTCCAAATACTTGAAGCTATTAAGTTACTATTTATATATTTAAGGAATTATATATAATTATATATATTACATGTAATATATAATTATATATGACAAGGCATATTTAAATTATAAATATTGGCCTGTTGGGATAGGAAATGATGTGACATGGGATTTGCTTACATAAAGACCAAGTTGTACTGACTGTACATGACGAAAGATTGGCTTGTATTATCAAAACTGGAAGAGTCACATGGGGGATTCCTCCTCATGTGCATAGGATTGAAATAATCTGTCAGAATACCTCAATGAGGGGACTGTAGGCAGAACTATGTAATAATGCCTTGGTTCCAGTGGAGGGGCAACAGAAAGCTGGGAACAAGAATCCTTGGCAGAGATCCTTCTGTGTGGAATGTTCCATTCGCCTCCTGGCTCTTGTTATTTTAAATTCATATATGTATCTATCTACTTATCCATGGCTCTCTTTGTTTTCTGTATGATGCTCTACAACATAAGCAACTTCAGCATAGTCCATGGCATGCTGGCTTGTGGTCCTTGAGCATCTGAACTGTTTAGAAGTGGCTGATGAGATTAGAGATGTTTTCCTCAGTATGCCACTTCAGCTCTTACGTTCTTTTCAAGGTGGCCCTGCCCACCTACTTGAGTTTTGCCTTCCTCTTGAATTATATACTTCATGAGGGGCATGGGTGCCACCTACTTGGTTCTAGAAGGACCATGTCTAATTCCTCGCTTGGTTCATTCAAGTGGCTGCCAATTAATCACCCACCTCTAGGTTATGGTTAAGTTCCTATGGCAGAGATCCCTCCCCCTCTGCCATTTCTCCTTCAGAACTGTTGTTACACTCTGGAAGATTTTCCAATTACTACATCTAATTAGAGGGAAGAATAAATTACCGAAGCAAGTTAAATTATCTTGTGTGTCATAACAATAATTAACATTCAAATAGGAAATTGCTGCCATTTTTATAAACATCACTAAGTGGAGGCACCACCCCTGAGAGCAGGAAGCACGGGCATCTCCCTCCCTGAGGCCTGGCGGCTGTGCATGTGTGAGACTGATGCTACCCAAGAACGTTTACATTCGGTGTATCCACCTCTGCCGTTCTGCCAGGACAGCCATATCTCCATGATGGTTTTTCCAGTGTGATCTCCGGGGTTACATTTGTTCCTGTAAGGAGCACTGTGGAGTGTACATACTCAGTCTTATTCGGCTATTACTTTCTAGCCTTGTATCATTACATATAGTATTTGTGGATTTAAAATGACCATATTGAGTTGGACAGCTAAAGGCTGTAGGAGAATGTCCTTTAAAGAACAAAGGCCCTAAAAACAAATAATACATGGAATAAAGTTGCCCCTATCCTTGTTTCATATGTGGTGTTTGGGTAGATAAAACTTAGTGGTTTGGGAGTGAGTGACTGTATGTAGCTGGGATTGGGAATTGAATCTATTTATTCCAAAAATGACTCCCTCACCCAGGATTCATTCAGACAACTGACGAGTAAACTCTAGCTTTCATAATGCTGTATTCTTATGATTTCTATTCTTGTTCATCTTTTAAATTTATAGACACTTAAGTGATACTTGGGTTGAGAATGCTAGAATCTGATTTGAGAGGTAGCAGTTGAGTTGTAATAATTTGCTTGAATGGAGACATTGCCCCTAAACTGTCCAATGCATTAGCAGGGTCTTTGAAGGTTTAAATGATCTTTGTGGGAAATTTGAGTTGGATACAAGCACAGATCTTGCTAACTCAGACCAAATAGGACTCTAGTGTCTCCTGTAATCACACAGCGGGCTTGAGAAGATAGCAACACTTTTCTCTGTTTAGCTTTCTTTTCCTTTCCATCCGTGTCGGTTAGTGCACAGTTTGCACCCTATTCCCTTTAACTCGGAGCATGCAGCTTCACCATCTAAGGGATTTAGGGCTTGCTGGCATCATTGACAAAAGGCCAAGCAAGCCCTTTTCTCGTTACTTTGAAAATGGCCTTTTCCTGATGGACAGGGCGTGTGAATTGTTTCTCCTGTGTTGAAGAAAATGCTACTTCTCCCCTTTGGGGGCTAAAAATGACTCAAATTCAAAATTATTTTTCATGCTTCTTTTCTGTTTTGCTAAGGGCACCAAAGAGCCAAATATGGCCCTAAAATTTATTCCTTTCTTTGGAGCTGGACAGCCGTGGAGAAGCCAGCTTGGTATTGTCACCTTATCAGTGTGGTTGAGTGAGGGTAATTTTGTCAGCTGACCTCCAGCTGGGGGCAGGACGCTTTCTGAGATTCGGCATCATGAAAGAAATTAATATTATTTCTAGTTCCTGGACAGAGGTTGGGATGGAACCTGGGCAAGTCCATCAAAATGAAAGCAGGAGAAGAGGGTGAGATGCAATGTTTTATTCTCGGCTTAGAAAACGTGATTCCATTACTTTGTTGCTTTTGAATGATTAAGTGTTCTAGATGGATGTTGAAGAAACCATAACCTCTAGGGTCAAAGTAAATGGCTTTCTTTGGAGCGTGTATTGAAGATAGGCAACTCCTTTGAATAAATTACATATTTGGAAGAAGGATTTTATTCTGTATAAAATACAGTATAATGCATGTGGAATTCCCAGCTAATTCACCCACACCTCATTTACAATGTTTTAACACCCTGCACAGTGAATAGTTGGTAATTAGGTGATTGACACATTCTCTCACTCGACAATCACACTTGCAAGTAAATTGCCCCATGTGTTTCAGGAGCACTGTCTGGAAATGGTGCAAACCTTGTCTGGTAAATATTGCTCTGCAAAACCGTAAGAGGATGGAGGACACCGTGCCTTCACAGGGGACTAGCAAGGTGCCCTGGAAATGCAGTGACCTCTCCTAGGGAGTACCTTCAGCTCTGAAAGTAGGAGATTTAAGCTCATGCAGCCACATGTGGTTATATAAAGTGTTTTCATTCTTAGGCCACGAGGGAATGTTCACTTCAGGTTATTTCTGTTTTGTACAGGTGATTTATAGAAGGTCATGCCATTTTGTTTAGTAAATGAGCAATTGTTTTGTCATTTTCAACAAGCCAGAGGATTGCTGGAGCAATAACCTTCTCTCATGAATGCCTTTTGTTTTATCTCAGGCATAAGTTAAAAAAAAATCACATTATCATAGCCTTTGTTACGTTCTTTTTAAAAGTATATGATTATGTAATACCATTGCATAGTGTTTTATAGTATATATTATATTTTATAAGGTAATACTCAACTATAATTTTAATGAACTTTATGTTTATATACTAATATACCTTGTACATATGGTATAATACTTTTATAACAAGTGATACATAATTTTCAAACAATATATATGTTCAAGTATGGTGATTTTTGGAGATTTGAATATACATTCATGTACATTCCTGTAATCTACGCAGGAATCTACACTGCATCACATGTAGTGGGCATCTTAGACATTCCTAATTCTAAAAGCAGCCATATTCTACTGTCTAATGAGTAAAGATATCATTCCATTTTATGAGATAAAAGAATGGTGGAGTTAGGCAGATTTAATTAATAACTAGTAATTGATCAGACTCCACTTTTGTGTTTTTAGTTACTAGAATAGTTTCACTATTAATAAACAAATAATAACCAATTTTTAGGTGGTGACATCACTCAGCCATATAATAGGAAGTGATCCAAGGTGTTGCAACTTAAAGAGAAGATTAGGCAATGAGTCAGGCCAGCTAAAATTAAAGAAGTGAGGGCTTGCATTTTCTCTATCAGGTGTGCAGAATTTAAGATAAAAAAATAAATGAAACAAATTTTTATATCTGTCCTAAGTACCACTTTTTTCAATTATTTTGAAACATTTACTAAGACTGCTCCTTAGGGAGACATAGATAATATTTGTAAGTTAAGAAATTAACCATTGGACTGAAGTGGAAATTAAAATGGTTTTAAAATGCATGGAAAGCAAACAAAGTTCTACTCAAGGATTTATGGTCTGAACATAGTTCTTGAGATTTGCAACTATAGAAAAATGTTTTCCTGTTTGCAAGAGAAAGATTGAATAGTTGTTTGGAAAATATCATGTATTTTGCATAGAAAATGAAGTCTTGAAATAAATAGAGCCTGCAAATACAAAGAAATCCCTACCCCCTCAGAAATATTAAAAATAACTGGTAGGCATCCTATGATTTCCAAAGCATGCTTTTGGGTGTCATTATTATTTTCAGGTAAGTGTTTACTGTTAATTTTGAAGGATGAATCTTCAAGATAGTGTACACAGAACCTCTTCAAAGGAAATACCTTTGCCTGAAAATATATGAAAAATGGATTTACTCTCAATAGTCAAAGAAAGACAAATGGTGATGCTATTTTGGGATTTAAAAAAAGGATGAACTACCAGTGCTCAAATATTAGCAAGAGCTAAAACTGGTTCACACACAATGCTGTTGATTTGGGGACAGAGAAAAATCTGAGAAATATTTATTAACAATTAAAAATGACTAATTGAAAGTGAACTTTGTGCCTGGTGTGGTGGCACAAGCCTTTAATCCCAGCACTTGGGAGGCAGAGGCAGGCAGATCTCTCTGAGTTGGAGGTCAACCTGGTCTACCAAGTGAGTTCCAGGACAGCCAGGACTGTTAAAACAGCCCCCCCAAGAAAAGAAAAGAAAAAAAAAAGAAGTAAATGTTGTTTGATATAATTTTACCCACCTCCTCACACAGTTTTTTTTAAGACATAGTCTCACTATTGTGTAGCCGTTGCTGTTTTAGAACTGCATATGTTAGACCAAACTGGTCTCGAACTTACAGAGATCTGCCTCTGTCCCTTCAATGATGCTGGGATTAAAGGCGTGTACCACCATGCCCTGCTTAATTATACTTTTTTTTAGAAGCAAAAAAAAAAAAAAAAAAAAAAAAGGGTTCAGCAATATGGAGTGATGAAATAGTGATAAAATGAATTGTAAGTAAATTGAAAGAGAATTTTTGCAATAAAATAACAAGGGTATTATATTACTTGAATAACAGGAGTTGGTTTGTAGATGTATATATGCTAATATAGAACACATGCATAACATGTTTAAGTAGACATTTATGGGGCATAGAATACAATCAGCACCTTAAATTTCTCATTTTAGGATACTGCCAGATATATTGTTTAATTTTTTGTCACAGTACAAATTTTTTTAAAGTTATATTTTATAATACTGTTTTTTCTCTCTTATATTATTATATGGGTTCTTTGATTTTTGTATAATATTTGTAAAACAGAAGCAGTGCTCAGGATCAAGTCACAAAAATTTCTACTTATTATATATACTTGAAAAATGAAATCGTTTTCATTTATATGGGAATACATGTGTAATTATGTGAGTAAACTGTCTATATATTAATGTTCTGATCTTTGAAACATTTTATAGCTTTACCTTTACGTGTTAGACATCATTGTAAGTTACACTGATTCAACTGATATTCACCACACATTCATGAGATTGCCTAGTCATACGTCATTGCATGTAAAGATCTTTTGGCTCACAGCATTTACTGTCAGGTAAGATCTCCCAGCGATTGAGTTCCAGAATGAACCTGAGCAGTTAGGGTTCATAGCACAACCTTCCAGTCCCTACACAGTTAGCATCTTGCTTTTCATTTTATTTTGTTAAAGGAGTATGTTCAGCAGGGATTATCGTAGCGCCTTGTTTAATAATAATACCTTACAAACAACCGTGAAGCCAAAGGCAAAGGGCCTTAGTAGGCATTTCCCTAAATGTATGCTCAACTGGCCAACAACACATGAAAGGATGCTCCAGAGCAATTGCCATCAAGGAAACACCAGTCATAGAACAGTGAGGTGGCACTGCCTGTTCATCAGGAGGGGCACACACAGGAAAATGGAAAATAAATGTTGCCAAGGATGTAGAGAAATCAGAACCCGCATATGTTGTTGATGGCAGTGTGAAATAGAGCAGTCGCTGTGGGAAAGTTTTCAAAGACTGCTCTTAGAGTTACGGAATGACCCAGAAATTCCACTACCATATACCTACCCCAGAGAACGAACACTGGCACTTTAAGAGCAGCTATGTTTTGCTCATAGCGAAACTCCTCATAATGGCCAGTGACCCAGGTGTGCTATGTCCGTACAATGGAGGACTTCAGGTATACAAACGAATGAAGCACAGATCATGCTACAACCTAGATCAACCTTGAATACATTGTAGTAACTAAAAAAAAACCCAGGAAAAGAGGTCCTGTTGCCAGGGTCCACTAACATGCGATGTCTGCACGGGTAAATCCATAGCGATCAGAGGAGTCGCCAGGGCTGTTGAGAGCGAAGGGTGGGGAAATAAATGACGAAGGAGCACAGAACTTCTGTCTGGGATAATGAAAACATTTTAGAGCCAGATAGCATGGTGGTCATACAACGTTGTGAGTGTACAACTGCTACTCGGTTTTTCATTAAACTGATTAATCTGATGTATGTATTTCACCTCAGTTAAACCAGAGTAGATTAACTACATTATTTCATGTCAAGTAGCCCATCATTCCCAGCTCTTTAGAGTATATAGTCATTCACATGTTCTATGGCAAATAGCAAGTCAGGCAAATGCAATCATTAGCCAATCATTTTGAGTGTTTAACATGTTCAGGGATCCATGATTGACAGGATCTCGAGACTCTGGGGACTATCCAACTGCAAGAATTAAAAAGTACAGACAGAGTATGGAGGCTCTTTTGACCGAATAGACAGTCTATAAATAGGAGGCTTGCATGTGGGCAAGCCCAGGGGTTAATTGCCCTTTCGCATAGTGAGGAGTCAGAGGAGAAGTATCAGACTTCCATGCGTGTTCAGGCAGGGTGACATTGTTTTTCTCCCAATTTGGGTACATTTCAGTCATGCATACTGGCACAAATATTTCAAGTGATAGCATGCTTCTTAGAGCTCTCTGTGCAAACATGCTCCTTTTTTCTTCAGAGGTGTGCAGGGACCAAATCAGCTCATGACCTGTGTGGCCTCTGTAGATGACTCTCAGCTCAGAACATCTTTGATGACCTTGAGTTCTTGTCCAGGTTCCTCAAGAAGAGGCTTTTAGGTGTGCACATCACTCATACCCACCACATCCCTGAGGAGCTGCAATTAAACAGTATTTTTCTTTCAAAAGGGAAAACTAGGGGCTGAGAGGTGAAACAGTTTCCCTGGAATTATGTCACTGGAGCATGAGTCACAGCAACTCTGTCTGCCCAGCATGCCTCACCTCAGCTGTGTACACATGTAGATAATGTTTACGTACAGACTCATCAAAGTCACCGAGGCCTGCGTAGTCAGCAGTGTTTGTATTTCTTGCCTTAGAACTAAACATAGAAGGGTAAGCTTAACAATATATGAATTGTTGTATTGCCCAAGGTTTTTTTTCTGGTATGGAGGAGGGTTGGTGCTGAGGATGGAACTTACGACCCTGCACATTCTATTTGTTATTTTGTAAATGAACTAGCCTGCCACCTTCTCTCCTTTCTAACACTTGTCCACATTGCCAGCGCCAGCTTACCTTAACCAACCACACCTGAGAAGCCTATGCTGAGTGCCATGGACGCCTGCTGTTTGCACTCCATCTTGCCTGAGAATATACTTTTTAAGAATTTATTTAGTTTTGTTTTATGTGCATTGGTGTTTTTGCCCACATATATGTCTATGTAAGTGCTGGGAGTTGAACCTGGGTCCTCTGAAAGAGCAGCCAGTGCTGTTGACCACTGAGCCATCTCTCCAGGCCCTGAGAATGGTTTTTGCTTGAGGGTGTTTGGATGTTCTTTTAACTTCTAATTTAAAATCTCTACCAAGACCTTTTTTCTGTCCCACAGACACTAGTTACAAAGGTACATGCTCTGTGCTCTGTTTTTGTAGATACCTTTTTTTTCAAATATCATGGACTATGTGCCACCAGTTACCTATTCTCTCTCTCTCTCTCTCTCTCTCTCTCTCTCTCTCTCTCTCTCTCTCTCTCTCTCTCTCTCTCTCTCTCTCTCGCTCTCTCTCTCTTTCATATCTTTATTGCTTAATTTTCTCATTGCTTTGGTAAAATTCAGAACAAATGGAAGGTCAGAGGGGAAGTGTTTCTCTTGGCTCACAGTCTGAGGGTGCAGTCCATCATAACATGGGATGCATGGCAACAGGGCATGAGGCAGCTTGTCATATTGCATATGCATCCAGGAAGGGGGCAGGTGATGCAACCTGGTGATGCTCCTCTTGCCTTCTGCTTTTTGAGTTAGCCTGAATCTCCAGGCCATGGGAAGACACCTTCCACATTTAGTGTAGTTCTTCCCACATTAATTTAATGCATGCTAGATATCCCCTCACAGACATCCAGAGGCTTGTCTCCTAGGTGATGCTATGTCCTGTCAAGTGGACAATTAATACTTAAAGTCTCTTCTGTCTTTTGACAGTAGGAAGGAAGGGAGGGCCGGGGAGAGATGATGTCGTATCTATCTCTCCTTCTCTGTCTTTGGCTCCCAGTTACAGCCTGGATTATCTTCACTCGTTCTAGTTCCTTTCAGTTGCTGGGATAACACTCTGACCATGAGCAACTTTGAGGAGGAAAGGATTTATTTAACATGTACCTCCAGTCAGAACCCATCATTGAGGGAAGTTAGACCAGGAGTTCAAGCGGGAGCTTGATTTGGTAACATTGAGGGGTGCTGATTGCTACTCACCCATGGGCTCATCCTTGGCTGGGCTTTTACAGCCCAAGCTCATCTCCCTAGGCAGTGCCCACCCACGGTGGGCTGGACCCTCAAATGATCAGTTGGATCTGGACAGTCCCTCAAAGGAGACTCCCTTCTCTGGTGACCCTAGGCAAGTTGACAGTCTTAGTTTTTACTGCCTTCTCTCTCACCACCTGTACAGGTACATACCTCCGCTCATTGAGTAGCGGTTTCCATGTGGCTGAATTTAATGTGTACTCAGCTCTCCTTATCTGACTTTATAACAGTTTGTCCTATGGACAAACTCTCCCTCGAAACTCTTGGTGCAAGGCTTGTGTGACATTAACCCCTTCTCATCACCCCGCTCCAGTAGATCTCTCTGGGCCACCTCATAAATTCCTGCAGCTTCATTTACTATCTTTGTGTGGTTGGCACCCAAAATATATCATGTTTCTTAATTGCATTTGTACATTTTCAGCAAATGGCATAGATCCCTGGTTTAAAGAATGTATAGATTTATAGATGTTTATCTAGCAAGAATGGTTTTTTCCCTACAAAGTTTGATTATTAGTTACTTGTGGTAGCTTGAGAAATATTTCCCCATAGGTGTTTGAACATTTACTTTCCAGTTAGTGGCAGTGTTTGGAGAGGTTTAAGTGGGTGTGGCCTTGGTAGACAGTACATCACCAAGAGTGGGCTTTGAGATTATGTACCCTCACTCTACTTACCGTTCACTCTCTCTGCTTTGTGTTTGTGGTTGAGGATGTAAGCTCTCGGCTTCCCATTCTTGCAGCCACACATGCTGCCTGCACCATGCCTGCCTTCCCTGGCGGACTCTTACCCTTCTAGAAACACAAGCCTAAATAAACTCTACCATAAATCGTTTTTTGGCCACGATGCATTATCACAGCAAGAGAATAGTAACTAATGCATCACCCTTCAGGAGAGGCACTGCTGGTCTCTGTCAAGGACAGTATGCCTGGTGTAGGGCAGGTACACATTTGGTATGAACACATGAAAGAGTAGATCACTCAGGGAAATTGGGGCACAAGCCAACAGCCCCTCATGAGGACTGGCTTTCCCCTCTCCTGTTGCACATCTCGTAGCTATCCTGAGGGCAGTGATTGGGATACTCCCCTTCACCCCAGCTCCACAAATGTTCTTACAAATGGAAGTTAGTTTTTGTGAAATCTCCTCCCTCTGCTCTCCCTCCAGACCCCTAGCCTCCCCACTTTATCACACTTGGAAGAGGAAGAAAGTAAGCCGAAAGGTGTGGCTCACATGCTGGGAGCTGGTCCTGACTGGCAATACTGGGGTCTCTATGGCAATCTGCCTCCTGAGTGGCCCGGATTGGTTTTCTCCTCTCTTTAACTTGGGATCACAGTGCTGTCCTCTTCATAGCAACCTCGTGAAGGAACAGGCTCAACACATTGTGTAGTTTTAGATTTGGTGAGCTAAGCAGACTCTGCTTAAAGTGGCTATGTAAGTGTGTGTGGGTGTGGAGGAACAGACCCAGAAGAAAACTTGAACTCTGATTGGCATCTTTCCTCCATTACATAGATAGCTACAGTAATGACAGTATTCCTTCTGATAGGAAGGCCTTGTCTTCCCAGCTCTGACTCTCTGGACTTCCTTCTTCCAAGAGTGTGATTTTCTCAGACTGTCTTCCAGCCTCCCCTACCCGAAAGCTCCAGGGCTGTTCAAGGCGTCCTGAGCACTTGGCTGGAGCACTCTCAGCGGTGCACAGGGACCTCAGAGCACCCAGGGCGGGCATTCCTTCTGTCTTCTTGACTGTTGCCCTGCTTCACTTTTAATTGCACTTATTCTTTTATGGAGTGACAGAGGCTAAATTTATTTATCAAGACGCTTACATGTTTCCTCTTAAAGAGCATCTAGATTAATAAGCATCAAGCATAGAAACCTAATCTGAATTTGTGTTTTTATGGAGAGCACTCTAATTAAACATGGGCTTAAAAAAAAATAATCAAGCAGACCCCATGTGTCCTGCAACATCTGATCAACCTCCCATCCCAGGAAGCCAGGCCCTCACTGCCTTCATTTCCAAGTCCAGGGCCTTCTAGGTAGATGGAGATTAAAATGGCCTTGTCATGAATATGCATAAGTCTATAAAATACATATATGAATTGGTTAAAGAGCAATAAAATTTCTTTCTTTCTGTCTCCGGAATGCTTAGCCAGCTTATTAAGATGTGAACATATTGTCATATTGCAGGAGCTGCATCTTTGCTAGTTGATGTGCTTAATTATTTTCAAGGTCATTTCCTTCTACAGAAATCAAGGCAAGCTGGGAAATGTCAAGCAGCCTGGACTTGTGGACTGAAGTCCTGTTCTTACTGTCATTTTTTTTTTTTTTTTTTTTTGTCACATAGAACTGCCGTTTCGAGTCTCCTAGTTACAGCCAGTCATGGGACACAAAAGACACAGTAATTTGCAATGTTAGGAATATGACATCTTTTATCTTTCCAACCATTAAGTGTTCCAAGGATCTTTTCAAAAGAAGTAATTGCCAAAAATAATTGATGTATTCTAGGAGTATGACTATTTACAACTTTATGTAACACTACTGATGAAACTGACTAACTGTGCAATAGATAGCTGCAATAGATGAATATAATTGAGACATACAGCTGAAGAGGATTATGTACTTAGCCCCTGGGCTACTTAGGATATGTGTTAAATAAGCTGGCAGTACAAACATTCAGCTGAAAATAGTTTTTCTATACACAAAGCAAATCTCTAGCTAGGCAACACTCTGAGCTGCTAACTGGGCGGGAATATGATGTAGTCCATACTTCCTGTAAGAGATCTGCCACGTAGCAATCCTTATACACCTGGACAACATTGCACTTTACTGTGTTTGAAGGTTTTAGGTGATTCTTAGCTGTGCATCAAAAAGAGATCTGATCTACAGTGCTTTCTCACTCCTGTAATCCCACTAATTAGGAGGCTGAAGCAGGAGAATTATTGCAAGTTCAGGTCAACCTGGGCTATAGAGTGAGTTCTGTAGATTGAGATCCTGTCTCAATGTGGACATCCCCCACCACCACCAACACCACCAACACCAACAATTAGTTCCCGAATGACAGACATCAGGTTTCAGAATTTTGCCTCTACTAGCCATAAGGAAATGCTAGTTATTCTGTCTTCCAAATCCAGGAACTCTCTTCACTGGGAAATTTGGATTCAGAGGTAAGAGGAACACAATCTCTAGCTCCTTTTAATTAGTCGATAAAAATAAAAAATAATCCAACAAAACACATACCCATTCTGTTAGTTTTATTAGAGTTGTTTTGAGTGTCTGTGGAGAGTTAGGGTCAGTTAGCTGTAGGCCTCTGAAATCCTTCCCTGTGTGGTTCCAGCCTAGGCTGTCCCCAAGGCAGATTCCGTTTGTCACTGTTGGACAGAACTGCATTCCTCCCTGGAGCTTGTTCTGGGTAGCATGTCCTGGTTCTACATGCTGTTCGGTTTTGCTAAAGATAAGGCCAGAGCTTAGCCAGTGTGGAGGCAGGTACTGGCTCTTTGATTGGACCCGTTCTCCACTCTTTAACTTTAGATGTCTTGTTCCCATAGACTTGGCTTCTCTTCTTCATTACCAGGGAATGAATTCAACCTGAGCAGCCAAGCTACCTCTCTGCCTGGTTGGAATGTAATATTGTGAAAACAGGTGCAACGTGAAGAGAAGACATTTGACGTGGAGGGAGTGTTGGTGTGAAGGAGGTGTCCTGATGAGCTGTTGGCGCTCAGGGGGCTTGTGGCAGCAGCAGAGGGTAACCCTGGACTGTAGGCAGGGGCTAGTCAGGAGCACTGTAGGACACAGTTGGAAGAGTTTGCAGTTCACACTGCAAGCTTCAAATGCATGATTTTCTGTCTTGTCCCGTCCTTCAGTTGCTTTCAAATAATTGCTCAGAGGTAGTGAGATATTCACCCTGCCTGCACCTGTTGAACTGACCACACCCACTGGGGCAGACGGATAGGTGCTGGTGTGATTTGGGGGAACTAGGTCTAGGGTCTCAGACCCAGCACTCTCTCTTGCTTCCTGATAGAGACAGAGAGCATCCAGAGGCATCCTTGGGACAGGAACCTGCTGGTGGTCTGGAGTAAATGATATCTCCCCGAATAAACATCCATCAGCCTATTTGTTTTCCCAGATTCTTATTTATCCACTATAGTCAAAGGCTTAATGTAAATTACAAACTGTTTGATCTATTGCTCAGGCTTATTACTTACTAGCTCTTACAACTTAATTTGACTCATTTCTATTAATCTCTACATTGCCATGTGGCTATCGTGTCCCTTGGGTGGCTCATCTGCCCAGAAGCTGCCCTTCTCCAGTATCTCTGCTTGAATTTCCCACCTGGTTCTATCCTGCCTTGCCATAGGCCAAATCAGCTATTTTATTATGGGAATAAAACATATTCACAGCATACAAGAGTGTTATCCCACAGCAGTAAGCCACTTGGCAGAGGAAAAAAAAACTTTTAAAACTGCAATGAAAATAGCTTGCTTGTGGTTGGGGTGCAGTTGGACACCCAGCTGTGCGTCTCCAGATGCAATGGACTCAGAGCTGATGTGAGGGAGTGAGATCTTACCTTAAGCAACTCTACCATACTGGGTGTGTCCCGTTCACTGCTCTGACCTCAGCATATGTAGCAGACATGCCCTGGACTAAGAAACGTAAGCAGAACCCTGTGGGTTCTTCTGCCAGCTGTCCTTGACCCCTGGGGGCTTCTTCACAGTTATCTTCCTTTAGTCTCCTCCCCCAGGTTTTAAGTATCGTCTTGTCCCAACTGTGACACGAGAACATTTCCCTCTGCTCTGTCCCAAGACTCACCTGCAGTCTGTTGCCTTTTTCTCTAGTGAGACACAAGTTCTGTGTCAGGGATTTGGTGACAGTGCTGGGGATAATTCAGAAACTATGGGGAATGTCCTGTGAGGTTCTGAGAGCTTTCCCCATTGTCCATCTTCACATAGCTCTTTATTCCGGGAAACCCAGCTTCCTTCATTAACCTTCCTTCATTAACACATAGCAGTTTGTTTGATTCTGAAACATTCTTAGGCTGTGCACCTACCTCCGCAGATCCCGCAGCTCATTGATGCTTCAGTGTGGGGAGCTGGCTAGAGCCTTGGGATCTCGGCCTCTTTTTCCTCTCCCTCGGAATCTGAGTTTTCACATTTTCACATTCCCAGCCTCAGCCACAGGAAAAGGTTCATTCAGTTTTCATTTTACACTTTTTCCTCTCATACTGTCAGGTGGGTAAAGCGACACGTGGAAGTCTCTCTGTCAGATTGTCCACATCAGTGACACTATTAGGCCACGAAGAAGAGTGAGAGTGAGTAGGACAATAGACAATACTCAAAAGGAGGCTGGCAAATCCATCCATCTGGCTGGAGTGAGCAGGACAAAGGAAGGATGGTACAGGCATGAACGTGGGAACAGATCTCTGTCTCCTGCCATTCCTAATTCTGTGAATTTAAGTGAGTCACTTAACCTAGACCTTGTCTCTTATTCACAAAATAAGAGCAACAAATATGAAGAGGTGTGAGGAGACTTAAATAAGGTGATACGTGGCAACTGTTTCTTGTGTTTACTATACTTAGGCACTGGCCATCCCTTCACTCCTATGGTAGTTCTTCCCTGTTTCCATTCCTGTAATGCACTTGCGTGCACTCTCCAGCTATCTTAGCTAGGGTTTCTATTGCTGTGAAGAGACACCATGATCATGGCAGCTCTTAGAAAGGAAAACATTTACTTGGGGCTAGCTTACAGTTTCAGAGGTTTAGCCCATTATCATCATGGTGGGGAGTGTGGTAGCATGCAGGCAGAGAGGGTACTAGAGAAGGAGCTGAGAGTTATCATATCTTGACCTACAGGCAACAGGAAGTGATCTGAGGTCCTGGGCATGACTTGAACATATATGAGATATCAAAGCCCACTTCCACAATGAGACATTTTTTCCAACTAGACCACATCTACTCCAACAAGGCCACTCCTCCTAATAGTGTCATTCTTCTTGGGGACCATTTTCTTTCAAACTACCACACCAGCACAAGCCTTTTGTAACATCAGGGACTTTATACTCATGAATTGCCTTGCCCAGGGCATTTCTATAGACACTGTTTATCTAGTATCAATTCATGCGTTCTTCCTAGTCAATAACATAGATTTTTTTGCTTGTTTATTTTAAATAGACCTAAGTCAATTCAAATCAGAAAACTTTCTATTATAGTTCATTTTCTAAATGTTCTCCATGGGCCCCCAGGTTATATATAGCCTTGATCCCCAGCCTGAGGCACTATTGGCAGATGGTGGATCTGTTACCTATGAGTCCTGGTGGAAGCCTTTGAGTTACTAGGGGTGTTTCCTTGAGTGATTGATGGGTCTCAGTTTGTAGTGTACTGAGCCCACTATGTACCCCTGCCATGAGAATCAGTTCAGGATCAAAACTTCAAACATTTTCATCTTATGAATTGATTGTTTCAGATGTTGCTTCCCAGACTTCACTGTAGCTGGAGACAATGTTCAAAGTAGATGTCAATGGTGTCCCTGGCTCTTAGGACAGCTTCTGTTAGCTGATCTGAGGGACTCACAGGGCTGACTGGGCCTCTTTCCCTTCTGCCTGGCTCTCCAGAATGCCCAGACACACCTAGGGAGCTGAAGGTATGACAGAAAGATGGAAGCCACACCCATTGGTGGCAGAGAGAAAACACTGATTCTTTTGGATTCCTACTGATGTTGCAGAGTCCCTGTGAGATCGAATACTCACTTTGGGGCCAGCATTTCATCTGATGTTCTGTTGTGAGCTGTGGAATTTAATTCTGCTTACATATGTAATTTTTAATGATTGGCCCCTTCTCATCATTCAGCAAATCATTATTTGGACATATTTCTCAGAAAGGGCTGATATGGCCACCCCTTCTTAGGTAGTTCTGTCTTTGAGCACTGTGGCCTTTCTGTTGTAATATCACTACCTTTTCTGGAGTGACCTCATTTTATTGACTTTATGCTGTCGTGTGTGTGCTGCTCTGGAATCAGGTCCCTGAGTGTCTGACTCACGCCATCTTAGATGATGAGCTAGAGCTAATATAAAGCAGGTGCTCAATAAATACTTTTAAACTCAATAAAGGCCAATAGAGGTTAAAGGTAAATGTTCCAAGTTAGTGTTTTACCAGAGAGAAAAATATATGTAGAATTCATGGTACTGGGTAAGATACCAATATATATTATATAACTAATATATATTATATACATATATAATATATATGTATCTGTGTAAATGTATATATGTGTGTATATATATGTACATATATACATACAAACACACACACACACATAAATTCAGTGTGCCAAGATTTCTATGTACCTTCATTTTCATAGTTTCAGAAAACAATTTGTATTAGAAAAAAAAGCAAGTGTAAGACCTGGGGTAGAGTTCTGTGATAGTCCATGCACAAGATCCTAAATTCAGTCCTCACTACTGTAAATACAAAAACATAAAATTCTGCACCTTCTTCCTACTTTACTGGCTTGCTCTAAATTAAACCCAACTTCCTTTGTTAATCAATGTATATTTGTTTGTTTAGTTTTTTTGAGACTGGACCCCATGTAGTCCAAGCTGGCCTTGCCCTCTCTAGGTAGTCGAGGATGACCTTGAACTCCTGATTTTCTTGCCTCCATCTGGTAAGTAGTGGGATAATAGGCACTAGAAATTGTGCCTGGTTCTGTTTTGTTTATCTTAAGGTGCTGTTGAAGTGAAGCCTGAAACATGTGGTAAACTTTCAAATACAACTGCATCTAGTCTCAGTAGAAACGCCCTGTCACCCATCTTAGTGGCTTTCTGTCAAAACCTGCAATTTTACGTGTCAGGGTGGTTTTCTTTCTTTCCTTCCTGGCTATTTCAAAGGATGGCATTTTCTAGATGAAATTCCAGCATCTGATGCATCAGTTGCAAGCCACAGGGCTGTTTCATTTTCACCAGTGATGGAGAAAGAGTCTGGAGAATAACAAGTCGATTTCTACCTCACATAAGCAGCATTTGGGAAAAGAATCTTTATTTAGAAGTCAGCCATTCCTCTCACAGCAGACCATCTCTGGCTTTAATAATTTATTCTGAAACCTGGGCTTTTTGTGGCCAATGTTCCTGGCTCTTTACTTATTTAGAGGCTTGTGTCCCCTCTTGGTTTGCACCTGCAGCTGCCCCTTCTGTGTGCTGTGCACAGTTGGGAGTAACACATTCGCTGCAATCATTTAAGCCCCTCAGCTTCCCCCAAGTCTTCAATCTGTTGCGATGTGGCTCACAAGATATTTCTTTAGGAAGCTCATCTTTCGTCTGAACCATGGCTCCAGATGTGTAAACGCAGGAACCTGGATTGAGGTGCTATGATTCTTGGGAAACTCAAAGCCCTACAATATATTGCCTGGTTTGCAGATCTTCAACTCTGCTAAGGATTGATAGGATTTTGAAAGTCTTTTGTGTATCTGGCCAGAACAGTAAAATACCAAAAATCAAAACAAAAATCCCAGTCGCAAAAACAGCACATAAGGCCCCATAAGAAGCCAACGAGGCTGCCTGCTGTGGCAAGGGAGAGGAGGACTCTCTTTCCTTTAGGGCCACTGGTGACCCCATTGTGGATATAGAGGACTCAGTATTAAACATGGCCTTTTGCTTCTGACAGAGAATGTGATTAAAAGGAACAAGTTGAGAAGAGATGTGTATTAGCATGTTTCCTTGATCTACACACGATGTCTGACTGTATGAAAAAAGCCTGACTATGTAAGAAAAACGAATTACTATACCCCCTCTCTCTCTCTCTCTCTCTCTCTCTCTCTCTCTGTGTGTGTGTGTGTGTGTGTGTCTCTCTCTCTCACTCACTCACTCACTCACTCACTCACTCACTCACTCACTCACTCACTCACTCATTCACTCATTCACTCACTCACTCACTCACTCATTCACTCACTCACTCACTCATTCACTCACTCACTCACTCACTCACTCACTCACTCACTCACTCACCACTCACTCACCACTCACTCACTCACTCACTCACTCACCACTCACCCACAAATGTGTTTGTATAAGCATATTTACCATGCATGCAAGTTTGCATGCCTCTGGAGGCCAGATGTTGACATCATGTGTCCTCTTCAGTCGCTGCTCACCTATGTTTTGAGTCAGTGGCCTCTAATTGAACCTGGAGCTCATCTGCTTGGCTAGCTGCCTGCCCAGTGAGCTGCAGGGATCCCATGGCCTCTGCCCTCCCCTCTCCACATTCTGGGGTTACAGGTATGCTGCACACCTAGCTTTTTATGTATATCCTGTATGCAAACTGAGGCCAATTAAACATACAAGTCATAGTGAAAAAGAGAAGAGGCTTGTTCCGTGTGGCCACACTGGGGAGGACAAATGAGAAGATGTAGTGAACCCTGAAGTCTGTCTCCGAGGTTCTGATGTGAGGTTCTGGGTAGAAAGGACTAGTTATGAATACAGAAAATTATAGTTATGGATGGTCTGGCCTGCCATTATCTTCACTCTGATCTGTCCTTCAAGGTGGTCTGACAAGTTGTTAGAACTGTTTAAAATGTCTACTTGGATGGCAAATTCCTCTTCTGACCTGCACCTGCATTCTCCCCACATTAGATTCTGAGGAAATATCAGCATCTTGACCGTTGATTCAGTGGTCTGACAGACACAGGGAGGCTGTCTGGATCCTTAAGAGCATCTTCCATCCTGCCAGGAAAGTTCCCATGGTTGTTAGCATTTAGCACAGTAAGTGGTATACGTGACACCAGCGAGGGAATGAGTATTCTCAGAAGGCTGTAAATCTGATGGTCAAGCTACTTGATTTGATTGACTCCTTGTCACGAAGGCCATGTTTTGTTTTTGTGGAGCAGAACTGCTTGATAGGCTTGGGATTATGTGTTTTTCTTTAAGCAAACTCATAGACACAGGTAAAACTTTGGAGACTTGAACACTGGTGACTATTAAGTGAGCCGGTCACTCACTGGAGACCCAGGGAGTCCTGCCCCTTAGAAGTATGATCCTTTTGTGCCCCACCTGCCAAAGAAGCCATTCCCTTAATAAGAGGGATTGTAAGCTTCTAATGTTAATAGAATCGGTATGGTGCCTAGTGAAGGCTCTAGGGCCACCAAGGCTCTACTTACTTCTGGTGATTCATGTGTGGGCACATGCCGGAGACCTTGTCATGCTTGACTGTGAAGATGTACAGCCAGGAGAACATACTTTTCTTTGCCCTGTTGTGGACTTGCTGTGTAGCACAGTCTTAGGAGTTGGAGAAGAGTGATTCATGTATGAGTGCATAACCTCAGTGCTCTTTAGAAATCAGTGGTATGAATTTACTGCCCAATCATGTCACAGTGCTATAAATAGTGAGAAATTTGGGAAATGGAGATGATAGCAAGCATACACTATGCATGGTCTGGTGCACACTGGACTGTGACAAATTTGTTAAGATGTGTTGGCCTTTGGTGTCCTCAGTGACACTGGCTGGCTGACTTCTTCAGGCAGTAGCTATGTTCATAGAAGGGCCACCCGGGGCAACCAAACAGCAACTTAAGTGGGTTGTGACAGTGTGTTAATACTGAATGGTACTGGCCAAATTTTGAAGAGTCACTTGAGCTCTAAAAGGACTTGGCTGCCATGGGAGACAAGGACTAACTCCTTAGCAATCAAGGGAACTTTAAACTTTAAAGTGATCTAAGATGTTATTCTTCAGCCTTTATCAGATGTCTATGTTAGTTTGTATGGTTAACAGTAGAGTTATATTATTTAACTATCAGGTGGAAATGTACTTCATTTCTCTTACAAGATCTAGTTATAAAAAGGAATGAGCTGTTTTTTTTTTCCAGTGGTAACTCAGAACAACAGCATCAGCCCACTGCAGACAGTGAGTTGAAGAAGAAATTCGGAGAATGGGAACGTGCTTCATGGGCCACTCAGGAAAGGCTCTATTCACGATTCCATTGCTCATCTGATTGCATTCTTTTTGTAATGTATATTGCACTCTGTTACTTGGGTATAGGATATTTTTGTCAGATTGGTGTTATGTATCTGAGAATGGATTTTCACTGTGGTTACCAGTGGGGGAAGAGGTTGGTCATGGTGTAATCATTTCATGATACCAAGAAGATTCTGGAGTGGTTTGTAGTGAGTGGCTGTAATCACCAACTGCAGACTGTTGAACTGAACTCCCTTCCCAAGCTTAATTGTAACTACTTGCTGTGCTCTTGGGGAATGAAAGCCATCCCAGGATTAGGGACCTCTGGGGATTTGTTGTCGGTTTTTTGGGTTTTTTTTTTGTTAATATGTTGTGAACGAGCTACAGTTAAAGAACAGAAGGAAAGCAAACCTCAAAGTGCTATCAGTGTAATTTTCTCTTTTGTCCTTGTTACTTGAGAGAAATGATCTGAAGTCCAAGTGAAGATTGGGGTAGAATGGCACCAGCTAACGGGTGGGAAGTGTGCTGTCTGAGCCATCCGAGGAAGGCTGCACTCATGTTTCCTCACTGAGGAGCTAAGCTCAGAAGTAAACTTGTGTTTCTGCTACACATTAACCCTGTTCCTCACAGAATCTCAGCAAGTCAGGAGCAGAGTTTCCTTGTAGCTGTAGAGACAAAACCACAGGTGATGGGGTCCCATGTACACAGAGGGCAAAAGATGGATTCACCCTCTTCTTAAGCTTCAGAGTGAAGGGCAGAGAGAGCTGGGTGGGATTGGAGGCAGAAGGCAGACAACAGAGCTTTGTGCCTGTGCCTTCCAGTTAGAATCCCATTCCCATTTGGAAACTTCTGAGATTTACAGTTCATTGCAATGCTCTGTACACTTGGCATGCTTTGGATTTCTGTCTGATGTAGCAGAAGAAACCCTCAACAGTAGTTTTTAAAAGTGTGATTACATCAGATTAGGACAATGGGCATATTGCTCATCTCAGTTATGCTTCTAGCTTTTGAATTCATTAAAATAATAAAAGATTTTCTTTTTCTGCCTCATTATTTTTAATGTAATTCTCCCTTAGAGCAGACTTAATTCCTTTGTTAGTGAAAGTAGTTAACACTTCCCTTCTGAGAAGAAAACAAAAATCACTCCTGTGGCTGTGACAGCTTACTCTGAGGGAAAAACCCAAACAAGAGCAGAAGTGAGTATTGGACATGAGGCGTTACATGAGCTGGGGGACGGTGTGCGCAGATGGGGTAGGTGGAGAAGGGGCTCCTGGATACAACCAGCTCTGGGAACCCCGAACCACAAACCTGCAAATATGATTTTTGTTTTGTTTTGTTTTGTTTTCCTGTATAAAATGAAAGGTTCAGTTTGGTTCCCAGGTTCCTTTTACTATTCACTTAAAGACCATTTAATTGGAACGTGGCAGGCAATATTTTCTAAGTCCTAGTGTGCCCACTGCTCACAACTCCTGACCTTGAATCTTCCCACCTCAAGGGCAGTGTCAAGATGCAGCCTATGTCCAGTCTTCCCCTTTCTTCAGGCTCACTCACTTCCTCCATTGTCTGCTGTAAGGGAGCAGCATCATTAAACCTAGCTCCTTAGTGTCGTCTTGGAATTCAGCTGTGTTTTCCAAACACCACCAAAGGTCTGGTGTTTCTCTGCTATTGTTTTGAGCAATAGGCTCACCCTGTGGCTGTACTGTGGCAACCCTGTCCGTTTTGTCCTGTCCTGTCCTGGTCCTGATGGCACCATTATGACAGACAGGTCTCACCTCACTGTGAGAAAAGGGGTCAGCCTAGAAAGTTGCTGGGAGGTGTGGCTAGTGTGGGAATTACTTTTTTTTTTTCAGTTTGAAAGTCACCAAATCACTGTTTTTTCACAATACCCTGTCTAGCTGATTAAAGTAGCAGGCCTCTGTGCCTGTAAGATTTCCCCCATTTTCTTCCTTCCATCCATCTTTGCTTGGTAATCTTTCTCTGTAAATAGGAGCTTGGAATTATGAGCACACAGCACACCCCGATTCCCATTACTTTCAGTATGTAATGAAGGCATATTCTTCATGGAGCTTGTGCCCAGCTTCCCTCCCATCTCTTATACTGAGAGCTGTTCCCCTGGCTACTCCTGGAGCTTGTGACAGGAACCCTCTGACACAGGGTCATTCTCCTGCAAATAAATTACTGCTCCTTAAGGCAAGCCTTTCCTTAGCCCTGGAAAGGAGGAGAGCAGTAACCCGACCCTTTCCTGGGAGATTTGCTCAGGTTGAATCTGTTTACAATGAGAGGTGTGCCAGGCAGCTCCAGCGTCAACCAGACTGGGGAATACATGGTTCCGACAGCAGGAAAATGCCACAGTGTTAGTACACTGGGTGTGTGTGTAAGGGGGTGTCTGGTGACTAAGGCACAGTTTATCCTTTCCCAGGCGCCATCAGGCATAGTGCAGTTTAACAAGAAACCACCCTGATCTGTCCCCAAGAACCACACAGAATGCTGGGCAACCCCCTCACAACTTTTTGTCAAGGATTCTGTGGACAGCACCATCGCCTTCAGTGAATGAGGAAGGAGCAGCCTGAAGTAGTCTGGAGGCTTTAAGTTACCCCACTCCTTGCTCTCTCTCTCACACACACACACACACACACACACACACACACACACACACACACACACACACACACACACACCCTCTCCAGTTCTCTGTAGGGCACGTGAGCCAGTCAAAGATGGTGCTGAGGGGAAGTCAGATAGATGTCAGATGGGTGAGTCCTGAGTTGTTTACAACAAAAGATGCTAGGGTGCCTAGATTGAACTAGGAAAAGGGTAGGGCACCTAGCATGGTAGGCTGACCTTTTAAACCATCGGCTGGCTGTTTTCCTGCTCTGTTTTTTTCCTTTAAAAGGTGCTTGCTGGGGACAATAAATGAGTTCCTGCTTGACTAGACTTCCTGCAGTGTTTGATTGTCTCTGGGATTCTGGAAGGCTGGGAAATAGGCAAGCAGCACACTTACCTTTCCTCAGACCCAGCTCAACATCCCATGGTTGGGCTAAGACCCTGCACTCTCCCCCCTCACAAATTGTTCTTGTTCATTTACAAATGAAATGCTCTGCCCCTTGGTTGTGTGGGCCCATTGCTTGCCTTCCTCTGCCTCCTTCCCGTTCCTCTCCTGCCTCTAGTGGCTTTTCACAGCCCTGCTGCCTTTTCTTCATGTTTGCTCTGACTTCCTCAAAACCCATCAGAGGGGGGGGTTGTCTTCATCAGCATGCTCCAGGTCCCTGGAGTCCAGAGAGCCATCGGTGATCATGGCCCCCTCTCTGGGCACTGAAGGGACTGTTTGCTCTTTGTTAAAACCCTTCACTCATAGCCAGGCACTGGTAGTTTAATCCCAGCATTCAGGAGGCAAAGGTAGATTTCCGTGAGTTCAAGGCCAGCCTGTTATACAAAGTGAGTTCCAGGACAGCCAAATTACACAGAGAAACCCTCTCTCTCTCTCTCTCTCTCTCTCTCTCTCTCTCTCTCTCTCTCTCTCTCTCTCCCTTCCTCCCTCCCTCCCTCTCTCTCTCCCTCTCTCTCTAATTCCACTGATCCTCTCACAATTGCTTTCTAGAGCTAAAGTCTCACCTTTTTCAGGTAGATGAAGTATATATTTGATCCTAAATTACATGTTATTATCATCACGTTTTTCATCACATCTTCCTATTTCAGGCAGGGTCTCACTCTGCTTCAGAGCCTGAGTTTATCTCCTAGGGCTGTAGATGTATGCTCCTGCACCAGGGCTTTTCGCCATGTGTTTAAGAAGCAGCTCCTTCCCCTCCAGCCTCCATCACTGTGAGTGCTCCTGCATGGTGGCAGTGGGTTCAAGCTTCCAGAATAAGCCAAATCTATAACATGTAAGGGGAAATTCCATGTCCCTTAATTTTCAGACAAATGCAACGGTGACCGTGTTCAAATGCTTTGTATGTTTCTAGGAGTGTCGCAGTTTTTCAGAGGTCTTATTTATGAAGGCTGTTAGTCATGCAAAGTGGGCCTTTATGGATAGTTCTATGAAATGATTCCAATTAAAAAGAAATGGGTAGATTGCCAGTCAGTGTCAGCTAATTAAATTATGATGTGCTCCTGTCATTAACAAGAGCCTTGACTAAAGAGAGAAGGATAAAGAGGGAAAAAAGGATAAAAGCAGATTCTTGGAATTTGTTCATTGGTAGGTATATGGCTTTATCCATTCTTATATAATTAGACATGTAAAGTAGCAGCTTACTACTATGTATTTGACATCGGAAGTCTTATTACTTCCTTTCAGGGTACAATTAATCTATTCTGCTGGAGTGTTTTAGATGCTACAGTGAAATGCAGTTTCATTAAGAACCATAGTTTAATAATAATGGGTCAATCAACATGACACTATTGCAGACACAAAAATGAGCTTCAGACACCAGAACCATGTTCTTTCTTGCTGAGACGAGAACATTGCCCTGAGAAGAAATTGAATTGAGGAGGCGGCTGAGTTAGCTCCTGCAGGCATTTTGCTGGGAAAACGAGAGGGATTTTAGACCACAGGCTTGCATTGAGGGTACTGCAGCATCTCAAATCTGTATCCAGGGACCATCACCACAGGGATGCTGGGGCTCGGGTAAGCTGAGAGAGCCTTGCTGGGTGACAGTAAGTAGGACAGTCGGGGAATGGAGGAGGCTTCTGGAAGCATTTCGTTAACCATGATGCTGCCTGTGAGGGAGAGTACAAGGCTCTGGGAAAGTTGCCTTTATTGGATTAAATCGGTCTTTCAATTCTGTAAGCAGCACCCCTTTGTGTGGTATATAACAGGATTTTTCCCTACATGTAGATAAATGATGTTGACTTGTCAAATGGGAGACACAGAAGCAAGGTGGCTGGGAAGACCTTGGGGTACCCCAAACCTAATTAAAATCTTGAGAATTTATACTTAAGTAGTTGGACATCTATGATGAGTCTTGAAGGACTGCTGTGATTTCTTCATTTTCATAATCTGCTATGGAATGAATTTGGAATGCCACGATATACCAATCCCTACAGGGCAGTTGTGAAAACTTTCTATGGAGGGCTTCTATGGTAAAGCCTTCTAGGAAGTTCCTAATCACCCAGTGATATATGACTTGATCCTGTTTGAAGCATTTCCATAGAACTTTCTGTCCTCTATCCAGAAATAATCAAAGGTTGGAAAAAAGACCACGAGGCTCCTTGTATTCACTATTAATCCTCCTTTCTGGCCAGTTGTGTCTGTGAATGTCCAGAAAATGGAGAATTACGTAGAGGAATCACCAGGGAGAATAGATCTCTATTGATGACTCCCTGTCACAGAGGCACTGAAAGAAGGTTGGGTGTTCTTGGTTCTTGGTGTTGGGGACACGAGGACCCTGTCTTGCTGGTAAAGGAGCATGAGTGCCGTGTGCTTGGGTTTGAAGCCAACCTTGCTTGCTTGTTCACAGCTGCATTCCCTGAGCAGTTTTATTTTACTAAAATGTAATTTCTTGAACGAAAACTAAGAAGTAGGGGATACAATAACCATTTCTTTGTTTCAAAAAGTTGTTATGACCAGGTTGCAATCACACCTTTGCTTCAGAAGGTTGTTATGACCAACTTGTTATGCTTATGCCCTGCTTCTATAACCCTGATTATT
Source organism: Cricetiscus sungorus (assembly GCA_030556225.1). Classification (NCBI taxonomy): domain Eukaryota; kingdom Metazoa; phylum Chordata; class Mammalia; order Rodentia; family Cricetidae; genus Cricetiscus; species Cricetiscus sungorus. The sequence goes on from JANBXA010000730.1 coordinate 14,303,999, forward strand.
TACTTGCTAGACCCCCCCCCCCATTTGGGAACCCCCTACTCCTGAGCTATAAAAACCTTATCTTCCTCATGTCTGTTTCTGATCTGTTGAACACTACCTAAGGGAAAGACAGTCCATGTACACAAATAATAATTTTGCCATGATTTGGCTTGGTAGTCTTCCTGCATTGGTGGGATTAACCCTTTAGCCAACATTAGGGGAAGGTTCTTGAAGAAGATGATATTATGTCCAAAGAAGTAGAGATGGAGTTCAGAGCCTTGGTGTCCTTCCTCTTCCCTGTATGACACAGTGTTCATCAAGGATCTGACCCTTCTACCTCTGTGGCCGCTATTGTGCAAATCTTATTTTGTGTGTATGTGAGTTCTTCAGTTGACCTGTTTAAAAAAAAATAATGTCTTCAAGTATTATTGTATTGTATTTTACATAGTTTTCTGATCAGGCATAAATAATGAAAGTGGTATCAGGACAAAGTGCAAGCAAGAGTCTTTTCTTGTCTACAGGGAATTCTTGCAGGTCTTGGTAGAGAGGATTATCCCAGACATCTCTCAACGCCAAGGCCTGCCATACTTTACTTCCCAGCATGATTCTCAGCAGTTGATTCTTCCCTGAGACTACTTAAGACAGTCAAATTCTTTTGACTGTAAACTTGAACAAAATAAACATTGAGGATAAAAACCCGCATTAAAGGACTCTACAGTCCTCTGTTACCCACCTGACTTTCTGTGTTGTGCCTTCACTGATCAAGAGTTACACACTTAAAGATGAGTACACAAAATCAAAATGTATTGTTCTTATGTAACAAACCTCTCTCAGAGTCATTTGTGTTCTTGCCTATGACCTGCAGTTTGAATGTTTTGCCAAGAATGGACAAAGGGACTTACAAGAAGGGAAGAACCTATAGGTTGAGTGCTCTGAAATCCTCCCTGGAATAAAAGGGATTGCCAGTTTAGAAATGAAAGGAAGGTGTCATTTAAAACCTTTGTAACACACATTTGAAAATGATCATTAAAGATTAGACCAAATAATATAATTAAGGGTGTTTGGGGGTCACAAGACTAAACTAAATTCTAATTTTGGTTTTATTCTTTAATCTTGAGCCATCCTCATATGTATTGAAATACTTCTTTTAGCCATCTACCCCCATTAGAGTATGATTTTAAACTATTTTTTAAAAGTCCCCTGGGAAAGACTTCTTGTAAACATAAGGTCAAAGGTTAATTTTAGGTCTTTCATCTATAAGAAATTAAATTTTCTCAGGAAGCTCGATCAGATATTAATGCAATGCCCCGCCAGCGCTCTGGAGCCTGCTGTGAGTTGGGCTATTGCTCCTTATTGATTAGAGCATGTGCTTTTTGCTGCTTCTGAATTATTTATGGGGGATCCCCTGGGGTGCTTAGGCATTGTGAAGGCAGATGATGAAATCCTTCCCTCTGAATGGCTCAGGCTGAGGACTAGGTGGCTATTGGGACTGACCCTGAAGGCCAGGACTCCTGGGCCCCTGTTGTTGTCACTCCACAGCACTCTGGAGGTGGAACCACAAAAGGGATTAGATTGGGATCAGCAGACTCAAGTGATGGGAACACTTTGTACATTGTTTTTTTTTCTTTCATGTGACTAATCTATAGAGGGTGACTCAAAGGAACATAGGTACGGTGCTTGTACTTAAACAGATTTTTTTTTTTGGCATAGGTAATATGAAAAAACTGAACTGTCCCAGAGATATTATTTTCCTTGTTGTTTCATCCCAGAAGCCAAATGTCATGCAGACAATTGTTTCACTACTGATATGTTTCATAATTGGTGTGTAGAAGCATGTACGTGTATGATACACTTGAAGATGGTGTGTGCAACATCCATGCTGTCTATGGGGTTTAGTCTCTTGAACCATATATATGTACAGAACATATTTTTGTTCAGCTAGTTTTCATTGTCTTAGGGAATATTTTAAAGGTGTTCTGTACTTTTCAGAGTAAACCAGAGAAGAAAATGTTTATGGGGGTTTGGCTGAGGGGAGGCTGTAAATCTTGATAGGGTTTCCTTTACAACTCTGCCACAGTCATCTCTGAAAGGAACTCGAAAGTTTCCTTATTTCATGATGCATAGTCGTATACCAAAGAGCCATTGTGAAACCCAGCAGTCAAATTATATATAAAATTTAATGCAAGTGCTCTTGTTCACCTTAAAGTGGGGGGGGGAATCAGCTAAAGTTATAATCCACTACGTCTATCTTGGGACTCACTGAGAAACACATGTGCATTTCTGGACAGAACTCTGTCTCACTCTGTGGGTTGTGAGCCGAGGCTGTGAAGTGGGTGATCAGCTGCATGCACACCATCTACTGAAGCCTTCCTTTGATCTGGCCACTCTATTTAGGTTACAATGGTATGGAAAGGGGAAAGAAACAACTTCACCTTTGCAGTGGGGAAACCCAGTGATACTTACTGTAAAATCCTAAATGACCTTGAAAATTGAAAATGCCACATTGACACATAGAAAGGGGACTTGTCTGTGATGTGTCCTGAGTTGTGGCAGCATTTCTTTGGCAGATAGTCATTTATCTACTGCTGAACGTTTGCTGCCTGTAGGTGTATTCATTTTGGGGTGACATATTTTAAAAGGCAAATTCATAATAAGATTGAATATTAGTTCTTGGGCTAATGGCAGGCTGGGAAGTGTCTGACAATACTCAAGGTTTCTTTCAGGGGTGATAGAGCTGTTTTGCTTGGAAGTCGATAGCAACAGTAGTTATGTGATGTTGTACACATGTTAAAATCCATTAAATGGCTCACTTTATATATGGTTTATTATAACACATGAATTATGAGTCAGTTTGTTTAAAAGCTCACTAACACACAAAGTTCAAATACCATGTGTCTATGCTGGGTTGTCTCTGTAGTAAAAACAGTAACAACTCTTGTTAGGCTTCTGTTTCTTATTTTTTCACTGCTGTTGATTGATCTTCCCAAATCACTTGTTTCATAGTGATTAAAATACGTAATACACGCTCACTACTCTTAGTCTTTGTGTTTAGGTAGGGGTTTGTGGCCTTCTGTGTGATTGTTTGATTTAAGACAGACTTTGTGCAGCCCAGGCTGATGTCAAACTCCTCTGGAATTATAGGCATGAGCCTCCATGCCTGGCTGGTGCCTTCTCATCTGCTTTTTGGGATGGATTCATACTGAGTGTCTGAAGTGCCTGCCATGCTTTTTCTTTGAGCGTGGTGGAGCTGTACTTTCACAATCATGTTATAGACCACAAGCACACTGGAAACCAGAGCATGAACACACAAGATGGCTCAGTGGGACAAGGCACTCGGCACCGAGCCTGACACCCTGAGTTCATGGTGGAAGAGGAGGACTAACTTGTACATGCTGTCCTCTGCCCTACACACAGGTGTGCCATGGCATGTTTTCTGCATACCCTACAAAATAACCGCTTTAAAAAAAATCTTCATTTAAAAAAAAATCCAGATGGCGACTTTTTATGTGATTGCAGGGTCGTAATTACAAACCAGGACAGATGAACACATTTATCCGAGTTTTGTTTGAGCATAAATTCTATAGAATGGCTACACATGGCTCTCGCTCCACTCGGCATAATGTTGACATGGTGGCTTGGGAACATGTGTCTTCATCTGCCTGAGGAGCTCTCGGGTCACGGTTGATAGAGCGTCGTCTTTACCCGGCTCCTCTGATCTAGTTGTCACATGGTCATATTTGAGGGCTCTATTCTTTTTCATCCATTTTTCTTTTTTGTTAGTGGAACTGAACAAAGAATGGTGTTGGGAAGCATTCCATGGCTACTCATCTAGTTCTACGGGACTTTAAACTACACAAAGCACAGCTGAATGGTAATGGGCCAGATTAGAGGCAAAATTAGATGGCTTTTAGCAGGCCTTTCTGCTGTATAATTTATGGGCATCTCTTTTATTGAAATATCATTTTAATTTTTACACACAAATCATTTCTGCTCTGTCTGTATGTACTCTAGCTGTGTGATATTTTTGGTTTTTTTTTTTTTTAAGCAATAACAGCCAAATTTATTTGAATTAAGGAGTTTTAAGAGATGGATTTGTGGAGGCATTATGAGTTCTGCATCTGAAGCAAATTTCTGTTCTTTGCCCGGTTACTTCGTAGTTTAGGGGTGACTTGAGGGATGTTTTTAGAAGTGATCCTTCTGTGGAAGAATTTGACACATATCTCCAACACATCTGGTTTATGACCTTCTATCATTTGAAAGTATACTTAAGTTATTTAAATTAGGGTCACTTCAAAAGTTCACATGATAGGATTTAATTATGACTCGATAGGATTTAATTAGATCATATCATAGCAATTTTGTATTAGCTTGGGTTGACAGGCCCTGTGTCTCAGTCTAGCTACAGAGGAACGGTTGAGACTAGGTCTCTTGGCAGTTCACAGACAGCAACAGGGGTAGACATAATTTTTAAAGTTTGAGAAGAAAAGCGTTCGGGTAGATGGTAAAGTTGTAGCTCATCCACATATACTAGGGAGAAAGAATCACTTCTTGCCCTTTGGAGCGTATTTTAATCAGCGGTAGTTTTCTTGAACTGCAACATTAATGTAGCTCTATATAGGTGAAGCGACTTGACATTTGCCACAATCCTAGCTGAGCAGCTGGACACCAGACACTCCGGATGTCTGCTGCATTTCTAAGTGGTTTGACTATACACGTTTTCTTGGGGTTGTAACTTTTAGATCTGTGTACTATGTACGTTAGCATCCTTTGAAAATAGCTGTCGTGGGCTGGGTGGATAGCTCCTTCAGCGAGAGCACTCCCGAGAAAGCAAAGGCACCTGGCTCCAATCTTTAGAACCTATGGGAAAGAGCCACCCACTCCTGGCATCACATGCTTCGCTTCCAGAGCTATGGCGAGGGAAGCAGGAAGATCCCTTGTGCTCCCTGGCCAGCAGTACTGGCATGCAGCTCTATGAAAAATGACGGTTCAAAAAGCAAGGTGGGCGGTTCCTCAAGACTCACACCTGAGGTTGCCCTGCAACCTCTAAATACAAATGCAAGCATATTCATGTACAACCTCACACACAGGTAAGTGGATACATTTACATACGTATGTATATGCGTACACAGACTAGACACACAGGCAAGGAGGGAGCATAAGTAAATGTTGTTTGGTACTCGGATGGAAATTAAAACAAGCTGGCAAGGAGTATGGGCTCATTCAGTAGTATACAGGTGTAGAAGGAATTGGTAAGGTATCTATCTGGCAACTTAAATACTCTGGAAATCAGAGGGGCATACTCGTGTTCAAAGATGCTGCTTATACTTAAGTAATTTGCCGGTCAGTGGTGGCTCACGCCTTTAATCCCAGCACTCTGGAGGCAGAGGCAGGTTGATCTCTTTGAGTTCAAGGCCAGCCTGGTCTATAGAACATGTTCTAGGACAGCCAGGGTTACACAGAGAAACCCTGTCTCAAAAAAAAAAAAAAAACCAAAACAAACAAACAAACAAAAAAAACCAAACCAAACTCAAACCACAACAAAATGTAACCCAATGGCCCTTTCAATGTAAAACATTAATTCCTGAAAAGTCTTCTTTTGTCTGTAGACACATTTGAGTAATTGTTGTGAGCTAAGCATAGATGTGCATACGTGCGTAATTTACATATCATTTCCAAACAGTCAGAGGGCCTAAAGTGCTCCATTGCACCTGCTGGGGCAAATAAATAGTGTTAATTTCTATTGTTAAAAAGTGTAGGTATATCATTAACATTTTGCCCATGAAAAATTAAATTATCTAGCTTCTACATTGTGCAAATGACCTGGTTTGTTGAAGCCTTGTTCAACAAGCCCCGTTTTAAATCATGACAATGCAGGATAGACTGGATTGTAATTTTTGGAGTACTGTGTCTTAAGGAACGTTTCTAAGGGAAACCCATTCTTCCTGAAATGTCAGCTACATGCCACTTGTAGAAGAAAAGGTGGGAAATAAAGACATTTTTCTTAGTGTAATACAGCGAGTGACAAGGCGAGCTGGCATGCTTATGGAGAGAGACAGGAGATGTGGTGTGTGGAGGAAGATTAAAGTGTCGTTTTACCCGAAGGTTCCCGGCCATTTCCCCAGGGCCATGCGAGGGATGGGTTCCTCTGGTCTAAATATAGCACTTCTTTAATTAGTTGGTCATGTGTCTTTGGAAGCGCTTTCAGTCTATAGCTAGCAATGGCTTAATTACAGCTCTAAAATGAAAACTTAAGTTAGTTTACGATTCTAATGGTAATATTATCCATAGCCGTGCCCATTGCTGTGTAATTGTTTCCAGGCATGATTTCAATATCAGCTGAGTTCATCCCTCCCCCCACCATAAATGTGTTTATGAGAGACATTTTTATTTCCTTGACGTGGTCTTTCTCCTGAGGCTACAGGTGAAGCCACACCTCCCCCATGCCTGTCAGCCCCCTGTGATGACCTGAACCCGGAGTCACTGTGGTCATTCTTGCCTTTTCTCTTTTTCCTCTTTTTGTCAGTCTGGATTGGCGTTTGTGTTTGTCATTTGACCTGTGGAAGCGCCGTATTTCATTCATTTTCTGCATTGCCCCATATTCTCTTTTCCAGTCACTTTTGTGTCTTTTTATTCCCTTCCTTCTGCTTCATGGGGAGTCGTTTTGCTCTTGTTTAGGTTCTTGGGGTAAGACCTTGGATTGTTGATTGGAAGTCTTTTTCTCTTTGCTTTTTCATTCCTGTACTTCCTTAGTGGCAGAGTGCATGTGCAGAGGTCAGAGGACAACTTTTTTGGGAGTCAGTTCTCTCCCTCTGCCATGTTGGTCAGTTGCCTGCCTGATTACCATGGCCTTCTCTTCTGTTTTTGAAAGATATGTCTATAATAGTGTTCTATTAGAAGTTAAGTTACTTTGCTTGTAATTTTGGACAGGTTTTAAACCTGCTTTGCCCATCTTTTGTTGAAGGCATTTCTGTTGTCAACATCCTTGTCAGATAATGGCAGCATTTGATTTATCTCAGGTTGGTTTATTTCAGTTATCTTTTCTTGGTTAAGTTGACATTTCTCTTGGATATGAGTGTTTTCCAGCTGTATTCTGGACATTCAAGGCATTAGGAGATGTTGAACCTTATTTAAATGAACTGTTAGTGGATTGCCTCCGACAGTGGGCTAGCGGAGAAGGAAGGAGCCAGCTGTTGCCATCATGGCACACAGGTAGAATTCAAGTTCTGCACTGTCTCTGAGGACTCCATGTCTACTTTCTAGTGGGAGTAGAAGGTCAGGCTTTCTTTAGGCTCTGCCGATGTCCTCACGTGACAGGGTAAGGGGTGCCTTGTTATATGGCTTCCACTGATAGCAGATAGAGTGTGACATGTTGCTGGTAGTGGTGGGTGTGACTGTCCTCGAGGCTGCCTCTGAGCAGTAGAGCTGAGCCCTGTCCTTACTGCTATGTGGTGGCATTGGAGATCCAGCCTTCCCTCTGGCCCTCCCACTCAGCCCTGATTCACATCTGGGGTCCCTGCTTGAGCTTTTATTATACATGTCCTGCGGGGCTTCCTGGCATGCAAAGACTCCAGATGCTCCTGTAGTTTGCTGGCCCAGGTAGGAATGAGCCTGTAGATGTGGTCGTTCCTGCTGTATTTTGTTGGGGCAGGACAGTCATTGCCTAAGGTCTTCTCTCTCATTAATGTGCTGCTTGTTTGGCTCTCAGGTTAGAGAAAATGGGCTTGGTTAGGAGTTGCCTTTGCATGTGGCCAGTACTGTAGTTTTTAGGGAAACATTATTCCTCTTTGATTACTTATTTTGTGTGTCTGTGAGTCTGGGAGGAGTGCCTGGTACAGAGAGCATGTGGAGGTCAGAGGACAGCTTTCAGGAGTTGGTTCTCTCTTACCATGTGGGCCATAGGATTGAACTCAGGTCATCAGGCTTAGCAGCAGGTATATTAGGCATTGGGCCATCTTGGCAGCTCTGTAGAGCACTTTCTATTACTGTAGCTTTTCAGTGAGTTTTGAAATCCGGAAGTGTGACACTTTTATTTTTGATAGTTGTCAAGATTGTGTTGGTTGCTTGTAGTCTTGTGGGACTTTGTATGAATTTGTTTATCTTTTTTTTTTAAATGTCACAATATGGTATTGTAAGGATTTCATTGTGTTTGTAGATTGCTTTGGGTGATTGTCATCTTAACAATACTAAGTTTGTATAGCATGATGGTCCTAGGCTGTCTTTCTTTAACTCAATTACTTCAAAATGTAAATTTGGAATTTGGAGTTTGGCTGTTTTGACCCAATATCATCTGATTACTCCCTTTAAAAACTCTTTTAAGTTTATGAATCCAATATATTCATTGTTTCAGTCAATTTTATATCATTTCTAAATACCATCCAGAGTCAGCCAACTGGCTGATTGACATATGTAATGGGATTTTCCAAATCCCATGAAATAACAACATCTTAAGAACCAAGCTGATCTTCATCTGTCAGTACGCACTGTTTAGACAAGCTCAGCTCATTCTATCCTCCATGATCCTTCGTTTTACTCTAGAGTACCTCCAGAATGTCTTGGTTAAATACTGTTACCTTTTTCTGTCCTGCTTTATAACTCTATAAAAGGGAAATTAGTTTCATATAAAGTGTTTTAATAAAGTGCTTTTATCTGTTCTTGTAAATTGTCTTCTTATGTGTATGCCTCATGGTCAAAGAGCCAGGCCTGAACTCAGCGGGTGGGCTGGAAAGTTGGCTCAGTGGTTAAGAATGTGCACTGCTATTTTATTATTATTTTTTATTTAAAATAAAAACTATCTTATTTTATATGTCAATTCCAGTTCTCTCTTCCTCCAGCCCTCCCACTGTCCCCCACCATTTCTCCATCCCATCCCCCTTCTACTCTTCAGAGAGGCTGAAGTCTCCCATGGGGGATCATCAAAAATTGTCACATTATGTGGAGCAAGGAGGACCTCCCCACTGTATCTAGGCTGAGAAAGTATCCCTCCATAGGGAATGGGCTCCAAAAAGGCAGTTCATGCTCTAGGGATAAATACTGGTTCCACTGCCAGTGACCCCACTGACTGCTGAAGCCTCCCAACTAGGAGGTCCTGAGTTCAGTTCCTAGCAACCACATCAGGGTTCTTGCAACTTGCCTGTACCTCCAGCTCCAGGTGATGGCTCCAAGGCGCTATTCTGAACCTCACAAGTACCAGCTCTCACACACATACACACATAACAAACAAACAAACAAACAAATAAATACCATTTTACATTCTGGGGGAGATTTACGTTAGGTTTAATCAGTTTCTTACAAAAGTCCTGAGATTATTGCTTGAACTCACCTCTGTAAGTACTAATTTGAATAGTTAAGAAGGAAATATTTTGACGTAAAATATTTAAAATAGGGTTAGGGTTAGGGTTAGCTAAAGCTGAGATGTATTTCCTGTCTGTGAAGTCATCAAAGTGCAGAGTCTTTCATTCTTGTTGCCAAAGCAGAGCAGGCATGGTCAGAGTTGTGAACAACAGCCTTTGGTGGGAACACAGGGAGGCACAGAGCAGCCCTGGCGTTACCAGAACCTTCTCTGTGTCATTAATTGGGTGTTCACATGTACAGTGTCCACAGCAGAGCTGTGTGGGCAGTGAGATGGGTTGCCCAGAAATATAATACCCAGCGATGACTTCTGAGATAGGCAGCCATGCTAAAAAATGCCTGACAGTGGCTTCTCTGGCAAAGGGCTGGCCAGGGCTACCCTGCAGCAGAGGCTGGACCCGGGGCTGTAGTCCTGCCAGCCCTCCTTCACTACACAGAGTATGGGGCCTGCAAGTTAAACCACCTGAGTGGGACTCCTCCTGAGAGCAGTTCCTGGCATAACAGACGGCTGCACACTTGCAGGAAGCAGGTCTCCTTCTAGATGGCACTTATTTCCCTTGTTCCCAGGGTAACTGAGAGCCAGTTAATGGCCCCAGGGATCCCTGGTGATGCCAACATTCTGATCCCCACTGGCTCTCATGACCTTTCTGCCTAGGAAAGCATCTTGAGAATGGAAAGGAGACATTTTGGGCTTTGGTGTTAGCTTCTAAGTGAAGGAACTGATAGATGTGTTGCTGTAGAAAGGAAATTCAGGTAATAGCATGAAAGGTGTATTAGGGAGTTGGGAGCAGAGGGAAAGCACCCAACTATGAGCTCAGAGTAGTTGAGGCAGAAGAAATGGAATTCAAAATCAGTCTGTTATGAAAAGGTGGGATCCATCTGTATTTCAGTGAGGAACATGTAACTATGGCTTCTATTCTAGAAGGCCCGTCTTCTTGTGAGTAGGATGGGATTAAAACCCTCTTTTAGAATTCTGAACTATAAGGAGAATAAAATTGGTTGTTAAGGTAAAAATGCACCATATTTCACTGAAGTTATCTAATGTCTTTTAAATTGTAAATTTACCTTGTGATCTTCTTTGAGTTATATAGTTTTAATTTTAAAAGGACAGAAACTAGATCAAAAGGACAGAAACTAGATCAGAACATTTGATCATAAATAAAAGCCTTCTGGGGGAGGCTACCACTAAGGGTTGTGTCTTAAACTAAATTTCGGGGTTGGAACAAACAAGGTAGGTTCAGCTTATGCATGTAAAAGTGTAAATGAGGACAGGGTTCGTAACACCGTTAATAATGCTGACCATACAGTGGCCCAGGGACTTAGTCACAGGGCAGGCATGCTTGATTAGTGTTACCCATAATTTTGTCTAAATCTGAACTGTGAAAGCTTTAATCCTAAATTGGCCTCTTGGAGTGACACATTGTATCCATTTATGACAGGTAAATGCTGTGGTTCCAGAAGACTGAATGTCCCGTGGGTCACTTACTTGGCTGTGACTTCTGAGTTCACATGTCAGCAATGAGCCCATTTTCTGGGAATTTTCTTTCCTCTTTTGTGCCTCAAGCCAACTGTGGAAGTCGATGTTCCTAATTCCATCCCTTTTGACTTTAAGTAGTGGCTGTTGCTGTCATCAATGGTCTGGCTCGCTGCAGCTTTTAAAATACTTGAGCGAAGGACATGCTGAGGAGGTGCAACCTGCAGGGGTGAGGGCTCTCTCTTTGTCAAGAGTCCAGGAGCCACCATGTTGCATGGAATTGTTCCTTTTTCTTTCAGTTGCTAAAATAGAGGGTGAAGTGTATTTCTTCATAATGTTCTCAGCCCTCATACAAAAATGGTCCCTGTGACGTGAAGCGATGCGTCTTCACCATGGCAGCCTCGCTAGGATCCCTAGCGAGTTCATCGACACAGTTGACTTGCCTTATGTGCACAAGCACTTTATTCAGGTTTGATTAAATGGCAAAAATAATAGCTGGAGATTTCATTCCTGTTGGTCTTCTCTGAACCGTGAACATGCAATGGATGGTGCTGTGAGTTGAAAGGAATTTGCAGGGAATGTCAAAGGTTCATCTCTCGAAGACAGTTTGCTCAAATGAGAAAATACAGCATCACTCTAGAGAGTGGGGAGCAGATGCACACTGCTTTGCACTTACATTTCCTGAGACACAGTAATGCTTCAGGAAGCCATTCCTTCCCTCTCTTGCAATGTTTAGGTGTAAATCATTCTTGCTTTAAACTTGTAAAGTGGCAAGTGCCCATTAAATTTTTCTTGACTTTCAATTTACAAATGCAGATACAAGAATAAAGGCTTTAATTTCTTTAGAATAGTTATCAGTTCATAGCAAAATCAGATAAAGACAGGTTTGCCACACTTGTCCTCCCTGTCCCCACACCATTTGTTTGTTTGTTTGTTTGTTTCTTCCCAAGACAGGTTTCTCTGTGTAGCCCTGGCTGTCCTGGAACTCACTTTGTAGACCAAGTGGGCCTTGAACTCAGAGATTCACCTGCCTCTGCCTTCCGAGTGCTGGGATTGAAGGTGTGTGCCACCATTGCCTAGTACATCATCATATGTATCTTGGCGAGGATCACAGCCATGTGGAAGGGGATCCACATTCGAGTGTCTAATCCAGGAACTTTTTTTTCCCTCCAAAGGAAGAAAACAGTGCCCTCATGATCTCTGCCGGGGTTCTGGCTGTGATGTAACGGGTTTTCTGGTTTGTGCTTGGCTTGGGATCAGACCCATTACTCACTTGCTGTATGGACAGCTTATCATGAAATCCTACTCTGTTCATCTGTAGGATGTGAATAGATGCATTTATTGTTTAGGCTTCTATCACAAGAATTAGTTAAGATCCTCTATGTAAATACTTGTGAATATCCCTGGGCCCAAAGAAGGCATCCTGATCGGTCCACGATGTAGGTATTCCACGAATTGACACCAGCCACCTATAACATTCTAGTTATCCTTTGGGGTGCTGGGACTCACAATGCACAAAGCACAGGATTGTTGTCTTCTCATGGATTATATCTTAGCAGTAGGATACATTTGTCATAGTAAATGAGAAAAGTTTCTAGCATGTGGATCGGGCTACAGGAGCAATGTGAGTATTATACTACTACACTAGGGAGCAAGAGTGCAGAAATCACACAACTTATCGTTAAGTTGTGAGTGACTTTAGGATTCTTTAGCAGGACACTCCGACAATGAATCCAAGGCATTTGATGTTAATGCCACCAAATTTTTTCACTCAATCCTACTCTTCGCACGCATAGGAAAGCTTCTGATGATAATAAATGGATGCTCAATACTAATAGTAGCAATTATAGAAACCATAGGCATGCCTTTTTTTTTCTTCCTTCACATTTTATTCCGCTACACTGCACTGAGTTTAAGTATCAAACCAGTTTAAGAGTTGATCCTTAAGACCAGAACAGAGTAAAGTATAGAATTCTTCTGTAGACTTAGTTAGGATTTCCCCCACCACCTTTGGTCAACTTACTCCCCCTTTTGACGCAAGACCATCACACTGAAGCACCAGCGTTTCTAAAATAGTCTGTTCAGCAGTAGTTGCTGACAAAGAAGCTGTCAGCTTGTCTGTGAGAGTCAGTCAGGTGTTCAGGCAGATGGTTCATTGGTGCAGTTCCCGAGTCAGGCAGCAATGGGACATAGTACAGTGTTTTTCTTTACAAAGACCGAGCAGTCTTCCAAAAAGTGGGAAGCCTTTCAGAGCGCAGGACTGTGTTAAGCTGCTAGTATTTCCATCTCATCATCAGGAAGAGTTATTTTTTTTTAAGTGCTGCCACTCCCTGGCTAGGCTTTTGCATTTTGTCTTTCTGTATGGAAACATTGGAGACCATACAGTTTCTCTGATGTCTGTGGACTAGTGGTTGCCAACCCTGGGAGAGACATTGCTCCTTTGTAACCTACTCTTGCCTGCCTCCTTTATTTTTAAAGTATTTTATCGTATGAAAGTTTGATTGTGAAAACTTTTGAGTAGAGCATGAAGTTTGGGTCCCTCAGGTGTTTAGATTGTCTTATAATGAACAGATTTGGATTAATGGGAACTAAATCCATGTTGGTAAAAGCTTCTATTAAGATTTGAAGCTTTGACATAAGTGCTAAATTAATATACACATAAATGCACAGAGTGACCATAGATGTGACATCTACACATGCAGGTTATATAGGTGTGTTTTGCTGGCAACTTAAGAGTTGTGGACACAGCTTCCATCATGAACAACTCTCCACACACTTCCATGCCATGCAAAGTGTATCTTTTTCTCAGTTTGCAATTAAGGAAATTGCATTCTTTGAAAAAAATAAAACCACCGTAATAAAACTATAAGTAAAACCAGAAAGACTGTAGGTTCTGAGATTATAAATAGGCTCTCTCAGACATGCATTGGTCAGAGTCTGGTGGAGCATTTGAAAGCCTGCTGGATGTAGGACAATTTCTTTCTCATCCCAGACTGTCCTGTTTAACAGGCCTGCCTCAATGTCATCATGATGATTGAAAATCACATTCAAATGACTCCTAATGCCATGTGTCCCCACCTCAGTGTTAAACATTGTTTAAAATTTCTCCAGTACTGGCACTCGTGGGGTTTTGTCTATTCTGTAGTCCCCTTTACTCCTGCAGCCTGAGACCACACCTTGAAGAAGGGATGCCCTTGGAGTTCTGTAACTATTCTGCTTGAATAGATTTCCAGATGGCTGCCTGATGACATCTGGGGATACGGGAATGATTTCCAGATGGCTGGTCGTTCACCAGTCCCTTCCTCAGACAGCTCTTCCGAGTTCCTCAAAGGCTACTGGTCAGAACTGGATACAGTGGTGCTTCTACTTACTTCTACTGCCTTGAGGGCAGAAGTTTGGCTGTTGGTGCATTTGCTTTTGACCAGTGAATTGACTCTTTTTTCTGTTGTCATCTAAGTGGTATTGACATGTAGCAATGTTAATTGCTCTGAATCCTTGTCACTAATATTGATATCACTGTTGTTCTTACATCACTGTTTTTCTTTTATTACCACAGTTTACTAAAATGCCTTTTATTACATGTTACTATTCTATCAAGGCATGTCCGTCCTCCTGACTTGTTAATTAATCATTCACCACTGTCTGTAGATGCTTTTTTTTTTATTGTTGTATTTTTTTAACAGGTAACATTTAATATTGAACAGCTTAATTTTCAAAGTAATGTTCTTTTTCCGACATCTGTTTGGGAGAGTCAAGAGGTCCCTGAAAGGCTGGCTTTCCAGAAAGCGCAGGTTTCTTTGATGAAGAAGCCTGTGTTTCAGTTACCACATTTCTTCATGTGTGACTATCACTCAGCCTGGATAAGGACAATGGATACAGTGTGCAGGAGAATTCAAAGCTCTTTCAACACTCTCTGCTGGTATTAAAATGATAAAAATCTCTGGACTGGGTGGTTTTGTGTGTCAACTTGACACAAGCTAGGGTCATCAGAGGAAGGGGCCTCAGCTGAAGAAATGCCTTCTTGAGATCCTTCTGTAAGGCATTTTCTCAATCAGTGATCAGTGCAGAAGGGTCAAGTCCATGGTGGGAGATGCCATCCTTGGACTGCTGGTCCTGGGTTCTATAAGAAGGTGTGTTGAGCAAGCGAGGGAAAGCAACCCAGTAAGCAGCTCCCCTCCATGGCCTCTGCATCAGCTCCTGCGTCTGGGATCCGGCCATTTGAGTTCCTGTCCCGGCTTTCTTCAGTGGTGAACAGCAATGATGAAGTAGAAACCAAATAAACCCTGTCCTCCCCAACTTCCTTGGTGTGTCACCACAGCAATAGAAACCCTAACCAAGACAGTTTCATTGTAGTGACTTTAATAGTATTCATTATGCAGGGTGGGTTTTTTTTGTTTGTTTGTTTGTCGTGTTTTGTTTTAAGAGAAAAACAATAGGATGGGGTGCTCCTTCAGTTTATGGAACACCAAGGAAAATTATTCAAGAGTTTAAATATGCTATCACCATCATCTCCACCAACTAGAACCATCCCACAATTATTGACATGGCAGAAATACATTTGAAAAATATGAACAGATTTTATTCATCCTGGGGTGACAGGTCACACCCAGGTCTCTGTACATGAACATTGTGTATGTATGTTCCAGAAGCAGGAACTTCATATCTAGTCACTGCACTGTGCGTGTGTATGTTGATGTGTGTGGTGTCATATATGTGCATGTACAAGTGTGAGTGCACCTGTGTTTGAATGGGTCTGGAGGTCAGAGGTTGACACTGAGTATCTTTTTAAATCACCATCTGACAGCTTCTCAGTGAATCTGGAGCTCAGCGATTGAGCTAGCCTGGCTGGCCAGCAAGTGTTAGGAATGAGCTAGCTCCGTCATTCCTGCTCCAGCACAGGGGTTACACGTGCATCTGCTACACTGAATTCAGGTTCTCATGAATTCATGGCATGCACTTTTCGAACCAAGCTATCTCCCTAGTTGTAATTAAATGATGCGCTTTACGTCTCTTTCTAGCACTTAGGTTGCCTGCCTTATACGTGTGTGTGTGTGTGTGTGTGTGTGTGTGTGTGTGTGTGTGTGTGTGTGTGTGTTGAAATTTATAAAATATGATCTTCTGCATTTTGATCCACCACAGAGCTTTATACTTTACATTTGACTGATGTATGTGTAGAAACCGGCTCTACTCCCCACCCTCTTCTTAATTGGATGGCATTTTTAGATCTCATGCTATACTTAAAGCAGTCTTTTGTCTTTTAAGTTCATGGGACTGGAGACTGTTCTTGATGAAAGCCTCCTGTTTTCAGATGTCACCAGAGAAAACTTCTTTTACTGAATGAGCAAACAGCCTTAGGGGGGTTAGGCGACTTGTCCAGATCACTAGCTGGTTAGCCATGGTAGCGAGACCAGGGTATAAGCTCAGGTGCAATTGAAGGAGGTTTTCACCTTTTAAAAAGCTGGGTGTTGCTTTTTCATGCTGTGATGGGGTAGCTCTGGTGTTCAAGTGTTTGTTTATACTGGTTACACACACGGTTCATTAAGAACTGGAGTCAAGTCTATGTAACATCAAGGGGGAGTTTATTCGGAAAAGAATCTTGAGTGGAGGCACTTACCAAAGAGATGTGATGAACAGAATGGCAGGATGGGGACAGCGGTGACAGATGACCCCAGGAAGCATTGGCAGGAAGAAGGCAGATGGAAGCAGCTTTGGGGCTGCGGATGCTGTTACTCTGGTAGTTCTCATATGAAACTGCATGTTTCTAAATAAATAAACTATGATATTTGGGTAACATTCCTTTGTAATGGTTTGATTTTGCTTTTGGATTTAACATATTACTTTGTATAAAATAATACAAGTGCATAATTTGGTTTTAATAGCTTCAGTTTTATTAGGAACAGAATATAGAGATGAAATCCAAGGGCTGGCAGGATTCGGGAAGTATAATTGGTCAGTGCAGAGTGACTTAGGCTGTTGTATCAGATGGCTCTTCTCTTTAGATTGTCAACTGCCTGCATCCTGAAATTCTCTGGAATTGTGGAGGGTTTGAACATATTCAGCTCCAATTATCTGACAGGTGTTCTCATTCAGAATTTCAGATTTTGTGGCTTTGAACTCTAGTTGATTTAACTTATTTCCCTTTTCTTACCCTGGAAGAGTAGAGCATGAAAGAGACAAAAAGGGCAGTCTCCTGCCTCTACTTAATCCTGGGCAGCAGGGAATATGCTTGCTTTGTGTCCTCAGTCAGGACCTTAGCAGAGCCTGGCCTGGTCGCTGCATTGCTTCTATTGTGAATTTGGTCACTGAGGTCTTGTGGCATCCTAAAGTTGGCTGGTCTCACTTTAGGGTTCAACTAAGATGCATGCAAGGCATATATCTTCAGGACAGAATGTGGCTTGCTCTTCAGTCAGTTGGTATGTTGTAAGTAGTTATTTGGTGATTGGAGCTATTTCACTAACATGTAACAGAACTGATATTTCATGACTCACTTTTGAAGTGTAACAGATGTGTGGATCCTTACAGTTTATCATTTTATAGCAGGGGAGATGTTTTTGGGATTTTTGGTGCATCACTTGTGAACGGACCTGGGTGTGTGTGTGTGATCAAGACATTGAGTGTTCCTTTTCTTCCATTCTCCCCTTATTTCTTTTATTTCTCCCCATACATTCTATAACACATTGTTTTTGAACTTTGGGAGAACAAAAGGGAATTTCTCCCCTTGAAAATGGAAACATTTCCAACACTACTATAGTGCCTAGAGGTTACACGGCTTGTTGTAAAGGGAGGTGAAGTAGTATCTTCACTAGAGTTTTCTTCTGAAAATGGGAGTTATAATTAGCTTGTGGTGTTTTGTTTGGCTTGCAACCCTTGAGTAATAACTCTCTTTGTTGTGTTGTGATACTTCTATCCTGGGTGACATCCCAAGGTGTCATTCTTCATCTCAGAATGGCATTATTGATTACCCATTTGATGATTAGTTCGTTTCCAAAACATGTTCCTTTTACTTCCTTCAAAATTCATTTTGTGGGGTACTGCATTATAGAATGAGCCTTTATCAATGCTTTAAAAAGACCTGGCATTGGTTTCCTTTGATTTCAGGACACGATAGAAAAGTCAACAATGCCACTTATATAAAAAATAAATAAATTGACCAAACTAAAGAACCTGTCTCTGAAGTCTACTTCTATCTATGGTGACAGACATATTTTGATGAGTTAAAATTCCTTTCATTTTCCAGAGTATAATTAAAATTAGCAACAATTACAAAAGCAGCTTTCCTTGTCCAAATTGGAAGAATTTCAAAATTCAAAAGAAGTAAAGATTCCCCAAATAAAACAGTACAGAAAGCATGAGGGAGAAACAGACTAGCAGACATTGTCTAGCTTCAAAATAGTTCTTTGCTGTGACACATTTAGTAGGTGTATCAAAAAATAATCATGAACCATAAAAATCATGTATCCGGATGATAGCCTAGAAAAGATCACATTTTAGTCTTAAAAACATCGAAAGAATAGTCCGTAAAAGAGACCAGCGATTGCAAACACAACATGATGCTTCGTCTTGAAAGCGCCTATTTTCTAATTGTTAGGCTCTAACCCTCTCAGAGCAGGAACTTCCCTTCCTCCTTTCGGTAACTTCAGTGCAGCAACGAGTGAGTAATAAACTAGAGGATAACGAAAGCCATTCTTCATTTGGCTGACTTTAGTCAGCACTCAGTAAATATTTATTTAGCATGTGTTGTAAGTCAGGCACGCTGCTGTAAGCTGGAGGTGCTGACTTGGATAATAGGTGGTCCTGCCCTTCTAGACCTCACAATGTAGCAGGAGAGGCCGATGTGCAAATAACCAACCTTGGTGCATTCTTCACTTGTTATGTACAGGCTGTCCTGGAGGCACGAGGGAAGAACGTGTTGGATTGGAGGGGAAAAATACATTAAAGCTTGGCTGTCCTGTGAGCCATTATCTATAAATCAAATTAATGGTCATCTAACCAAGGCCATTATGGGCCAGGAAGTGTGCCAACTACAAAGGATAGAGAGAGGAAGTCTACATACCCTTTATACCCCAGAGGTTACTATTTTGTTGAAAGTGGGCACATGTACAATTGGGCAAAAGATCCCATGTGCGGAGCTATGAGTGGTTGTTGTTGAGGAAGGCAAGGAGAAAGGCAAGCAAGGCCAAGGAAGACAGAGCTGCAAAGACCATGCCTGGGAGGACCCTGGAGTCCAAGTCTACATCTAGGGAAATACTAGGGTAGTAGTGGGTGGTTTGAAAGTCTGTGTCAGACAGTGGAACCAGATCCATGAACATTTGGATGGGGTCTGAGGTCTTAGCATTTGAGCAAAAAGCAGAAGCAGGATGAGAGGCTTCAATGCCTCCCTCCCTCTTCTTCCCTGAAGCATGTCATAAACCTGCATTCCAGGGGTACCCTCCTTTCACCCGCAGGAGAAAAGCATCTTTATCTTTGTATATGGGGGGTTGCTAGGAAGAATCTGTGCAAAAAAGACCTCGTTAAGTCCCCCTTAGTTTATCATTGGTGCACCTTGCCAGCTCCGTGCAGGCATGCTTCCATATGACTGACTGCCCACTCTTCATCAACCCTGAGTGGAGAAGTGTTTGCTCCCGGTGCCTTTCGATCTTTATTTCCAAAGGTTCCAACATCATGTAAAATTTACATGAAGTAAATTTGCATGCTTTACTTCAGTTATTTGGTCTTTTCTGATAGGGTTCTCAGCCAGGAACCTAGCAGTAATTAAGAAAAGGAGTGTTTCCCTCACTTACATGGAGAATAAGTTACTTAGAAGGAATTCTGATGGCAGTGTGAATGAAAATGGCCCCCTTAGACTCGTGTATTCCTAGGTCCCTAGCTGCTGGAACTTGTTGGGGAACTTAGGAGGTGTGGCCTTCTTGGAAGACTAGAAGAAGATGTGTCACTGGGAGTAGCCCACCAAGCGAGGCCTAATCTTGCCCTCTCTGCTTTTAACTTGTGGATAAGATGTAAGCTGTCTGCTCTTGCTCCAGCATTATGCCTGGTTGCCTGATACCATGCTCCCTGCTATGATCACCATGGACTCACTCTCTGAAACTATAAGCCCCAATTAAATTCTCTCTTTTATAAGTTGCCTTGGTCATTGTGTCTTTTTCAAAGCAACAGTATATTAACTAAGACAATCCTGTAGCATGTGGCAGAAAATAGCACTAAAAGGTAGCAGGCTTTGGACTTCTGATGGGTGAGGGAGATGTGGGTGTGATAGTTATGACTTACTAGCTGCAAGAGAGTCTTAACTATAGTGGCATAAATTGTTTGTGTTTCTACTCTTACATAAAAGAAGCCCAAGAGAAACTCTGCAGGGCTGTTTGAATCTTTTAAAGGTCCTAAGAATGTAGTGAGGGATTATGCTGGTTTAATAAAGTGATGATCGTAGGTTCCCCTCCAAGATCTATGACTTCATGGATAGCTGGCTAGGTTTCTGGTAGCAGGCATGATTTCCCTCTTGTTGGTCTTAGGTCCCATCAGAGATATGTTGGTTTCTGCCAAGGTATGCATGCCACTCCTGCATCCTCAGGATTATTGTGCCATGGAGTATGCGGAGTTAGTTGTGGTTCAGAGAATGGAGGAAATATACCTCCCCAGGGAAGAGGCACACCAGGTCGTTTCCCAGTATCAAACGGTCATCCCTGAAAACATACAAATAGCATTATATAGACTGAGAAGTTTGTACTTAGATATTTATGAATTTATATGAATAAATGTATATATGCACACACATACATACACACATTTTTGCACACATATCAACAACAATTAATGAAAATAGAGGCCATTAATTTTAAAAAGACTAAGGAAGGGTAATGGGAGGGCTTGGAGGGAAGAAAAGGAAGGAGGAAAATGGTATAATTATTATAATATAAAAACTAAAAAATCCTCGGAGAGTTGGGTATGCTGGTCAGGCTGAGGATGGAAATTTTGACTTGGAGGTCAGCCTGGGGTCCCAGGGGCTATGGCACAGCTCAGATAGAACCCTTGCCAGCATCTGTAAGTCCTCGTGTTTGCTTTTGATCACTGCTGAGACTAGGAGTGGGGCCAGGGATTGAGTGGTGGGTGGTGTTGGCAGATTCTCAGAGACCCCCCCCCCCAGGATGAGCTGTCTTTGCTAAACTTGCACGTGCAGGATGAGCTGTCTTTGCTAAACTTGCACGTGCATTTTGTCTTTGAGGTTCTGCTTGGCTCCAAGGAGCAATGGCTATTATTATTTTTGTGACGAAAACCAGAAAGGGTGAAGAGCCATAGGAGGTGCTTACCTTGTGTTTTTAGTTCAGTTCCCCCAAAGCTTCCTGCACTGTTTCTTTTTAGCCACTATGTGAAATTCAAGGCATTAAGGTGAAGGAGGAAGGGAGAAGAGTGACCAGCATTCGTGTTACTGAGGAGGGTCATTCAATTTGGGTTTAGAAGTTGTTCTCTGGCTGGAGGCTGGGGATGAAATGGGCAGAAACAGAAGTCAGCGATCCTTTGTTTTGCTGTTTTGTTTTATTGGTGCTGGGTGTGGACCTGGTGCCTTGCTCATTGTTTCTCATCACTGTCACCCCTGTGAGGGCATAGTGATGATTAGAGGGCAGTTAACTTTGGTCATTGGGGGCAGGCGGGTGACCCACACACACCTGTACATACTGAGTTTCATCCCTAGCAATCCCTTTCACTTGAAAGATGATTGACAGGGTTAATGTTGGAATTCATCATCTGGGAACTTGCACTGTTTGTGCTATTTGCGATGCACCAGCAATGTTGCTGTTTCAGTGAGTAGCAGCTCATAGCTTCTTAGTGGAGAGAAGCCCTATCAGAGAAAATACACACATATCACCAGTGTTGAGAAACAATGCCATGCCATTGTTTCAGGGGTGATGGTGGTGGTATGAAGACTTGCTTTTATAAAATATTTTTGCTCTTAGTGTAGAAAAAAGTCAGGAAGTTGCTGGCTGCAAAAGGGCCTTTCCCTCCACCCATCAAGTCTTCCACCCTCCTTCATCCCTCCATCCCAGCCTCCTGGGATGAAACCCAGGGCCTCACACATATGTGACAAGCGCTCTGCCGCCTAGCATATCCCAGCAGTTAGTCTTCACAGGGTTTCTCATTACTGTCACTCTTGAGTGGACATGGTGATGGCTGCAGCCACCCGTCCCTCTTTCTCTCTAGTGTCAGGGCGGGGGCCAGAGTGGAGCTTTGCCTTGTGCAGCCAGACACAGGAATCAGATTTCAAAACACACATGAACTTATTTCAGTTACAAAATGAACAGCTCCGTTAGAGAAATGAGGTTGTGAATCGGAGATGCCAGCCAGAGGAGGACCTTCTGTTCAGCCTGGCGTGGAGGTTTCTGACTTGTGGGTGAGCCTGCCTCCTGTGCCATCTTTCAACAGAAGAGGGCGGCAGAGAAACCAGTTAGAAAGCCTGCTTCCCAGTTTGCTTCCTTCACAAGTAAGCTCTTGTGCAGTGTATTGGGACAGGAAATGGAAATTGAAATTAGTATCCTTTATATTTTCACCATAAAGTGAGTAGAGAAGAGTTTAACATGATCCAGATCTCTCCCTGGCAGTTTTTTTTTTTTTTTCTTTCCTGGTCGCACAGATGTTGCCGAGTGGATTAATACTTGGGGATTTGATGTTCACAGATCTGTAGGTGAACAATCTTGATGGGGCTTGGCTTTCAGTTTGTGGAAAAGCTTGTGCGCCCACGTGCTTGTATGGTTTATAGCAACACATTTGCCCGCTGGTGTTAAAGGGCCTCTAAGGAAAACCATTTCATTTCTCCCAAGACAAAGGGATGCTAATGCCTTTTGACTTAATTTTCGTTTGGCATTGGTTTTATTTTTAAAATACTGCTCATACAACCCCACTCTGTCTTAGAGGCTGTCTAAGCTGGCTGATTGGGTGGGTTCATGCCCTTGACCTTTAAAATGTGACCTAACTGAAGTGGTATCATTTTTCTGCAGAGGATGCTTTATGTCATGTTCTCACTCTGAGCTGGCTGTATTTGCTGTGTCTGAACTCTGTCTGGCTTCTCATTAATATTCTATTCCTCTTTGTCTATGATCCAGGAGACTTGCATTCCCTGGGGCTTCCCCTGGATACTTCAGTTTCTTGTGTGTTTAGGGTAAAGAAAAATGTGTCATTCCTCCAGGTAACCCTTACTCCACTGTGACTCAAGGATCAAGTTATAGGTGCTCCTACATAAGGGAAGTGAGGGACCCCTGTGTCATTTCACATTGTCATAAATTTAATCTGTTGGTGTTTTTCCTTATAGCCCCATTTTATAGATAAGCTATGGAATAAATGGTGTCAATGCTACTTTCAAAGTCTTGTCCAAGGGAGAGGATGCATTCCATGGTCTGGTGGCCTAGGAGGAAATGAACATGCATGCTTATGTGAGACAGTCAAGATAGGGGACTCTAGCTTGTTCTTATTGACAACATTTAGTGGTCATCTCACCTGTCACCTCCTGACTGCAGCCCTCCTCAGCCCTTCCCGCTTTGGTCAGTGTTATTTCTCGTAGTGCCACATGTGTAGAAACTTGTATTCTTACAAAACCAGACAGAAGTCCAGTCACCTTTACTGGCTGTCTGTGGCCCCACGTCTTGTCTCTGTCCATGTTTTGGGATAACTTTACCACGAAATACGTTGCTGCCCGGCGACATTGTTCTCTTTGACCTCATTGATTATTGCTCTCTCTCTCTCTCTCTCTCTCTCTCTCTCTCTCTCTCTCTCTCTCTCTCTCTTAAAGAGGACTTTATTATTTATCTCTGTGGGTGTCTTGTCCACATGTGTGTCTATGCAGCATGTGTGTGTTTGGTGCCTGCAGAGTCCAGGAAGGGGAAAGTGACCTGAGTGCTGACCTCATGTCGTTGATTGTGGACAGTGTGACCAGGCTCCTTAAGTCCCTGCCCCTGTAGCTTCCTCACCATGATGGTCTGTCCCCTGGAACTGTGAGCCAGAATATATTCCTTTACCCTTTCGCTAGCTTTTGTCAGGTATTCTGTTCTAACATCGTGACACCTGCTGTATAAAGTAACTAATATACCCATGATTAAGTCCAGCTTTCTTCTTAATCATGCGGTTCATTCCTAAGAACACGATTAAGATCTTTGTGTCTCCCACCTTTCTATTTAACTTGTTCAACACATAGAATGCAGTTGTAGACAGACATGGTTGTGAATGCCTTTGCCCCCAGCACTCAGGCTGGGCCAGCATACTTGCTGCGCTGTATCTCCAGCCTAGGTAGTTATCTCTGAGCAAGTATGTGTATTGACGTCTACAGTCCCTCCCTTAAAAACTCGAGTGTGGCTCTGTAAGTTGAAATATTTTGAATTCTCGCTATTTCCTGGAGCCGCTAGTTGTTGAAACTACCTGAATGGGAGGCAGATGTCCCTGTCCCTAGGAAGCTCACTGTCCACAGGAGAACAAACAAATGCTCGGTTTATAAAGTAGTGTAATGCGGCGTGGATCATGTGGACCGGGACTGCAGCTTGCAGTAACTGGGTGCTTGCCCCAGAGGTGGGAGACCCTGTCTGGATTCTGAGCTCTGCCCTTCCTGTAGTAGCCAATCACTATGAACAGAACAGAAGAGCATTGCAAGTGTCTCCTAAGAGCTACTTTGTCTCTAGGTAACTCTTAGTAATTTAGTTTTTGCCACCTCTTAGTAACATGCTGGTCATTTGCATGCTGTTCTCAGGGCTTCATTTTATATGGTAAGTGGGAAAGAATTGCAATTCTAGATCCATAAATTCTATATCCTCTTGGTGGAAACTCTAGTGGAAAAACAGGATTCTTGCTAATACATTGATTCTATGCTATACGAAGTTTGGTTTGCAATTGTTTTTTTGGTTTTCTCATGTGCTTCAAAAAAATCATTCCCTCCTCCATAAAAGTGTATCGCTGAAGCGTTTTTCTTTCTCAGGTCAAGTATATTTTTAGAAATGTATTAGTGCCCATGTATCTATACTGTCTTTGTTCAGGGTTGTGCTATCAAAACCAAACAAAATATTTTCTAAGCGTGGGATTTCAAAATACACATAATTTATCATGTAAACATCTCAGTGGTGTCTTAATAGCACATGAAGGAAGAACAATAAAAGGGTTCTGCATAGCTCTGATTCCTTTCCTGCTCGCAATATGAGTTGTCTACTTGTGTGCACCCGGAGACTCTTCTTAAGCCCTCCCTACTACCTAATGCAGGAGAAAATCATGAATGTTTGACGTGGATGAGAGCAAATGAAATGGAAGCACACCACTTTAATGAAATAACACGGAAATGCAGCTCTTTAATGAAATAAAGTGAAAATATAGTCCTTCAATGGTAGCTTACCGAAATAAATGGCTATTTTAAAATTTCTACCCAAATTGATCAATCCTGTCTTTTGGGTTTGTCTTTCCACCTCAGCCAGGGGTTACTCCTTGGCTGGAAGCAGGCTGTCTTCAGAGACTCTGGGAGAGCAGGTTTCTCTCTCCTGTCATGTTATCTTTCTTTTGGAAGAGTCCTTTTGTAAGTATTTATTTCGGGACACTTGGTACATGGTACTTTTTAAACCAATGACAGTCAAATGGATTACTCTGTGGGCTAAACATCCCAAGAGTGGGAAGGCTTTGGGGATCAGAGCACACAATTCATTTTTGTATCGCCCTTTCTAGCTTGGCCACATGTGACAAAACTTTACAGTGAACTGAGCAATTTTATGTGTGTGAGGTGTATGCAACGTAGTCTTTCCAAGGTGAATATTCCTTGTGGCAATAAACAAAGTCTCGTCCAAGGTTAAGAACTATGTCAATCAAATAATATTCTTCCTAGACTGATTCCTGTGCAGCTGTGAATATACATCGGGCTAATAAACATCTCTTGAGGGTCAATCATAGACAAAGTTTTTATTTTATAGTGGACAGACATTTTGCATTGCTTATTGATCATGCCATGTGAGACAGTTGTTAAGGAAATGACCACTTCCCCCCCCCCCCCCAGTCCCTATCCCTTGCTTGGTCCATGCAGTCAGTTAGCTGTGACTGTGGGATTACAGAAATGGCGAAATGCCTTGGAATGCAAGAGGTTGTCACACTGGTGAGCAGTAGGTACCATGTCCAGAGGAGCACAGGAGGATGCTTCATGCTATTCTGTCATAGCCACGAGGAGATGCTACTGCACTAGTAAACTACCCTTCCAGTATGGCAGAGCAGGTGCTGAGGAGCCACAGTTCACAGACCTAGAGGAAACTTGCTGAGCAAAGCTACTGGAGTGAGGAATTGGTGGAAGGCTGCAGGAGATTGTTAAGGGCGAACTCACGCCTGTCACTAGAGACATTTCTTGCTTGTACAGTGTGGAAAGGACCATTGCTTGGTTAGTGACCAGAGAGGCATTTGTTTCTGAGTCAATGTAAAAGGACCACCCTTTAGTGGCTGGAATAATTCAATGAGGAGAGATTTATTCATTATAAAAAATGTGCGTGAGCTATATCTAGATCATAATGTTATTTCTTCAGCATTCCTAGCACAAGTTTATCTTTATAATGTAGTATATTGTCAGCCTAGTAGGCAATAATTTCTTTTACCTGATTCCCAACTAGAATGGATTTTGTAATATTCTTAGTTCCTTCCTCAGCTTATATTCTTTGCTACACTTTGGGAGATAATTAAGAAGCAATCCTTGAACTAAAGGAGTCTGTAGCCTATTGAGAAACAAAAAAGAAGTTACATCAACACACCAAGTCTGTTTTAAGGCATAGACAGACAGAGCAGAGAGGTGCCTGGCCTAGTGACAAGACACACAGCAGAAAGACAGGATTGTCTGGGTAAAGATGATGACCCAAGGGCAGGAAATAGCTCACTCTGAGCAGTGGGTCTTGAGAGAGGACGTGGTCTGCTGACTGGAAGTCGGGGTCACCATCTTACTGTTTGGAATAAAGCCAGTATTTGCTTTGCCAGCTGGAATGGCTGTGCTAGCTGTTGGATCCACTTCTGTTCTAGGCTGAACCTCCTGCAGGGGAGGTTTTCAGAAGGGGAACAAATCTGTTTTGTTCTAATGCAGATGTTTTACTAATTATGCAGTGGCTGGAATAGAGGGCCAGAACGCTGGAATAGTGAGAATGCTGGAATAGAGGGCAAGAACGCTGGAGTAGAAGGCCAGAACGCTGGAATAGAGGGCGAGAACGCTGGAATAGTGAGAACGCTGGAATAGAGGGCATGAACGCTGGAATAGAGGGCGAGAACGCTGGAGTAGAGGGCGAGAACGCTGGAGTAGAAGGCGAGAACGCTGGAATAGAGGGCGAGAACGCTGGAAGGCAACGCTGGAGTAGAGGGCGAGAACGCTGGAGTAGAGGGCGTGAACGCTGGAGTAGAGGGCGAGAACGCTGGAGTAGAGGGCGAGAACGCTGGAGTAGAGGGTGAGAACGCTGGCATGGGGATGCTGACTTAGTTAGGCAACAGAAGTGACTGTGGTGTAGTTGGTTACATCTATTTTTAATTTTTAAATTGCGTATGAACGAGTAGGAGTGGTATGCATATGTTAGTGTGTCAGATCTCCCTGGAACTGGAGGTTCACCTAGCCGTGGGCTGTGTAGGTGCTCGGAGTCCATCAGCTCTTTTGAAACAGCAGTTGCTCACTCTTAATCCCTCAGCTATCTGTCCAGCCACATTAAAAAGTAGATCCATATTTAGTACCATAAGGGTTTTCAGGGCAGGAGAGGTTGAGGTACTGGGCAAATACTGTTATAACTGAGAGGGCTGGGTTCCTCTCGAGATTGGAAGTAGGGTAATTTTCTGTTATACTTGTACTCATAGAATGACCTGGACCCCCTTTGTCATCACACATAGGTCTTTGTATTGTAATTGTGAGTTACTTATATGGAGTCTCAGCCTCTCAGTCATGGGTGGCAATGTGGTACACACCAAGTCTGTAGCAGATGCTCAGCAGACATTTGAATGTCCGTAGTGATGCTTCATCCCCTCCAGTAAGAGATTGACTGTTGAGTCTCTCTCTCTCTCTCTCTCTCTCTCTCTCTCTCTCTCTCTCTCTCTCTCTCTCTCTCTCTCTCTCTCTCTCTCTCCGTCTGTCTCTCTCTCTCTGAGTTTTTCTTTTTATTAAATAGAATTTTATGTCCTGTCAGAAAAAAAGTCTTCCTGTAAGTCAGTTTTAATGTCATCAAATGATGAAATTTCTTTGGACTTCCATTTTCTAGAAACTACCCAGACCTAGATTTGACTGTTCCCTTGGAGACAGCTCATTATAGTTCTTGTTTAGAGATTATATGATGATGGTGGTGTATGTATACACATGCATTTTTTTTCTTCATCTTGGCTATTTGAACCCACACCTCTGTGACCTAAATAATAATCCCTTTGTAGATGAATTTATTTGGAAGATTTAGAAAAACACTCCTGTCTTCTGGTCTTGAGTTAACTGAGCTTAAGACTGCCATGGGGTTCCCATGGCATCAACACAGCTGGAGGTCTGGTGAGCTTTTGTGAATGGTATTTGGAGGAATGGTTTGTTTGCCAGAGCCTTAACAATCTTTTGTATTGTTTCCATCTGCTTTCTGTCTACAGAGACAAGTGTTTGGGATTTTGTTTATTTAATGGGCTTTCTTCCCCCCAGTTAGTTAATTCAGCTAAGTCCACAATTACTCAGGGAAGGCAGGGTTCACTCTCTGAATTTCTTACTGAGGGGCCAAAGGACTGGACAATCACTGTGGAGCCACCAACCCAGATGTTATAAAAAAGACCCATTTTTATGAACTTGCCCAGTGGTGACACATAGGCCCTCTGTTTAAAGAGCGATCTGAGGAGAAGCATTTTGTCTCTGTTTTTGGAGGGTTTATTTCTGAATGGAAAAACATCTCAAAAGGCTTTTTCCTGCATCCTGTTTAGTGTGTTGTTGTTGTTTTGTTTTGGTATTTCTCATTCATTCCAACTTGCTTGGTAGCTATACTTATTTTCCTTGTACTGTTAGCAGTGGTGTTTCTAGGGCTGCAGCTATAGTTTGGTGCTGGAGGGCTTGCTTGCCAAATGTAAGTTCCTGTATTTGATAACCAGCAAAACAAACCCGGTGGCCCAACTGATATCTATGAAGTTCCCTTAGCAGTACGCATCCAAAGCTGTTGCAAACCCTTAAGGCAGAAGCTTTCTGGTCGCCCCATTGCCCACAGCTCCTTAACCACTGGTACCTTTCAGATACTCAGAGAACTGAGGAAAGGTAGGCTGGGAACATGGCTCTGTTGGTAAGGAACCTGCGGCACAAGTGTGAAGAGCAGATGTCTAGCACTCTCCTAAAAGCTAGGCATGGCAACTGTATTCGTTTTGTTGTTGTTGTTTATTTTGTTTTAAGATTTATGCATTTATTATGTATACAGTGTTCTGCCTCCAGGTATCTCTGCATGCCAGAAGAGGGCACCAGTTCTCAATACAGATGGCTGTGAGCCACCGTGTGATTGCTGGGAATTGAACTCAGGACTTCTAGAAGAGCATTCAGTGCTCTTAACCTCTGAGCCATCTCTCCAGCCCTAGCAACTGTATTTGAAACCCAACCCTGGAAGGTACTAAGGGGAAGAAGATGGGAATCCCTGGAATTCATTGACTGGCCAGCCTCGTTGAATTATTGAGAGCAGGAAAGGCATCAATTATAACCTCTGGTCTCCATACACAACTGCAGTCACACACAAATTAAATTGAGACAAAATGGAATTGAAAAAAGCAAAGATGAAAGACTTAATCTCAGTTGAAAGGGTGACTGTCCACAATGCTGTGAAAGCCAATGGTGAGAGAATGACACATCTTATCTCTTCCCTGGTAAGTGTGGCAGTCATAGGGGAATCCAGCCTCTGGTCATACTACATTTCACTCCAGAAAGCTCATGGGTTTGTGCCCGTCTCTCCATCAGCACTGTGTGTGTGAGTGTGGCTTAGCTGACTCGTTTGGTGAAGTTAGAATGTGGAGACACATCACTTCTCCTTGCCTTGCTATTAAAAAACCATAGGATTTCCCTCTGTCCCCATTTTGGTGAGAAATTTGGCTTCAAATTCTGTTTGGGGGATGTCTATATTAAACAAATGCATATGGGGTATCAACTTCACTGTATTTAATTCCTAGCCTCAGATTGAGACCACACTATCTTATATAAGATGTTCTGTTGCATGCTAATAACCTCAGGGGCTTTTACCTGCTGCTGTTGTGATCTTTTGAGGAGGGCTCTGTTACTGCAAAGGACATCTACAATACAGCAAATGTCAAGATGTGTCAGAAGAATTTCTTAGTGTTTAAACCCATCTGGGGTTTATTAATTTTCCAGATATGGGTTGACATGGTTCTGTGAATAGGCACAAGGCCCAGAGAGCTGGATTAGGTAGGCTTCCAGGGGCTCTGAACTCATGTCAAACAAAACTGCCATGCTAGGTGGCTAAGTCCACTGAATGGGGAAAAGTCTAAAATTGCTTTATCTCTTCACATAATGTTTGTAAATTTTATTCAATTAATTTACAGCTTTAGGGCTTGTGAGGTTGAAATTAAATTTTTGGGAACTTTTGATAAGGAGAGAGCCAAGCAAGGTTGATCAGCAGTGGCTGCCTTGGATATGTGTTGGCAGAAGTGGGAAAATGAAGGGTTTCAGCAGCCCCTAACTGTGCAGAGCTCATTTGCTGAGTGGTAGGAGGGGGTGCATTGCCGCCTGCCTTCCCAGGCATTTCTCTGTCCGGTGTCTTCTCCAAGCTAACCTCCAGCTGGGGAGCAAGCATCGTTTGTAACATTTACCGATACAATGTTGCAGGGAGCCCGTTTTCCTTGTGGCTGCCAGTGATCCTTTTCCCTCCCTTATTGCATGCCCTTATTGCATGCTCTTTCGTGTTTAAGTTAGGACCACTTTAATAAGTTGTTTCTCCCTTGACTAGCAGATGCCTCTTTGGTCAGCTCTGCCAGGCTGAAGGGTGACAAAACACACAAGACTGGCTTCCAAATGACATTCCTCACGGTTTGCTGATTTTCAGTGTGTGTGATGACCCCAGACTTGAGCAGGAAGCTTGCATGCTTTGAGATGTAGTGATGACATTCTTTCCTAGACCAAACTTTGTTCATGGCTTTGAATATTTGCTCTAGCGAGGCCCATCTGTTCACCTCCCTTTTGAATATGTTTTATTTTTTTATTTTTTATTTTTTTTTTTTTGGGGGCTGTTACTTATTTTGAGACAGGGTTTTATCATATAGCCCAGGCTGGTCTCAAGTTCATGATTGCTCTTCCTCACTTGTCTTTTTGAAAGCTAGTTTTCATCAGACTTTTTCTCAGTCACTCTATAAAGATGCCCCTTGCCCATCCTCAATATCTAGTCATTCTGATGACTGACAGGTTCCTCGTCTTCTGCTGTCCCCAGTTAGTGTCTAATCACTTGGCTTAGTCAGAATTGTTCTTACCTTTAATGTTTCCTCTTATCATTTTCCATCCACTGACCCCACCCCACTCCATGGCTACAATGTCTCACTTTCCTGCTATATTCATAACAGGGCCCAGTTGTTTCCATCATTGTAATACTCCTGTGTAAGATGTTGTTGTTGTTGTTATCACCTTAATTACTGTGGAGTCTTGGCTTGTCTTGACAGAGACAGACTTAGAGAATTGTTTTTATTAAGGGAACTAATACTGGGAAAGTATAAAAATTGAGAAGGGACATTGAAGGTGTTTCTATCCCAACAGGTCCCACTGCCCTTCAGCCCCAAACAAGCACACAGAGGCATATTAATTATAAACTGTTAGCCAATGGCTAGGGCTTCTTACTGGCTAGCTCTCTCTTAATTATTAACCCATAACCACTAATTTATGTATTTCTACATGGACTTATCTTAACTGGCACATCCTATCTCCCCAGTCTCTACATGGGGTCTCTTCTCGGCCATTCTCTCCTCTCTCCTCAGCATTCTCCTCATCTCCTAGTCCTGCCTCTGCTGGCCAATCAGTGTTTTATTCATCAACCAATAAGAGAAACATATATATAGAAGGACATCCCCTATAAGGACATGTACCTGTTAACTTGTCTGTGCTTACCAAGCAGTGTATTGTGAATGGATATGTGGACATGGTGAACTATGGCTGTCCTGAATTACCTGTCCCACCTGCTACTTGCCACATGTGATTGATAATGTTCAAACCAGCCAACACCTTCTTCCCCTAAAGGACTCCTCTCCCATCACAAAGCATTTGGAATGCTCAGATATGTCCAAGGCTACCAAGGTTTTTAAGCATGTATTCTTAATTTTAGCTCTGATCTCACATGGGCTTCCAACAAGTCCCTGGTTGGTGATCTACTCTGCATTGTGTGCCAGAAATAATTTTTAATTATAACATCAAGCCAAAATATACATGTGAGTACCTGTATAGTTTCAGAGTGTCGTGTATATTGTGTGCATATAGACTTATATGTGTGCATACATGCATATGTATTTTCATGTGAAGACTGACAATTGATTTTTTCTTTAGTGCTCTCTTCCTTTATTTTTTAAAGCAGGGTCCCACTGATTTATCCAGATTTAGGTATCCTCCTGTCTCAGCATGTGTGACTTCTTTGTGGGGGCTGGGTGTCAAACTCAGTTCCTCATACTTGTGTGACAAGTACTTAGTCAACCAGTCACCTGCACTGCACCTCTCCAAAGTAGGTTTTTATCTACCTGTTGTCTGTCTGCCTGTCTATCATCTATTTATTATCTATCTATCTATCTATCTATCTATCTATCTATCTATCTATCTGTCTGTTCATTCTTTCCACTAATTCACCTTGATCCTGGTGCTCCTAAATATTTAGTGATAAATTAAGCAATTAAGCATTGGCATCTTTGGGGATATATATATATATATATACAGCAAAGAGTTTATGTCAAAAAAAAGTTTTTGAGCATCTATTTTGCCTCAGGCTTTATCTTAGATAATAAATATTCAAGGATATGTAATTCATAAGTTTTCCTTTCAAGGAGTTTCCATTTGTAGTGGGGAACCTTTTCTGTGCCAGGTTTGCAAATTACACACTTGGGAAGTCCTGAAAACAGCCATGATTTGTAATTGTGTCGATTGAAAGCTTTTTCAGAACAGAAACTCACTTGGCCTGGGTGCCCCAGGGTGACTTGGGTTTCTCAAGTTAGTGAAGTGATAAAATCAAAGGATCAACAAAAAGAAAATAAGAGAGAGGCAGCACAGGTGGATGGGTGAGTGTGGACCTACCTGGTGTGGGCTGGTGAGGAGGACAGAGGGACATAGAGGGTACAGAGCCTTGACTTTCAGGCTATGGAGCTTGGACTTTAAGTCACACAAAGTTACTGTTTTTGTCCTCCTTCCCTCGCTCCCTTCTTCTGTCCTTTTACTATTATTCATGTATTTTTAATTTAAGACAGGGTCTCAGTACATGACCCTGGCTGGTGTGGAACTTGCTATGTAGGCTGGCCTTGAATTCACAGAGATCTGTTTGCCCCCTCCCCCCATCAAGTGCTAGGATTAAGAGCTTGTGCTGTAAACCTGACTTCTCTTTTTTTTTTTTTGAGGTGGGGTGTCCCCAAAGTTCAGGCTGCCTGGCACATAGTGTTC
The DNA here is from genome assembly GCA_030556225.1 of Cricetiscus sungorus. NCBI lineage: Eukaryota > Metazoa > Chordata > Mammalia > Rodentia > Cricetidae > Cricetiscus > Cricetiscus sungorus. Next base: position 14,337,382 of record JANBXA010000730.1, read on the forward strand.
TCTAGGTCCCCTTACCTCCTAGTTCTAGAGTTATAGAGTTGTGCTGCCCTACCAGGCTACCATGGGAAGAACCTATTTAAGACATATTCTGGTTAGTACTCAGTGACTATGAAGGCTCAGTTTTTAAGGGACAAGACTAGAGGACAGAGACTAGTTGGGAAGTTGTTAAAATGGCTTAAGTGATGGTGACAATATGAGCTATAGCATTGAGAAAGAGTAGGAATCCAATCTGAGGTCTGCCCCTGCCTTTCTCCCTTTCCCTTTCTTCCTGCTCCTCCCTCCCTCCCTCTCTCCCTCCCTCCCTCCCTCCCTCCCTCCCTCTCCTCTCAATGAGTTTAATTAGAGTTGCTGCATTAGCAAAGGTATGGGTTTGTTACTGGTGTATGGGTAACTTACCAATGACTAAACTGGTGAACTCTGCCCTACGACCAAGCTTTGAAAATAGTCTTGAGGGATGAGTCCCCTCTTGAAGAGGCTGGAGGTACTGCCCAAGATAAGGGAGGGATTGCTGAAATCCCAGGGCTAGATGTAAGAATCTGGTTGAGTAAGGAACACAGAGCCAAGTACTGCTTTAAGTGCTGAATGCGCCATTTAGAGTTTGTGGCAGCAGTTATGCAGAGAAGGAGGGCTGGCTCAGCAGTAGAGCCATGTGAGGTGACTGGAGACGTGTGGTGGGCAGTTCAAATAATTATGTGCCAAGTTCTGTGGGGCAGCCATTAGCATGGAGAATGATGCTTAAAGTGAACAGTGCAGGCTTGGCATGGCCATCTGTAGTCCTACTCAGTCCTCGGCCAAAATTCACTAACAACTACCAAAGGCAGCCAGCAGGGCTGCTTTCTGGGCCGAGTTAAAAAGGAAAGAAGCTTATGTGCAACTGCCTGGTGTTTATCTTCTCACCCAGAGTGCAGAAATTCTGATGAAAGAAACAGGCTTTGAAACCTTAAACTGCTGACTTGAAGAAAGCACATGTAAAAGGGTATCAATATAAATTCACAATCAAACATATATGTGTATGTATGTAGGCATACGTGCATGTTTGTATATTTGTGTATGCGTGTATGCATGCATGTGCATGTATGTATGTGTGTATGCCTGTATGCATGTATGTGTGATGTATGTATACACAGATTCTGCCCCTGCTTCCAGGCCCCCCCAGAAACTCCTGGTAGAGGTGATCCCCTTGGAGCAGTCTCCAGAGTAGCTGGGCCTACAGGCATATGCCACCACACTCTTTTCCATTAGGTTTTTCTTTTATAAAATCTACACAAAGAATTACTTTTTAAAGTGTGAAAAGGTGTAGTTATATGTTCAGCCTCTGTGTATTGTGGTGACTGAGAACAGGTGCCCTGACTAGATGTCATCACTGGGGATTGGCAAGGACTAAAAGTTACCTGTTTTATGCCCAACCTTGGATTGAGAGAGGAGTGGCAGATCCTGGGAGCATTTTAAGGAGGTTGGGGAAGCAAATGCTTCATCCTCAGTAAGCCATCCCTGAGAATATGATGCTGTGGTGTGGGTGTCTGTTTGCCAACTTTCGGCCTCAACCAGGAGAAAAGTGCATTATGGTTATTTTTGCTGCATAAATATCTTATTTGTCTATCTCTGTATGAGTGAAACCAGAGCTTGTACCCCCCAGATTAAGAACTTGTGGACAGAAATTCATCTGTAGAAAAGCCATCTTTTTCCTGTGGAAAAAACCATGCCAGGGATGGTGTCCCCAAAAGGTGTGCAGATTACAGAGTTTAGGAAGAGACTGAATCCAGGCAATTTCTTTCCTTATCCCACTGGCCAAAGCATGGTTTTCATGTCATCTGTACATCATCTTGCTTTCTCTATTGTATTTATCCCTAAAGCCTTCACTCCTTTGTAATAGTCACGCAAACACAAGATTTAAAGTTGCTTAGAGAATAGAGTATCCACAGGAGCTTTTGCCTGACCCTCTGCGATGTAGGTATCTGGTATGTTGTGGATCTTCAGGGGATTCACACTCACTTTCACAGAGGGACAATCTCATTGAGTATTCACAGATACAAGAAATGAAAGTCCAGGGAAGTGGGCTGTGGCAGAAGGGAACTGTCTACAGCTCAGTGGGGGGCTCTCCCTTGATTTCTGAGGGAGGGGGCAACCTTGAACTTTTCAGGAGATCCCTGATCTCCAGAACCAGTTATATCCTCTTCTGAGGAGAACAAGCAGCTAGGAAAATGAAGAAGACTGGGCAGTGCTAGTGTGGGGGTGAACAGGTGTGCTATCTGTGGAGGCAAGATGCCCAGCAGGGAAGTCCACAGATCCTTGGCACTGGAACAGAAGTCAGACCCATCACACTGGCGGGCTGTCAGTGCTGTCTGAGCCTTCAATGGCTACTTTTCACATAAATTAACTCTCTTAATCAACATTTCTGCCTTACCTGTTGAGGGCCTATGAAAAGGTTAAGCTAATCTAAATATTAACCCCAGTAAAACAATTAGAACAGGCCAATGTGTTCAGTAAATGTAATCTTGCATCCCCCACAGATGAACGGAGTTTATTATTATTTTTAATTATACCCTGCAATTTTTCTTCTCTCTTGGCATGGAGAATTGAGAGGTGCTTATCTCCCCTGGACTGTCCGTAATTCCTTAGTAGGCATTGTACTGCTGACGGTTATTTAATGATTTAATCAGAAAGGGCTGGCTGTGGTGAGCCAATGAGAGCTGGCATTTAACAAGTTAATTGGAATTGGAGAGAGCTATTAAAAGGCCATGAGAAGGTCTTTTATGAAACCCTTGAATTTGCTTCAGTCTGAAGATCTTATTAAATTATGCGAAGGGTGTATTTTCCTTTCACTGTAAATCACCCATTAGGATCATCTAATCAGCTTCCTCAAAGTTGCTGCAGATGGAAGCATTATTAGCCTCATAACGTTAGAATTTCAAATTTTTTCCTCAATTGTTACCGAATCTGTGTCAAATACTGTTTATTTTCTTAGCTCACTGAGACCAAACCAAAATCGATTTATAAAATTTCTTTTCGTGTCTTTTTAGTTTCCAGCATGATTACTTGAGACATTGGTGACTGACCATGGTTCTCACCTTTCTCATTTGATCCATTGGTGTTGAGGGTGTGGTCCGCTCTCTTCTGAACATACATGGCACGTTCTGTGTTCATGTGTCAGTCATTTGAAAATAGCATCTCCCCACCAAGAAGCAGATGGAGATGGCTGGATTCCATTGTCCCTCTACTAATGCCCCAGAGATCTGTTTATCTCTGTTTATTTCACAGCCATATGTGGGGCACAATAATTGTTTCAAGAATAAATAATGCAAGGACTGCTATTCCTAGAGAGTAGATCGCCTGCTATGTCCCAGGCAGCCTGTTTTCTATGGCCTTTTGTTCTCAGCTCTCCAGCCCCATATAAACTTGTCCTGGGAATGGAGGGGTCTCAGAGATGTTCACAGATTCTAACTGGATAGAGGATGCTGACAGCACAGAAAATCAAGGGACATTTTGTGTCTTTGGTGGCTAGAAGTTCTACTTTTCTTGACTAAGAGATAGAGCAAAAATGGTTTGCCAAACAGTTGTGCTGGAGTCGTGTTTTTACATTCGCTTACATGTAAAACTCAAAAGGTTTTTGCATGCATAGCTGCACATATTGTCTTCACTGTGGTAATTATGTCTTTTAAAAGCTGTGTCTATTTAAAAATTTATAATTGAAACACCTCTTTCATAGGACAAGGAATACTTTCTAAAGAAATTCAGTGTCATATCCTGACATAATTTTTTAATATAAAGTTTAGAATGACATTAAAAATCACATAGATAAAGTAATAACTAGCCCATTCCCCCCTTTTGTGAAGGGCTGAGAATTAAAACTGGGAAAGTCACTATATGGCTGAGCTCAACTCTCAAAATTACCATTGAAAGGAAGGGTCTAGGTAACTTGCCCATGCTGGTCTTCAACTGATGACCCACCTACTTCAGCCTCCCAAGTGGCTGGGATTGCAGGCTGCACTATGGCAGCCTGCCACTATTTTATCTAATTCATTTTTCAGGTCACCTAAAATAACTGCCTTAGTTAGGGTTTCTATTGCTGTGAAGAGATACCATGACCACAGTAGCATCTCTTATAAAAGAAAAATATTTCATTGGGGTGGCTCACTTACATTTTCAGAGGTTTAGCACATTATCATCATGGTGTGACATGGCAGTGTGCAGGCTGACATGGTGCTGGTGAAGTAGCTGAGAGTCCTACATCTTGACCCACAGGCAACAGGAAATGAACTGAGTGTCACACTGAGTGAAGCTTGAGCGAAGGAGGCCTCAAAGCTGGACCCCAACACTTCCTCCAACAAAACTGCAACTATTCCAACGAAGCCACACCTCCTAATAATGCCATCCTCTATGAACTTATGGGGGACATTCAAACTATCACAATAACATAGGGAAATTAAAATGAGAATTTATTTTTTTACATATAGAAATGGAAAGCAAGGTTCCTAGTTTATTTGTCTTAAATATTTGAGTGTTCAAATATTGGGCCTTTTCTAAAGGCATGAAATGTAGCAGTTTCCTCTCAAAGCCCCTGTCTGACAGTTTTTGACCTTTATAATAAACTCTTGTAGCCCATTAGGTTCAAATGTGCAGAATACCTGGGAACTTACGGCTTTCACTTAGAACATAGGTCTTTCTTGGGTTGGTGGAAGGCTGCCTATATTGTCATGTACAAGACAGATGGATGTGTCTTAGTAGCTTCAGAATCAAAGGGTTTTCTTGTTGGTCATTTGTGCGAGTGTGCAGAATGACATTATGACCTAAAGCATTTGTGGAAATAGTTTTTCCTACTTTATTCATTGTTTTGGGGCCAAGTCTTTATGTCTTACTCGTCTTTCTTATGCAAGTGAAATACAAATGCAAATGTAATGTTAATTTGTAAATGAGACAGGAATGCAAAGAAGAACAATGCAACAGCAAAAGCTACAGATATGATGACACACTGTTGAAGAGGGTAGAAAGGCAAGCAAGGACGCTTGATGTCTAGAGCCATCTCTATCTCAAGACTAATAGAGACTGAACTTGCCACACCCTGTACTTTCAATACAGAACCGTACTTGCGTAGAATATAGATGCTTGGACAAAGTTAACTGTATTTAACTGAGAAAAGACAGAGCCGCTGATCCCCAAGTTGAGCTAGGGGTACACACTGCTGATATGCCAGGTACATGTCAGATGTGATGGGGGCAGCAAGAAGGTTGTGTCTCACAGTGGCCTGACTACTCAGGGAACACTGCTGTCTCCCAGTGGGACTGTGAGTTGGGAACTGGGTAGGGTAGGATGGAAGTGTGGTTTGTGGATTCCAGTGTTTGTCCTATTTCTTGGTACAAATTAATCAATCATAAATTTAAAGGGTGTGGACTGAAGAGAATCCAGTTCTTGGAGAGAAAATATAAGATCAGAATAGTTTCTTGGTTGGAAAAACGTTGGTTTTCCAAGTAACTAAGTATTCCAGAAAAGACTAGTTCATAATGAGGGAATATTTATAGACCCTGGGAAGGGGACTGTAAACTGGATGTCAGTGTCTTATACTTAGGACTCTCCTTACATTCCTGGATTACATACAAGAAGATGAATCAAAGCCTGAAGACTTGGAGGAGATGTGCCCGAGCACTGGAAATATTAGAGTAGCCCATCCTTCCTGCTGTTGACAAGATGGGCAGACCATCTGGCAGCTGTTACAAGTGTCCCTGTGTAAGTTGTACTTGTTGTGCGATAATTGGACATGGAGTTAAGATGATGAACATTTCTAGGATGGCAGACCCCTTTGTTAAGCAAAAAGCAGCTGCAGTCTGTTTCATATACACCATCCATTTAGCCATTATTTACCAGCTCACTGGAAACTAAGGGTCAGGCTTGTAAACTTTTTGTACTTTTGTTTGGTGTTTGTGGGCCAATTCCTGAGTACTCACGTTAATCAGGCTCTGTGAACACTTTATTCTGAGTCCTGTGGAGCAAAGATTATAGCTTTCTGAGGCTTTCGCTCTCAGGTCCTTCAGTCTTCCTGCTGTTATGAGTTACTGAGGGCATTGTACGTCTTGTTTCTCTGTTTATTCAGTTGCACTTTTTGCCAGTAAAGAGGTCTGGACAAAGGTAATAATAAACTATCTACACAGAGCTTTGGTCTGCCCTACCACTGGCAGGAGTAGTCCAGGGTTCAGTAGTTCACATTGTCTGTTTACTTCAAGTTTGGGGAACAAAGCGAACCCTAGAACAAAATAAGAACTGGATACTTGAACTGATAGGAGTCCACATGACAGTGGGTAACTATCCAGTTAATCTGAAATATAAAATTGTCCTTGCATTTGTTTATTGAGTGTGTGTTTGTGCATGCCTATGCATGCCAAGTTGAGTTCAGATGACACATGTGTAGTGGTCAGTTCTTGCCTTCTACCATTTGGTTTTCAAGAACTGAGCCTACCGATCCATCTCACTAGCCAATACCTTCTCTCTTAATTCTTCTCCCTACTAACAGAAAATCCTAGTGCTGACTTTTCTGGTGCAGAGAAAGTGATAATAACTGATATATATCCTAGTTATATAAGTTATATTAACTTCAGCCCCACAGAATTATGTTAATAGTATTCATAGGGAAAAATACTTTATAGAATCCCTTAAGTATTGACAAGCATAGCAGTGCAGTTGTAGATAGATGTTTTTGTTTGACCACTACCTTTTAAAAGGGGAATTTAAATCATGGGTTCTGGTACATGGACTAGCAATGGAATTGAAGATAATGTTTTGGCTATTTCCCCTTTAAGGGAAGCTGCTAGGCGGTGCGTCTTGGTTTATGTTTGACTGAATTGCTGGTGGATTTGATGCCACCAGTTGCATTTCCTTATGCTTCCTGATTTCTTCCTATTGATGCTTCAGGCTCAAGTTCAGATGTTTCACACAGGCACAACATCTCCTATAGGCTGGACATGTTGTCCCAGTGTGGGCTCCCATTGTCTCCACAGTACATTCAAATGTGGAGTCCTGTACCACACCGCGTGCCACTGTGTCTGATTCTTGCTTGTACTTGTGTGTGGGCAAGCATCTACCATCTAGTATAAATTCAGTAAGAAGTTATTAAATGGGTGATTAGGTTGCTGAAGCCTACAGAAGATTAAGAGGTAAAAATGACTCTAAGGGTCTTCTCCTAGACATTATCACGTCTATTTTTGTAAATCCTTTCTATTAAGGAAATACGTGTAAAGCTGTGTTTGTGCTAGCTGCCAGTATGCCCAACATATAAGAAGAAGCAGTTAGTCTAGGAAGGAAATGACCATACTGTATGTGAGTGACATCATGATGTGTGTGGGGCTTTGGAAGCCCATGCAGGTGTATGCAGTTGAGCCCACAGAGCCCAAGGAGCCTGTTGGATAATGCTGAGTCATGTGGGAGAGGGTCATTGGCTGTGTGTGGAAAAGTCATCCGGGAGAGGAGTGACAGAGAACCCAAGAGTGACATCATTTCAGACTCTGTAGAACTTAAAGCTGGAGAAGAGGAATGTGTAACTAAGGCAAGGAGGTGACTGTAGCCCAGGGGAGTCCTGTCAGTGAGAAGCTTTGGGGTAATAGTTAATGCCATAGAGGTTAATGTGTGTTTCTTTTATATTAAATATGAAGGTAGCATGTTAAAGTCCACAGTTCACATTTCTCTTGTGGAGTTCATACGAAGTTGGTCATTCATGCCTCTTGACACTTTTTTGTTTGTTTGTTTGTTGTTTTTCGAGACAGGGTTTCTCTGTGTAACAGCCCTGGCTGTACTGAAAACTCTCATGATCTGCCTGCCTCTGCCTCCAGAGTGCTGGGATTAAAGTTCAAGCTATCACCCCTGGCTTGGACTACATTTTTTTTTTAACTTAACACTGTGAGTTCACATTTTTCTAAGAATTTTTAGGACTTCTAATGAAGCCTGTTTCGTATACAGAATGCTGACTAAATCCCTTGGGTGTGTTTTAAAAGGGCAGTGTGCAGTAGAAATGCCAAGGCATAAGTAAGTCAGTGGTGTATTCTCCCTGACCATCTGAGAAAACAGCCACAGCTAACCCTGAAGCTCCACTTCCCAGAGTGAGCCCAGGGTTACATTCAGTTCCTGGCTGCCAACAAGGTTTCATTCAGAAGAGATGCCATCTTCTCGAGCTCCACATATGTTTAATAAAAAGTGTCCCTTGGCTGTGGCTGAGTGTCTAGGGCACAGTGCTGGCATGGACTCCCAGGGATGGGCTATTTTGGAAATGGCTTTTGCTTGTTTTAGGGCCTGTGTGGTGCCCTTGCAAGGGCTTTGTTGACAGCTCTCTTGCCCTTCAAATACTCCTTCATAGATAGCTCTGTGCCCTTGATAATTTTTGTCAGTATGTCCTTATGCTTTTTAAACCAAGTTTGTTACCTTAACCTTAACATAATTAGATAGTCCTTCAGTAGTACCAGGACTCTGGAAGTTTCAAGGAAATCTGAAGAAAAGGAATAGTGGGAAACCACCCATAATCCTCCCAACCTCTACTATGTAAATGCCACTACTTCCAGACATAGGTCTCAGCAGAGCTTCATGGCAAGTCGGAGTGATTTGGAGGGTGAGGCAATATAGATCTTGTGTTCACACCACTGCAGTCAAAGGTCCTGTTTCTTCCTCAGACAAGTGGGGTAATCATATGCCTGACTTCCTGGGCACACAGAGAAATGCAAATTGAAATGCTGAGCAGGTACAAAGGAAATGCTTTTGGAAACAGAAAATTTCAACAAGAGCCAATGAGCATTTAATAAAAATTTAAATGATCATTTTTTTGATGTGGTGTGGTGTGGTGTGGTGGGGGAGTCCTAAAGAACAGTTTAAATGATGCTTGACTAGAAATAGATAGATTGGATGGATACCCTTTCCAAAATAAATATATGAATCTAAAAATAATAGTTAAAAGAAACACAGTAAGACCAAGGGCCATACACATGGAGACTATGATCAATAGGTACGTAGTTTTGAGTGAGTGTTTGTAGGAGAGAGAATATGCTAGTAATGGCAATCATTATGCATGGAAATTTTTGGTAACTAAGTCGAATAATAACTCAGACAATAGTTAGAGGCTCTAAAGGCTCTTTAAATATGTATTAGAGCCTTTTGAAGTGGCATCTTGTTTTGTTAGTGAACTTTTGGTGGTGGCCACATCCTAGGGGTGTGGTTTATGGTGTGCAGACATGGTCCCTGATAAGGAAGAGGAGGGGCTGGCTCACTCTCTTGGGTTGCAGTGAGTGTATCGGAAGGGCAGAGACTGTATCTTAAAGAGCAGGAAGACCATGGCAGTTATTCACTATTATTTGTGTGTTCCCCTCATAAATACTTGTTTATCATTTATCTTGGGTCTTGTGGACTCATTTGAACCACACCTTCAGACTTTCTGAATACAACATATATTTTATATATGTAAACATGCACACATATGTATCCATGAACTATACATTTTCTGGATTTATTAAAATTTTAGATAACAAAGGAAGCATATTATGATTTATATAAAGTTAAAGTTTTCAAATAGTTTATATAATTACCAGAAATAAAATAAGCAACAATCAAACCCCTGATAGCTATATTTAAGATAAAATTTAATTAGACTATTTTGTGGAATTTCCCTTATCTCTTTTAACTTTTATATCAAAAGTAATATGGAGTGAAGAATTGTTAAAAAGAGAATGTAGGTGTGTGAGTCCCTGTCCTGTTCTTCAGGCGGTTCACATTGCCATGTTGAATACAGACAGGGCCTTACTAGTGATACTGTGTTTAAACTTATAGTCATGGCACTATTGGGATTCTACCTTGGAAATGCTGTTCATCTTTTGTTAAAAATTAAAAAAGGAAAAGATACAAGCAGATTCTACCATGTTGTATTTTCAGATGAAGTTGATAATTATTTTTCAGATTAAAAAGAAATGCCATCTTGGCAGACAGACATTTTTAAGAGAGAACACATTTATCTTATATTGTTTTCTGTTGCTGTCATAAACACATGGTTTTAGGGCCTCGGGAGAGATTTGCGTGGCTCTGGTGAGGGCCACATGATGGATGACTGCATGACCATTGGATCATGTGCAGGAGAGCAGAGTGGCATGTGCTGGAGGGACCAAGTGCGATGAAATGGGAAGGAAGAGACCAGGGAGGGTCTAGTCCATCCTGGTATAACAGTCTAATCTCCCATGAGACATGTTAATGTATTCATTAAATGGAGCCCTCAGAATCTGATATCTGTCACCAGATCCTATTTCTTAAAATTCCATTATTTGCCTGGGCAGTGGTGGTGGACACCTTTAATCCCAGCACTCAGGAGGCTGAGGCAGATGGATCTCTGTGAGTTCAAGGACAGCCTGATCTATAAGCAAGTGCCAGGACAGTCAGAGCTGTTACACAGAGAAACCCTGTCTTGTAAAACCATTAGAAAATTCTGTTATTTGACGACCACCACCCCTGTTAGAGAACATACTTCCTGCACTTGAGTCCTTGCTGGCAACATTCTTATTGTTTAGGTTCTAGGGCTTGAAGCTAGGTCCTTGCTTGCTGGGGAAGCACCATGTTGGACAGTAAGTGCACATCCCAGCCCTGCAGCATTCTTTAAGTGTAGACAGCAAAGAAGACAGCTGCTTAAACTCTCTTCTCCTCCAGCTTTCATAAGAGCTGCTGCATTTTCTTTTCTTACCTTTGCTCTCCCATTTCTTGAAAGGGCAAAAACAACAACTGAAGCCCAGAGATGTTTTTTCTTACCATTCAACAAGCGCCTCTTGACTGATGGTTGATAGTGTATAGTTCACTGAGCTTATTATCTAGTTGGAAAAGAAAGATGTTGGATAGATGTGTTTTTAAAGTAGCAATAAATGCCTCTTCCCTTACAGCAAGGGTGGGACATTGGAATAGTCTAGTGGTTTTGTTGATTTATTAGAATTTGAGGGAATTTATGGCAATTTATTGTGTTTGCTCTGAACTGTGCAACGGATGCTTTTATGCTGAGTATAGCATGAGGAATGGAGCATTTGAATTTGTGGAGTTGGGAAGACCAGAGATGTTCACCAGAGAATGAGGAGGCTAGCCTCTGACATGGTAAAGGAGCTAAGAAAGGTGTGCATGGCTGCCTTGTGCTGCTGAGATCAGTCTGTGGACCTCCCAAGCTGTTGTGCCCAATGATGAAAAAAATCCATGGTCTGGCTCTTAGGCTGAGTGTTTGGCATACTCCTATTATAGTAGACTGTATATTGTCCTGTGTAGTGCATGCATACTGGTTACATGATTTTATGTGTGCCTGTATTTTTAATTCTATCAAATTAGATCTTGTGCCCACACACAAACACAGCTTACTCTCATAGCACACATGACTCAAAGTGGATGAAACTGAAGACTTTGGATACATTTGAGAGCTCTGTGTGTAGTTGTAAAGACAATATATTAAATTACTTTTGTTTTAGAAACATATACAACTCCTTTTTGTGTATAGGCGCTAACAGTAAAGACAAGAACACAGAGCTACAAGCAAACTGCTGTTGGCACTTTCCCAGGCCACAGGAGAGGGGGAGAGAAGTCTCCTCAATGTTTCTACAGGGCGAGATCACATTCCTTCTGCAAGCTTGATGTTCAAGGCTGTTCTGATGTGTTTCAATTGTATTGTACTGGAGTATGCTGTTATCCTACCCAGCACAGGATTCCCAGTTTACAGGATGAATTAATCCCAGGGCTGGGGATGTAAGCATTCTATTTTTTTTTTTTATTTTTTTTGCATGTTTTTGTTACAGTTTTATCTCAGGTCCTAAAGCATTTCACTGCCTTCCTCCGTGTTCTGGTTTGTAAATGCATAGTCCTGTCCTGTCATTATTTTGCCTCTGAGCTCAACTTCCATGCCTTCACATGCTGTCTAGTAACAAGCCTCATGATGTACTTAAGGTATGGATTTGTTGCCACCTGACCTCTGCAAAATTGTTCCTTATTCTTTGAGAATGCATCTGCACCCTGAAGTAATTAGTCTCTTCTGCAAGTACACTTCCAGGCAGCTCAGACTGAAAGCCAGTCTTAGACGAATAGAGACACTGATTATCAAACATCCGCAAAACCAGCCAGCCAAAGTGGTGGTTCCATAAACCTACAGACACCTCTAGCCCCTTGTCCTTTTAGGTTCTCTAACAAGCACCTTGTAAGGAAAAATTGACTCAAAGCAGACACAGCAGTGTTTTAGGTGCTGAGGCATAGCTCAGTTACAGTTGATTGATGAAAATCCATATAGGTTCCATCATAGTGTTAAGCCAAGGGTGCTTTAAAGAAAGCATGCTACTGTAGGGTGTCCATATAATGAATTATCCAAGCCAGAATACCTTGAGAACAAAAGGGAGAGCTAGGAATAACTATGCTTGGATAAGTGATACAGACTGGGGATGAACTAGGCAAATTGGATCCATGGTTACTGTAGCTATGGGGTGTCTAGGTTCTCATACTCTGCTTATGAAAAGGCAAAGGCGATTTTGTGCTGTTCATATACCTGCTTATCATTTCACCAGGGAAAAATTGTTTCCATTATCTGCAGTGTAAATGAACAGATCTTTTATGGTTGACCAGAGACAAGATATCGAAAACCTTTTTGTAGCGTGGGGGAAGCAGATAGCTTTCTCCTGCTCATGTTGGCTTCATAGCTGAGACTGCTCTGCCAGGCAGTTTAACAAGAGGAAAGCATATAGATTTATTTTGTTTTATGTGACTCAGGTGCCACGAAGAGCATTCATTAGACATGAGTGGTTTTTGTAGTAGTGTTGATGGGGAGTCCACAGTCATGGAGAAATATGGTAGGACGCAGGGTGCCGAGGTAAAAGCATGGAATGAGCATGGAGTGAGCATGGGCTGTTTCCCTGTGCCTTGTGTGTTTGGAGAAAAGGATGCTCCTTCTGCGTGTGGGGAGGGCTTGAAGGAAAGGCTGTAAAATCCTTCCTGTGTTTTATGACCGGTTTTAGGGAGAAGGGTGTGTCGGGGAAGTCAAAGTCACCTTCCAGCTTCTACTGTTTTTCTCAAGTCCCTTCATCTTGAGATATCCAGTAAGCCATATGCTGGAGCAGCGTGTCCTGACTCCTGTTGGTAGCTATCCCTGGCTTGGCTGAATGGGATTAGAGCTTATCAGCTGATGAATAGCCTGAAGAAGTCCTTTATAAAGGGCCCAGAGAATGAGAACTGAAACCAATTTAAACACACAGGAAACATGGCAGTAGTGAGGTATTTAAAATTCATTTCAGGAAGTGTAACAGTGCCTTTGTTGGAGATAAAACTTCCTTTTTCCATAAAGGTAGGAGATACAAGATGTTTTAGGATCTCTGGGTTTAAAACCAATAAGAGGAAAATACAGGTAAATTCAGAATTCAGTGGCAATTTGTTCTCTTTTTATGTATTCTTGTGAGTATTCCAACCATAAAATATTAATGTTCATCTTTATGGTTAAAATAGTATATTCTAAAGAATATGGATAATGGCTGATGATTTGTAATTACTTATTAGACTTTCTAAACTAAATAATTCAAGGTGGCACTGAAGGATCAATAATCAGCCTCCTGACAATTGAATAATGCAATCAATTTGTATTTCTTTTGTTGCTACTGATGGAGCCACAGTGTTTAACTTCCCATTTATGTTTTACTGCAGGCAACTAAAAGGAAAACATATTAAAAAGGAAAACATATTAAAACATTAAGGTAGAAAAGTATATGTTCTTTTATAATTTTTATTTACTTTAATTTTATGTGCATTTGTGTGAGGGTGTCAGGCTCCCTGAAACTGGAGTTACAGACAGTATTGAGCTGCCAGGTGGGTGCTGGGAATTGAACCCATGTCCTGTGGAATTGTGGCCAGTGCTCAACCACTGAGCCATCTCCCCAACCCTAGAAAAGTATGTTTTAATAGGGTAAAATATAATTTTCATGTAACTTTGTGCCATGAATTTAATGTAATGAGTAAGTGAATTAGTAGCATGATAAAACAGACACCCAGGAAATTCCAGGGGTGACATATTCATAGCCTCCCACAGAATGCTGGGTTAAGATTGGAGGATTAGTAAACTGCTTAATTTCTCAGGGCAACAAATCTGAACTGGACTTCTCTTTCTACCACATAAGTTTCATTTATGTCCTTGTGGATACAAATCTACACATTAACATGTAATTTAGCAGCCCAGACAGGTGACAAACAGCAAACTCTGAAACCAACCCTTTGATGGTGAGTACAACATGGAAAGCATATGGAGGTTTGTGGGGTTTCTTTTTCTTTTTCAAATGTATCCCCCAATTTTCATAACAAACGTTGAGGTTTGGCCTTTTTTTTATGTTGAATAATGTGATTCTTAAGCAGTTATGAAATTGTGACCTTTGTATGTATACTGTTTGCTTTGTTTGTCCGTTAATTTGTTTGGCTTATAGAAGATCTTGGGGTTCAGTAAAGGAGGGCTCTGTAGTTATGGCTGTCTGCGAAGTAAGCAAGACCAGATGTGTTTTGATTGGCGCTTTTATCCTGCATGAAGGGAACTTTCTAAGAGTTCCAGCACTCAGTTCAGCTCCTAGGTCACTTGAAAAAAACTATTACACATCTAATTAAAATTTTTATTTTATTTATTTATTTATTTATTTATTTATTTATTTATTTTGCAGGGAGAATAATAAGTTTAATTCTTGAGCTGGCATCCTAGTAATTAAAAAGATGGAAGTTGGGACAAAAAGAAAGCAGTCCTATGTTTACACAAATACTTATTATGTGCACCAATTCTTGTTTTTAAAAGAGATTTATCTTAAGTGTATGAGTGTTTTACTGCATGTATGTATGTGTCACATGTGTACAGTGACCATGGAGACCAAACGAGGGCATTGAATCCCCTGCAGCTGTAGGTGCAGATGGTTGTTGGGTGACATGTTGGTGCTGGGAACTGAGCTCAGGTCCGCTAGAGCAGCATGTGCTCTTAGCTCTGGGCTCTCTCTCCAGTCCCGGTAACTTCTTCTTTTTGTTAAGGGCTGTTTATTATTATTATTATCATTATTATTATTAATCATCATCATTATTATAATTATTAATTTATTTTTTACATTCCAATCACAGTTGCCCCTCCCTCCTCTCCTCCTGCCCCCCACCGCACCCCCTACCTCTCATCTGCTCCATGGAGAGGGTAAGGCCTCTCCTAGGAAGTCTACTCTTAAGTCTGTCCCATCATCTTCTTGAGGCAGGACCAAGGCACTTCTCCACCCACACACCCCTCTCTATATCTTCTTTTGAAGCTCAAAAGACAGGGGCTTTCTTTCCAGTAGTCGTTCAGATCATTAGATTTTGACTTCAACTTTCAAAAGTAACAAAGTTGTTTCTAAACAGGAGCCAACTGACTATATAGATGACATTTCTCCTTTGTCACAGCCAAGGTCATAGGAATTAAGCTGTTCACATTTTCCTTGTGGTGGGTTGCACTGCTAATCAAACAAATTGGTAACTCATTTGCATTGGTGATGGACTTCTTTGGAGAAGTTTTGCTGCTGACTGACATGCATTAATTACCCTTTGTAAAGTGGCTATGCAGTCCCCGAAATAGGCTGTGTGACTATCATAGGTTGATTTATCATCCATTCTGCAACTACTTTTGGCTACCTATTGTTTGTCAGATGTTGTAGATTGCAGGGAGGCGGCAGGGAGGTTAAAAAAAAAAAATCCTTGCCCTTACAGTATTCACACTCTCATCAGGGAGATTATAAACTAAGATAAATAAAATACTATGCTTCATTTGCAGGAATATATTGAACTTGGACACCAAATTTAAGGTATATTAGATACCTCACCTTTTGTGTAGAAAGAGGGGAAGAAAGAACTCCTTGGTTCTTTTCTTCTCACAAGTAGTAGCTTTTTATTTTTTATTTTTATGTTTTGTTTTCCTTATGCATTCTGCAGCTTACTTAATAGACTTTTCCTACAAAGTCAAGGTTGACCTAAAACATAATGAAGAAAGCAAACGTTAAATTGAGGGATTTCAAATAAAAGCTTTATTTAGGATAATGGAAGATGAGTTTTTATAAGCACCACTGATGTTGAAAGTGCCCCCTCTCCAAGTTTCTGGTGTTAAAGGGCTCCTGTCTCGTCTGTTTTTTTGTTTTGTTTTGTTTTGTTTTTTAACCCTTCTTTTTGGCTCTCTTTGCCTCTCATTGTTTTGTCACTATTTGAGCATAAAACAATTCTTTGTGAGTTTAGAGATCACATTCTGTGACCAATAAAGACTATTTAAAATTAATAGTAATATTTATAATAAATTTGAGACATGGGCCGAGCATGGGGGCACGCCTTTCATCCCAGCACTTGGGAGGCAGAGGCAGGTAGATCTCTGTGAGTTTGAGGCCAGCCTGGTCTACCAGGTAAATTCCAGGACAGCCAGGGTTGTTACTCAAAGAAGCCCTGCCTCAAAACTACAGTCCCCCAAGCTGAAGACCCTTTGGGCACTCTTAAAATGTTGAACAACCTTCTGGTCCTATGAAAGGTAGCCAACAGGGAAGACTTCTTCTAGTCACTATCAACTTGATTTTCCTATGTCCTGTGACCAAAGTGTGTAATGTCTTAGGAAATAGAGGTGTACCATCAACTATGGCAGTAGCCTGCATTGTTTTGGGAGTGTCCAGGTTATCCATGACCAACAACTTGAGAATGATATCCCACATCTGGCAACTGAGGAGCTATTGACAGTTGATGAGTTCGGAGAGAGGAAGAGTCAGTTTTCTTCAAGGCTGTGTCTTCCTGTAGGTTGGCCATGCTCTGATAGATTGCTCCAAACACATGAGTATACATATATATTCAGCCTGAAATGAAAGGATGTGAAATTTGAAGGGATGGGTAAGTAGGGGGTTAGATCTTGGCGAAATTAGGGGGAGGAATGAGGGTAAATGTGAACAAAATGCATTGTATAATTGTATGAGATTTTCAAAGAATTAAGAAAGTTCAGAAAGGCTTTCAAGGCAGAGCGGAGAAGGTAATCCTCATGAGGGTGGATGAGAAAGTGAAGCAAGGTGATGCTTTCGTGGTGAACTTCCCTGTGAGCTTGAAGGCAGAAGGGTCACCTAAAGATGCTGTAGCTTACACTTTTCTCCAAGTTTAGCGGGGAGTCTGATGATGTTTCCAAACAGTATTTTTCTGCCCCTCCTGTCTTTGTTTTCTTCCCAGGACTCCATTTACACAGGTGTTATGATTGCCAGTGTTGTTTTGAGTGCACTTAGGTTTTTAAAAATCTTACTCTCTACTCACACTGGCTTACTTTATTTGCTTTATGTTCTAACCTGATAGTGTAAACTGTCCAATGAAGTTTAAAGTTGTACACAGGGCAGCTTATGGTTTTAGAACTTTCCTTTTGGTATTTTGTCATTTTCAAGTATAATAAGCATGCCTCTTTTTTTTTTCTTAAATATTAATGAAAGCTGACTAAAGTCATCTTTATCTAATTTTGCAAACCCTGGTCGGTTGGGGTTGGTCTCCGTTGCTTGCTATTTATTTATTTATTTATTTATTTATTTTTAGAATCAGCCCTCTGTTTGCTTTTTAAAAAACAAGTCTACTCAGAATATTTTAAAGGTTTTGTGGGTTTCTGGGTTCTATTGAATTTTTCTAAAGAGTATGGATTTCTGTTTGCTTTAACAAGCTCCTAAGTTAATGCATGTGTGCTCTGAGTACAGCCATCCTGTGAAGGACAGCAGTATGGTTGCTTTTCAGTCATTTTAGCCTGGGGTCCTTGTCATCTGCTGAGTGCATGTGCTTTTCACAGGTCACCTAGAGATCTAGGCTCAGCCTGTGTTCTAAGATCAACTTCTTCAAGCCATGAAATTACCCGTTTTTGTCCTAAGCTTTACTTGCCCCAACTGGCCCAAATGGCAAGTTCCTGGCTTCCGGGGGGCGGGAGGGGGGGAAGCCACCAGTGGTTAATTTGGAGTGCCAATTTGGCTGGACTGCAATTGCCCTCAAAAAGTTATTAAAGAGTATGTTATTGACTCCCCAAGGAAGGCCTTACCCATCTGAGGAGTGGATGGGGGTGGGAAGTGGAGACTTGGGGGATGGGAGAAGGGGAGGGAAGGGGAACTGGGCTTGGTATGTAATATGCAAAATAATTCTTAATAAAAAAAGGTGATAAAAAGAATATGTGTAGGTGCACGTGTGAGCGTTTTTAGAGAAGATTCTTGTGGATGTCAGCCCATGAGTGGGGACCACTCTGAGCATGCTCGGTGCCGTCCAATAATAGGCTGGGGTCCTTAAGAAAAACGAAAGAGGAGTGAGGATTCTTTAGCTCTCCTCTCTGCTTTTCCCTAAGGCTGTGTCCTGACACCCCAGTTCCTGGTGAGTCAGACTCTGGGTGTTTGAGCATTTGAATGTGGGATTTTATCAGTGGCTTTGTGGGGTACACAGTGGTTTGCATTCTGAGGCTTTTGACCTTTTGGTCGGAGCATCTGTTGATTTTCCTGGCTCTGTAACTTACAAGAGCCATTGTCTGCAATTGTATAAGAGAAGCTAATGTGTGCGCAGGTACGCACGCACGCACGCACGCACACACACACACACACACACACACACACACACACACACACACACACACACACACACACACACAGTTCTGTTCCTCTTGAGAACCTTGATGAATACTCCCACCTGTGCTTTTTCCATTTATTTTACATTCTGACTTTCCTCCAGTTTCTGTTTGCTTTGGGTTGCTCTCTCTGTTATGTCAAGATGGTAGGGTTTTGTTTGTTTGTTTGTTTAATCTAGATTTTATAGTTGTTCGGTGTGGAAGAAGCAAATTCACCATTACCAGAGGTTCTTTGGGGTGGTTAGTGACCCCTGCTTGTAGGGTAAGTCTACAATTTTGTGCTCACCGCCAGTCCTGAGCCAGTAAAAGGAAGATTTCTCCTTCTCCTTCTTCTCCTCCTTCTCCTTCTCCTTCTCCTTCTCCTTCTCCTCCTCCTCCTCCTCCTCCTCCTCCTCCTCCTCCTCCTCCTCCTCCTCCTCCTCCTCCTCCTCCTCCTTCTTCTCCTTCTTCTCTTCTTCTTCTCCTTCTTCTCCTTCTCCTTCTCCTTCTCCTTCTCCTTCTCCTTCTCCTTCTCCTTCTCCTTCTTCTTCTTCCTTCTCCTTCTTGTTACAGAAGCTTATTTTTCCAGAATTAGCCTATGGACTCTCAGATGTACTTTTCAAACCAATGCTTTGTGACTAGAGACCTCTTCTTTGCTTGCTGCAATCCTATGTAGATATCCCTCTTGTTTTAATTTCCTTAACCAACATTAGTTTACCTTATGTTAAACCTAATTTCTTCTTGGAAAATTGTACCTGGGACAAGAATGAACTGGTGCAATTTAGGATTTTCATACCACCGAGCACAGTACCTGAAGAATTAGGTTTCTTTTCTACTTGGTAATCACCACTTAGTTTCACAGTGGGATGTAAGTAATCTGAAACTGTTATTTTTATGCATAGGAGTATGTTGCCTTCGTGTATTTCTGAACACCACATGCATGCAGTCCCCAGGAGAGCACATCAAATCCCCAGGAACTTGAATTATAGATGGTTATGAAAGGCCATGTTGGTCCTGGGAACTGAACCTGGGTTCTCTGTAAGAGCAGAAAATGCTCTTAACTTCAGAGCTGTCTCTTTAGCCATAATCACCTGAAAATCTAAAACTGTTTTTATTTGTAAACATAACATGCACCATGCCCCATGTTCTGTCCCCAGTAATACCTTAGCATGTGCACATGCACAAACACATTTCTTTATGGAAACAGGAAGCATCTCAAATCAAGCTAATATGTCATTTGGCCTTTCCCTCCCTTCACCCCTTTCTCTGAGCTTAGGATCCCATGTAATCTAGACTGGCCTCCACCTGTCAAGTGTTGGGATTACAAGTGTGTACCACTTTGCCTGACCCTTGTGTCTATTCATTCTTCTCCTGTCCTCAACACAAACACACAGACATGGATCCATGTTCATTGCATTCTGGCTGATTACACCGGACATTCTGTATTCTAAACCTTCTGCTGACAATAGTTAATGTATCCTGTTGTAATCTCCTTAGGAAATCCTTCAACCAGTATTCCTAATTAAACCAGTAAAGCCTCATTGTTTTTGAGCCTGCATATTTTAAACTTGTGATAATTAGGCCAAGAAGAAAATTAAAATTTATGGCTGCCATTTAATGACTTTGAAGAGGATTTTTCCTAAGAGATAAGTAGCTTTAAAACATCAGTTTAAAATGTACCAGTTACACATAACTTTTTGTCTGCTTTTCATTACCTAACAAAGTAGAAGTTTGTTCTGCTCACTGTGTGCATTCAAAAGCAATAAAATGTACAAGCCATTAAAATAATTCTATGCCAGATTTGTCACTAATGAGGACTCTGCTCATATGAACTAAAAGTGACTGTTCTTTTCCCACATTACCCCTCACCAACTCCCCTTTTCCTATTGTTTCACTGCTAGGACCCCTTGTTTACTTCTTTTGTGAGGGGCACTCTCTGAGTAAGGTCCCCTGGGTGCTCCCAGGAAGGGAGGCCAGCTGCGGGCGTGGCCTTCAGGGGTGGAATTAGCTTACAGCTTTTCATCATTTTGGTTGTCATTTTTCACACATCACAGTGGGAATGAAAAAAGGTGTGCCTAAACACTGATAACTAATGCCTATTAGTTTGACATGGATACATTTAGGAAGTCTCTTACAGATCATTCTAGAGATGCCAGGATGTGTTTCTGGCTAACCACCCACTGACAGAGATGTATTCGGACCTGATCGGTAGTAGACAACACTTGCTGTTTTCTTTCTTTGAGAATTAAAGTCACTGGCATCATCTTTCCTCAGCCTCTGCAAAGAAGTTCGAGATGTGTCATCAGCTCAGTTTCGGGATGGATAGGCCAGGCGCAGGGAGAAATCCCAAGGGTGCCAATGTTAGGATGGAAAAATATAGCCCAATTCTCCAGTGAACCCAGGAAGCTGGGAGTCTTAAATCCCAAGCTGATGGTCACCTACTTTAATGTTCACGGTAGCCTGTGAGTGAATGAACACCCAGAAGCCTGTGCGAAAGCAGACTTCCTGGGCTAAGGGCGGGGTTGGATACTTTAAATTAATTGGTCCGCACTGGATGCTACGAGGTGATTGGTTCATGATGCGCAGCTTTGTTGTAACCCTATAAAAGCTGTCTCAATTCTGTCGCTCAGCCCTCTACCCTGCATGGCGTATGGCTGATGGCCCCAGTATACTGGAATATAAAGGACCTTATGCATTTGCATCAAGACCGCTTCTCGTGAGTGATTGGGGGGGGCACCTTTCCTGAGTGGGAGCGCGAGGGACCATGCTCTCGTGGGTCTTACACCATGGGTTAGAAAGCACCAGCTCTGGATGGCCGTTGCTGGTGTCTCTCTTCAATACTCTGCTGTCCTCATACCTCTTGGCCTCAAAGGCATTCAAGCCTGGGTTAGCTTTCTTGTCCTTGGGTATGAGCGAGGAAAGGATCGTGGAGATCCACTTCCTTTCCCAGTGGAGGCCACATAGAGTGAGGATGTAGGGGTGTGATGGTACCCGAGGCTGGCCTGGACTCTGCCCTCCTGAGTCTTCCAGGGAGGAATCAAAGCATATCCTGCCCTCTTTGAACCCCAAGGCACTTATGCCTTCTCTTGTAAATGGAGTAGTGAGACAGGGCTGCCTCTCCTTCAGGAAAAGAACCTGCAGATGGTGCGGAATTCCTGAACAGAGGTGACACAGAGGGTTTGGATGGAGACACCTTGGAGAGCAGCATGGTGGGCTGGCATATAGCTCAGACATTTAAGTAGTCCTTTTATATTTCCTTCGTTTCCTGACTTGACATTGTATTTCTTAGTTCAGTTTATAAAGTTAGATAAATATAAAAATAATATTCCTTTAGGAACTTATCTGTATTTAGTTCTGGTAAATTTTTTGGTCTTCTCTTCTTGGTATGGTTCATTGGCAAAGCAAACCCAGGGTATCTGGAATTAGCAGACTAACATCCACTGACAGGTCTGCTATGGGGCTTGTTAAGCTAGTGCAGGACGGTGTTTTGTCTTACTTGAAATGTGTTGAATACTTCAGACAGTTTGAAGGCCTGTGGCATGAATCTCTCCTTATATGAAAATTTTCACATTGTTGGCAAACTCTCAGTTCGTTTCCTCTTCCTCCTCCTCCTCCTCTTCCTCCTCCTCCTCCTCTTCCTCCTCCTACTCCTCTCCCTCCTCCTCCTCCTGGTGGTGGGTGTGGGATTCAGGGCCTTGCATGTGAGAGGTGAAACTGTCAGTACTTCCCAACTCCTCCTTATTGTGTTCTTGGTTTAACAGTAACATGCTGTGTGACACATCCAGTATGGGCACACTCTGCCTGCCATGCATTACCCAGAAGTTGACCCAGAGCAGACCAGGGACACTGTGAGCTTTAGGTTGGTGTCTTTGTGCTTCCTGTGTCCTTGTTGGCCCTTTTCCAGTCATTGGCTCCTCCTGACCGTTGCATTGGCCATTGGATGTAAGGCCTAAGCAGTTAGTTCTACATTGTTACTTCTCCTTTTTCTTTCCTGATTATATCAACTAAGATTTTGTTTTGGAGGAAGTCGCAGCACCCAGAGTTGAGGGGACCACCTTGTCCCCTTTCAGTAAAGGCGGCTGTGAATGGCAGCTTTGTTCTGCCTGGCTGGTCTCTTTTTGCTGACCTGCAGTTTAATTTCCAACGTCTAGACGTGATAGTCCAAATTTAAACACAAGACATAAACAGCATCATCTGGAACTGATTTTTCCCACACTAAACACTTCTTTCTGATATTCATTTCCAGGAGGCGCCTTCCCCCAACCACACCTCCAGATGAAAATCATTTAATTAACCGAGCAAGATTTAGCTGAACTTAATTGCACTCCTCAACAATCACACATACTGTATTGGTTTAGGTTTCAAGTGGCAAGCCAGTTGCAAACCACAGACACATGCTCAGAGATCTGTCACAAGGTGTCTTGCTCCACCCAAATGTGGTGTTGCTCGAGCCTCATCATTTCTTTCTCGGTCTCAGGCCAGTGATTCTGGGCGTGTGGCCTCTCTAATTGCCTGTGGTTTTCCTGTCTGGTGACAAAGGCTGACCTGGACCTCTCCTGGGGATGTCCCACAGACAGGAGTATGAGCCCCTGATATCCGGCTTCCCCTCCAATTTGTTGTATGTGTCTGGTCTGCATTCCAACAAAATATTATGGTTGACATAAATAAGCTGTTTATGCAGTTATATGTTTGATGAACACCCCCCCCCCAAGTTAGATTCATGCCCTAGGTCACTTTCACCTTAGCTTTGGTGCTGTGTTCTGCTTGCCTCCTAAGCCCCAGACTTAGCTTGGGTGGTAGGGGAGCCTCCGTTATTTGTACCAGGAGGTGCAAGTCTGCAGAGCTATGGCTGAGAGTAGGAAGCTCCACACTTTGACACACAGGTGATAAAACCCAGATGCCTTCCCCAACCCAGACACTTTCCCCAGCTGGTACCTTTCTCCCAACTCCACTCTCAGAAACTCAACCTTTTATCTTCTAGTCCAGGAGTGGGCTCTAAAAGGAGATGGGAAAGGGAGTGTGAAGCTGAGTAGATGCCATGCTTACTTGCCAATCAGATACTTCCAGCCCAAAATAGTGTTCTAATTAGGAATGATATCACCCCTCCTCCCCCTCACTGGGGTCTGCAGAGACAGGTACACCACTGCTTTTGGATTTGTTGCATTTTAGCACCGAGACAGAGGGTTTTTTTTTTTTTTCTTCCTTTTATCACCAGGGATAATTAGAATCACTATGACATCTACAAGGCCCCTTGTTTTTCTAACTTAGGGCTAAACTGTACCATCTTCATCTAGATGTTAAAGTGACTCCGTAAATGATGCTACCAGCTCCTAATTTAGCAGAACTTTTATAGAGTCTAAAAGTTTACTAGTTGAAGGCCTATTTGTGCTGAAATAAAGTACAAAGTTTTGTCCTGCACTCTCCTCCCATCACAGAATTTAATTATAAAGCCATAGTCACACAATATAGTAAACCTTAAATATTTTAGCATTTTCCCAGCAGGAGAAATGCTGCTGCTCCACATAAACCAGCAGGTAATTAGACTGAGAAATTTATTTCTCACTGACCCAGGAATCCATGCCTCAGTGCTTGGAGAGATGCTGGCTGCCCAGCCCTCCCTGAGGGCGCTAATGAATTAGCATAAATACCTGTAGTGAGTTAAGTACACTTGATGGGACAGATGACAAAGGAAGGAGAGCTTTGGACAGTAAAGATTTTAAAGTGTTAGGTCTGGAAAGTGTTTGTAATTTGGAGTTGAGCTCCAAATTTATTGAGCATTTCCTATAGTGCTCTCTACTCTTCCTTTTGCTTCAGTGTGGAAATTTACTATTTCAGTCGGTGTCTGTTTAGAAGCACTGGACATGAATTTGCAAAAATTTGCCATTGCACTATTTGTTTAAAAAAAAAAAAGTTTTGAAGAGTGACATTGTTATGGTTCATTAGGTAAAAGTGCTTGCTACCAACACTCATGACCCCCCTGATCCCTGGGACCCACAGAGAGAATGAGAGGACCAAGTCCCAAGAGTTGTCCTGTCACCTCCACACTCTGAGCCACACCCACACACAAATGAATAAGTAAATGTAGTTCTTAAAACAACGACTTAGAAAGATTATATAAAACATGAAAAGAGTAATTCTTTGTCAAAGAATGGTTTTCAGGTGTTCTGTTCAAATTGTTGAGAAGTTAATTAAAAAATGCTCACTCGGGGCTGGAGGGATGGCTCAGTGGTTAAGAACAGTGCAAGCTGTTTGTCAAGGATCTGAATTCAGTTCTCATCTCCACTGGGTGGCTCACAACTCCCGGAGATCTGCTGCCCTCTTCTGGCCTCTGTAGACACTGCAGTCATGTGCAAAAGCCCATAGTTAGACGCATAATTAAAATAAATCAACAAATAATACACACACACACTTAAACCCGCTCATTCATTAAAATTCAACTTTTTAAGGACATTTCCAGTCACTTTGTTGTTGTTTTTTGGGACAGATTTTCCCAGTAGCTATGGAGCCAGTCCTGGAACTCACTCTGTAGATCCACCTGCTTCTGCCTCCCAAGTTCTGGGATTCCTAGTCACCTTTTTAAAATTAAAATATTTGTAATTGTGATGCTGTAGAATACAAGCCCTTCCCTTTGATAGTCCAGTGCTAATGACTGAACTGGAGATAAATTGAACTGAATTGTATTCAGAAGCTCAAATGTATCATGTGTCTGTAGGAATGTTCGCTTCATTCAGCAATCCAAATTCCTTTCCTGCTGTTGTGACCGGATCTCCTGACATAGGCCCGAGGAATGACTTTCTTTGGCTCACAATGTAGGGGCTCAGGAGTGGGTGGTGAGGGTGATACATCAGTGCGCTTCATCCCCTTGTAGACCAGACAGCACAGAGGAGGGGATGATGGCACGTGGGTGACTTTCCCACTTTCCTCTTTTATTCCATCTGGTTCCCCAGTCCATGAGATGAAACTACCATCTCATGGGTACCTCTTTTCTCTTCTACTGATCTCTTCTACAAACCCTCTCAGACTCATCTCCAGAGTGTGTTTCACTACAACCCAGCTTATCCACAATCCAGTTAAGGGATGCTGAAGATGGACCACCACATTTCATAATAGGATGTTTGTGTGTGCATGCTGAGGGCTTTTAAACTAAACTCAAGATAGCAAATTAATAGCAGTTACTTTCTGCTGTGGAGTTTACAAACCAGAATGGAAACAAAGGAGAAAGCTTTAGATACAAACTCGGGTTATGTGGTGGTGTTTGCGACCACCAGGGTCATCAGAGTAGTGGTCCAATGAGTCAAGAAAGAAATTCAGATCAGCATGACTCGGTAGCCTGCGTTGGTTCAAACTTGTAGCATGTGACAGTGCCAGTTTATTTTTAGGCATATTTAAGTATAGAACAATTTGGGGAAATAGTTTCCTGTTGTAACACAATCCTGTGTGCACAAAGAGGCATAATTATATCAAAACACTTCTCAAAGAGTGACATTTCTTCCATGAAGATGGGTTCTAGAGATAGATTATGGGCCTGGGGGAGGATCTGGGGTGGTCTCCGTCATGAAGATAGCAAAGGCTGGCTGTTAGCCACCTCTGGTCCTGGTTTTGGGAGCTTAGGAGAGCCAGGCATGGTCTGACCCTACTTGATAGAGCAGTGATGGGAGATGTTATTCTGTATATATGTTTCTCATACTGGTTAATAAAGCTTTGTGGCCAATGAGATAGCAAGATAGGCGGGGCTAGGAGACAAGGAGGAAAGAGGAAGTAGTAGGGGGGAGTCGAGATGTAGCCCAGGGAAGAAGCAGGACGCCTGCCGTGGCTCCCCGATAAGACGACCACGTGGAAATACTTAGATAAGTAGAAATGGGTTAATAATTAAGACAGCTAGCCCATAAACAGTAATGGTAACTGGCCAACAGGAATTGTATCAAATACAGAGTCTCTGAGTGTTATTTGGGGCTGGCGTGGCTGTGGGCCCAGGCTGGCGGGCTGGCGGGCTGGCGGAAATATACACGCTACAGAGCAGGGGTCACCTAGGCTATTAGCCACCTTTATTCTCAGTCTTCTGAGCAGAACACAGGTTATACATCTTTTGACAACCCTAAGTATCTAACATTTCTGGTTTCCTTGGTGCAATCTGTGAACTCAGGGATCTTCATGCTCCCAATAGGAGTGGAGAAGGAGCAAGGAGTCTGATGTTGGTACTAGATATTTTGTATGTGCAGATGCATGTGTGTGTGGTGCTGGGGGGAGAACCGGGACCTTGGATGTGCTAGGTAGGCATGCTGTCTTTAAACTTTATTTTCTCTTTCAGAAATCTTTAAGTTCTTGAGAGCAGGAACTTTGTTTTAATCACAGAGAATCCATCAACTTTGGGATGTAGCATGTTTCTCCAGGGGCTGTCAGGGAATGCTGGTCAGGAAGCATGGTGGGAAGAACCCACAGGGCTTCTTGACCATCCTTATACTTATACTGATAACTCCTCCCATGAATCTGGTGATAACAGTGTTCAGTATTTAATGTCAATTGGTCTTCCTCGATGGTTGGCTACAGACCTTCATTCAGAGACACTGGGACCAATGAAGGAAACCGAGTTTACACACAGCAGGACCAAGAAGGGCTGGACAATGGCATAATTACAACTGCCTAGGCATCCAAAGCTGGGATTACAGAAGAGCAGGGCCAAGGCTCCCGGTGTCTTTATTGATCTGTTGTGCTGTTCCTTTAGCTAGTGGTCTTCCACAGTAAGTCTGCACTCTCAGTCATTTGCTTTATGCTGGCAGTTTGAGTAAAGCTAGGTACCCCATGGACCCACTTCTCTGAGCCTTGCTCTTCACTCCTGCGGAGAGAACGTGTGCACAGATATGTGCCCATTTATTCTGGCTGACTGAAAAGCAGGGAGCTGAGCTGAAGAGCAGGGGGAAATACTTCCTTTTCTTAAGCTGTGATATGTTAGATTCAGCTCAGACCCAATATCAGGAAACCTCTCCCTCTCTTTCTCCCTCTCCCTCCCCCCCCATGTGTGTGTGCGCATGCATGCGCTGTAATGTTTTCATGCATCTAAGATTATATACATATTTTTTTAAAATATAGATTCTGCCTTGAACTAAATGAAATCTAAGCTTTTGGGGGATGTTACAAGCACGTTTACCCTGCCGCTCTGGTCCCGCTTCCCCGCTATCATGCCAGCCCCCAATAACACTCAGAGACTCTGCATTTGATACAGTCCTGTTAGCCAGTTACTATTATTGCTTATGGGCTAGCTCTGTCTTAATGATTAACCCATTTCTACTATTCTAAGTATTTCCACGTGGTCTTGCTTCCTCTAGGCTCTACATGCTGACTCCTCCTTACTACTTCCTCTTTCCTCCTTGTCTCCTAGCCCCGCCTATTTTGCTTTCCTATTGGCCACAGTGCTTTATTAATTAACCAGTATGAGAAACATATTTACAGAATAACATCTCCCATCATCTTCTCTTTTCTGTCTAAAATAAAGAGAAGGGTTTTAACTTTAACATAGCAAAATATACCACACAACAGTTATCAAATAAGAATCACAGTTAACAATATTTAGTCCATTAACATTTAGTAAGATTTAAGAAAATATCCAATCATCTATCCTATCTTTGTGAG
This sequence comes from Cricetiscus sungorus, assembly GCA_030556225.1. Taxonomy (NCBI): domain Eukaryota; kingdom Metazoa; phylum Chordata; class Mammalia; order Rodentia; family Cricetidae; genus Cricetiscus; species Cricetiscus sungorus. The sequence goes on from JANBXA010000730.1 coordinate 14,365,583, forward strand.
TCTGAAGTCCTATATGTAACTTTTCTTTAATCCTAACTAAGGAAAACTATAACAATAACTATTTGTCTTCAACTCCTTCAAAGACTACAGAAGGATAATATATAAACTCTAAAAATGACAGAGACAACTCACTTCCTGGTCAGTCACCCGAAGTTCTTCTGTAATGTTCCATCTTCAACCCATAGGCCATAGTGTGTTTGGCAGACTCCTCAGCAAAGCAGAAAACTGTCCATCTGCATTGGCAGTTTTCAGTCATTTTTCTCTGTGTCTTGTAGACTGCTTGCAGTTTATTCTATGAAGCAGGAATCCTGTAGCAATGTCCATCTTGCATCAGCAGTCACTTTTCTGTGGGTCCTGCACGTCCAGTTTATTCAGCATATAGTCTAGACAAGAGCAGTATCTTGTCCAAATGGCTAGTCTTGCCATATTAGAAGCAAACTCCATAATACGTTTCTTCTATGTCCATCTTTCTTTCTGATGCAGGTGGTGTTACCAGGAGCAGTTGTGCCTCACTGTCAAGAAAAACCCTAAACTATTTTAAATGCCATATTCTGTAGGTCTTTGAAAGGCTTGAAGAATGCCTATCCATCTCAAATACATCTCTATATACCTAGAAAACCTAACTCACCTAAGTTTTGACTATTATAGGTATCTATCTATAATCTGCATTAAATTATACAGTACATTTTTCAATGAGCTATATAAACACAATACCTAAACAAGTGGAAAAAATACATATCACAAAATTGACCTTAAATTTGTATCAATAAATGAAAATCCATTCCAAAACAAAGCATTCATATCTAAACCATAATTCCCTTTTTACCTTTAAAAAGATTGCTTGTGGTCATTAGCCCTTTATAACCAAGCCCATTTAAATGAAAACAAACATTTATAAACAATATTTGGGAATTTCGGCGTTGTTCTTTCCAAACTGCTTCCTGCTGGTGGGGGGCGCTGTCATGGGGAATCCTAAAAAGACGCAGAAATCTTGGCTGTAGTTTGCAAGGCTTTGTCTCAACTGCTTTGAATGTTGGATCATCTGGGGCGCTGTTTCAGGGGGTCTGGCTTGATCAAACTCATTAGTCTGGAAGGAGTCCACAGCTTTTCATTTTCTGTGGAAACAAAAATAGAAATCCTTTTCCCCAGTAACTTGTCCTTAGGCTTAAATTTTGAGTCAAAGCATTTTTAAAATATATAAATTGAATTAATCCAGCAGCATTTCTTTTATCAGCTGTTATTTTCTTAGCAGTCAATTTAAAGACAACAGAATCGCGTATAGTATCCAAAATTTCTCTGTGCTTTCCATCTTTACATGGCTTTTTTATTACTCTATTTCTTCTATTTCTATTTTTACATATCTTGAGACAGGGTTTCTCTGTGTAACTTTTATCTGTCCTGAAATTCACTCTGCATACCAGGTTTACTTTGAAATCATAGAGATCTGATTAAAGGCGTGCACCACCACATCCAGCCATTCTACTTCCTTTTTTCTTTTTTAAACCATTGTGTCCTGTTTATTTTTCTCTCCCAAGCCAGCGTATTTTTTAAATCACAGTGTAAACCTTCATTGCAGCTCTGGTACACACCAATGAATTGTTAACAGAGCTCTTTAAAAGTAAGGTGTTTTTTTGCCGCTTATGCTAATTTTGGCTCCCTTAAAGGAGCCGCACAAATCTCTGTCTACAGCAAAACAAATCCAACCGAGAAAATGCTGCTACCAAGAAGTCTTGCTAGTCTCTGTTCCTTTGTTTCTAAAATCCCTTTTTAAGCTTTTATCAAGTTTTAAGTGAAAGTTCTCAGTCCCACTTCTGACACCATTATGTTACGAGCACATTTTCCCTGCTACTCTGGTCCTGCCGCTCCGCTATCACACCAGCCCCCAAAGCACTCAGAGACTCTGTATTTGATACAATCCTGTTGGGCAGTTACTATTATTGTTTATGGGCTAGCTCTGTCTTAATTTTTAACCCATTTCTACTTACCTAAGTATTTCCACATGGTCATCTCACCCGAGCGCGGCGGCCCACGTCTTGCTTCCTCTAGGCTCTACATGCTGACTTCTCCTTACTACTTCCTCTTCCCTCCTTATCTCCTAGCCCCACCTATCTTGCTTTCCCATTGGCCCAACAGTGCTTTATTAATTAACCAGTATGAGAAACATATTTACAGAATAACATCTCCCATCAGGGGGGAAAAAACCTGAAAAACAAAACAAGAGAATGGCTCAGTGATCGGCATGGGAGGCTCCGAATTCAGCAGTGACCTCATCAGTGAAAGCAAGTTGAAATTAGAAGTTGGACAAGTGTACACATTATAGGCTGTGACTACAAGGTCATGAGAGAGCACAACACAGTTGCCTGTTAGTTTTCAAAGACCATCCAAAGAGGATAACAGAAACGATGTATCACTCCCAGTGTCTGGGTCAGAGCTGTCTACCTTTGTAGTTTGCCCTCCTAGGCTGCAGGATAGAGCTGAGAGAACCATGATAAAACATGTAATGTTCTTCAAATCAATACTATTCATTGACTCTGGTAGTTTGTTAGGTACTACACTAGGCATTGTGGACAGTCAATTGAGGTCCTGAAAAATACTGTTAGACTAGTGCAGCCACTGTGGAAATCAGTAGAAAGGTCACTTTAAAAAGTAAAAACAGAGTTACCATAAGAGAAGGCTGTATTACTCCCGAGTAGGTAGCACAGCAGGTCACAGGGATACTTGCTTATCCATGTTTTGCTGCGCTATTCACAATAGCCAGGATAAAGAAGTAAGCCAATGGCCATCAGCAGATATATGGGTGGAGGGATGGGTGTATGTTCGACACAGTTTCATTCAGCAGTATGGAAGAGTGAAATTGTATCATTTGCAGAAGAATGCCTAGAACTAGGGATTTCCCTGTAAAGAAAAATAAGCCAGATGGGCAAATATTGCATATTCCCTCTCATATGAGGAATCTAGATTTTTTTTTTTTAAGGAGCACATATATGACATGGAAGTAGAAGAGGGCATTGAAAGGGAAGGGAGGAGTGAAAGAAAATAGGGAATAAGAAAGGGTGTGGTTGTTTGCATGGGACGTCCCTCACAAGTCTCAGGTCTTTGAACATCTGGTCTCCAGTTGGTTACTGTTTGGGGGAGAATTAAGAGGTGTGGACTTGGTGGGGGAAATGCCACTGAGGACTGGCTTTGTGGCTTCCAAAGACTCACACTGTTCTGAGTGCCCTCTCTGCTTGCTGCTTGTGTTTCGAGATGTGAACTCTCAGCCACCATGCCTGCTTGCTTCCTCCAGGTTCCCTACTGTGATGAGCATGGACTTTTATCCTGCTGGAACTTTAAGTTCCTTCTATAAGTTGGCATGGTCATGGTTCTTTTATCACAGCAATAGAAACCTTAACTGAGACCAAACCAACAGGGGAAAAGAAACACATTTTACATGATTTCTGTCATGTGTGGAACACACACACATAAACACATATACGCATATGTTACATGAAAAATCCAGGGTGGGTATGAGGGGAGGTGATCATCAGGAAGATGGAGGGAGGGGTAAGGAGGGTAATAAGAGGGTAAGTGTAAGTGAAATACAACAAATACATGTATTACTAATATTAATTATGATGGAATGGGGTAATTCATTAACATAGACTGGGAAATTGTCATCTGATAGATCCTCTGGAGAGGAGTACTGTGCACTGTGAAACTTAATCCAGACTCGGGGAGGGGAAATTGTGGGGGTGTTCTCAGCGTCAGTCACCCAAGCTGTAAAGGATGCACACTTATTCATCCAGGTAACAGCAGAAAAAGCATTCCAGGTCAAGAAAGCAATGTTTTATGTGCTAGGTGGCAAAGGTGAGAAGGTGTGGCCTTCTGAGAACTGTGCATGGCAGGCCGGTTTGACTGGCATACTGTGCCCCATGACAAACTTTGAGAAATGGGCTGAGAAGACAAGCCTTTTCTGGTGGATCAGGCCTGTTCAGGAAAGGCACTATCAGGGAAGCCTCTACAGTCTCCAGCAAGGGCAGGGTCCCTGGAGGACTGAGCCCAGAGAGGACAAACAGGAGACATCAAGTAAGATGACAGAGGCTTGGGGCTGGAGAGATGGCTCAGTGGTTAAGAGCACCGACTGCTCTTCTAGAGGACCAGGTTCAATTCCCAGCACCCACATGGCAGCTCACAACTGTCTAACTCTAAGATCAGATACCCATACAGAATGGTGGATCTCTGTGAGTTCCAGGTCAACAACCTGGTCTACACAAAATGTTTCAGGAGAGTCAGGGCTGTGTTATAGGACCCTGTCTCAAAACAAAACAAAAAACGGAGTCATGAGGGGCAGTGAGAACAAAATTAACGCCACCACCAGAGGAGATGAGTCATCATGCTGCAGAAAAGGAGTTAATGTAGCAATGGTAAATTGTTATCATTGCAAAGGGCTGTTTGCAAGGCTGGCCTCTGGTCAGCATCTGGTGACTTCCAATGCAGGAGCCTTCCCTCCAGTGTGTGTCAAACAGCTTGTTTGTACTGAACAACCCCTGTCCTTCTGGGAACCTAAAATTAGACAGGGGCTGCAGGAAATCAACCTTCAGTTAGAGCGCTAGGTCCATCTGCAGCTCTCTCCCCGGCTTCCAGCATTTCCTGCAGCTTTCTGCAGGAGTTACAGTTCTCAGGATGACATCGCGGGGAGGGGACACTTGATTTCTCCAAGTCTTTTCTCTCGATGCTCTTACATTGCCGACTTTGCTTGGTATTCCTTCGATGTAATGAATTATGGCTGTGATTTTGGCCATATGTTGAGTCTCATAAGCCATCTGGACAAATCACTGGAAGTGGCTGTGGTTTGCATTTCTCTGCCACGTCCCCTGCAGTAGTACCTCAGGGGTTAAGAACACAGAAGTAGTAATTATAAGATGTCCTACTTTAAGTTTTCCAGCCTAGTTGCCTGTATTCCTGCACCTGAGTTACTTTGAGTTGGCATTTAGTTACTGACTGTTGCTTATAAAATTAATTTATCTGGAAAACTTTTTTCCCCTCAACATACTTATTCATTCAGCCAGTACTTAGCAAAATGTCACTGGACATTTGAAATTGGTTAAGCATTTTAAAGGCCATAGTGGTGTTTAGATATACGAGCTGTGTTCAAAGAGGTCATCACTTCCCTGGGAGGGTTTGCCTCTGAAAAGCAAAACAGCATTCACTTCAGACATGAAATAGTTCTATATGCAGGTATTTCTGTCACTGAGAAATTACCCAGCATGTTCCCATATTCTTGGTGAGTAGTTTATTCAGTTATACGAAGTATGCTTACTTCAAAGTAGATGCATTGCATTTCAGGTCCACTCTCATGTGAGTTACCTGTTTCCTCTCCTGGTGTTCAAACATGTTTAAAATTAATATGTAGAACCTGTTCCTCTCTTGTTGAGGTTCCCTAAATTCAGCATGCCTTCCATCTTCCCCAGCTGAGTGTGCCTTGTTGTGGGGAGCCCAGGTCATTTTCCAATAAATGAACTTTTGGGTCAGAGACCCGTCTCCTCAAGTGCCAGCAAAGTCCTCTTCAGCTGGCTCTTCTACAGTGAGAGGAGCCGATCTTCAAGTCAGCATGTCATGCCGCATGTAAGCTATGTGTGCTGCTCTCACCTGATTAAAAAGCACACCCTTTAACTAACAAGGCATATTTGTGCTCCCCTGGGAAACTACGAAGGGCTTTAAAGGCTTGGGGCTGCCAAGATTCTGAGGGAGCATCAGCCAATGAAGTTCATTAAGGAGTCAACCCCTTTCCTTACTTAGAGTTTTAGAGTCTAATGGTAGGGCCTATTTTTTCTTCCATGAAGAAAAATAGAAATGAAACCTTCAGCATCAGTACTCTGGTAAATGTCTCCTCTTCCTCAGGCAGAACACTGCTGTGTGACAGGGCTCCTTGGCCAAGTTCACTCTTATTTCATGGCTAGTGAATACAGGTGTCCATTTGAAACAGTGGTTTCTGGATTTTTGTTTGATTGTGTATGTTTTACTGAACGTCTTTACCAGCTTATTGGAGCTGATGTGAGTATCCTCACACACATTTGGTCTCGAGGGCACATATCAGCACACATTTTCAGGTGGTATGTGTGTTCTGAGGTGCATGTGGTTCCCAACATGCCGCTCCTGTGTTTTGTTAGTTATTTCCATCTCTTATGCCGCCATTAAGAGTGTGAAGGTGTTTAAGATGTTTACTTATAATGAAGGTGGGTCCCTCCACAGAGTCAGAATTCAGGTCGGAATGAAGGAGAAGGAAGGGCTACTGAGCAGACACCAACTAAAGCTCCCTGGGCAGGTTGGCCTTTGAACAACACTTAAAGCAACCTTCCTGGATGTCACTTGTCTGGTTTAGCAAAATAACAGGACAATGCATGTGTCTCAAGTGGCTGGGGTGGTGGGAATGAATTTTTATATCCCAGTGCAGGTCTAACCCTCATTCTAGTTAATAGGGACAAAACTACAGTGAAAATCTTGTCCAAAGTGTGATGCCTAAAGGAGAAATTACCATGTGTCCCAACTGAGTAATCAATGAGGGTCCATGTAGAATTATTAAAAATGAAACAAGAACCAATTTGTCTCCTTACTTTTTCCTCCTCTGATTGTGTTAATTTCCAAATGCAAAAGGAAGATTTTTCTACTGTTCAGGCAGTGTCTTGCCATTTTTATCATGTAGTAAAATGGTAGTTAAGATATGATTGGGAGAAGTAAAACTTTGTGAAGTGTTCTCTCATGAAACTGTGTAGAACTCTTAAATCAGTGGCTCAAAATAATACACTTATGTTCGGTAGATCTTGTCAAATACCACACTGTTAAAAGTGACGGATTTTGGAATTTAAAGCAATGTATTTGGTGAATTCTAGAGTAGTTCTATTTGTTAAAACTGCCAAATTCTGAGATGATAACGTAAGTAGCTTGTACTGTGTCTTCTTTTTTAATTTTCATATTAATGTTTAAATGCCTTCTGTTCCAACATAAATGGATTTTGCTTAACAAATATTGCTCATAATTAGGCTCTTACCAGCTTAAACTGGCTCCTACAAGCGTGCAACACATTTCTTCTTCATTAGTCCTCCTAATTGAGTTACAGAAAATGAAATATTATTGTGCCACAAATAATTGTATCTTATTTGCCTTTTTCTTGAAGCTTTTCAAAAGAGTTTACAGCTTTTTTAAATGGCACGATTTTTTTTTCCTTAGCTCTGTGCTTCACCCCAAATCTAACACTATTTCTTGTAACAGCTGGGGTGCATCTACTAGTATATTTACAGTCACTTAAATTTTATTAATTCTGTATTTTCACTGATCCTGCTGGTGTTGAAAGTCTGAGAAACATGTGCCACCGGTCTTAGGAAAAACATCACACACAAAAGATCCAAAGCCTTTTTCATTTGCTTTCCCACGAGTGAATTTGGAGCTCATTAGTGATATGGATTTGGGTAGGTAAGTAAACAACTTTGCTAATTATGGGAAACATTATCGATACATTATTTTTGTTATGCATAAAAGATTCATGCAATCTTGAAATTTTTCTCATTTTTATTATCTCCTTAATAATAATGAGTTTGCTATTTTGCAATTCATGAGCTATGGCTATAGAATGTACAAGTTTTGGTGTATCCTCTTACAGTGCTAGCTGTTATATTTGGCTATCATATGTTACCCACAGGTTTCTTCATTCTGGCTTTCTGAAGAATCTTCCAAATTATAAACATTTTATTTCCCAGAGAAGAGAAAGGCAGGGGGAAATTCAATTCACCAAAGATAAATTAATCATTTATTATTTCATAAAGTAATGTATTACTTGAGGTTCCCGACCAGATCTGGCTTCCATCCATCATAGTTTCTATCGTGTGTGTGTGTGTGTGTGTGTGTGTGTGTGTGTGTGTGTGTGTGTATATGTGTGTGTGTGTGTGTGTGTGAGAGAGAGAGTGTGAGTGTGTGTGTGAGTGTGTGTGTGAGTGAGTGTGTGTGTGTGAGTGTGAGTGTGAGTGTGTGTTTAAAGACAGTTTTACTGGAGAGCTTTTAGGCTCACAGCAGGATTGATGGAGGGTATAGTGTCATGTTCCTGCCCCACACATGCCTAGCTTCTCTCATTCTCCTGGTCCTCTCCATTTGTTACAGTCACCAAGACCACATTGCTGCATTCCTGTTACTCGATGTCTGTCATACCTTCAAATTCAATCTTGGCCCTGAACATGCTATGGGTTGGGAAAGACTGGTATTGATTGCCAGACATCGGTTGTGATTGCGTATGGAGTGTTCTCACTGCCCTTATCATCCTCTGCCACCAGCCTGTTCAGTTTTCCTTTCATTTGTAGTTCCTGCATCCGCCAGTCTTATCTCTGTCTCCGCTGTTGTCATTTCACATTTTCAGACTGGCCTCTTTTGCTTAGCACCGTCTTTCTGTCTTTTCATGGTGTCATAGCTCATTTCTTCTCAGTGCTTATTACTGTTACCTTGTCTGGATGTCCTACAGCTGTTTATCCATTCAGTAACTGATGGAAATCCTGACTGTGTTCAAGTATGGGCAACCAGGGATAATTCTGTTATAAATATTTGCCCATAAGATTCTGTGTAGAGATTCGCTCCCAACCCAATTTAGGTAAGTATGACCAAAGAAGGCCACTCTGTCGTGTGGCAAAAAGGATATTTAATGTTTAAGAGATTGCTAAGGGCTAGCAAGATGGCTGGGTGGACAAAGCAAGGCTGATGACCTCAGGACAGGCTGTGGAGTCCCCTGTAGTGAAAGGAGAGAGTTGCCCTTTGACTGCCACATATTCACTGAAGACATGAACACACAGGGACACACACAGTAAATAAGCACACAGATAAATGTGATTTTGGCACTGAAAAGTGCCAAAATATCTACTGCAGGTTCGCTCTGCATTGCATTATACCCCATCGAGCATGGTTCCTGCTGCCCCCTCCCTGCCCCCACCATGCTGGCTGTTGTCAGGATTCTGAGCTTTGACTGTTCTAATCTGTATGTAGTAGAGTCTCATGGTTGTTTTAATTTTCATTTCGCTGATGACATATGATGAAGAACATCTTCTCATGTGCTTATTTGCCATCTGTATCCATTATACATTTTTAATTCAAAACCATTAAAACTGTAATAGGTTGTAAGGGAGAGGCTGTAGGAGGGAGGGAGGCCTCATCTAAGCAAACCAGCCTTCCTCTTGCTGTTGCTGTGCACGCAGCTGTACGCTTCTGCACACAGCAAATGCAAGCAGAGTTTACCGGAGAAGGAAGAGGCTGGTGCTTATGGAGAGCTCTAGGCTTTACGGTTGTGTTCAATGCTTCAGCCCATTGTTTGTTGTTTTAATCATAAACCCCTCAGTGGTGGATGGAGTTATCATCTCTATGTACAGTTGAGGAACTTGTCAGTCACAGCACTGGGTTAGGACCTTACTTGGTGACTCTGAACTTTGTATCCATTGTCTTACACTTGGCTGTTGAATTAAATAAAGTGGCATGTACAAAGACAAAGGTTTGGGGCACACTTTGCAAGAGACCCTTTAGCATGAACGGAAACAGTATTTTCCATACCGTTCCTTCGACGGATCATGCCCAGTTCTCTTGCCTTTGTCTGCCTTTCTTTTCCCTTGTGTTTGCAGCCGGCTGAAATCATACTGGGAGGAAGTTTTTGCCATGTCACCTGTGAAGCTCTCCATCTAGTCAGTGTCTGTGACATGAGCTCTATTGTTTACTCAGTGAAACATAAGTAAATAACCTTACTGTGTCAAACTTTTCATTTTCTGGTCTGTAAGCCTGGATGCTTGGTGTTACATGGATGTCAGATAAAACAGATATTCTGCAGCCGGGCTGTGGTAGAGCACACCTTTAGTCCCAGCACTCTGGAGGCAGAGGCAGGAGCATCTCTGTGAGTTGGAGACCAGCATGGTCTACAGAGAAAGCTAGCTCCAGGACAAGCTCCGAAGCCACAGAAAAACCCCATTTTGAAAAACAAAATTGATATTCCGCAGCTATCTATTGAAAGGATGGATTTTCTTCTCCCCACTCCCTTTCCTCCTACTTATCTTGGAAAAGAAAGCTAGTTCACTTGGCAGGATGAAGTAGGGAGACAGGGACAAGAGGCATCAATTATATTCCTGCTAATTTGCTGGTATCTTCTTTCCCCCTCATCAACTTTATTGAGCAATAATTTTATACAATTAAATGAATCTATTTAATTGGATGAGTTTTGACAGTTTTATACTCCCTTGAAAACAGTCAAAATCATCATACAGTGTCTCTGTCTCTCTCTCTGTCTCTGTCTCTCACACACACACCATTATTAGGGGGAAAGAAAGGTATTTGAACACGAGCATCATGATACTATAATAGTTGCTTTGCTGAAGAATGCCACTGCTACATGACTAGGTAACATCCATAGCTTGGATACACTGAAGGAAGGATGATCTGAAGCAGATGGGACAATGTGAGATGTTGTCACATACTCAGAATGGCATGCAATTTAAAGCTAAAACAGATCTTTAAAATTAAATTCTTTGTTACATTTTATTTATTTACTGGAGTGTGTGTGTATGTGTGTGCGCGTGCGTGTGTGTGCGTGCGTGCGTGCGCGTGTGCATGTGTGCAGACTCATGAACCTGTGTACTGCCTTAGCATGTATGTGGAGGTGAAGACAGCAGCTTGTGGGAGTTGGTTCCCTCATCCCATCGTGTAAGTCCTGGGAATTGACCTCAGAATGTCAGGCTCCAAGGCAGGTGCCTTTCCCATTGAACTATCTCATTAGTTTCTGAATTGTTTGTTTCTGGAATTGTTCGTGTAATATTTTCAGGTCATATTGATTCCAGTTGACTGAATCAGCAGTAGGGAAAATGACAGATGAGAGAAGGCAAGTCTATCTTTTCACCTTTCTTCTTGCAATCCGCCCTTTCCTCCAAGGCCCATCCCTTCATTGCTTTCTTCATTGTGTGGTGATTTGAGGTTTATAAGTGACATCATTGTCTCTTACATACAACTTCTTTCACTTACTGCAGTGATCTTTAGGCACATCTGTATTATTGGGTATTATTTATATTACTGAACACTGTAACATGAACTTTCTGGCCTGGCAGGCCTCTCTGATGCAATAAGCCAATCAAGCCTAATTAAAGTCCAGGTTTTATTCTGAGCAAAGCATTCCTGTTGGTATCAGGAAAGGGGAAACCACGAGGCTGCTCCTGCAGAGGGGTCTTAAATACCCTCTGGGGAAGGAGCCTCTGCTTGGTGGGCTTTCTCAGGGGCAGGGTCTGGAGAGGGAGAGGGAGAAGGAGAGGGAGGAGAGCGAGAGGGAGGGGGGGGTGGCGAGGTGCGGCTTCCACCTTAACAGTAAGGTGGATCACACAGTGTTTTGGTTTGCATTTTCCTGATGGCTAAGCATGTTGAGCATTTCTTTAAGTGTTTTTCAGCCATTTGAGATTCTTCTGTTGAGGATTCTCTGGTTAAATCTGTAGCCATAAAAATGTTTCCCAATGACGTCAGCACAGGAGCAACAGACTTCCCTTCAGATGCCTCGAGTCTGTGAGCATCTTGTTCTTCTCAGTCCCCTCCCATGGGTCCATCTGTCCTCCCCTGCCATTTGTTGTATTTAGGAAATAGTTTCCTATGGAAAAACCACGAAGGTTGTCTTGTATGTGTAGATTTATTGTCCACTTTGCATTAGCTTTTGAGTGTTTCCTGAGATACAGGGTACCGATGAGTTTCTCCTAACCCCCTGGGTGTTCTTGCATGGAGGGTGATGACACTTTCCCCTTTCCCGCTGACTTTCCTCAGAGTCTTTTCCCAGTCCCATCTTTCCGGGTAGTGAGCTTCTGAGTCAAACAGTAAATGCCCTCCATTATATCCATTATTTCTCCCATTTCCTCCCCTGCTTAAGTTGATTTGGATATTTTCGTCTCCTTCCCCCACCCAATTCATATAACTCTTAAAAGCAGATTGTTGTCACTTTGCTATTGAATGTAGACCACTTTTGGGGAGATGGACATCTGAATACCAGCACTTTTGATCTGAGGATGTGGTTGTCTCTTCATTTGTTTGGAGATCCTCTTTAATTTCTCAAATATGCCAATCTCTTGATTGACATTTCTGCTGGGCACCTACTCCAGGCCAGTAAAGTTCAAAATGCTCTGCACTTAGCCCACAATTTCCCTATGGAGCTGTACCATGTTTTCCTTGTCCAACCATGGCAACTGAGGGTCATACAGCTAACACATTTGCTGCTGGACTTCCAAAGGGTCTACTCTCTCCAGAAGCTGGGCTGTTAGTCTGCAGCAGTCCATACATTTGGGGATTCTCTAGTTAGGTATTTGAAGAGATAATTAGCAGTCATGGAACATGCATTTCTCCACTCCCACATCCAGAATTAAATCCATGAACTATCTGACTTGCTAGCTGCGTCCATGGGTGAGTGGACTTTTCTTTAGTTTACCATCTCCAACTCACAGTGGACTTGCTTGTTATTAGGAAGTCATGTTAGGGTGCTCTCTGCAATACATGTAATTAGATGATATTTCTCTCTCTTGGTTGTCTCATTTAGATACCACAAAGCATTAAATGTGTCTTATGCTCTCAGCAGCATCTAGGAAGTGGCTGGGCTTCTGCAGAGCAGGAGAAATGAGCTGTCCATCTCATGTGCTGCTCATCAGCCACTGTCACCACCCTGCCCTGCATCCTACAGTACATGGGAGCCCTCGGTATGGCAGTTGGGGATTTCACCTGATAAACGCTGTCTGGGCCTTTAGTTTCCTCTAATGGTTCTTTCCTTTTCCTTTTAAGAGACAGGAAAAACGAATGGGCTGTTTTATACCCTTTCAATCCTCTGATCTTCAGAGAGGAAAATGTTAAAAGCCATGGTGCAGCTGTTTTATGTTGCGGTTTATAATCTAATTAAATGTATTTTCTCCAGATCATTATGGACTTCATTAAAGCTGGACTTTTTATAAGAAAGATGATCAGTTAGAGGATGCAGAATCATCCTGGTCTGTTAAATTTTGTGATCATACCAGAAGTGCCTGATGGAGGGCGGGGGAAACCCTCAAATCTGCCTTTGAGATTTAGTTGGTCATTTAATTTTGGAAAGTTCTTGCTTCCCATTTTGCTCTGCAAATTTTTTTTACTTGTGAGCAGACGGAGTTACTCATGGTTTGGATATATAGTGTGCCAGAGGATGCCCTGTTGCCCAGCTGATGGCACTGCTGGGAAGTGATGGCAAATAATTAAGAGGTGCTCATAGCTGTAGGAAGCAGGTAGCTGGGGCTGTGCCCTTAAAGGACACGTTAGAGCTAGGAATTTTTCTGTTTTCATCTCTGTCTTTCCTCTCCTCCTCTTTTCCTCACTCTTTTCCCTCCCTTGGTCCTTCATCTCTCATACAGTGAGGTGAGCATCAACCCTTTGCTTAGCATTACATATGCTTTCCCTGATGACATTTATCTTTGGCTTTAGCTGTTGTCAAAGAGAGACAAAATGGCATTTCTTGGCTGTAAGGTTTTCTGTTTTCCTTTGTGGAAGAAATCAGTTTATGGCCTTATGTTAACTGCTGATTGTTTCCAATGCTGGGGAAAGGCATTTGAACCAGTATTTGAAAATGGAAAGTAGCTCTTGTGTGTCTCTGTTCTTGTTGCTTCATTTTGAACATTTTCTCATGGCAACAAGAATAGTAATGCACGCATCCACACCAAGAGTGGTACAGCTGGATGCTGTGGCACTTGACTTTTGTTTCTTAAGCCTCCATCTGACTCCCACAGGGATGCAGCAGTCTCCATTATTCCTAGCATCACTGGTTCCTCTTTCCCCACATTGTCACTGGCCTTTGCTCCTGTTTGCTTGCTTAGTGGGAGCCATTCTGATTCGGGTGAGATACACTTTCAAGGTAAGTTTTCGTTCAAATTTCTCCAGGAGTTAAGGCTGTTCATTGTTTTCCCCATGTGTCTATTGGCCATTTGTATCTGTTGAGAATTGTCTGTTGAATTTTCGTTGATCAGGTTGTTCTATGGTGTTTAATATGTTAAGATTTTTGTGTATTCTGGTTTTCAGTCTTACCCCTTTAGATGAGCATCTCTAAAGCCTTTCCCATCCCGATGACTTTCTCTGCTGTGCAGGGATTTTTTGATGTCACTTGTTTTTCTGGCCCATTAGGACATTATTCAGGAAGTTACTGCTAATACCTGCATCTCAATATGTTTTCCCTATGTCTTCTTCACCCAACAGTCTCTGGGTTTCATGTACTTACATTAAAGTCTTGGTGGCAGCTTGAATTGGTTTTTGCATGGAGGGAGGTGTAAGCTCTCTGGTTTCACTCATATGGCTGCCCAGCCTTCCTATAACTTGTTATTCCAGAGGTCCTTTTTCCTCTCCAAGTGATTCTGACACTTTGCAGAGAATCAGATGACTGACTGTAGATGCATGGATTTAGATAAGCCTCAATTCATTCTCTTCCTCCATTGTTTTTCATGAACTGTTTATCTTCTTCTGAAACCTCTATATGTAAAGCCTTTTCTCAGTTTACCTGATGGCAATTTCTTAGCAAATTTATTGTTCATTGAGCCTGTGTGAAACGTTAGTTAGCTGCTCTTTGAAGTAATGTGTGTGTGTGTGTGTGTGTGTGTGTGTGTGTGTGTGTGTGTGTGTGTTATTGCATCTACCTGACTGGACAGCATGGCAGGGCTTCTTCAGAGTTGAAGAAAAGAGTTTGTTTGTTTGTTTTTAAGGCTTATAGTCCTTTAATCAGAGAAATGAAGAAAGGCTGATGGATCTGAGAGCTTTGGAGAACTTCTGACCTTTCATTTCAAAGAAAGTTGAACATTGTTTTGCTGTTTATGGCACAATCTGCTTTTTGTAAAAATTCTCTGTGTTAGTTGCATTAATGTGTACATGTCTCTAATGTTCTTTTTCTTGTTGATATTATTATTGTTAGCACCATCAACTTACATTTGGCTTTGCCTAGTACTTAATACTTTTTTCTCTTTCCTTTCTTTCTTTCCTTTTTTTTTTTTTTTTTTTTGGTTTTTCAAGACAGGGTTTCTCTGTAACTTTGGAGCCTGTCCTAGAATTAGCTCTGTAGACCAGGCTGGTCTCAAACTCACAGAGATTCGCCTGCCTCTGGCTCCCGAGTGCTGGGATTAAAGGCGTGCACCATCAACACCTAGCTATAGTACTTACTACTTTTATTTGAAAATGTACATATTTTATCTTTATTGAGGCCAATATTCACTAGTGAGATTAATTACTGAAAATTTACATGGATTATACAGTGTCTAACTCCTGCCAGGACTTTATGAATCACTGAGTATGTGTGAAAGCAATTTCATAGACTTCACTCACATATTAGAAAATGCTCATTTAAGCAGGGTTGGTGATACATGCCTGCAGTCCTAGGATTTGGGAAGCTGGGGCAGAAGACTCAAAGCCAGCTAAGGCAAGCTGGGCAACATAGTGAGTGTGAGGTCAAGCTGGGCCACATGAGACCCTGGCTTAGCATCTCTCCCCTTCAAAAGAAGAAAGGGGATGGGGGGATGAAGGGGGAAAAAAAAGAAAGGAGGGAAGGAGGGAGGGAGGGAGGGAGGGAAGGAGGGAAAGAAAGTCCCTGAGTGATTTTGTGTCTTCCGCCCATTTTTCTTTCACATGGATCTGCTTTCCAGTTAAACCTACTTAGGCCAGGGTCCTCACCCAGGTCAGCCGAATTCTTTCTAGTACTTCCCTGTGTTTTCTTGGTTACTTATGCGGAAGAAGCATTGACGTTGCTCCTGATAGAAATTGGGTGACTGTGGTGCGCTACTACCGGTGGTCCCTTGATGGTCTCCCACCCTGCGCATGCTCCTGAATGTTGTTACATGCGCCCCGCATGCTCCCTCCTCCCTTCTCTCCGCCTCTCTCTTTGCCTTTGTCTCGGTCTCCCAGGGCTTCTGAACCATGCTGCACACGTGCTGTAAAAGCCTCACAGTGCTTTATGGTCCCAACCCATTCAGTTCACTTAGATCATTACCGTCACCTCCTATGGGGGCGCACACCATTAAAAATGGACAATCCTGCGGTTTGTCTGAGGGTTTGTGCCCTGTCCTATCTTGTCCCCATTTCTCTGTGGAGAAAATGGAAGAGAGTATAAGCGAGTGGCTGGCACATGTAAAGCAGGGATTTGGAATGCACTGCCTGGATCCTGGACTCTAGTTTTATAAATCCTATTAGAACAAAATACTGGAAAATGTATGTTTATTGTACATATAATCTTGGTACCTAGTGTAGTCCATCACTATCTCATTAATGAACATTCACTAAAATATTGCGGGATCAGGTATTCTGGTGCTTGTAGCTTTGCACTCTGTCGCCTGTAGGTGGATGGAAAAGACTATTCAATCTAGGGTTTTCTTTTGTTAAAAGGTGGTGGAGATTTCACTCACTTATTTACTTAATTTCTTTTGTTTTGTCTCATTTTTGTTTGTCTCTGTTTCTGAGACAAGGTCTTGCTCTGTGGTTTAGGCTGGAGTAGAACTTGTACTATTCTGACTGAGGCCTCCTGTGTGCTGGGATTACAGGCATGCACCACATAAATGTGGATTTCATATTGTAGGAGATGCTGTGGATTGGGTATATAATGTGCCAAAGGAAGCCTTGTTGCCTGGCTGATGTTGCTGTTAGAATGTGGTGGAAATATTTAAGAGGTGGGCATAGCTGGAGGAAGCTGACATGTGGGGCTGTGCCCTTGAAGGGCATGTTAGAAATGGCATTCTCTGTTTTCATCTATCTTCTCTTATCTCCTCTTTCCCTCACTTCCTTTTCCCCTCCATTTCTCCTTCATCTCTCATCACAGCTTTGACCCATCAACTCTTTGCTTAGTATTACAGATACTTTTTCTAATGATATTTGTCTTTAGTTATTATTTTATTTTATTTTTTGTTTTTTCATGATAGGGTTTCTCTGTGTAGCTCTGGCTGTCATGGAACTCACTTTGTAGACCAGGCTGGCCTCAAACAGAGATCCTGCATCCTGAGTGCTGGGATTAAAGTCATGTGCCACCACTGTCCAGCTGATGTATGTTTTTTTGTTTTGTTTTGTTTTTTTAAATTAACACATAAATTTTCTGTCTACTTGCCTATATCAAGATTTTGGAAACATTTTTAGATTTTCCAATACATTTATTAATTTTAAAATTTGAAATCTTAGAGCTGGGAAGAGTTAGTTAAGAGTGCTTACTGTTCTTGCAGAGGACCAGCGTTCAGTTCTCAGCACCCCCACTGGGCAGATCACAACCACCTGTAATTCTAGGTGCAGGGGATTATGCCCTGGACATCCCATATCTATCACACGCGCACACACACACACACACACACACGTGTGTGCACATACACATCCAGAGAGAGAGAGAGAGGGAAGGAGAAAGATGTTTTCATGCTTTTTTTTTTTTCCAGGTAGAGATGCCCTTATGCCATTAGCTTTTCACAGGTAATATGTAGATTATCATTTTCCTAATCAGTTGAAAGAGAATGATGTTCTTCATAAAAACAGTTTAGAAAAATACTGTTTTTGTATCTGGGTGAGTTAATTGTTCTCATTATCTGTTCCTTCCTGTGTCATTCTCTTCCTCCTCTCCCTCCCCTCTGTCTTATTCCTCTCACTGGAAGGGTCACCTCTATGCTTAATATTGTAATAGCAGCCAAGATCTGCCAAATTGATTTCATCTCATTTTATTACTTAAAAAAATACTAAAACATCTTTTTAATTTTGTTTTGAGACAATGTTTCTGTGTGTAGCCCTTGCTGTCCGGTAACTCCCTTTGTAGACCAGACTGGCCTTGAACTCAGAGACCAACCTGCCTCTTGAGTACTGGGACTAAAGGCGTGTATGATAGTTTTCATGAATGTATGTATGTTCAAGACATGCATGCAGTGCCAGCAGAGATCATAAGAGGGTGTGTGATCCTCTGAGACTAGAGTTACAGATGGTTGTATGCAACTATGTGGGTGACGGGAATTGAACCCAGGTCCTTTGAGAGAACAGCCAGTGTTCCCAACTACTGAGCCATCTCTCCAGCCTGACAGATTTGTCTTTCCTATCTAAAAATTTGTAGTTGATTTCTTTATTTACCTAATTTTGTGTGTGTGTGTGTGTGTGTGTATGTATGTATGTATGTATGTATTCTGTATGTATAGTAAGCACTATACCATTAAGCTTAAATCCCAGCCCTATTCATTTCTTTTTTATTTCTGTACATGGCTGACAAGAAGTTCAATATCTAGCAAACTACTCCCACTTGTCTCAATGGATGTTGATGCAAATAAACATTAAAATTGCTTCAACAAATTATACAAGATTTTTAATAAGTGGTGTGGCATCATAATGTCTGTTGACTTTAGAATGCTTGATAGTTTTGAGGATTACTTCTTCTTTGGAAACATGTTTGTTTATTTGTTCACATAATTTTTATATTCTTCAATGGTATTTTTTATTTTTTTATTTTATTGTTATATAGCATCTGTTAAATCTATCCTACATACCTTATAATATATGTTAGTATTTTTTTAAAGGTATTGTTTTTCCTTTGAGCCTTTAGCTAATTCTAGTATTCAAAAAAGTTCATTTTTGTGTAATTATCTTAAACCCATGTACTGAGTAAATTCTCACTAGTTTAGTATTTTTTGTTAGAATTGAATTTTCAAAGTATATAATCTTATCTGTAAAGATGCTACCCAAATATTTATATTTATTTTAAATAACTTCTTACATCAGAGAGACTCTTCAGGACATTCTTTTGGCAGTCATCTATCAAAGTTCTTGCTGTAATAAAATTGGCTGCAACATTTCACCCTTACTGTGATGTTTGCTGTTGAATCCTACGGCATTGTCTTCATCATACTTAGTTATTCTCATTTTCCCTGTTGAAGTGGTTTTTTTTCAGACTGATTTATTGACCTAATTTGTTGTGTAGGTGTGTACATATGGGAGCTCATTAACTTTCTTTTGTAGTTTTGGCCAGAACATGGAGCTCTTCATCAAACTGATACTGGCAAACAGGGGCTGGAAATTGGTTTGCGTGTATTTTGTTTCCTCAGTGACCCATGACCTCCTGGGTCTCTACTGAGCAAAAGGCAGAGTCTGACTCTTCCCTAAATTAGTTCTTTCTTAATTCCTAAGATGTCAGCTTGGTGTATATTGCTAGGGACATAAGTTATTTCATGTTAATTGGCCTATAAGCCATTACAACTTGCTCTAAGAAGTAAATCCAAGTAACAACTTTTTTTTTTTTTTAAAAGGAACTTCCTTTGATTTGGAAAAATAAACAGTGAATCAATTCAAGTCTGTGTCTAATTATGTATGCAAGTTTCAAGTTAGGAAAAAAATAGGGTATTATTTTAAGGAATGGCTTCCTGTCTTTAAAATAGAAACTTTGGACTAACCCAGTTTTAGGAGATCCTTACTGAGCTCCCCAAGACAGCAGAGCTCAAGAGTAGTAAGTTCAGCCCCTGTATCCTGGACCCACAGGGAGCCCAAAGCACTATGGGTAATCCTGACCATGCCTAACAGAGGGTGGGGTCAGGTTTGCTTTCACCTGAGGGTGCTGGAAATTCTTTGAGGAAATGTTCTGCCCTCCACCCTCTGCACTCAGGATTTTGCCTCTGGCAGAGTTCTAACTTCAGCCTGCATGAGAAAGGAAAATACATACAGTAATGGCTTTGGGCAGCTGCCAGGGAAAAACTAGCCCCTCTGACAATCACTTTTTATTATCCTTTACTGCTCATATGATACATTATTCATCATTCCCAAGTATGTTCATTATAAATGCTGTTTAATCACACTTTAAAGGTAAACAGCATCTATCAAATTATCATCCAGTGTCTTGCTTCGAGTCAGCCCCGTTCGCTCCACACACAACCCTGTGTCCCAGGGGAGAACATGAGTGTTTGTTTTTGTCCCATTGTTCTGTCCAAGGGTTGAGTACTGCACACGTGTCCTGTTGAGTTATTGCCCATCTCTCAGCCCAGCCCCCCATATTAAAATGCTCACTTGGTTTGCTAGTGTTGATCCTACCTCAAGACATAGTTTAAGTGTGTGACTACTTTAGTTTTCTTTTCTGGACCACCCCGAGTATCTATTGTGGTATTCAGACACTTTGTGTAGTATATGTTGGCAATGTTTATTTAATTGAATGATACTTGTGTCTAGTTGGACCTTGATAAATTATAGAATTCTGTAAGAATATAAACAATTGTTAAAGGTTTTTATTCCCACAATCCATTTTAAACATTGAGCATAGTGGATAGAGCAGAGTTAGTTCACGGACTCAATATTTATTAAATGCAGGACTTCATGTATGTGCTGCATGTATTTATTCGTATGTAGTTAGGGGTGTGAAAAGCCAAGCAGAGATATTTCAGGTGGCATACCTTCATACATTTAATCCCAGTGCTCCGGAGGCAGATGTGTGCAGATCCTCACGAGTTCCAGGCCAGCCAGGGCTATATAGTGAGACCTTGTCTCAAAAGCAAAGGCAAAACATGGAGGTGTGGGAAAAGAGAAAAAGTTCCCAGTGTGCTTTGCAAATCATGATAGGACACTCGGGCTCTTAGGATTTGACTTTATTGTATAAAAACACATTTATGTAGCCACACTGGTGTATCAGCACGTCAGGGCTTCTATCCTTCTCTTGTCTAACTGTAGCAAACACGGGGAAAGCTCACGATTCTCACATCATTCTTGGGCATGGACCACACTAATCTCTTGTGTGTCTCCAGCTTTAGTGTCTGTGTTGCTGGAGTGAGCAGTGTATGTTTCCTCGAAATGTGGATTAATGGGGAAACCTATGGGTTTCCCCCACCTTTGCTTTAAGTATATTATTTCTTTCCAGTCATTATTTTCCCCTATTCAGGGCCATATTTGCCAAGCAGAGCCTGCTACAGAAGGCAGTAAGTGCCAAGGCTGATTACACAAGGACTAAGTATACATAAATGGTGGTTGCCCGTCTTCTCTCTCTCTGTGCACTCTACACCACACAGGCACTTTGCTTGTCGCTTTCTGTAGTTCGAGCACGATTTGGAGTCGGGAGGACACAGATGCATATCCTTAACATGTAGGCTATCAGTCGTAGACCTACTCTTTAAACTTTGAGTCCTCCTTTTTCTCCACTGTGAAACAAAAGAAATCAAGCTTGTGATGGAGGATGCTAGAGAAGTGTGACCCTGAAGTGCCACACCAGGCTCAGTAGCCGCTCACGTCACTCGGTTCAGCCAGGCATTCACATGATGATGAAAGAAGCTGTGGCTTCTCCAGCTCTCTTCCAGAATCAGGAATGGTGGCTTTGGTGATAGCCTCACTCACTCTGACTGAGAACGGCTCCTGTGCTCTCCCTTTAGGACTCCGTGTCTGGAGACTACAATCATTGTTGGCTTATTTTATGGATGCTTAAGCTTAAGCCCCACCAAGGCAGGGTGTGTTTGCCTGGGAGCACACACCCGCCCACACCCATGTGTACTTTTTTCACAGAAAAATTCAGCTCTGAACAAACAAGATAACCAGAAGTTTGCCATGTGAGACTAGGAGGCAGTTGTGTGTGTTTCAGCATCCGTGAAATTTTATCTTCTGATCTTTCCAACCTTTTTTCCAAAACCACATTGGGAAGAGAGAGGGGGAGTTTATACTTTGTGGGGATTCGGAGTTGTTTGTTCCCACCTAGTCGTCTGTTGCTTGTCTACACCGGTTCTTCAGCACCTGGGTGCCAATGGTAGAAAGAGCACAGTCATCTGCCTTGCATTTGTTTGCCATCTATGCCATGTTTTATGTGATTTTTCAAGCAAAATTCTAAGCAGCAAATACTAAGCTACAATAGAATGTCATGTAGACCACAAAGCTTTAGAGATCTATAAAAACTAGACACCCAAAAGTGTGTGTGTTTTCACAATATTTTAATGAACCACCCTCACCACCTTTGAAGTATACTTTTTTTTTTTTTAATGAAAGAAGATATAGGGGTCCATTTTGTCATGTTGGAAAGAATGTATATATTCTTTTGGAATACTCTGAAAGGAGAGGGGCCCCGAGAAGCCTTGCTGCACTTACTCTCAACCACCCACCTCCACCCTATCGATCGGCCTGGGAGTAATTCAGTTTGAAACTGCTGCTGTAATCTAGTCAGGCTGCTGTGACAGCCTCAAGCATTTGGCCCCATGTGGCTAAACAGATTACTGTTCTCTTTAGGTTCTAGAGTTTTGAATTGATCTTGTAAATTACTGCCAGAAAAATAGTTCTGGAAGGCAGCACTGGGATGTTTTACCCAAGAGAAGTGAAGCCATGGGGTGGCCCCATCACGAGTCCAGCTAAGTCAGCCCTGGAAGACAGAGGAGTGATCTTTATTGAGAATCTTGGGCTGTTGGATTCAGTTCCAGGTATACTTTTCCTTCCTTGAGTTTCTTGTACTTTTTAAAAACTCTTTCTTCTCATTCTAAATGTGATATAAAACCAAAAGCCATAAATAGCAAATAATTTCAACTATATCTAAAATAGTAATCCCCCCCCAAAAAAAACCAAAACATTGAACGACAAGCTGTGACCTCAGAGCCCTGTAGCCACATGATAGAAATTAAGACCAGCTGAGGGCTATTTCCTCCCCTCACACACCAGTCTTGCCAGTGTCTCCCAGGAGTTCCCAGGCATGGGTTTCTCCAGTTACTGCAGATGTAAATGCTCTGACTCAGCAGTTATGTGTAGAGGAATTTGTCCTGCAGTTATTTATCAAATACGGGAAGCGACAGATGTATAAGACATTAACCACACTTTAATTTGCAATAGGAACAGAATTGAGATAATCTGAGCATCCATCAGTACTTACGCCACAGTAACCATGTCTTGGGACAGTATGTGTTTTCTTGTAGATGCAGAAAGTAAGAGCTGAAGAAAGGAAAAGTTGATGTCTCTGAATATAGAAAGCACTAAGGGAGAATCATTCTTTTCATTCTTAAATGAAAAGTGACAGAAATCTTACAGCCCATTTGGTTACAGTCTCACATAGCTTTTCATCAAAACCTCTAATTGAGATGTTTTTAGGATACTGTTTTCCCAGATGAGATCTGCAAGGCTGTTGGCAGAGCCACTATGGTGTGATAGCTCTGGTGGCTTCAGTGCACAAGCTGTGACCCATCTGCCCATGCCCCAGCCTTGTCACATCATGCCTGTTTCAGAATCTCTGTGTTCCTCAACTGGGTATTTTTAGATACTGTCCCATTGCAGTTATTTCTACCTCTGGGCCTGACGTATCAAAGTGTTTGTTTCACTTACAATAAATACTCACTTTAGTTGTTCACACTGTCTTTTGATATTTATTTCTATATAGATCGAATTGCATTTATCAACAAGCCAACATTTAGACAGAGGACCAAAATACAGGAACAAATGTGCATTTCTCAAACCTGTATCCTTCCTTCCTCCCTCCCTCCCTCCCTCCCTCCCTCCCTCCCTCCCTCCCTCCCTCCCTCCCTCCCTCCCTCTTTTCTTTCTTCTTTTCCTGAGCAATATTTGCCTGAAGTGGTAGTAACTGAATATGTATGAGCACATGTTGCACGCCAATTTTCAGTTATAATTGCTTGCAGTAGGAAAACAGGCAAAGAAAGTAGATAGGGGATATAGGCAATCAGAGACAAGGTCCCCACACCTGCCAGTTCCCATGAGCAGCGCATAGTCTTCTGCAGAGAAACGGAGATGCTGCTGTCCTGTGACAAGAGGTTCCCATTAATGTGATTCAAATGCACCTGTCTGTCACTAGCTCACCTCAAGAAGGACAGCCTGTCCTGCCGCAGGAGTTGGTCAAAGGGCTCATTTGTAAATGCACCAAGAAGCAACCTGGGACCTGTACTGAGTGGCCAGGATCTAGTTTCTCTTTTCCATTTACCTCAAGTCAGGAGTAGGAGATAGCTGACAGGGAAATGTGGCTGCTGGGCACCTAAGGAGGAGGCCCTTTGTATATAGTAAATGCCATTCCTGGAAGCATATGTGCCTCAGACACAGGGTTAGAGAAGAGATTAACATGACAGATTGCTAGATTTGGGTCACTGAAATAAAAATTTGTTTACCATGTTAATTTTGGGATGAAGACATTTGTGTCCTAATTTAGAATGGATGAGTTTAAACAGGACCATCTGATAATTATTTATCCTGGGTGGTGACCTGTAGTCAGGTTGGTTGTTTCAAGATTTTTTTTTGAAGCTATCAATTATGGTTCATTGTGCGTATGTTGAGGGGTGTGTATGGGGTGGTGTGTGTGTGTGTGTGTATGTGTGTGTTTCTTTGTGTTTTCTCTTCTGGTATTTATAGTGTAACCAAGCCAGGAGAGGGCACAGGACTCTGGGAAGGGTGGAGCCTGGGATTGCCACAGCGCCCGAAAGGACACGGTTGTGCGCCATCCAGACTTGTCCACATGCCATCTAAAACTACTGGTCTCCTCCTTCACTCTGCCAACTTTAGCCACACCTTCCACCCTGATCCCAGGCCAGATACCACTTAGCCCTCTCTGCAGGTTTGCTCTGTAGACCCGTTCTCCCCTCTGCTCTCCTTCCTCGGCTAGGTGTGAGCACTTGAGCACAGAAAACCCTGCCTCTTACAGTCAGGGTCCATTCTTCACTGACTGCAAAAAAGAGCATACCCGTTAAATTTTGGCTTCTCTTCTTCTCTTTTGACTGTGATTTTTGGCAAACTGGATTACTATCCCTGCAGCCAATTCTACTATTTACACTGTGTGTGTGTGTGTGTGTGTGTGTGTGTGTGTGTACATGTGTGTGCATGCATGCAAACAAACATGCATGTGTATACGTTGGATACATGTGTAGGTTGATGTACATGTCTGTATGTGTGCACAGACCAGAGGAGGATGTCGTGTCCTGTTCTTATCCCTCCCTGCTTTATTCCTTTGAGATGTTGTTTCTCACTGAGCATGAAGCAAGACTGGCAGCCATCAGGTTCCAGAAACCCTCCAGTCTCTCCTCCCAACAATACTAGGATTAAGCATATGCCCATGGCCACACCCATGGCACCAGGGGCCCAAACTCAGATCCTCATGCTTGTGCCCAAGTGCTCTTTCTTACCTGCTCCTGGACCATCTCCTCAACCACTGGCATGTATTCAATGAGGAAAATTGGTGGAATCCAAATCACTCAGCTTTGCCATGGGAGTGTGGTTTGATTCTCCTCCAAAGTCCAGATTTCCAGAAAAGCCCATGCTTCAAGGAGTGTTTGCATTAGGATCAGACCATTTTGTGAAATTAGAGTTTCATTTGGTGCAGAAGTGAAGCTCTTGAGAACACATGCAGTCTGTTTACAACTTCTGGAAGGGTGCCTTGAAGAGCATGTGTGAATCTGTTACTGCCATGAGCTGACTGTGCTAGGCAATTTCCCATATATTTAATAGCTGCTTAAATATCATTCACTTCCATGTACCATCTAATCACTGCAGTGATCTTCTAAAACAGACACACACACACAATTATATATATAATTATATGTATATAATTATATAAAACGTCTGTGAATTGGAACTGTTACTCTGAGGTACTCATAGACTCATATGTGTTTGTAAGACATAATGGTGAGAAATCTCCAGATCCTTTATCTAGTTTCCTAAGTTTGTTACATTTTTGTCTGTTTTTTTTTTTAAGTTATGTTAGAGATGGAACACAGGACTTCACACTTGCTAAGCAGAGTCTCACACATGCTGTGTATACACACACACTCTACCTCTCAGCTACATCTCCAGTGGCAACATTGTGTAAGACTGGCACATAGTATCACAATCAGGACCTTGGCATTGATGAAACATGTCCATCACCATCACCAGAGTCCCCCATGTGGGCGGTCCTCTTAAAGCTTGGCCCAATGTGCCCACACCACTCCAGCTTTAAACATTATTAATCTATGCTCCATTTCCCACTTCTCAGGAATGTTATATAAATAAAAAAAAATAGAGCATGAAATTAATAGTTTAGGGTGACCTTTTCTTTTAGCAAAATTCTGTGGAGGTTCACTCCAGCTCTTGCATATATCCTTGCATACATTGTTTGTTGCTAAGGAGTAGTCCTTGGTTTGGATGGACCAATTTCCACCTGCATCCCTCTGTCAAGTCCCAAAGAAATCCAGGGCAAGTCTCAATCAGTACCTGTGGTCCTCCTAGCACTTCTCACCCCACCCCCTATCCTACTCTCCAGCCTAGGGGCTGAGCTTTGCTTCCCTTCCCCCAGCTTCTGAGTCCTATATAAACCAGCTGTTTGGGCCATATGCTCTCTCCCTCATATCTACAATAAAGCCATAGTTTGGAGTAGTCATTTCCTCATTTCATTTTACCTTCCAGTTTTGCCTATTGCAAATGGAGTTTCTAAAACTTTGGACAGGTTTTGTGGGAATGTAAGTTTTCATTTTCTGGGGTACTTACTCAAGACTTGGGGGTAGTATAGCAGTTGCACATTTATTGTGTTCTGTGGTTTGTCGTTTGTTCTTGTGTTAGGAGCTTGGTCCCTAGTATAACAGTTGATGCAATATTTAAGAAGTGTGTTCTAGCAGGAGACCTCCGGTCTCTAGAGTAAGTTATCAGGAAGGATGGTGGGATCCCAGCCTCTGTGGCTTTCTGTGATACCTTCCTTCCTACACCATTCTAGATGCTGATATCCACCGTAAGACGATACAGCCAGGGCGTCCCTCACCACAGCCCGTGCCTTGCTGTGAGCTAAATCATGCTCTCTTCTTTGGGGTTGGCTTGCTTCAGGTATTTCCTTATAATAACTCAAAACAAATGGATGGCTTGCAACTTGTGTTGCCCCCAGGAAGTATGTTATTATCTTTTAAATTCTGAATTATAAGGGAGAAAACAGAAGCCCACAGTAGTCACCTTGTTCAAGGAGAGCTAGCCAGTCAATTGTAGGACTTAAGACTTGACCTGAGATCTGTCTGACCCTCTCACTCTGTTCCTTTTCCAGTAGAGGATTGTGCTGTATAATATGTATCTTTTCACACATAATGGTGTTTGGAACAGAAAGTGAAATTTTTTTGTTTGTTTGTTTGTTTGGTTTTTTTTTTTTTTTTTTTTTTTTTTTTGCCTGACCTTAAAACCACTAAAAACAAGGAGGTGAATTTGTGGACATATGTTTTGTGTTCCATTTTTACTCAAGCGTTGGAGGCCACTGAAGAGATGACCGACTCCATGGCCACACGCTTCTTAGCATTTTAGCAATAGGCAAGGCAAGGAGCCTTATGATCTTGTCTTTTCCAGAGGTTGGGTGGCGGGAGGTGTTTGCTCAAGTAATCAAAGATCAGACTCTGAGCACTCCATTTTTTTTTTAATGCCCTTCTTTCTGCATGGACAGCTGACAGGGCTGGTGCAGGCAGCCTAGTGACTGGCAGCCCTCAGGAAGGCAGATGCTATCAGTGACTGCTAGGGAGGGAAGGGGGATCTGGTGGAGTAGGAAGAGCAGGGCCTTCCTGGGTGATCTGATCTGCAGTAGTGTGGTGCTGGTGTTTGTGGGATGCATATGTTGCAGCCTCTACCTGTAATTCTTTGGGTCACTTCCTGGTGACATTTGACAGGAATACCCTGTGGGAGAAGAGGGCTGACTCTGTCTGACCAACATATGATCATTATTAATACATCATGTCTGACCAGCAGAATCTGCCTGGACATTTATATGGAACCATTAGCTTTGTACTCACCCCCCCCACCCAGTGAAAGATAAAGATTCTTATTTAGCAGTTTGAGAAAATGACAGCCATCAAATTTCATATGATCGTGGCAAGATTCAGTGTAGCTTTAGAGGGGATGTAATTTATGCTACTGCAGGAAATGTCCCCTCTGTTCCAGGAGATTTGAAAGAAGGCAGGTGGTTGCCACTCTGCTTTCTGCAGTCTAAATATCATTTTTGAATTAAAACAGTTTATGTCAGTTTAGTCTCTACAAACTGAAATGAAAAAAGCCCGATTTTGTGTTTACGGCTGCCAAGAATTAAAGTCAACCTCATCTGCAACATGACTAACCTGAAGTAATGTTCCCTTCCAAAGGTCAGTGTTGTTTGTGTTGTAATAATGGATTTTTCCCCATTAACATTTAACTCCATTTCTGATCTCAATGTTTAATAGACTTGTAAAGAAGACTCTGGAAGTTGCTGTATCTAAGCTTGTGATTTTCTTTTTGGCTGATTGATAACAATTAGCTGCTAAGGTTGTTTAGTCTGTTCTGTGACAAGGATGATCATGCTGGTGATGTCTGCTTATGTGATTTCCTGTGGGGACTCCATATTATAGAGCCACCAGACATCCCTGGAAGCATAGAGAAATTCTAGTCTCAGTCCCTCATTATGTAACAGTAAGTTTCTTGTAGGCAATCCCACATTTGCTTTTGTCTGGGAAGAAATTTGAAGGTATCAGTGATTTTCAAGTAATATTCTGAGGATGCAGCCCAGTGCTCCCCCCAGCATGGATGGCTTAAGGATGCCCATCCTGTTTCTTTTACAGCATGTCAGTTCTGTTTGTGGATTGTACATTGTTAGGTTCTTGTATCTGATGGAAACTTTCCACTCTTGAAACGTGTAGTCAAGGCACTTAATAAGGGTTTTTAAGACCACACCATTAATGGTAAATGGTAATTTGTGTGCTCATATGAATTTGTAGCCTATACAACAGGGTCGGTGACAGTGGGACTTTGTAGAAGTGTCACTGTGGATGGGAGTCTTCAGATTTCAGAGGTGAATTGGCCTCCAAGAGTATGAAGGTAGAGTAAAATAAATAAAACCTAGCCTGTCATCTCCCCAAGAAAGGGAGAAAAACTATACTTTTGTTTGACTATATGTTTCAGGGCTCTGTTGTCAAAGTGTTTTCTATAGGTAGAACTTGTACATTTAGGAGACATGATTTAAGCCATAGTCTGGGAGTTCTTTATGCCTCTTCTGTGGAGACTTTAGGCTGGCCGGGGGCCAGGGGGCAGAGCGGGGAGAAGAGAAAGGACTATGCTTTTTATTTTACTTTTTGACAAAACAAATAATCTCCTTTAAGGGATGGCTCCCTGTAGAGCCCCAGAGACATTTGCAGACAGCTCCTGAAGTTATTACAAATCCAGAGCTTCCTGTCAGCGACATCAGTATGTCTCTATCCAGCTTAATTGTAAGTCTGCTCAGATGACAAGGGAGAGGTTCTGTTCACCGCTGTTGTTAAGATGGTGTGTTGCTGAGTTTAAGGCCCATGCTCCCATCTCAGGATGATGTGCTGAGTCCTTGAGAGTGACTTCCAGGTGTGCAGCTAGCATTTCCTGAGCCACAAGCCCTTTGACCAAATTCTCTTCATGATTCAGTCAGTTAATTTTGGAAGGACGGGTCTTTTGCCATTCCTGGTCCTTTTCATTTGCAGAGAGACATTGTGCATCTCTACATTTGACACATCTTCTTTTCGCGGCAAAGAACAGAGCCTTTCAGATGGTGCTCTTGTTCAGGGTGTGACGCTCTGTCTTTGGTACTGTCCCCAGCAGTTCCTTTCCAGACATTTTCTGGAAAAGTCTTCCTGCCTTTCTGTTGAGATTGTACGGAGCTTTCTTTCTTTCTTTTCTTTTCTTTTCTTTTTCAGGAAAATGCTGAAGTTTAAGTTGTGTTGTGTCTCAGCTTTCTAGAATCATTCCTCTATTCATGTCATGTGGCAGAGGGCAGGATCTTGGGTAATATGGCTGAAGACTACTGGCCTATGGTTTGTGAAACCTTGAGTTAATCCCAAGATCAGCTGGCTAAGACAGTTGGTGTAAGTGTGAGGAAATCTGTATTTCCTTCCTTATTTTCTCCCCTCCCAACTAATAGTATTTCCAAAGTAGTAATGCATCATTATTAGTCCCTTTATTTTTGCTGAGTGGCCAATATCTGCTATACCTAGGTGTCTCTCAAAAATAGCTAGCAGGTCCAGATGCATGCTAAGCACTGACAATGTTTTATATATTCAGATTATTCTTAGGGTTTTATATATTCATATTATTCTTAGGGAGGAGAACTAAAGTTAAATAACTTCCCTAATATAAAGAGCTAGAAGGTAGAGATGCATGCCTTTCCTCTGTAGTGGCCTGCCTGCCTGCCTACCTCCCTCCCTCCCTCTGTTCCTCCATTCTTTCCTGCTCTCTGCCTTTCTCTTCATATTAGAGTTGAAAGGCAAGGCTCCGTTTTCTAATAGTCCAGCCCCTGAAGTCCAACAATTCATTCTTAGCATCATTTTTAAGAAAGATGCCCAGAAAAGAACAAAATGTACATCTTTGTCCGTTGGCAGTCCTAAGGTAGTAATGACCTCGGAGAAATGACAAAGAGTGACACATTTCTGATGAAACTGTGGAGGGAAGTGAGGGTGATTCCGGTAGTTCCACTGGTCATTTGTTTCCAGACACTCAGTGTCCTCTCACAGGGCTCTGAGTGTGTAATCTTGTGGAATCTAGCGACAGATGTTGATTCACTAGCTAGAGCTTGCTGTGCTAATGTCCTGTTGTCCAGTTGATAATTTTGCATGGCTGTCGTCATGCAGAGACGCACAAGGCTCTCCACCATGGCTTCTTCCATTTTCAGCACTAGATCCTCTCAGCCGTTCTCCTTCTCCATGGAGCCTGAAGGCAGCCAGGAACAAGGCGTTCCCATGTCCCTACGGAGAGGCACCTGATTGAGGAGCTGAGGGGCTGTGTGGAGAAATAGAGTGGTATACCTCATAGCAACCTCATTCTTCCTAGAATCCATCCAACTGTCCTTAGGAGAAAGAGCAGTAGACAGTTTTTTGTTGTTGTTGCTGGGTTTTCTTTCTTTCTTTGTTTTGTTTTGTTTTCTCAGAATTAACATTGAGATGAGAAAATTCAGAGTTTGAATTGATAATGTGGCTGTTTCCCGATTGTGATGGCATCATGGAAGAGTTAAATGTGAGAGCCTTCTTCTTCTCCACTGTTCCTTTTTCCAGGGGTCTCCTGTAGTAATTTCTAACGTGTCCCTGTCCACCCCCCACTCACGCACAGAGAGTTTTTAATACCCATTTATGATTGACAACTTAAATGTTTGATTCCAAAGTGATGTAAGACTCAGCTGCTCAAATGCTTGCCT
Organism: Cricetiscus sungorus; assembly: GCA_030556225.1. NCBI lineage: Eukaryota > Metazoa > Chordata > Mammalia > Rodentia > Cricetidae > Cricetiscus > Cricetiscus sungorus. The sequence goes on from JANBXA010000730.1 coordinate 14,396,655, forward strand.
AGCCCTAGCGCACCCCTGGCTTTGATACCGGTTCTGTGTGTACTGGGCATGGTGATACAAGCTTGTAGTCACAGCATTCAGAAAGTGGAGGTCAAAGGATCAGAAGTTCACAGACAGGTTGTGCTATATAAATTCAGTTTCAACTCAGGCTACAGGAGAATCTGTCTTAAAAAAAAAAAAAAGATTCAAGGTCATGTTTGCATACAAATGGACACATCTCTCTGTTTTTAAAAATGTTCCCATGCATAGCTTAGGCGGTTTGTGGTTCAACAGTAATTTGTCAGGCATTGTACTTTGTATACAGATAACAAAATTAAGGATCAAGGACACGTCACTGCTCAGGGTGGCACCATTGGTATGTGCCACAGTCGGCAATGTAAACCCCCAAGATACAGGGCTCCTGAACCCACATTCTGACCCTTTCCCCGCGCATGGATTAATGTAACTAGTTCCCCACAGAGAGGCACAATCCTCTCCTTTATCACAGTAACAAATCTTCCTAGAGTGAGCCCCTTTGTACACAGAGACTTCTGAAAAGATGTCTGCGATACATGCATTTTAATGCTCAAGAACCAACCTGATTTTACACTGTTTTTAGCTCATAGTGACCTGTGCAAAGAGGTTGGGGTCTGTCTGTGTAGGAACTGGTGCTGTGCATCCAGCAGCTCTGGTCTTTAAAATGGGGTTGGCTTTCAAGTCTCCCGTGATGTCATTAGACCTACGTTTGATTTTAAAAGACCCAGAATCTCCCGGAATCTGTGTTCTCTAATGTTCTTGCTGCTGAAACCCATGTTTTAACTCCCAGTGGCCTTCAAGACCAAGAAGAGGAACCCCTGATTATTTAATAATTTGGGGTGACTCCCAGGCGTCAAGTCTGAGAGAGGTCACAGAAGAAAGTGGCCAGAAGATGCAACCCTCAAAAGGAGGTGCTGACACCCCATTCTCAGTATCACAGTGAAATGACAATTTCATTTTTTCCATTTTCCATTCCAGTGGGTTTTGATGTGTTGAAAATAAATAAAAATACACACACACAAACTTGATCAATGGAATATTTGCCTATATTGCTGAGAAAGCAGTAGTGTTGTAAGACCAGGGTGGCTTTTCATCAATGGAGTGATTAATTGCTATATCAGAATGTGTAGATGGTGATCAATAATACAGTGATGGGTAAATGAGTTCCCTGCCTCCACAGAGCATCTCCCGGCAGGCCCCTGGTCAGCTTCCCTCCAAGCTGCGTGATAGGCCTGTGTGTTGACCTGACAGCTATTTTTCTGCATGTAGGAATCCAGTCCCATGAACTGAATAGTCCTTTTCTGGATAGGGTTAAGTCTTCCATTGCTTACCCAGAGTCTGCCTTGAGTGGTCTCTGTGCAACAGTAGGGGGCTGGGATTCAGACTTTGCCATCTGCATGGGAAGATTGACTGGATGCTGTTACAGCAGGTCTCCCCGCCGGCCTCCCGGTCCTGCCGCCACGTGGGCCCACAGCTGCGCCAGCCCCAAATAACACTCAGAGACTCTGTATTTGATACAATCCTGTTGGCCAGTTACCATTACTGTTTATGGGCTAGCTCTGTCTTAATTATTAACCCATTTCTACTTATCTAAGTATTTCCACGTGGTCGTCTTATCGGGTAGCCGCAGCAAGCATCCTGCTTCTTCCCTGGGCTACATGTCGACTCCAACCAACTTCCTCTCTCTTCCTCCTGGTCTCCTAGCCCCGCCTATCTTGTTTCCTATTGGCCACAGGGCTTTATTAACCAGTATGAGAAACATATATACAGAATAACATCTCCCATCATCTCCTCTTTTCTGTCTAAAGTAAAAGAAGGTGTTTAACCTTAACATAGCAAAATATACCATTCAACAGTTATCAAATAAGAATCACAGTTAACAATATTTAGTCCATTAACATTTTGTAAGACTTAAAGAAAATATCATCTATCCTATCTTTGTGAGTCTAAAGTCCTATATGTAACTTATCTTTAATCCTAACTAAGGAAAACTATAACTATCTGTCTTCAACTCCTTCAAAGACCACAGAAGGATAATATATAAACTCTAGAAATGACAGAGACAAAGCATTGCCTGGTCAGTCACCTGAAGTTCTTCTGTAATGTTCCATCTTCAGCCCATAGGCCATAGTGTGTGTCCAGACTCCTCAACAAGGCAGGAAACTTTTCTCTGTGTCCTGTAGACTGGCTGTCTGGCAGCCTCTTCCATTAAGCAGGAATCCTGTAGCAATGTCCATCTTGCACCTTTTTGTGGGTCCTGCATGTCCAGTTTCTACAACATAAAGTCAAACAGTCCGGAAGAGCAGTACCCTGCCCAAATGGCTAGTCTTGCCACATTAGAAGCAAACTCCATAACATGTTTCTTCAATATCCATCTTTCTTTCTGATACAGGTGGTGTTACCAGGAGCAGTTGTGCCTCACTGTCAAGAAAATCCCTAAACCATTTTAAATGCCATATTCTGTAGGTCTTTGAAAGGCTTGAAGAATGCCTATCCATCTCAAATACATCTGGCTTTGTTACCATGCTTACTCATACATGGGAAGCTCATGTGCTACTGCTAATGTTATTTTGCCTCTGGTCATTTTTAAAAGCTATTGTGCAGAAGGGTAAGCCAGTTTGCTGTCAGCCTGTATGTTTATCCTACTGGATGGATTCTGCACTGGGCTACAGACCTGTGTAGTAGTGGTCAAAGTAGTTGTCAGAGCTGTCAGAAGGGCAGGATTATGTTTAGATGGAATTAGGACAAAGATGTCACAAGGTACTGCTCTGATTGGATAGATGGGATCCGAAAAATCCCTTGGTTTTAAGACTGAAGTATTTGTGAAAATGATAGTAAACTATTCTGGCAGGCCAATAACAATTCTATAAGCACCAAGATACATGCTGTGTGTCAGGGGGAAAATTTTTGCAATCCTCTTTCTTTCAATGTATCTGGCGCAGCTTGTTAAATTGCTTCGTGTTCCCGTATTTCTAAGATCTCAGAGAAAGCGAAGCTGTTATTTTTCAACACTGCCTTTTATTATCTTAAAATATTTATCTTATTTATATATACTTCTGTGTATTTTAATTATTTAACCTGGTTTGGTCCTGAAAAGAGTTGGACAGAATTCTCCTTGGCTTCCTTTGTCACTGACATTTAACTGTGCATCTAGATCAACTGGCTCTGAGTTCTTGACAACACGACAGACCCAGGCAGATCAGCGAACACGCTTGATTGAGGACTCTGCCAAGAGAGTTCATTGTAGAAATGAGGGCGGCAGCATTTTTCATTTGACTTTCTGACTATGCATTTATGGCAGAAGGCTCTGTTGCCCATATTCTCAAATCAAACCTCAGATTTAAAAGGGAAAATTGCAGTTCCCTCAAAGATGTTTCTCTTTTTAGCCTGTTTTTCTCCAGTGTCTTGTTTTGGAAGAAGTCAGAAGAATAGCTAACAAGTGGCTTCACAGTCTAGAGCAGTCCTGCCACCATTAACACTGTGAACTGGACTGTGCTGTGCAGACATTCAGCGGCATCCCTGGTTTCTGGAAGGAGAAATCAATGCCCACGAGTTGTCATCTGCCCTCTACATGTGTGCTATCAGAGCACACACACACACACACATACACACACACACACACACACGCATGCACGCACGCAAGTAAATAATAAAGATTAGAAACAAATCATCCTAAACGGGGAGACACCGTAAAGGGTAGTAGAGAAATGCAGAACCTCAGGGAAGGACACTGGGCCTGGGCCTTGCAGGCAGTGAAAAAGCTGTCAGGGGCTCAGGTTCTCAAAAAATAACTAAAAACCAAAGATGTCGGGAAATAACTTGCAACACTTATGACAAAGAAAGTGCTTTTACCACATAGAGAGTGCAAACTCGTCAGGAAGAAATGGGTGGTAGTGAGGGAAAGCACATAGTGAAAAAACATACAGTATTCAAATTCGTACGTAGCACCCCAATGCCTCATTTATTTCTGGTTTTGTTTGTGTGCACGCGTGTGCATGCATTTATTTCTTTATAACTTGGGAATGTCGGATATTTATTTGTTGTTTGGTTCGTTCTGTGTTTTGGGGACAGGGTCTACACTCTGTGCAGCTGAGGCTGGTCTGGGAATTGTGATCTTCCTGCCTCAGCTTCCCTGGTGTTGGGATGGCAGGCATCACTACCACCCTGGGCTGTTCTCTGTAATCTACACATCTATAGTCTACAGATAACTGCACGAGGCAGAGCACTTGGGGGTTTGCACTGGGAGTCTGGGGTAATCTGTGGGAGAGCTCTTGGGGGAGAGGGGCACCATGGTGGCCTGGAGTTGACTGTCAGAACTAACAGAAAGTGAGAACACTCTTGTGTTCTCACTGGAGCGTGACAGAACATGGCCAAGCTGAGGATTGCTGTTTTGCTTTGGAAGAAGACAGTGGAATGAACCCTGATTACTGGAGATGTTGCTGTGGACTCAGGGTGTGGAGGAAAGGACCTGGCTGTGCTCTTCATGTGCACACACGTGTTTCCTTTCTCTGACTCTTAAAGACTTGGGTCATTGAAGACCTAGTATGCACCTAGTCTGGTGCTTGGCATCATCTAAGTACCATTCTGCACAGGATATCCCTTGTGGAATCTGATTCCCAGTTGAAACAGCAAAAAGCAGATGTTGAACCTTGGACATATTGTTCTGTTAAATAAGGCAAGAGAATGCCTGGTCAAAAGGACCAAGGAGCCAGCTTAAAGGGGCTCCCACTCTCCAAATCTGGGGTGATTTGAGTGTCAGAAACAATGAGAGCACTGAGTGAAATAGGAACCGGTGAATCCATGCTGAATAAATGATTTCTCCAAGTCTGTCTGATGGGAAATGATGCATCATCTCAGGGAAATTTCTGGACCCCCAAATGTGCATTACTTACAAAGGGAAAATGAGCAACTGCACAGTTCTGAGGTCGTGTTTGATGCCCAAGCCAAGAGGTCAAAGGTAACAGCATCAGTGACAAGCATGGTTAGTATCCTGTGCTACCTGAGAGCATAGTGGGAGTGTGACCCTCTAAGATGAACCTATCATCTGAGGGCAAGCATGAGCAAATATCAAATAAAACCCAGGAGGAGAAGTGGGCTGACCACTTGCCCCAACTTTACCAACACATTATTCATACAAGTCAGAGAAACATAAGCTTTGATTCTGATTAAGAACCTTTGGCTCTAAACGAAAGAGTCACCAGGGAATGGTCAATGAGACTTGAACGGTGTCTAAACATTAGGTTGTAGCAATACGTAGTTGTTAATTTCTCTTTTATGGTTGTACTTCAGGGCTTTGTTATTGTGTAGAGAAATGCTGTTTGGAGAAGAAGAATGTAGGGCAGTGGTATAGCACCTGTCTAGTATGACAAGGCCCTGGGTACAATCACACACACACACACAGAGGTGGCAGTTTGTAGACTATGGTATTCATAACTAATTTTTAAGTGTTTCAGAAAAATAAGCTGTAACCTTTAAGTTGGAGATTCTTTCAAAATTAAAAAAAAAATCCTGAGTGGTGGCATCACCGATAGTCATGTTGTACCTTGCGAGTATCCTGTGAGTGACATGTTAACATGCGCCAGCTGCCTTGGACATGAATAAGATGACATCTGTTATTGTGATCTAACTGAGCAAAAACATTCATGTTAAAGTTGTATTATTAACTACACACGCCATGGGGTCTTAGCTGTGTACGAAGATTCATAAACAAAGATTAGACACCCGGCCCACTGCTCTTAGTGTGAGATCATCAAGACAAGGGGGCTCTGACTATGCATACAGTCCCTAAATCATTTCCCATCGTTTCTCTTAGTATCGTCTTCTGTTGATGCAGTTCTGCCTTTCTTTTCTTCCTTTTGCTCCTGCTTCTTTGTTCCTTATCCATCTTCTTATTCTCCTCAGTCCACCTTCATTTCTGATCTGTTTCTATAGAAGCTCTGGCTTCTTTTGACTTAGGGTTGCTTCTAGTTCCTGTATTATAAAACATTTTCAGATGTGTATTGCAATGTTTCCCCCTATAACTGTAGCATAGTGTTTTTTTCTCCCTGGAACCACGCTGATTGTATATAGGCAGCACATTAATGTCTTTCTGTTTCTGCAACAGACAGATAGGATCTGTCTGGCATGGCCAGCTCATGGCTGCGGCCTTCATGTCTACAGAAATGGTTCCTCAGGGCTCCAGATCTTAACTTCAAAGTGCAGTCCAGTTCCTGAAAAATTAAAAATAGGCCTGCATGAGCCAGCATTTCTATATCTGGGGAGATGTCCGAAAGTCTTGAAAGCAGGCTCAATCATATTTGTTCAACTATGTGCATAGCAGAATTAGTCACAACTAGCCAAATGACAGAAGCAGCTGGTAAGTGTATCAACAGGTGATACAATGTATGCATAAAATGGGATTCAGGCTTCAGCAGGGAAATTCACATGCATACAACAGTGTGAGTGAACCTGAAGACATTACACTGAATGAAATAAGCCAGCCATCAAGGGCAGGTAAATGAGAGATGCCTAGAATTATCAAGCTTTGGATACAGAAAGTTGAATGCAGCATTTGACGTTTGCAGGATGAGGGGTTATTACAGCTGGAGGTGGTAGAGTGTCACTGTGGATATACTTGATGTTCTCTTAGAATGGTTAGAATGTCCATTTGTATGGTATGTATTTAACTATAATCAAGTTTGAGAATAAGGACTGTTAGTTGTTTGGGGTTGGGGGGGGGGACGACACACTCTCATCAGTGCTGGACTTAAAGGGGTTTCCCTCAGGTTGCTGGAACTGGGTGTTCTCTTGAGCTGCCAGCACTGTGGCCAAATTCTGTCTTCATGATTACTTTAATGGGACATGAAAAGAAGTCCATGCAACTGGCCACACTTATTACATCTACTATGGACACAATCCTTTTTCACGTGTGCACAGTAGCTTTATAAAGGATCTCCATTATCTTCCATCCCTTTGGGAAACTAGGGTTTAAGAGGTTAATACGGCGACTGGGGCAAAAATGTTAGTATGTGATGGGGTCAGCATAACTCTTAGCTCACAGTTCATACTCCTCCATTGAGTACCATTTCCTCCAGAAAACACAGCAGCGAACTAACTACCTACTCACCAGGATGTGCCTGGTTCACACTCTGCTGTCTCTTGCTGAGACTAGATTAAGATTAAATTCCTTCTCACAGTAATGAAATGGTTTCTCCCCTGCTTTGGAATGCCAGGCGACAATTTTGATTTTTTTTTTTTCTCCCTCTCTCTGTGTTTTCTCTTTATCTTCTGTTCATTTATTTAAAAAAAATGTGCTATAAAGGGTCTCTAGTAATCTGTATACCAAGAAAGACCTCTTGGGTAAAACTGTCCAGCCTTCAGTCTGCTTTCTCAAAAAGCGAGAATGAGCATTTGCTGTTATAATGGGGACACAGGCCATGCAGGAAAAGTACACGGTCCCTCTGTGCTATGGTCTGGGACTTACAGTGTCATTTTCCTCATCCTACTCAGCTGCTGTTATATGAGCACAGTTAGAGTACCTGTCCAGATGCATGTGCCTGAAGGCCTCATACCTGGCACATCCCTTTAAACTTGTGATTGGCCCATCAGCCACTTTGATTTCATCGGTGCCGTGTTGGCCAGGCTTGTATTGTTAAATTGCCCTAATTTTTTTTTTCCTGAAAGGCCCACAAATTCAAAATTAAATAAATGTAGTCTATCAAACCAATAAATGTTACATTACAGCCCAGAAATCATACAGTACCTGCTGCTACATAATGCAATTACGCTTGTGAATAAAAAAATGAGCTGTAAGTCTTGAATGGGAGATACTTAACATGGCAGGTTTGTGGTATTTAAAGCACACACAAAAAGCCTGTGAAATGTAATCTGTCTTCTTGGCACATTTGAAAAACGGCCTTGGATTCTGTGTTTTCCTTGTGGAAATGTAATTCCTGTACCTATTCATTCCTTTCGGATATTAAGCATGCTGTTTTGGTATTGAAGAGTGAAAATAGCATGTACAGTTGAATTTTTTTTTTAACTTCTATTTTATGGAGTATGATGGGTTTGTCTACATGAATGCATGTCCAACACATGTGTGCCTGGTCCCCGTGGGGGCAGAAGAGGGCATAGGATTTCCCGGAACTGGAGCTCCTGTTGTTTGTGAGCCCCAGGTGAGCTTTGTGAATCAGGCTCAGTCCTCTGCCAGAGCAGCCAGTGCTCTTAACCACAGAGCCATCTCTCCAGCCCCTCCTCACCCCCCCACCCCCCAATGTGAATTGAAATCACAGTGCCCTTTCCAGATGTTTTGAACCATTCACCTAAAATGTGCTGCAGGTCCTGTGCTGTCCACCTACTCCCTCTGGCATGAGGGAGTGGCGGGCGGGTGACAGACATAAATGTGATTGTTGAAGATAAGAAATGTGTTGTTTTCCATGCCCCATTTCCCGTCTGTGTTTTGCCTGCTGTGCTGGTTCCTTAGAGAAAGTAGCTCTTGCCTGGGTGCAGATGATGTGTGAGGAGGGCTGTGAGGACTAAGAGTGTGGCCACTGGCAAAACTGCAGTGATGCAAAGTGAACATTTCCCTGCTTCCTTTTATCTCACAGGGACACATGCACGCACATGCTGTTGATAGAGGAGGCTATGCAGACTCTTAATTTCCCCAGGAGGTGAAACCAGAAGAGTCAGAGTTTTTTTGTTTTTTTTTGTGAGGGTAGAGGCTGAGGGAGGGAGGTGGGGTGGCTGGACAGATGTAGAATTTACAGCACCACCTGTTGTTTAAATCAGGTTCTATTATGCAAACACGGGGATAAACACTGTGGGTCCATGTCTCTGCTAAGAAATCCTAACTCTCTATCATTTTGTAAATTTGGTGTAAATGGACTCTCAAGTATGGGTCTTCACAGTGTCCAGGAAATAAAATCTGTTGAAGACAGGAACTGGGTCCCTGTCAGAATTGTGTGCAGTACTCATGACTCTCCATACTGTTTGCCTTTTCTCTTCAGAAACAAAATAGAAATGTCTTTTAGCTGATGATTACAGATGGAAACTACGGTAAGTGTTTGGGACGGGCATTAATGGTCTATCATCCAGCAAGCAACTGATAGCCAATGTCCATTATTTTACTTGCTGCTTGTGGTTGGAATCTGTGCGGCCATAGGATGTACTGCGTTACTGTGTGCACAGTACTTCTAAAAGGATAGGAAGGCAACCGCTGGGTTTGTTGTTGAGTTTGTAGAGGGACGGGGATAAAGGTGAACGAGAAGCTGGAGGAACCTCTAATGATAATGAGCGAGCGAGTCCTCAGGTTTCCCTGACTCTTTTGAGGTATCAAACCCGTTTAACCACTGTGCCCCATGCTAGCTCTGTAGTCTCTCTGTGAATAACCATGGTGTAATAATTCCATTAGAAACCACATAGCTGGGTGGGAGACAACACAGGGCCAAGGAAATCACCAAGTGGTATTGGAGTTCAGGCTCTGACCCTGTGACTGTTTTAGAGCATATCCCAGCCTCCTGATGCTCAGAGGCTGTGCTAGGCCTTGGTAAATAAGGATGGGCAGTGGCCTGCCTGATCCTTTGAATTCTTCCCCTTCCTCACATTGCTTTCTAAGTTTCATGCATGTGGGCTGGTTCGGCAACTCATTTTCTTTCTCTGTATGTGTCCATTGAATTGTGATGTGTGCACACATGTGTTTCAACATGTGCATGGAAGTCAGAAGTTGGTGCCTGGTGGCTTCTTCAATCACTCTCTGCTGTCATTTCTGGGATGTGGTCTCTCATTGGACCTGGAACTCATTAATTCTAGACTGGCTAGTCAGGGAGTCCCAGGGGCCCTGTCTCTGCCACCCCAGTGCTGGCATTAAAGATGCACACCATCACTCCAGGCTTTTCCCCTCAACAGTGGAGATCTGAACTCAGGTTCACATCCTTGCATTGCAAGCATTTGAGTCTCCCAGCCTTTAAAGTTCACATTCAGACAGACCCTACTAACCCACTGCCTGGGTTTCAAGCCTCTGCGCTGATTGACACCACGTGCAGATTTCTGTGGTGGCCCTTTAATCTGGAAGAGGCTCAGGCTCGGGCAGAATAATGAAAGAAAATATCTGATCCCTAGCCTCTGGCAGGTTCCTAAGCTTCATCTCTGCATCGGAAAAGGAGAGGGGGCCCAGGGCAAGACGGATCAGAAATGTGGCAGCTCCTTCTGCTGTATTGTGTGCATGAACTTGTGATTTTATGCGAGTCTATCATGGTAAACAGTGCAGACTGCTGTCCCAGATGAGGAGTTAACTTTGCTGTCCCTGGATAACACGTGGCTATCAGGTGATAATGAGGATGGCTCCCCAGTCCTCTTTGGGCCCTGGAAGCATGTGCCTTAGTCTGTTTAACTTCTGTTACAGCAAAGAACTCGAGGCTGGTTACTTACTCTGATTTTTGGAGGCTGAAAGTCTAAATTAGCATAGTCTCCTCTGCCTGGTTTCTAGTGTGGCCCTTGATAGGTACACTCACCTGGTGTAGATGAGTGGAAAGGATCATGAGGGAGGAAGCAAGAAAGGACAGGCAAGGGCTGAGCTTACTTATTTAGAAAGATCTAATCTTCGCCTGCCAGACCTAACCATGCTGAAAGACCAGCATGGATCCCTTTCAAATGGCAGTGATAACTACTTCTCTCTTAGATTCTGCACTATTCAGATACATAACGTCTGGGTACCAGCCTTTAGGGAACAAGCCATATCCAGACCTCAGCAGCATGTTACGTGCCCTTTCAGTGAGACATTCTCTAATCTTTTATTTTGTACTCACAGATAAGCTAGGACAAATAGCTTTTCTTGGGGGCTCGCCACTGTCCCTTAAGCCTCTTGACCCTACAATGTTTAATCTTCAGCACATGGTGTCTGTGCAGATGACACAAATACGCACCAAGGACACAGCATAGTTACTGTCTAACAGCCACATCTCAGAATAATTATTTTAAACCTTCTAAACCTTGAATGCATCCACATTTCTGTAAATCCAAGAAATATTTTAAGATGAGACCTGAACTTTCCCCCATCTTCTTTTCTCTTCGCTATTTGGATTAGCTCCATCACTCTATTCTATGAATAGGCAAAGATAATTTTGTTAACTCCTTGCCAAAAATGCACTCAGATTTCTCCTGCAAGCACTTATTTTAAGTAAAGCAGTGCAGTAGTAAATGAAGAGGAGAGATGGTTTATGGATTTTATTTTAGTCTCTCTGCCTTTGCAGCCCTGGGGCTCTTGAGGACATGTCCATCTGGCTGCTGGCTTTGGCAGATGTTTCTGCTAGGGACAAAAGTCGTCTTCTGCTCTTTTAGCACACTGGACAAGATCTGAGAGCTCCCTCTCTGAATGTAGACACTTATGCTGTGCTTGCCAGTGAGATGGTGGCAAGAACAGAGGCCATGCTTTGAAAGTCTTCTCTTAACCATACACAGGCAGATCATTGCCTTAGTGGTCAGGAAGCTTGATTTCAAGACCGATCTCAGGAATCCAGAAGAAAAGTTCTGAAACATCTCAGGACAGCCACACACATCATTTTACTGCTCTTTCTTAAATTTTAATCTCTCCTGCTGTAGTATTAACTGCTGCTCTCTAGAGAGCCTTGTAACAGACTCACAGTGTTCAGTGTTCATGATTTGGAAGATGTTAATGCACAAACAGTTTCTAAAATGTAACTGGGCTTTGGTGGTGCACACCATAATCACAGCATCCGGGAGGCAGAGGTAAGCGGATCTCTGTGAGTTCAAGCTCAGCCTGGTCTACATCACAAGTTCCAGGACAGATTCCAAAGGTTCAGAGAAACCCTGTTTCAAAAAACTAAAACAAACAAACAAAAAATTTTACTAAAACCTAGTCTATGAGGCCGAGACCTAAGGCTCTTGTCACCTTCAGTTTTGAAAGTGAGCAGTCTATTTAAAATGTAAAATTCTTTCCATTTTATATGAAAACAATTATGATTTGTTGCTTTATTATCCCTGTGTGTGTGTGTATATATATATATATCTGTATATGTATTTATAGACACATGTAAACACATTTCAGCATAAGTAGAGTGTCAATTAAAAACATACTCTCATAAATATTTTTATGACTTCAAGAAAAGTGAAATCTCATAGTTTATTTTAAAATGCATTAAAATTGGGATCATAGACTCTTCCCAGAAATGGAAAGTGCACTTTAACTGTAGAATAATTATGATCTCTAGTTTCAGCCTGTTCTGCATCAAAAGCAACGTAGACCAACCAGTAAGCCTTTACGTGCTCGTGTTTGCCCCATTACAGGAGCCCATGGGTATTTATAACTTGGCCCGGAGCAGTGTGCTCATCGAAAAGGACACTGTGTGAAAGCACTTTGAACATGGTCTGCTCGCATAGCTCAAGGTTATTCACTCCCGTGGATTCTCTGTGAGTTTGGCCACATTACTTAACAGTTGACATCCACTGTGTGTAGACTGCATGGGGCCAGGCATTTCCCAGCAACTCTGTTTTCCTTGGTTTTCAGCCAGAGGTAGGAAACCCGGAGACTTAATGACCTGCCCAAAGTCATACTGCTAGCAACCAGAGTCTCTATGTCTCGGGGACAAGATCCTTAATCTAGTGTAGAATGTGGCACCCAGGAATGTGCTGTGGTATCTCATGGATCTGCCCTCTGCAGACCTAAACAGAATTAACCCTGTGGCTTATAATTTTCTGAGGGTGGGGGTGGGGCAAAAGAGAAGCACTTGATTGGCAAACAAATGATTGGCATTCGCCAACCACCAGCACAGGCTGTGTGAGCCGGACTGTTTCCCTGCTTCAGCCTGGGGCCACAAGACACTGCCTGAGAGAGGGAGGGAAGGCTGTAGAGGTGACTGCTCCCCATCCTGGATCGCTACAACTCTAGCATTCACCCCAAACAAGTATTAAAACAGTGTAGGCATTCACACATGTTGGCATCCATGTAGCACTCTCGACACAGGGCTCAGGAGATCACTGAGAAAAATACCTTAGCAGGCAGGAGAGGCAGCACCTCCCAGAAATCCACATGCTAAGCCAAGGCAGAGACAAGCCTGACCCTTTAAGCTCTCACTGTTATTGATGGAGCCGGACAAATGTGGTCTCGGGAAATCGAGGCTACTTCTGCTCAGCTAGCCAGTGATGTGGAGAGGGGAGTAGGGGGAGCTGGGGAGGCCTGGCCTGCATTGCTGGGGGCCCTTCTAACACTTTAATATACGGGGAGTAATCACATCTTTCCTTGGTGCTGGATCCGGGAGGGCGTCCGTCTCAGCAGAGTAAAACAGTGAAAGCAAGTGAGAGAGACATCAGGAAGGAACCTGTCTGTGACCCCTGACCTCCTCCAGTTGCAGTTGTCTATGTATTGAACTTCACAGAGTTGGTGCTTTTGCATCTCGGAGACTCCTCATCCCTTCATCTTGTCTGATCACCGATAGCCCCGCCCCGTGTGATCATGTGTTAGCGATGTTGGCAAAGCTAGTACAGTTCTGTTGTCTGTGCCGAGAGACACGGAGACATGCCGCCTCTGCTGTCTGTACCACCTGTGTGCCCAGTGGGGCGAAAGACAGGTCCGGGTTCGGCACCTGCCAACTAACTGTTGAAGTGTTTCTGGATTCGCACACCGGAAAGCCCTTGGCAGAATCCAGCTTCCTCTTGATTTGTTGTGTTTTTTTTTTTTTTTTTTTTTTTTTTTTACTGTCCTGGGGATGGGACCCATGTGCTCCACAACACTCTGCCACTCAACTGTACCCACAATTCCTTTTTAAAACAGCCTTGAGAGTAATCAGAATTATGCATGGCTTGTGTGTCATAGCCCAATTTCCGCACATATTTTCTAAATTTATGGGGAAAGGCAGGGCTCTTCCCATCCAGCCAAGATCTCCATCTGGGGGAAACGGAGGCAGCCCTAGCTGGGGAAACAGAGATGTCCCTAGACGCCCCTTGATGGCAACAGATATACAATGGGCCATTTATCAAGCTGTCTCTAACCACTTACCAGCTTCTCTAATACCTTGCCTGGACACTGGACACACACACATGCATGCATGCACACACATGTTCATGCATGCACACACACACACACACACACACACACAAACTATATCATCTTTATCCAGTGACACCAAACGATAACTGGCCGGAGGTATGAAGAACTTGGCATCCACCACATGCTCTTTTTCCTGTGTGGTTTTCGTTGGATTCTGTTCGAGAAGAATGAGTAGTGAACAGATCATTAGAGTCTTTTGTTTTGTTGTAATGTCATCTGGCTCCATCTCCTCATGTCCTCCAGCCTGGCCAGGACGACTGGTTGCTTTCAGCATGTCCGAGGACTGGAACTCCCCAAGGCAGTCTTTATCCCCTGAGCTTACGGCACCTGCTCTTTCCTCGTGGCAGCCCTGTGTGGAGGTAGAGTGCTCTCCCCGCGTAGATGAGCAAACCAGAGCTTAAGGAAGTTGTCTCAAACTTGACAAGCAGTGAGATGAGAAATGAGGATCGCAAGTCAAGTCCAGGTCTTGATAATGAAATTGCTCCACCATGTGCCGATCGCTTCTTTGCTCCAGTTTGGCTCTGTTACTGGGAAGAAAAGCTGCACTTCATATTCTGCTCCTTGGGGCAATGAGAGTATTTTATGATTTTCCTGTTGGGCTAACAAATGAGGAAAAACATTGGAAGGGTCTGCATTTCTATAACACTTCCTCCCCACTCTTCTTTTTTTTTGAGACAGGGTTTTGCTATACAGCCTGGACTAGTCTGACACTCTGAATTCTGTCTTGGCCTCCTGTGTGCTGGGATTGCAGCTGTACCCCAACATGCCTAGCCGTTTCATCACTGTGGATAGTACCCATTAAAAATATTAAGATCTCTATTGTTTTGTCTCTGGTAGTATCTGCATGCACCAGCCTCCCAGGAAAACAGCGTTTACTTCCTCTGCACCTTACTGGTGGCCCCCACGTTTTATGGGATGCTCCAACCCCAGCTCAACCAGGCCTTGACCTTCTTTAGCCTTCAGTGTGAACCCCAGTTCTCAGGGCTCCTCAGGGCAGCGTCTCCTTCTGCACCAGGAAGCCCAAGAACCCAGAGAAGTTATTTATTTAAAATTCTTGCCTTGAAGTTCTTTTGGTGAAGGAGCCAGGTTGGAAAACATACCAGAAACAGTTGTGTTTCTTAGTTACACGGAGACTGAGGGACTGTAACTCCTGGCCATTAAATTGCTTCCCTTTGAAGTATAAGAAAAAGCAGAACACCAATACAGTTCTTTAACCCACCGGGTTACAATAGACACAAATTAAAGCAAATGTGGCAGGAACTCTCCCGGTACCGTGTCTGGCAGAATTCCATCTTCACCTTTCGATCATCAATTGGGTGACTTCTAAACTGGGTTGGGTGGGCGGTGGGTTGGGAACCAGGAATTCAGAAGGCTTTTCTGCTCATTTAGAAGGGGGAAGTCTTCCTATGACAACTTCACTGAAATCGAGACTTGTTCCCTTTCTCTTAGATTTAATCAGAGGGCAGCAGAAAAGGAATTAGTGTGCAGCATCTCCCAGCTGTCAGTAGACCTGTCCTCATGTCATCCCCACAGCAGCCCTGTGACGTCAGCGGCACCGCTCCCATTTTACACGTGGGGACAAGACAAGGCAGAGATTAGATACCAAGCCCACAGTTCCAGATTCCAGTTCAGACCTAAGCCAGACATAGCATGCACTTTTACCCCTGCCCTGTTTTGTTTCCCAGAACTTGTACTGGAGGACACTGAAAAGCTGATGACACTGGTTGTGTTCCATGGCCCAATATTAACAGATAAATTTACACTCTTGTATTTGTTATTAGGGATTTTCATGGGGGGGGGGAGGGTTGTGGGTGTCAAAAAGCAGCAGAAAATGAGTATTAGCACTCCATGGCTACATCTGATACCGCACATGTGTAATGAGCCTGTATTTGTGTTGCATGACTATTTTCACTGGAAGTCTCAGTGGGGGCTGAGCTACTGAGAAGGGTATAAGGAGGAAATGGTGAATTCAGACAGTAGTTCTGTCTTCCTTGTTTTGAGAAGTAACCCATAAGACATAAAACCTGTGAACTTGGGCTGAACGTGTTTATCGGTAGCACATTCTGTCACCTGGATTTATTGCTTGGAATCTTTTCAATATAGAATTGATTATGAATGATTCTGAATAGGTGATTTAAATAATTCCACCACGCCACTAGATGGCGCTGTGGTTGCATAGATACAGTTGCTGCCCCACGGGGCTTTTGAGAGTAGGTGAGAACTGTATTGGGATACTCCAAGCCTAACAGAGTGGGGACTGGAAACCTGTGGTGCCCTGGTGTGTTTCGCCGATTATTTCCAGCACCTCTGTGTCTCTGCATGTCTTCATTTGAGATTTCTTTACCCTTTACTGTCTTCTTGGGAGGCCACGCCCACCAACCTCTACCAATGAGCTTCCTCTTCTCTTTACACCTCATTTTCTTTGTTGAATCCTTGGCACACTTACATTGTACAGTGCACCACCGAGATGTCTGTTTATGTACCCTGCTGTGGGAACAGGTGAAGGAGGCTTCAAGGAAATGGTCTTCCTGCTCTATAGACAGCAGTCTTTCCTCCCACCTGGCCAAGCAAGCTCACCTTCCTGCTTAATGTTGTAAAGAACTTGGTGCTGTCTCTGCAGCAATAAGTTTGGCTCTAGAAATGCAATCCTCAAAAAGCTAGAGACTCTGCTGCAGGATGTGGGAGGTGTTGGAGATGGTGTTACACAGAGCACCGGTGGTATCTTCTCAGGACCATCTACAACCACAGCAGGAAGGGAGCTGAGTCCTTGGTTTTAAAGTGAGGGGAGAGGGTTCCAGAAGCACCCAGGTCTCTCTCTACCCTGCATGACAGTATTCTGTGTCAAGTATCTGCCAGCTCTCCAGAGGAGTCACGCCAAGGCAGGACGATCTGGGAATATTACTTATCGAAGGGTCTTCAGTCCTGAGGAGTACCAGACCCAGACGTGACCTCTGCCTGACTCTCATTTGTCATTCAAAAGCAGGGTCCTGGGAACCATTGAAGACACTTTCAGTCTTCCTCGTAATGCATTAGTCATCGTTGTGTAGAATTATTCTTGTTTCTATCTTCAAACCGCAGCTTGCAGAGCCAGGATCATGATACAAAAGAGGCATAGTTCTTTGATTTGGGGAAGGGCGCTTAATATAAAAACTCCCCAGCTCCAAAATGGAGTCAGTTTCTCGTGTCCCTTGGTTCCAATAATGACAAAGTCCAACACCATCTCTTCTGTAACACCCAGAGCTGGAAGAAAGTCACAAATCACCAACAGCCTGGAAGGTGGAAGATGGGTTAACGGGAGGAAAAGGTGCTTATAGGAACCAGAGTTGTGGGGAGGCAGGCATGTTGGGACTTGCTTGGTGTATTTTTCTTCTTGGTGCAATTCCTCTTCTATTGGCACAGAACATCCTCACCAGCAGCCCTTCCTGGGATGTCACTTAATTCACACTGTCAAGTTCGGAGATGCTCAGGTGAATCAGTTGGGACGCAGTGTTTGGAACATTGGTTCTGTAGGGATCTTAGGAGTACATAGCATCATCTCTGTCAGATGAGTGTGACCCCAGACCTTTCTTTCCTGGGGCTTGGCTGTGGATATGTTGCTGACTAGTGGGGCTTCTTCATGCTATCATGGGACTTTGACTTGGATGAAGTAAAGCAGTGGCCTAAGCTTTCAGTCTGTGTGGGATGTAGAACGTGAGTGTTTCATTTCCTAGCTTTCTGTATCTTTCAAGCAGGAAAGGGTTTGATACGTATTCATTGATACTGGGCAATACCGAATATGCCCATCGACTTGCTGCTGCGGTTTACTAGTCAAGAGGAGCCTAGCAAGTTATCAACACTCAGTCTCTGTTATCTTGGCTAGTGAAGGGCCTAGGAATGAAATTCCTTAATTACATTTTTTGGCTGTGTTGCAAAATAAAAGGTTCATTGTTTAAGTTGGGGGGGGCATGACTTCTTATTTCCCAAGAAAGGTATTGGGTTTGGGAATATTCATGTCATCTTTGGTTGGGACACTCTGGGACTTAACAGGGTAAAATAGAAGGTGAGAACCCCAAATCACCCAGGAGAGAGACAGACAGAGAGACTCTGGGGAAGAGGTGAGCAAGAATGACTTCTGGTCTCTGTCTTCACACCCATTTCCAAATTTTGCCCTCTGTCTCCTCTTTCTTTCTTCGTTCCCTTTTCTATAGCCTCCTCTCCTGGGAAGAATAGAGCAGAGTTGACTTTGCAGTGTCCCGTCTGCCTGGCTTGAGGGTAGGAAACAGGGTGGGGCACAAGGAGCAGTTGTTTGTGCCCGCCCGTGTGCAGCCTAGTGTTCACAATGCCTCCATTGACAAGGCAGGCACCAGGGCTTATGTATCTTAACCATTATCAAGAATTCTTGTTCCGAGGAATTAGGCAAGAGCCCGTCTTCAATCAGTGATTATTAAGTGCCAGCCGGGAGTCAGGAACAGTCACACCTTGTGTCTGTGACTTTCATACCAACCTTATGAGGCAAGTGTGTCATTCCCGTTTTAGAGCAGAGGAACTAGTATTCAGACCTTTGAGACAACCCGCGGCACATTGCCGGGTGCCTTGCAGAGTTATTAGGTGCTTGTGCATGAAGAAATAAGCTAAATAAGTAATCAAGTCAGGATTTAAAGCCAGATCTTGTAGCCTCAGACCTGGCACTCTCTCCCTTATTGCTGCCCTAGAAGAGATTTGGGTGAGCCTAAAGATCAGTCGTGTTCGGTACTGTTTATTCAACAGTTTGTGTTTGACTTTGAAATAAGAATTTGTTGGCTTCATCGACCCCTGTCACTCTAATTTCTTTAGCCTGTAATAGCTTGCTCATCTTTTACCTTAACCCTCCTCCCATTTTTCACTAGCCGCAGCTTCGTTGTTATAAATGTCACTTCTGGGGTTATAGCTTCCTAGGTATAAAGCCAGGATTTGGGACTTTCTAGCTGTGTAACTTTGGACAAATTACTTAATTGCTGTGTATTTGGGGATCACTCACCTCAAAATGGGGGTAATAGTATCACCTATCACAAGAGGTTTTTATGAAGTTTATGCCAGTAAATATATACTTACTAGGTTTTAAAAATAATGTTAGCCAGGCATTGGTGGCACACATCTTTAATCCTAGCACTCAGGAGGCAGAGGCAGGTGGATCTCTGTGGGTTTGAGGCCAGCCTGGTCTATAGAGCTAGTTCCAGGGCAGCTAGGACTGTTGCACAGAAAATAAAACCCCTGTCTCAAAACAACAACAACAAAATGTTACCATACTGGCTAGTTTAATGTCAACTTGACACAAGATATGGTCATCAGAGAGGAGGGAGCCTTAATTAAGAAAATGCCTCTGTAAGATTAGGCTGTAGGCAAGCCTGTAGGGCATTTTCTTAATTAGAGATTGATGGGAGCAGATCTATTTTATTGTGGGTGGTGCCACCCTTGTGCTGGTAGTCCTGGATTATATAACCTGTGCTAGTGGTTCTGGGTTCTATAACCTGTGCTGGTGGTTCTGGGTTCTATAAGAAAGCAGGCTGAGCAAGCCATGAGGATCAAGCCCATAAGCACACCCCTTCATGGCTTCTGGGTCAGCTTCTGCCTCAAGGTTCCTGCCCAGCTTGAGTTCCTGTCCTGAGTTTTTCCAAAGCTGAACAGTGATGTGGAAGCATAAGCCAAATGAACCCTTTTCTCCCCAATTTGTTTTGGACCATAGAGTTTCATCACAGTAATAATAACCCTAACTAAGACAATTAATTATTTATTCTTTGAGAGTTTGAGACAAATTACATTCACACATATTTTATCACACATTATTTATCTCTCCCCCCCCACTCCTCTCAGATCCTCCCCAACTTCCCTACCAGAGCTTAAAGTTCTTTTTCTCTTAGAAATGCAAACAAACAACAACCACAAAACTCATGGAGTCTAATTGTGTTGGCCAACTATTCCTGAATGTGGTTGATATATCCAGTATCACATCATTGAAGAAAACTGTTTTTCCCTCTTTCAGTAACTGTCACTCCCAATACCTTATTGGTTCTGGGTGGAACTTCGTGCCTGCTTCCCTCTCCTCCTCTGGGTTGGGATTCTGTCTGGCTTGAGCTTGTGCAGATCTTGTGCATGCTGTCACAATGTCTGTGGATTCATATATGTATCTGCCATGTTGGGTCTGGAAGCTGCTGTGCCCTGGAAGTCACTCCTTCCAGCTCTTACAATCTTTCTTCCTCCTCTTCCTCATAGATCTTTGAGTCTTGAGAGGAGGGGTCTGATGTAGACGTTCCAATTAGAGTTGAGCACTCCAAAGCCTCTCATTCTCTGCAGTTGACCAGTTGTTAATTACTATCTACTGTAAGAAGAAGCTTCTCCCATGAGGGTTGAGTGATGCACTGGTCTGTGACATGCCATTTGGGCTGTTTTATTTTATTTATTTTTATATGTTCATTTAGCAAACTAATAGTAGTGGGGTTTTCCTTAGGGCCCATGATCTATCTAGCCTGAGGTTCTTGGCATCATTAATAGTACCAGGTAGGGATTCCATCTTTTAATGTATGGGGTGTGTGTGTGTGTGTGTGTGTGTGTGTGTGTGTGTGTTTGTGAGCGTGTACACGTGTGAGCTGTGTGTAGGTACTGAGAATTGAACACAGAGCCATCTCTCGAGCCCCTACCTTGTATGATTTTTTTTCTTCCTTTATAAAAGAGGTGCCATATTTGGAACCTAGAGCTGTCTGTGGCTAAGTGAGTATTGTACACCAAGTGACACTTCTTTATAGACCAAGGAAGTATATATGCCTTGTCTTGACTCACTCTTTGTGTTTTTGGGTAATCTCATTATACTTGTAATTTTAATATGATTTTCTTCCTTTTGTTTTGATTTTATGTTTGGTCATTTGGGTTTATTTTATGTTTGGTCATTTGGGTTTTCTGTTTAATTTTGTAGGGTTTTGGCATGCGTGTATGTGGTAAAATATATAACATAAAATGTATAGCTTTAACCTCAGTCTTTAGTTTGAGATGGAATCTCATTCTATAGCTCAGGCTGGCCTGAAACTCACTACATTCCCCAGGCTGGTTATGTGCCCATGCCAAGCTTAAACTTATGGCAATCCTCCTGCCTCTGCTTTCTAAGTGCATGCACTACCCAGTTTTTGAAGTTTTGTCATGTTTTTCTTTTCAATCTCACTGGCCTGTTTATTATTTTAACCTGCCTGGTATAAGAGGAGACAATGGGTGAACTATGTGCCCCTTGTTCTCAACCCAGGATGCAAACTTCACTTGCTGGCCAGGATCTTCCCTGCCTTTGAAACAAGCTCTGAACTGCCTACAGAAGTTTTAACCCTGCACTCAAATGTCGGAGGTGACCATGTGATAATGAAAAAGCTCTGAGCACTGGGCTCTGACGCAGCAAGAGAAAATGCCCGCTGCAGAAGAGGCAGGGGAAAGCATGCATCCCAGGAAGGGCTAACATCCCCTGTGTCCTCTAACAGTAGCCTAATCAGAAACCCGGCTGCCCAGCGCTCATTCACTGCTGAGTGCCTTTGCCCTGAAGCCCCAGTTCCTATGCAAGTAACACCCAACTTGCAGCATGATGAGCCAGTCTCTGATTCCTGATACTCCAGGGTAGACCTGGGAAGGCCTACTGAGGGGTAGAGTCCCCAGAAGGTCATGCCATGGAATGCCGGGTGGGGGTTGTAATCTCCTGGGGCTTTTGAGTGGCCTGCAGTATCCACCACGTCTACTTAGATAACTTGTTAGAGGGCTGAGTCAAGGGACCACTTCTGACCTTACATTTATTTTCCTAAGAAAAGAGCACTAACCAGAAAGATGTGTCCTTTCCCCTCAGAACTAAGGGAACTGAGCATTCCCCCCCCCCTAAGTTTCTGGAATACAAACACACACACACATAACACACACACACACACACACACACACACACACACACACACACACACACCCCAATGATTTTAACCATCTTTAAGTGTGCAGGTCCCCTTCATTGAGTATATCCACACCACTGTGCAGCCATCACCACCTCAAACCCACTTCCCCTTCCCCAGCTCCTGTGTCTGTTATTCAGTCGTCTTTTACTTAGATGACTGCTAATCACCGTTATTAACTTTTCAGTTGCCATTTGTAAATGGAATCATCCTACCCTGAAAGTCCACATAACTATGAATAAAGGGAAGTAGGCTTGAGGAAGACATCTGTCTCACTGTTTTCCTCACTAAAAGCTCCCAAACAAACAAACAACCACAATGAATTTGGGAGAAGCATCACTCTGCGGTAACCCAGGATGATGTTAGAATCTAGAGTTGGAAGACAGAGAAGTCATAGAATAGGGATGGAAGGGAGGATGCAGAGGGAGCACCGTGCAGCAGAGGAGGAATCTAAAAATGCTTTTGGAGGTAAGGAAGGAGAAAGGTGGGATGTTTTCATCATCGTACATGTTGTGAATGTTAACACAGGATTGAATTGTAAATATGTCCGAGAAGCCATGGACTCAGAGTTGGGAGTTACCTGGTGGATACATGTCACCACCCCCATTCAGAGGCTGCAGAGTTACTTAAATTGTTGTCAGTCTTGGTCATCTTGATCATAGGGAAACGACTCCAAGCCAGTGCTATTGTTAGTGCTTGGAGGGTTGAGGGGTGGTGGTGGGAAGCGTAGGAGACTCAGGAAGCCCACATGACTCTCATGATACCCCAGGAGGCCCCTCTGTCAGCTAAGCTTCAATCAGTTGACCCAGGCAGGACTCTTCAATGTTCCAACTTTGCATGGATGGCCATGTGGGTGGGACTTCCCAGCCATGCAGCTGCCTTTGAGGTACCAGTGCACCTGTAGGAAATCCTAGCAAATGTGTTAGTTCACCCACTTGGAGGTAGATGGAAGCCTTCCTTTGGGCTCTTGGTAAGCTTATTTGGAAAACAGACGTTTCTTTAATTCTTTCCAGATAAAGTCTCACAACAAAATAGTCTTGAGCTTATTCTTATTGAACCAGTTTAGTTATTCAGCCTTTCTCCCCAACCAGTCTCTGTGGCCAGAGGGACACTATCTGCTGATTGCTCTAGGCTCTCATTATTGATATTGCAGAGGAACAGGGGACTGGATGATGGCTGATTGGCTTGTACTGGTGATTTTCATTACAGCTCCTCTGTAAGGATACTGCTGTGGATGGGGCAATGGTGGGAAAAGGGATGGATGCCCCAAAGAACCAACATCACCTGCTTGTAGAAAGCCTACATAGAAGGCTTGTTTCCAAGAGAATAGACATCATCTGATGGGCAGCATTCATCATCTACTGAACACCTAGTGCATACCAGCCAGTATTTAGATTTTTACCTAATTATTTCTGATATGAAACAGCTCTGTATAAACGTTCTTTAGTAATTGCCAAACTGAAACCCAGAGGGAATAGTTAATTTGACCAAGGCTACACAGCCAAGAGAGGCCGAGCCAGGGGCAGACTGAGTGTTCTGTGTTTTGCATTCTGTGGGTGGCAGAGCTCTGGTTGGGAGGGTTGGTGTGTGTGTACATGCAGCACTGGTTTAGCTTGCTGCTCTCTTCAGTAATGTAAAGTCAGACCTGACCCCTGCTACATCATGTATTTGTCTCCTGCTGTAGAGTGGCAGAGCTCTGATTCTCACGCCGAGCATGGCGTGGTAAACGCACAGCATCTTGCCTTTATGCTGGGTTAGCTAAGTCAGATTCTGGAGGTATGGTCTGGGAATCAGTTTTAATTATTTTGTTTTTTAAGGTCCAGCTATGCTTCTGTAACAGAGATGGTTCTGGGAAGTGCTTGAGAACACAACTTCTACCCCCTGTACTATAGGCGTTCAGATATTGAAAGCAGCGGTGTCTCATCACTCATGGTACTTGGCTCTTGTGTGCCAGGAGTAAGGCTTGGCATCAGAAGAACCAGGTTGAAGTTTTCTCTCCACTGTGGGCATGTCACTGGCACGGGAGCCCGGGCAGGGCTCTGGATCCTCTCTTCTTTGTAAAGTAGCGATGATGAAGCTTGGGCCATGAGATGCTTAGGACAGCTCCGGGAAAAGCTGCAAAGTCTGTTGCTTCTTACTGATTGTTCACTTCTGCTTCCATCAACCTTTTCTTTAAGGATGTGTTTTCTAGACCTCTATGTTTTTAACCTCTAATTTTTACAGGATTTTTGGACTTTATTTTACGGGTAAGAGTGTTTTGCCTGCCATGTATGTATTGCACCATATGCTTGCCTGTTGCTGTTGCAGTCCGAAGAGGGTGAAGAGTAGTGTGGAACTGGAGTTATGAGTGGTTGCTGGGTCCTCTGCAAGAGCAACAAGTGCCCTTAACTGCTGAGCCGTCAGTCCAGCCTCTCGCCTCCAGTGTTCGTTGTTTTCTGGGCAGGCACTTTACCAATGAGCTATGTCCCAAGGTCTGGCTTTTGATATTCTCTAATATTTCTTTGTAAATATGACTCTTGTCGGCGTTTTAAAAGGGTAGTGATGGGTGTAGATGGCCAAATGAAACCCTAGATACCTGAATACCTCTGGGACCCATGGAAGTATCAGATCCTGTGCTCCGAGGGTGAAGTTTCTCTGTATACAGAGAAGACAGACACATGCCACCTTGGGATGACCCGTGTTGTTTTAATTTTCTTCTGAGAAGTTTTCAGTGGAAGAACACAGGAACATCTGGATTCTTCCAGTCTGGGAGGCATTGGCCTATGCTGTGCTCAGAGGCATGAGCGTAGAGTTGGTTTCATCATGCTGGTATGATTCACCTTATCTGGTGTAAGATCAGTCAATGTTTTCCTGTTTGGTGACAAGTGATGACTAACTTGAAATGAGGTCTGCTCTTCCAGAGAAAGCCAGCTTGCTCCCCAACATGTGTGATGACATTTATGTAAAATGCAAATGCACTCATTTTTGTTCCTTGATTTTTGTCTCTTGACCCTCTGTGTGTTCATTCAGCCAAGCCAGTTCTCTGTCAGATATCTGGAAGACAAGACTAGGCCTGGGGTCGGCTTGCTGAGGGTCACATATATCCTGTGTTGAGGCACTCAGCATATTGTCTGCATGCTGACACATCACTGCCAGCTGAGGTGTGGTTGTTTCCAGGTCACCTTCACCCTGGGGGTACCAGAGTGGAAAAAATGGAAGTTTCTGTCTTGGATGGTGGCAGGGAAGGTTCTTAGGTGATAAAGCCTTTTCTGAGAACCATGGAAATACCTGAACACTCCATGTTTTAGTCAGCCAATGAAGATGTTTACTAGTGGCCTTAAAAATTTGCATAACTTTGTTTATGATGCTACAATATGCTGGACTCAGGTGGGGCATGGAAGCAATCTGTGAGACTTGGACTAGCTACAGGAATGCTGCCCAGTTGCACGTGGCAGAAATGCATCTCAGGGATCCTGTTTTGAGTGTCAGAAAACAAGTGCATATTCCTTTAGAAAAGGGACAGTTCCCTAATTATAGCATCTTTAGTTTTCCTCTTCCCTTTAGTGATGGAAAGCAGTGTTAGCACAGGCAAATGGCAGTCCTAACCATCACCAAACAGTGTTTCAGTGTTTCTTTCAATGTCTCCTTGCAAAAAAGTAATGATCTGGAGATTAAACATGTTCTGAAATAAACACATGCTATTGATTGTCTAAAAATTAGTAGAAATATAGTGTAAAAAAATGATCCTGAAATGTTATGTTACCTTATTCACCTGCCTGGGGGTATTCTCCTTGTTTGATGTATGCCACTTGAAAGTAACTGTAGTAGGATTCATATTTTGGTGTAGATTCGAGTCTCAGCAGTAGGTACTCAAGGTTTTACCTTTGAATAATGCAATGACAAGCTTAGAAGAAGTACATTGCTTTAATTGAGTTAGGTTCAAGCAGAATGGGACCCAGAAAGGGGCCTGAATCCAATAGTCTAAAGAAAGATTAAAAACAAAGAAATACAGAATGCTGATGAGGGGATTTAATAATGAATAATTTTCCAGGAATGTGGATTGTACTATACATTTTTAGACAGGGAAGACCATACTATGTTCAAATCTGTAATTCAGTTGTTTGTTTTATCAGTGTTCAGAATATGAGAAGAAGGGAGACTAAAAATGTACTAGAGTTGAAAACTTTGTTGAGGAACAACAGGGTAAGCCATCTTAGAATTTTCCCAGAGAATTATCATTTGAAGTTGCAAGAAGACTCTATCTGCAGTGTAGAGATTAAGCAAACATAGCCTAGACTGAAGAGGCCCAGATGCAGGCTTCACATTGCATGGACATTGCACTGGTCCAGGTGAGATGATGGTTTTCACTGGAGCAGAAGTCATAGACATGGGAACAAAGAGACACATTTTAGGTAGATTTAGGGGTGATTTGGATATGACTTGGGATACAGTCCTGGACTTGTGTGAATAGTCAAAGGAGCCTTTTTGTTAGTAGAAAATAAAGGAAGAAGACGCGAGGTTCATGAGTTCACTCTGGGTAATTTCGACATGCCTGCTTGTTACAAGCAGGTTTTTCCCACCGTCCGCCTGACCCACTCTTTGTTCCTCCCCGCTGGCCGCCCAGTCCCGCCTCCACGCACGCCCCAATAACACGCTGAGACTCTGTATTTGATATAAATCTGTTGGCCAGTTCCTAATTCCTTATCGGTTAGCTCTTTCTTAATAATTAACCCATTTCTACTATTCTAAGTATTTCCACGTGGCTCATCTTACCGGCCAGAGCGGCGGGCCGCATCTGCTCTCTCCATGCTCTACCTGCTGACTCCTCCTCCCTACTTCCTCTTTCCTCTTTGTCTCCTAGCCCCGCCTATCTTGCTTTTCTATTGGTCCAACAGTGCTTTATTTATTAACCAGTATGAGAAACATATTTAGAGAAACATCTCCCATCATCTTCTCTTTTCTGTCTAAAATAAAAAGAAGGGTGTTAACCTTAACATAGTAAAATATACCATACAACAGTTATCAAATAAGAATCACAGTTAACAATATTTAGTCCATTAACATTTAGTAAGATTTAAGAAAATATCCTATCATCTATCCTATCTTTGTGAGTTTGAAGTCCTATATGTAACTTATCTTTAATCCTAAGGAAAACTATAACCAAAACTATCTGTCTTCAACTCCTTCAAAGACCACAGAAGGATAATATATAAACTCTAGAATGACAGAGACAACTCATTGCCTGGTCAGTCACCCGAAGTTCTTCTGTAATGTTCCATCTTCAGCCCATAGGCCATAGTGTGTCTGGCAGACTCTTTTATGAAGCAGGAACCCTGTAGCACTGTCCATCTTGTTTTAGCAGTCACTTTTTTGTGGGTCCTGCATGTCCAGTTTATACAGCATAAAGTCAAACAGTCCAGACAAGAATAGTATCTTGTCCATATGGCTAGTCTTGCCATATTAGAAGCAAACTCCATAATACGTTTCTTCCATGTCCATCTTCCTTTCTGATGCAGGTGGTGTTACCAGGAGCAGTTGTGCCTCATTGTCAAGAAAAACCCTAAACCATTTTAAATGCCATATTCTGTAGGCCTTTGAAAGGTTTGAAGAATGCCTATCCATCTCAAATACATCTCTATATATCTAGAAAACCTAACTAACTTAATCCCTAGTATCGTTATTTTCCTTCTCAGGTCTTGATGAGGTTGTAGATTAAACTATCACAAGTATTATTCTCTTTTCCTAGTTAGATATATTAGGTACTAGACTTAAGCTTTCCAGCTTAGGGCAACTTTATTGTAAACTCCTTTATGCCTTCACCCTAGGACTAGATATGTTTGTGGTTTTGTTCTCAATTTTCCTCTTCTTAGAGCACATTTGTTATTCACTGTTTTGTACATAGTTTTGTATCAAGCTTAAATCTTTTCTTTAGACTAAAAGGGGAATTGTAGTGGGATATTCACTGTGTCTGCTTCTGTGGCACTGACCACACCCATTGAGGGGTGGAGCCAGGGGTGGAAGTGACCTGTGGAACTAGGTCTCCCAAGAAGGCGGGGAACGCTCTCTTTCTGGTGGGACGCGGAGAGAGGAGCATCCAGTTCCAACTGCTGCGTTCATCTGTCTGTGTTGTGAGTTGTTTCTCCCTTAATAAACATCTATTTGGCCTATTTGTTTACCCTGACCCTTATTAAACTGCAATACCTGCTAGACAAATGCACTGTCTAATTGTGACTATTATATGCATTTGAACTTGGAGAGAAGTCTGGGCATAGACCATAGTTGGAAACAGGCAAATTCACAGCATGAGAAGAGGAACAAAGACAGGGCCTGAGAGAATGCCACCACTTGAGGGGAGAGCATCCCTCAAAAACCAAAGACTCAACGGGGATATTGAGAGGGGCAGAGAGAAGGCGCAAAATCCAAAGGAGGGGAGCAGTGTGTGGGCAGGAGAACAATGCCAGCCATTGCAGAAAACTGAGAAATAGGGTCTTCAGAAGTATCCATTGGTCTGGAAACTACCAGTCCATGGAATCATAGAGAATGCTGGCTGAGTTGCTTGAGCAAGAAGGGTTCATGGCAAGGATAGAAGAGTTGTATGGAGAACATTCTTATAAGAAGGCGGGTGTGTCCAGAAAGACAGAGACACATGCCACATCCATTCCCAATAAAGGCAATGGGGAGTTTTGTTGGTGTTTAAGATATTAGACATTCACGACTGTTCATGTGCTATGAGAAGGGAGGAATGTAGACAGAGAGACTCAAGGATGTGGAGTGAGAAAAAAATGACCAGTGTAGAAAGTCCTAGATCAGTAAATACCAAAGTCTGCTGCTCTTGGGGCCTATATCAGTAGCCCTGGGAACTTGTTAGAAAAGTAAATGATCCATCTCTATTTCAGACGTACCAGCAGAATCTCTGGAATCTGGGCTCAGCAGCTCCTGTTATAACTCAAGATGGAGAGCCACTGATGTAGAGGCGCTATAGGGTTGGGGGCCCAGGTTTACTGTACACTCTGCACTGGGCCTGCAAGGCACTTCCCTGCAGGAGCAGTGTTCAGACAGGTTCATGGTAGGCAGCTGGAGAGTGAAGTTTACTCTCGATTCTTTATGTTGTTTCTAAGGTGGAAAGGGCTCTGTGTGCTACAGGCCTTGGGAATGTATTCAAATGTCATTCTGGACTTAGAATACCACTGTCTAGGCTCCTGGTTTTCTCACCAGGAGCAAACTTGTTGATGCCTGATTCATTCATTTGAGCTACAACATTCCATCATACCATGTCTGGACAGTCAGTCTTTGGGAGGTTTGTTTGTTTGTTTGTTTGTTTGTTTTAATCACTTGTGACTTCTGTGCCATCCCCAAAAGCTACCTTCAGGAGGCTGCTCCTACACAGAAGGTGTCCAGAGAGGAAAACACTATGTAACTTTTAAGACGAAAAGACAAACAATTAAAAAATCTGCTGTGGGCATCTGGTTGCATGTCCCAGTGCCGGCCTTTCCATCTCCTCAGATGAGTTTCTTAGTTGGCAACGAGAAGGTGGTCCACTGTGAGTTCAGTCATGCACACCACTTTGGCCAGGCTGTCTCTTATGGAAAATGGACAGTTAGTCTGTTGTAATTAGTCATTCATTTCCTTTCTCTGTCTTGAGTTTCACTGACAAAAATGCATTTGCATCTTGAATTGGAAACAGGCACACATGGCCCCCTTCAACCTCCCAGAGTGAGGGACTCAGAAAAGTCTTGTTCTCAATGCCTAAGTAAAGGAAGATGAGACAAGGAAGGCAAGCCGTCTTGTCCTCTGAGGAACCTTCTGTGTCAAGCGCTTCTCTCCTCTGGAGACTGGGGGCGAAGGTCAGGAGTGCAGCAAGTCACCCACCGTCTAGCAGGGTCCCAGTTATTTAACTATCCATGTCAGGAGTGACAGTGGGGGTTCCCAGGGTCCACCCTGCTTCTGAACAGACTAGCACTTCTCAGAGTACTGAATTAGTGCTCATCCTGTGTGATGTGTGCACTGTGCTTCCTGGGGACAGTTCGTGAGCCATGTGCACTTTCCCATAGGGAAAGTTTGTTAAGGGCATGAATCACATACAAATTAGGTAGGCTTGCAAGAGGATTAAATTTGGAAAGCACCAAGCTGAAATTCCTTGCTAATATTTTGATATTAGTTTCTTTGATACAACATTTAACTTACAAATCATCCTCGATTGTTACATTTGATCAGCTCTCAGACATTTTAGCTGTTTCCTATTTGTTTCAAAATGCAGACAATCTGCCACTTTGATTTAATTCTAAATAGACTGTTATAACTGCAAAATTAAAACCTGCACTACTGTTGAAGCTGACATTCCTTACTATCTAAAAGAACATGAGGGAGACTATGCAAGGATTTTGCAAATTTAAAAAACAACAACAATAACAAATAGCTTCACAAACTTCCTAAAGAGAACATTACAGTGGATTGTGAATGGAGCCAGGCTGGAGGGATGGAGGGATGGAGGGATGGAGGGATGGAGGGATGGAGGGATGGAGGGATGGAGGGATGGAAGGTTCCCTGACCAAGCCTGGCTGAGAACACCACAATGGAACAGTGAAAGTAAAACGTGGGAGACAAATAGTATCTGGTTCTTTCTTTATGCACAAAGTTCAATGTGGTCATTTTCCAAGTTAAAGGACCAGTCCTCTTTTGAGTCTAACCACAAACAGCTTTATTGGTGCCAGAACTTGTGCATGCTTTTCATACTGACACAAAGGCTCCTTTTCGGAAGCCCCTGAGTGCCCCACTCTCCTTGGTTATGGCAGAGTGGGTTGGCTCTTTTCTTTCAGATCTGGAAATCTTTAAAATAATTTTTTTTCACTTAGTACCTACAGCATTTGTGTTTATAAACATTTGGCTTCTGACAGCTGTTTGGGGTTGAACTGTGTGGGGGAACTGTCAACGTGAACCACTTCCCACGTGTCTATTCTCCTACAGCATTTCTAATATGAATGGATAGCAAGGAAAGATTTTGGTTGCTTCTTCTCCAAATCCAATCTGTCCTGCAGATCCATGCGTCTAGATTCTCGTAGTGATTATATTTGGCTGTTTGTCCAGCCTGGTTTCCACAAAGGGCTCCCAGGTAGTTAGTTGGCCAAGGGACACCCATACACAGCACCTTGTGATTGGGGAAGAGGTTCAGGGCATGGGTCCAGCTCAGTGAGGGCCGAGCCTTCACTGTGTGCTGTAGGCTCTCCTGTCAGCTATCGCCTGGGTAGGTTCTCCTGTCAGCTATCGCCTGGGTAGTCTCTCCTGTCAGTGATCTTCATACACTTTGGCTACCCCTCAATTCTTTACTTCAGTCTTTACTGAACACCAGCTAAGCCACAGGTATTCTGTAAGTTGCAGTGGTCTAGGCCAGATATACAGTGTTTCTGTCCTCTCCAGCTTAATTTTTGTGTGATTACAGTCGAAGGGCCCAAACTAGAAGGCTCGAGCAGCCTATGGAAGGGTCAGAGTCAACATTTTAGGCTTTCTGTGCCTTGCAGTCTCTGTTACAGCCACTCTTCTCTGACCTTGTCACACAAGAATGGCTTCAGACAAATTGTAACCACATAAGGCAGAGCAAAGGAACTGTGAAACTCTATTCACAAATGCAGGGAGTAGGTGTACCCGTGGTTTCACCAGTGGTCCAGGTAATGCCAGTCCAGTGGGGCATCATACATGTAGCCCGTGTGGACTTGGGCTTGGTTTTCAGACTGTCACACATCTCTCCAGTTGGCATGAGGCATCCCAAGAGAGTGGGAGTGCATTTCTGAGCATCTGATTTATCAGAATTATCGATTGCTGCATTTATCATCTTCTCAAATTGTTTTCTTGGGTTTATTATGTTTCTTCATAATCTGAGCAATGGAGTAGCATCCTCATTTGTTCTCCATGCCATGTGTCTGGGAGAAGCCGAAAGGGGCAGAGCCAGACCTTGAGCTAGCCTGGGAGAAGGGGACATGCATCCATTGACGTCTTCCTTCACAGGTAGACTTCTGTTTTCTCTGTGTGGTCCCTACCTGATGCACACAGCCAGTAACACTTCCCTCGCAGATCTCATGGTCACTGGAGCCAGCAGTTGAAATCGATTTCTGCCCTGGTTCCCCAGCTATTTGACTACCCAGCACATGTATTCAGTGAAGATAGTAGGCATGTCCATGGCCTGTGCCTGTAGAAGGGTTTGTTTGTTTCTTGTGTAACTGCGTGCTCTATAAAACACACACCCATCGAGAGTGGACCACTGCCTCACATTAGGCCACCTTGTCCTGAATCCTTGGTCCCTTCCTTAGGAACAAAAGTTTCATCTGGTTTTGTTATTTTGTGAAGGTGAAAGGATGTTGAGCATTGAGCATCCATCCTCCCGATCTCTTCAGCTGTATTAGAGGGAAAAGGCTCCTGAGAGCAGACACAAGAAGAGCGAAGGAGGCAGAAAGCAAGGGGAGAAGGCAGCTGGAAGAAACAAAAAAGAGGCTGGGAACTCTTTGTCTTTTATCACAAGAGATGCTGCTGTACCAACCAGGTTCCAAGTTGCTGGGCTTATGCTCACTCCTGAAGGATCTAGTACAGTAAAAAACTTTTAAAGTAGCTCTGCCCTCCCTCCTTTCCCCCTTCATCCCTCCCTCCCTCTCCCCCTCCTTCCGTACACTCTTATTTTACAAAACAATGATGAAATCTACCCACTTTTAAATCTAGAAGGTCAGAGACTACCTCTAGATGCTAAACAGTCTATAAATGACTATTTTTTTTTTTTGTAGGAACATGGCTAAATTTTGGCTGGTCATGATTGTTTCTAGGCAGTTTCTACACATGGTTAGTTGCCTGCACACCTCTCGTAAACTGTTTTGAGTACCTTCTTTTGTGATGGGTTCCCTAACAGACATGAAGATGGGTCAGCCATGGTTCTTGACTGAGAGGAGAGAAGTGAAGGACACAAGTGACAGGAGTGGGTCAGGGAACATCACTAGCTTTCTCTAAATGCTCTACCTTTTCCATAACTCTTCATTCTGTCAGATGTTCCTTGGGCTCCCACAGGAGGCCAGGTGCCCTGCTGTGTAGACTGTAAATAGTGTGATGAGAGGAGCAAGGACACGCCAAACAGGGCTGCTCACGATGGCACCTGGTTCTGACTTGAGGGAGGGCGGCATGTTGCTTCTAGGTACTCATCCAGCTTAATAGAGATAGTGTTGATTGCTACCATTCTCTCCAGTACAGGGATTGAGAGAGCACCACATATGCACATAGGTGCTCTCCAGCCAAGAGCATCATGGGAACAGTGTCTCCTGCCTTCCAGGAGCTTAGTTTCATGGATGTTAGCATCCCACCAGGGAAGTAGGGAAGTGTCTAGAATTGTGGTGAGTGAAGGCAAACAGAAGATGAGGTGGGAGGGGGGAAAGTCAAAGCGGGATTCACCTTAGGCTTTGTGGAAAAGTCAAAGTTCACCTTGGGCTTTGTTTTTGGGACTGCGTTTTCCCCAGAAATGGTATCTGAGTTGTGCCTTAAGACAGCTAGCCTGGGGAAGAGGAGGAAGTTTGAGTTGGTTGTTGGATAGTGGACAGGCATGGTTAAGCAGAGCCTCATAGGCCATAGGAAGAAGTTTACATTTTATTGTAAAACAAAGCTGTCAAAGAGCAGTGAATAGGGACGTGATTAGATCTAAGTCATTTTTGCAGAAAAGTCATTCTGATAGCGTGTTGAGGAGAGGGGATGAGTCCAAATCCACTGCAGTCTCACGGGAGACAGGCAGCGACTTTTGATAAAGGGTGTGGCTAAGAGATAGAAATAATTAAATAGATTTAACTTAACCTGTATTTTCAGATCTTCAGGGGGCCGAGGCAGGAGGATTACTTGAGCCTAGGAATTTGAAGCTAGCCTGGATAACCTAGTGAGACTTAGTCACAGGCAAAGAAAAAAAAAAGAATGTATTCAAGATATGCTTTCAGGAACAACTGTAACAACTGTCATGACTGGATGCCATGGGTTAGAGTAGTAGGGGAGAGCAGCTCCTGGACTTTTCACTGGTTTCTTTCCTGAGAATTTGAGTTGGTTCTCTGGGAGTTGGTGAAGAAAGATTAGCTTTGAGGGTGGAACTTAATTGTGTTACATGAAAAATGTCACTAGAAAGACACATGTTCACTGAAAGACAGTCTTAGATAGCATCAGACCTTGGATATTTGCCATGGGAGAGATGGCTTTGGGAGACTGGGGAGGAGAGGAGGGTGCCTCAGCTAGCAGAACATTCCAGAGCCACAGTGTCTGGGGGTGGGGCATGGGGCTTGAGTGAAACTGTGTAGGCCCATAAGCTAGGTATTAATGATGACAACTTTGTTAAGATGTCAGAGACTGTCCTGTGGAGTGACTGTCAACTGAAAAGAAATTCTGAAATGGAATTAATTTGACATCTAGAATACTCTGGTGGGATTTAAACCTTATTTTTCTAGACGTGACCTTTTGAGATCACATGGCAAGAAATGGGTCTGTGGCCAACTATGTGAGCCAGAAACAAAGGAGGGATAGCTGATTTCTGTGAAATTACTTACGTAGATCAAAGGATGTCACTAAGAGATGTGTTCTTGAGTTCTTGAGCCATGGCTAATTGCAACAGTTGTCATTGTGTTGGGGCCAACCCATGCCATGGGACAATGCCTAGATAAATGAGCAGCTGACTGTAGGACTTTTCACTGGAAAGGTGTGTGTGTGTGTGTGTGTGTGTGTGTGTGGTGTGTCTGTCTGTCTTGTCTGTCTGTCTGTCTTGTCTGTCTGTCTGTCTTGTCTGTCTGTCTGTCTGCCCTCACCAAGTGGGCAGCTATTGCTCTCATCCCTTTTCCCCATCTACACATATGCAATAAAATACTATTTTAGCCCACTTGCATCTCCCAGCTGTAAAATAGATGGAAACCTTCAGCTATATGGCTGCTATTTGGCAGACACCTGGTTCCTAGTTGTGTTTAGCAAGTGGCTACACATTGAATATCCTGTGACCAGCATAGACACTCCTAATTATATACAACTTCCCAATTTCCTTCTGGAGCTGCAGCTACAGTCTTTCTTGGAATTACTTCCCAAGCACACCCAGCAAAGGCCACAAGACTCTGGCTATCTTACCCAGTATGCCATCCTTGAGTAGGATGTGCGCTTTAAGGCATTTCTGCCACAGCTGACATTGTTTTTCTTCAGAGCCAATCTTACTTTATAAGTCATCCTTTTGAAGTCCAGTGAGCTGTATGTCTACAGGGCCACATTCAGTCTGTGGGACATCAAGTGCTGTGCACAGTAGATGTGGCAGTAATCTGAACATATACAAGGCTGGAAGTACACAGTGGTGTTGGGGTTCTCCCCTGGGTTTTCCCTTCATGGTTTCTCCTCTTCTCGGGGGACCACCTGGGAATGCTTTGTTCATTAAACCTGGACTTTTAATGTCACCTGATCTAATTTAGTGTGTCAGCAGAAAGACAATATTGGGGTACAAAAATTTTTCACCCAGAAGCTCCTTGGACATAAGGTTTGAATCCAGGAATAGACAAATGTGGATGCTGGTGGCCAGCTAACAATGTCCGCTGAATCCTGTGTTGTAGATGTAGATGTGTTTTCACATATTTTGCAGATGAGGATTAGTAGTTCATGGTGCCACTGAGCACTGTGCTGCTGTCTAAGTGTCCTGTGGGGCTTCCTGTGGAGTAGCATATACATCAACTTGTTTGTGGCATATACATCAACTTGCTTGTGGCATCAGCATCAGCATCAGCATCAGCATCAGCAGCATAAGCATCAGCATCAGCATCAGCAGGTCCTTACCAGAAGACAGACCTGCTTGGCCCACTGATGATCTTCCCCACTGAATGTGGCAATGGATATAGAATAGAATCCTAATGGAGCAGATTTGATTTCCTTCCTGCAGCTCTCAGTAGCTTGTGGTGAGGACAAGATTCCAGTCTGGATTTGGGACTTATGGAAACATACCATACATGGCATACAGTCACATACATTCCAATCCTACACCTGCATGCTTGATACAGTTACAGACAGAGGTCAGTGGGAGCCAAGGCTTCGCAAGGTGGAGGTGCAGTAATTGTCAGCAACCACACATGGACAGAGCATGGTGTTCAGTTCTTCTTCTGGAGGCTGTGAATCCAAATCTCTTTTAGTTATTCATCAGCTATGTGCCCTTGGATAAGATTGTCTTCCCAAGAGTTCTGTCTACAAAATGGTGCTTATTAAGCCCACTTCCCATGGCTGTTTCGAGCATTCTCAATCAGGTAAGCAACAAGCCTACCACAGAACAGCAGTTAGTTAGATGAAAGTCATTAAAAGACAAAAGCTACCCCAGCAAACATGCACCCAGTGCCTCTGGGTGCTGGGCCCCAGCGTAAGACTCAGAGATGGAAAAAAAAGGAACTTTCCACCCTGGAGGACAGTTTTGAGTAACCACCTATGCTCAGGTGTTCTCAGGAAGGATAATGTGGTCTCATTAGACTACAGCGTGTATCCTCTGAATAGCTTGTATAAACTGGAGCTGTACAGAGATAGTTTGGGTGCCACAAGGTATTCAAATGAAACACTGACATTTTTATTTGTTGTTTTAATAGTCCTTATGATAAATGTCAACCAAATAATACTTTTTAGAGACACTTGGTTTTTACACACACTCTGAGAGGTAATAAAACCTCCCATTAATGCTAATAGCATTCTGACAGAGTGAAGACAGTGGTGTGACAAAGAGTAGAGACGCCTTGCTCTCCTAATGTACTCCGAGTTTCAAAACAGCACAAAGGAATGCTCTGGGTATTTATTCAGGGATTTGTGTGCACATTTAATATATACCATTTATCTTCAGCCAGGGAAAGCCAGCTCCTGGTGCCTTCCCCCCTTATAGATTAGTTGGGATTTCCTTTGCCCTTGCAAGAGCTGTGTGCAGTTAAGTAAGTGAACACAGTCCGGTCCTGAGTTTGTGTCGAGTGGTTTACAAAGGGATGGCAGCTTCGGTACAGAAGCTGCCGTGGAGTCTGATAATGGCCCAGGTCCCCAGCCACAGTTGACTCAACAGGCGAGGTCTAGGAGAGGAGCCTGGAGCATGTGCCCTAGGCCTGGGAGAGCACCGTGATCCTTACTGTTGTCAGTGGAAGCTGTGTAACTCTCCTTAATGAAGGTCATATTCATACTGTGATTGTTTTATGCCGTGTTTTCCCCTCTGGACATCCATTAGTTAATGCAGGAAATTCACCCCTTGTCCGTGTTCATCGGTACCAAGCTGTTTGTTTCTTAGATTGACAAATCTAGCCTTTGTTTTTATTTGCCTCCCCTTTGGCTTTAAGGGAACCCACAAGTTCTTCTATGACAATTAGCATAAGAAGCATTGACAGCACACCATATTGCCCTTAAAATAGATCAGAATTGCAGGGTTCAGATCTAGTAGTCTTTCCCAGGATAGGGTAGCGGATGCTAGAGTCTGGAAGTCTCACTTCTCACTGTCTTATGGAGCAGAATATATTTGGTACAGACTGGGGGTCAGGGCTTGGTGGAGCCACCTTGAACTAGTACTTAGAACTAGACTCCTATTAGTGAGTAACAGAAGAAAAAGAGCAAGACCCCAGATATATAACTGGAGAAAGCTGTGGACAGTCTGGAGTTACTAAACAGGATATGTGACATATATGTTTTGTCTCCACTTGGTGTGTAGGCATTAGATTCATTCCGTAGATGAGACAACTCAGCTTCAGCACAATTGGATAGTCTAGCCAAGGTTGTAAGGCTAACAGGTCAGAGATACAGCTCACCTAAGTGTCTGTCAGGCTTCGAGTCTGACCTGTTACCTTAGGTAATAGCATTTATCTTCACCTTATACTTCCCTCCTGCTTTGGATGATAGCTTTTCTAATATAGTATAAATTCTTCATATTGAAAAAAAAATAGAATGTCCTAATCCTTCTTTATATTAAAAGGAGAGGTTTAGGCTTGAAGGATGCTTTCTGTCGTGTCATCAGGCACTTCAGGTGGAAGGTTCAGCATAGACAGCTACAGAGCAGGAGGAAGCAGCTCCTAGAGGAAGATCCTAGTGTTCAGAGCCATGGACCAAGGCTGCCCCGCAAACTGTGTAGACAGTAGCAGAAGTTAATGGAGGCAGAGTAGCATTGTTCACAGAAGCTCAGAGAGGGTGGGGAAGTCTAGGTTTTCATCCGTTTGATTCCAGAGCCAGAGTGTTAAATGTAGAATATGTGATAAGACAAAGGATGCAAGGTCTGGGGAAGGTAAGGCCACCTCTGTCACAGTGTGGGTGCACACAGGGTTTGTATTCACTGAAGTGGTGAGTAAGGAGTGAAGGAAACACTTCAAATCATCCCCCTAGGCCAACCATTCCCCTGAAGCCTGATTTTGGTCTCTCTTTGGATAAATTAGCTACAGAGGAAGCTATTTCTGGAATTGACATATCCACTTTGGACTCAATGCTCTGCTATCATACTGAAGTCCTTGATTTACTCTCTTCTACTTTAATTAAGAAGAAATTCTTGAGTCATGCCTGCCCTGCCCCTTATCCAAGGAAGTACCCACTACACCGCAAGCAGCCTGTCTCTCTAGATATAACCCAACACATACCAGGGCACATACACTCTGTATGTTTGCAGGCCAGCCTTCCTTATTTCTCATAGACTCACTTGACACTACAGGAGATTTTTAGGAACAGTCCCACACTTCTTTACGTGCTTTTGATCTGTGCCAGATGGTATGTCATTGTCACCCTTCAGATACATTTTTTTCTT
The DNA here is from genome assembly GCA_030556225.1 of Cricetiscus sungorus. NCBI lineage: Eukaryota > Metazoa > Chordata > Mammalia > Rodentia > Cricetidae > Cricetiscus > Cricetiscus sungorus. The sequence continues at coordinate 14,435,371 of JANBXA010000730.1, forward strand.
AGGATTTTTTTTAGGAGTTTTCATTTTCTTTACTTTTTTGAATTTTACATGTGCACTGTCCATGTCTAGTTGGTCTTTATCCTGCCTGGTATTCTCTCAGCTTCATGAATCTGTGGTTTCGTGTCTTACTTCAGTTCTGGGGAAATTCTCAGTCATTATGGTATCACATCATCTTCCCTTTTATCCCTGCCCCCCCACCACCTCCCACTGCTTGTGTTTTCTGTGATAGTCCTACAGCTGTTAGACATTCTCCAGGGTTTGTTCCAGTCTTTACTCTCTGGAAGTTCCTGGTACCCTGTGCAAACCCAGAGATCCTCTGCCTGGCTCTGTCCAGTCAGCCCTGCCCGTGAGCATTATTTTTCACCTGTTACAATGTTTGGGATCTCTAGCATTTGCTTGGTTCCATCTGAAAATGTCCCTTCCTGATTTCATTCCATTTCTTCTTCAGCATAGTAAGTGGCTTTCCAAAAATTCCTAGTCTGGGGCCTATGAGATGGCTAAGAGAATAAAGTTGCTTGCTGCCAAGTCAATACCTACAACCCACATGGTAGAAGGAAAGACCTCTCTCAGGCTGTTCCCTGGCCTCCATGTTTACACACACACACACACACACACACACACACACACACACATTATAGTTAAACACTCCTGCTATGTCTGAGCCTGGTTTTGATGCTTCAGACTGTGAGTTCCCTGTCAGCATGCTTTGCAGTGTGTTGTTGTTGTTGTTGTTGTTGGAGAGTGCGCACCACAGTGTGCTGAGCAGGAGGAGCATTATGTACTCTGTGAAGTCCCTGGTGGCGTGTTGGTCCAGTATATTGTGAAGGGAAGTTCATTCAGGGCTGTGATTTCCGTGCTGGTTTTTCAGTGAGCCTGCTCCCCCTGCCCCCTGAGCTGCAAACTTCATAGTGGATCTCAGAGTTCTCTTTAGGTGAGAAAATGACCGAGTGTTCCTCGTCCACCAGAACAGCACTAGACATTCAGGAAACCATGGCAGATTAGGCTGTGTGTAGAGGTGGGCATTGCCAAGAACAGTGCTCTGGTGTTTTCCAAATAATTTGTTTTGTGCCTGTGAACTCAGAGCTTTGTGAGAAGCTGGCAGAATTCTTGGAAAGGAAACTCATGAAGTGTGTCCCTCTGCTTCTGTGACAGGTCCCCAAGTCTTCTGACTCAGACACTTGGCTCACAATGGGCGTCCAGCAATTGCTCATTTAGGCTGACTTTTCTACCCTAGTACTGTCCTGTGGAGGTCGCTCTCTGCAAAGTTGGGGTTCTCTACAGGAAGTTCTCCATCACTCTTATGGTTCATGTGAAACCAGTTTGTGACAAGATTAAAAAAAAAATTGTTTTCCCCACCTCTCAAGATATTTTCAGAAATTCAGGGAAACACAAGAGATGATTGGTTTTGCAGCTACTGAGGTCAAACCTTGGCTCACATTTTGCGGTTTTGTTTTCTTTTGACATTCCACGTGACCAACATGCAGGTTCTGTTTCTCCCTCCCCTAGCTCATCTGGCTGCTGTGTTGATAGGAGCTTGGCCAGGCTGTTTGTAACTGAAACCAAAGCCATATGGACTTGTCCAGTCAGGGGGAAATATATAGGTTTAAAATTAAAATCTTCATGTGGACAGCACTGGGCAAAGACACCGGGCTTGAGGCCCCAGCTCCTGTTTTCAGCACTATCACTATATACTTCACATCAGAATACCCTAATTCTTTCATACATACTGGCCCTCCTTGCAAGACAAGTGCTAACATACACAAGGAGTCTGAGTAGTGAAAAAGTAAGCCACTTGCTGAACATGTAAGGATAGTGGGAAAAAACCAAGTGAGGACTGGATAGACAGGTTGGGGGGTGGAGGGGTGACCCATTGGACAGGAGGTGTGGCCTAATGGATTGTTCTTAGTTCATTGAGTAGTTGTCCCTGAAAGTCCTTCTTTGAGAATTCTTTTGAAGTTTTTTTTATAATTAATTTTGTTAGTTCATTTTTATTTAGTTGTTCATAGATTATATATTTTGATGACATTCTTTCTCCTTTGCCTTCCCTAAGTCCTCCCTACCTCCCAATCCACCCTGCTTCATTTTCTTTCTTTATCACTCAAAACAACAACAAAACTAAAGACCAAGACAACATAAGACAAAAATCACCAAACTAAAACTTGAAAGATTGTGAAAGAAGCCTATTTTTGACCCCACCTAGCTCTTACTACTTCCCAGTTTGTGTGTGTGTGTGTGTGTGTGTGTGTGTGTGTACCTGCCATGGGACTCCAACCAGAGCCAGAGCCTGCATCATGCCATTTGGGCCCTCAGACTTCAAAATTCAGCTAAGCAAACGTTTTCTTCATAATTAGCTTGTGTTAGGTGCTTTGTCATAGTAACAAAAAGTGTCTGCTACTTTACAGTGTTGCATGAAGATCAGCTGGAGTATCCATGTAGTAAACATATGATCCATTCACTTGCTCACTAGAATTTTCATTCATTTATGTTGATGAGGCAACTTCATATGTTCTAGGCCTTGCTTTGAGCACATGATTATGGCAGAGAACAAAACAGATCTCAGCTCTCAGGGAGCCTGCTGTCTCCTAATACATCTTAACACAGTAACAAGTGCTTAGAAACTTCTATGCATACTGCTTCTCTCTGGCTCTGAAAAGCACTGCAGTAAGCCACGGAACTTAATAGTCTTCAGAGTAAAAGAAGAGACATTATATGGGAGAGTTTACCTTTTCCATGACTAAACAAGTCAAGAGAAGACAGGTGCTCAGGGTCCAGTTAGGTGAGCTCATTAAAGGTTTGTGTGTTTAGCCATCTTCCTTAGCCATCTTGATCCCCCACAGCTGTGTGTCTCACATTTCAGGGTGAAAGGGTGAGAAGGAAATTGGGATCCAATGTGCTGACAAGATAGAGTGCGGACTCCAAACATTCATTCTCCTAAAATTGAAGTTATGACCTGGATACCTTCTCTGAGCAGGCTGACATGAGGAATGTAGAAAAGTCTTGAAAGCTGTGGCCTGGAAGTGATGTTCCCAGGAGTCAGATTTGACTCTGTCAGATCAGCCCTGCTGAGAGGGAGCAAGGGAAATGCCTTTGCTGTGGTATGTGAGAAGTAAGGTAGGTGGGGATTTTTGTTTCCTGGTACACAGTGTGTGTGTGTGTGTGTGTGTGTGAGAGAGAGAGAGAGAGAGAGAGAGAGAGAGAGAGAGAGAGAGAGAGAGAGAGAGAGAGAGAGAGAGAGAGAGAGAGAGAGAGTTATTTCTGGGGCTCAAACCATCTCAAATTATGAGCTACACCCACAGAGCTGCTTTGTGATTGTCTTCCTTTCACAAATCCTTAAAACATATCTAACTCCATCACCCTCTATAATTCTCAGAGACACATGGTAAAATTTCGTCAACTTGAGTTGATCTTGGAGGTAATGAGACTGTTGCCATTTTAAGAATATACCACACAGCCGACGTCCTGCGTGCACACAGAACGTGTCCCAAGAGAGGGGCAGATTTGCAAACAGAAGTTGCCTTTGTAATGCTTCCTCTTTTTCTCCTGGAAGAAATTTATCTATAGCGGGGGAAACGTGGTGGCTCCTATGGCTGTGTAATGCCTCTGTAAATTCCATCAGTCCCACATTAGCATTGTTTTCAGGCAGAAGAGGTCTTTGTCACTTCTTTGTCACTTTAGCTAAGGCTCTGCTTTCATACCCAAGCAAAGAATAGCAGAGTCACATGAATCGGTCATTAATTAATACACGTGTTTCATGTGTGCTGAACTTGACAACAAGGAGAAGTTAAATGTTCTCTCAATAAAATAGCAAATGATGACGCTATTATAGATCTTCATCAGGAAACAAAATCAAGTATGCCATTCTAAATGTATGAGTGCAAAGTGGGTGTTCCCTGTCAGCTGGTTAAATTTTGAAAGTCAAAACTGGTCTCCTATCATTCTCAGATTTTGCTATTATTAGTTTGTTCTTACTAATTTTTTTTTCAAAAGAAGATCTTTTATACAGAGTGTATGTTGCTCCTTTTTCTTTGTGTAGTTTATACTTCTTTGTTTAGAGAAATGGGCCACTAGACAGAGAAGGCAGTGTTGGTGAAGGCAGAGGGCTTTGGACATCCATGTGCCCTGTAAGTAACAAGGCCTTCTGTAGACTTGGTTTGGGGTTTTAGAGATCATCCATTTGGTGGCCTCTCCAAATCTCTTCTTTCACCCTTCAATTTAGAAATAGAGAAACCAGTGTAAGATGGGTTATCTCCCTGAAGTTACTCAGCATCCTCAGAGCCAGAACCCACTTTTCTGCTGGTGCCTCTGTGTAGCTGTTATCATTAAGTGTTGACTTACTTAACCTCAGAATATACTTTCCTTAGTTAGAGTTCCTATTGCTGTTCAAAGATACCATGACCACAGCAACTCTAATAAAAGAAAACATTTAATTGGGTCTGCTTACGGTTCAGAGGTTTAGTTCATTGTCACCATGGCAGGAAGCATGGAGGCATGCAGGCAGACATAGTGCTGGAGAGTTCTACATCCAGATCATCAGGCAGCAGGAAGAGAGAAAGCAACATTGGGCCTGGCTTGAGCATCTGAACCTGCAAAGCCCACTCTCAGTGATTTATCTACTCCAACAAGGTCATACCCCCTAATAGTGCCACTCCCTGTGAGTCTACGGGGACCATTTTTTGTTCAAACCATCATAACACTGAAGCTCAGAATGTGGAGCTGGAAAGATTTATGGGTCCTATGGTAGCGCCCACCACTCAAGATATACTATTCATCCTGATGGGTTGTTATCTAGCCTCTGTTTAGACACCAACTCATGAGGTAGCCCACTGTAGTTCCCAATGGCTTTTGGATGGTGATCCCATATCAACTCCTTGTAATTTCTGTTCCTTTCTCAGCTGTTTGGAGCCACTGAATACCCATGAGGTATCAGCCACTATACAATATGTAAGAGAAACAAAACAAGTCAAATGTGGTTTCTGCCTGCTGGGAGTAGGCATAGTAGGTGAAATAGACAACTCAGCCATTGTGGCCCAAGTGCTATAGGGCCTAAATCAAACTGGCAGGTGAAGAGCAGCCTCCTGACAGAGGTGACCTCTGAGCTGAATGGGGGACTATGAGATGAGTAGACGAAGGCAAAGGACATTTCACACAAAGGAAAGAAGCCGATGGGAAGGGAGCGTATCATCTATCAGAGGGCTCTTCAGAGAATGCTTGCTGTTTTATGGGCCTAGAATAGAGAATTCATGGCAACCAGTAGGAGGGGAGGTAAGCAGAAGCACACAGGTACTAGATTTTAAAGAGCTTTAGGTGATTAGCAGTCTGAATCATGTTTGATGGTATTGTCAGAATATTAATTTGGAGGCTTCAGCCTTCTTAAGATGCCTTCAAATTAAACTTGTCTTGCTTTGGAATGTAAGGATCAGACAGATTTAGCTTCCATTTCTGATGCCTTTGTGAAGCCTCTTTGAACCTAAGAGCACTTGTCTGGAACAAAGATGCTCCTAACTCCTCCTGACTTCTGTGGTGATAAAGGAGTTGACCCAGTGTCTAGCTCTGCTTCCCCAACATTCAAAATCCCTACCTTGGTTATTGTGTCTTTTAATGTTATCTCTGACATTAGCCTGAGGGGGTCTTGCAAGGGTCCTTCCATTTTCAGCATGACTGTACAACTCTGCATTCTGCAGTAAAATTAAGTTCAAGGTCAAACTTTCCCTGAGCACTTCCTGAGGCTTGAGAGGGGATGATGGAAGTTATGGCTTTTCTAGTTGATCAGGATGTCTAGCAGACAATGGAGACAGACAGACGATGAGATTGCTGGGAAAGATGGAGAGTAGACAGAGAAGTCTGGGGAGTGGGTATTGGACTTGACTGACATGTATGGAGGAGACAGTGATACTGTGACAGGTAGCTTTTGTTTGAAGAAGGATTTGAACCTCCTCAAGTATAGAAGCAATATATCCATAGCGGAGAACATTAGTTTGCCAAAGCAGGTATAAGAAATTCAGCAATGAAAGATCCAGGGTGCAAAAAAAGGTTATTTGTGATGACACAGTGGCTCAAATTAGAAAGAAGGAAACATAGCCCAAGAGGAGGAGAGGCTCCTCTAATTCAGCAGCTCCTCTAATTCCCTGAGGGCCTGTTAACCACGAAAGAAAAAGGGACATGGGGGATGGGGCTGAGTTCAGGGGATCGATGGAAAAGGGAAAGTCGGATGAGAGTTAGAGAGCATGGCAGTCTCAGGGAAGAAAGTCATTGTTGTGCATCTCAGTGGTTGATAGAGCTTAAAAGTAAGCAGACAGAATTAGCCCCTTAAAAATAACCCTCTGTCTGCTTAGATCTGTGTAGATGCTGGTACATCACAGTTCCTGTTTGGTTTCTTTATCTGTCTTGGTGGAGATAAGCCTGTCTATGTTGGGGCCTTTGGTGATTTTGTGGGTGTTTCAGATGGTTCCTGAGTAGCTGATCATAAACAGGCTTTAAGGAGGAGGTAGCCACAATGAGACATGCGTTTCTTCTAATCCGTTTGTCATTTTCCTGTTTGAAGTGTGATGGTGGATATGCCAGAAGCATTAGTATAAGAGAGATTTTAAAATACCAGTATTTATTTATATATCCTTCTTATAAGAAATATCAGGGTGTTTTTCAGGGTTTTGGTCTTGAATTTAACATTTACCAAAAAAAAAAAAAAAAAAAAAAAAAAAAGAACCTTTGGGCATGCCTTTCCTAAATGCTTTGTAAAACCTGTTTTGTTTGACAAAGGTTCCCTCAGCAACTGAGCTACAGCTATGTGTACCATCATTTGTGAATCCTAGGAACATTTGTTTATTTAAAATGTTGTAAATAATAGATATGGTAGGACTTAACTTACAAGAAGCACTTTATATAACATAGTGCTTAAACATAGAATATTCATATAAGGACATGTGCCATGGAATAAGATTGTTATAAAAAAAAATAAAGAGATTATAAGACTCAGCAATAAGAATAGTGATTACTTCCAGAATGTGGAAAGGAAATGGGATTGGATGGAGTACAAGGGATATTGTTACTGTTGTCAATACCTGGGGAGGGGAGACTGTTCTCTTTCGGTGGGTGGTAGGTAAGTGCAACCTTGGCATAATATAAGTATCACAGTGTATACTCTATATCACAGTATGCTCATAGTGAATATATATCACAAATACTTATTTTTTTTCTTTAAAAGCATTTCTTCAAGGGAAATAAGGATCGCAACCTCAGAGAACTTAGAATTTTGAATATGAAAAGACATTTGCGCAGATAAAAGCCACGAAGTGCTCACAAGACAGAGTCACGTCTTATGCACTTAGCGTTCAGTGATAGAGATTGGCTTCTTTGTAATTAGCTTCACTTCAAAGGAGAGAACGGAGAAGTGCTGTAGTCAATGTGTGAATGTAACATTAGGAAGGTGCATCGAGACACTCAGTGGAACGCAGGGACATTTCTCGAAAGAGATGGCATTTAGAGCTGATCATGAAGGATGATTAGAATTATAAGATAGTTGTTAAAACACATTTTTGGGGCCTGAAGAGATAGCTTCAGGCTGCTGTAATAGAACACCTCAGTCTGATTCCCAGCACCCACAACTGCTGTAACTCCAAAGGCTCCAACATCCACGCCTGGCCTCCATAGGCATCAACAGTCCTGTGGTGCAAGATATACATGCAAGAAAACACTCATTCACATAAAATAAATGTTTTTTAAAGGCATAGTTTAAAGGTAAACTTTGTGAACAAAGGTATAACACCACATGAAGATGGGTCATGATGGAAGACCAACAAAGACGTTAGTCTGCAGGAAGCTGGAGTAAGTGTTGGATTCTGTGCAAAGCTGGGCTGGCAGCAGCTTCTGGAGGGACTTTCTAATCATGCCAAGGCACTTTGTTCCGATGCTGCAGCACTGGGCAGATCTCATATTTCTCTTTGAAAAATTTCATCCATTCTTAAGAAATACTTATCTGTTGGCAGTTTAATGACTAGGTTGGGACGAATGGAGCTAGAGAGATGTACAACTGCAAGCCGGAGCTGATGACTAGTAACAGCAATAGAGATGGATGCTGTGAGCATGACAGGAAGGGATGGCAGATTGGCAGGAGAGTCTGGAGCCACTTCCTCTTACCATTTCTTACCTTTTTCTGTGGCTATTCCTCACTGCCTCCTCCATCTTTTCTTGGACTGTGTCCTTGATCCATTTAAGTATCATGGATTTACAGTTGCAATCAGCTAGTATGGTAAATGCCCACTTGGGAAAGATGAGAAGCATTTGACTACACGCGCACACACACACACACACACACACCTCACAGGAGGTGGAGGGTACACATACCATACACACAAAAAGAAAAATTTGGGTTTTTTTTTAATTTTAGTAAGAATGATTATAAATGTTGCAGAGTTCTTCTGTGACTTTGTACAGTTGGACAAGCAGGCCTTAGTACCCTCAATGTTGATCTCCTAGGCTTCACTTGTGAGGTTAACACTGTGGCGAATAATGGAAATGGCTCCTGACAGAGCTTACTTGGAAAGCTTTGTGTGGGCCTTCTGTTGCTGCTTTCCTTTGTCGGCTAGTTTTTCTAAGAGGGGCTTTTTTAGCCTGCCATTGGGGTGGATACCTTTAATTCTCGAGAGGCAGAGACAGGCAGATCTCTGCATTTGAGGCCAGCCTGGTCTATACAGTGAGCTCCAGGACAACTAAATGGAGAAACCTAGTCTTGAAGAAAAACAAAAACAAACAAACAAACAAACGAATGAATAAATAAATAATTTTAAAAGTACCAACCCCTACCACTCCCCTAAAAATGTTCAGAATTAATTGCTGAGAAAAAAACTTTTTCTTAATTGAAAGGTTTGGTATGGTTAGACTGTGTGAGTATGCAGTCAAATTTCCCAACATGGAGAATTTTAAGAAATCAAACAGTTCTTTCTCCTGATTTACTGGTAGTCATTTGTATAACCAAAGAACTCCTAACTTATCTTCAATTACTCTTTGTGAGAAATAGCAACACTTTTCCCAAAGGTGCGTGTTTGTTTATTTTTCCATTTTCTGGGATACTTGGGGGTTTCATGATTGCATGCTTGCCAAGTTCCTTTGTCTTAGAATCTAAGACTTGGATGCCTAGAGCTTCCTGCTCATCCTGTGGTCGCAAGGTCTGATAATTGCTCTCTGCATGGCGTCGTCAGTAACTTCCTACAAGCTAGGATGGTTAGTCCTCACCAAAATACAGCTGTGTGGCCTGTGTTTGTGCACCACGTGGTCCTTAAGGACAGCTAGCTGCATAGTTTATTGGCTTGTGCTGGGACTCCTCATTAGCACTTGGGGTCATGTGGGAAGTTTAGGCTCATCCTTTTAGAAAGAGTTTTGACAGTTTTCTGCAGCAATGCAGACCTCTGCTATATTTGCCTTCTGCTTAGATAAAAGCCCCATAAAATCTGCTTAGTGTGTGTTGGGACCAGTGTTCCATTTGCTTAGAATATAAGCAATGCTGGGACCAGGGGATATGCCGTTCACTGGTCGTTAGCAAGGGATTTGGGTAGCCTCCATCATGATCCTCTCAAGTTAGTTTGATTAGAACAGTAGTGATAAGGGGAGCTGTGCAGTCACCGCTCTCACTGTTTGCTCACTGGCGGGGTCTGCATTGGTTGCTGACAGCCAGCTTTTCTGATGACCCTAGTTAGGATGACAGAGAGCTGCACTATCTTCTTCTGGCAGCCGTGTCCATCATTGTATTTATTTTATGGTTTCCTATTCTTGTCCACTTTTTCTCTTTGTAACAATACAGATATGCATTGACAGGGATTTTCTTGGCTTCTGGTCTTCATAACATTTCCACTTTCAACTCGTTTGTTCCCTTGATCCTCTTCTTCCCATGCCCATTCCTCTTTGCCCCATCTCTCTCATCCCTATTGGTCCTCACGCTTTCCTTTAAGACTTACCTTTTACTGATAATGCTCTCTGCCTTATTTTTCCAGTTGGGCTTTCCAATGGTTTCCCCCTCGGACCCTATTAAAATTCAAGTTATACAAATGTGATCTTATTTCTGTTTTGCTTTTGTGAACCAACATTTCTTTTCATATTATTGGTACCTTTTTCTCAGAAGCAGTATTGATTTTCATTTGGATCTTTGAACCCCTGTCTTTTTTGAAGTTAGAAGCCTTGCATCTGTAAATTCTCTTATGTTTACTATAATTGCCAATCCTAATTATTTCTGTATGTTCTGTTTTGGCAAGATGTGGGAAGAAAATCAGGAGAGGGTGTGTGTAAAATAAAGCTGGAGGGGAAGAGGGGACCATTCAAAATATTTGCTTAAAAATAACTAAGTGAATTTATCTCCAGACAAGGAGAACTTAGTCTTCTCTCAATGACACTGAGCCATGGGTTTATGTAGGAAGTGCAGACTTCTCGGTGGAGGCAACATTGAGAATGATTAAACAGGAGAGAACAAAGGAAAAGTAGGGAGCTACAATGGTCAGACCACAGGCAGCACATCTGGGCTTAGAGGCTAGGAATTGTAAATACTTGTGAAGTATTTCTTAAATGCCCGAGTCAGGGGGAAGTGTGCATTGGGTGTATAATCCCTCAGTTCTTTATACAAGCCAGCAAGCATGCCCCTGGTCATCAAGGATGGCTGGTGTTTTAATTACCTCTAGATCAGAATAAAACATACAATGTCATGGTACGATTTTTACTCTTTGCTCTCTGGGGGGGTGCCCACCACCCAGCTCCCAAATAAATCACACATGAAGTCTTATTCTTAGTAACACATGCCCAGCCTTAGCTTGGCTTTTTCCTAGCCCTTCTACCTTTTCTCTGGGCTTTTATCTTTCTTCTGCATATCTTACTTTCCTTCTTCCTCCGTGGGTGGCTGGGTGGCTGCCCCTGATGTCCTCCTCTCTTTGTTCTTTGGTCGCTCCTCTTCCCTTGTTTATTCTTCAGTTTATCCCCTCTGCCTGCCAGCCCCACCCATCCTTGCTCCTGCCTCGATATTGACCTTTCAGCTCTTTATTAGGACCACCATGTGTTTTAGACCGGCACAGTAACACAGCTTCACAGAGTTAAACAAATTCAGCCTAAACAAACGTCACACACCTTAACATAATATCCTACCACACAATGGGACTCTGTTTACTGCAGAGCGCCTCTATGTTGTCTAACAACAACCTTTTATTGTTGTTGCCCTTTTGAAAGTCTAGGGCCTCACACGTGTTAGACAAGTGTTCAGCCTGTGAGCACCACCCAGGTTCCAGCAGGAAATGTCTTTATATGTTCCTCTTCAGTTCTCTTACAGGCTCTGTGACCTGATGGCCAGCACTCTCCATAACAGCCACCTCATTTCAGAGAGTTCTTTACCTAGAGCTTCCGTTTGTCAAGCTAATGATGAATGACTGTGAAATCTATCCTCAGCCTCTCTGCCCACTCTACCCTCCCAAATGCCTTCACTTGATTATCTAGAGGGAGCTGTGTAGTGGCTAGGAAAGCAATGTGAACTTGGGTTTTAAAATAACTCAGTTAAACTCAGTTCCAAGGGAAATGGACACCACTTAACTCAATATGGAAGGAGATGCTCGGAGCTCATGCTCATTAAGTTACCCCGGAGTGCAGACACATTTGGCAGGTCCTGTTGGCTTGGCAGAAGCCCTGTAACTTTATACCCAGGACATAGTTTGGGTTTTGAGTGACTTACGTTTGTCTGTTCCATGATGGCTGACCAGGCCCTAGTTTTTTTTTTTTTGTTGTTGTTGTTGTTGTTGTTTGTTTGTTTTGTAAAAACCCAAGTCCCTGTGTGGAGCTGCATGCCTCTAAGTGGTATTAACAGTTCAGGGAGAAGGCTAGAACTGCCTAATCTTTTAGTGGGTGAGATTCCGGGAATCCGAGAGATGGTTGGAGACATCCTCAGGCGGCTGCAGGGACAGAAATGTCTGAATAGATCTCAACTTGCTTTCTTCCAGAAGCCACAAGTTCTCTATAGTAATACTGTATTTCAGTAACACAAGATTTGGGGCATTGGAATCTATTTTACAACTGGTGGCCTGACAGACTTCTGTTGTTAATGGTTTTCCTTAGTATAGCGTACCCTCCTAGCTAAGGGTGTCTTATAATTGATGGACTAGTGTGCTAGTCCCTGCCGTTTACTCTGCTTCCTGTATGTCAGAACTCATTCCAAGGCCCCCTTTTATCTTCTCAATTAATCCTCATAACACCTCTGGTTTTGTAGCTCTCTGCTCAACTCCGGCCTTTTATTTCTGGGCCTTTCCTATTCAAAATGAATCGGCCAGTGGTTTATAAATGTGGGCACGTGAGCAATTTGGCACACTTCTCCCCACATTAAAAAGCATTATTTCCCCATGATTTTAAATGTGATGTGGTAGAAGGCAGACAGCATTTGTGGAACAAGAGAAAGCCGTAGGGTTTGTTGGAGGGGAGCTGAGATGGGGGTGGGCTGGGAGAAGGGTTCTTTTTTCTTTCTGTCTCTCATGGGTTCATGTGTGAATGGCCGAAGACACAGAGATGCTCACAAAACAAAGTGCCAGGCCCCATTTTCTCATTCTTCCTTTAGCCTCTTGTTCTTTTTGCAGCTGATTAATCTTCCCTACCCTCTCCAGGAGAGAATATCCTTCTCTCCCTGGCACTAATTTAGGGATGGTGGCCTACTGCAGTTAGGCAGCAAGAGAGCAGAGCATTCAAAAACCATCTATCCATTTTACTTCACATCTCCCAGCCGACATTCACAATCCCCAGCAATCCCACATGTGGGTGATCAGAGCCAGCAGAGGCTGAGTACCTCCCAGGGTCACTGGAGAGCAGTGGACTCTTGTGTTTCTAAATTGATCTGACAGATTAGAATGTCATCCGACATTATTGCAATTTGTATTGTGACAGAGTCACTCACAAAGAAATATGGCTGATAGTAGGAAAATCATCTTTGGCCAAGAAAGGCTAAAATTTCTCAAAATCAGAGAAAGATGTAATATGTTTTTCAATCTAACTGGCCTACATAGAGAATGAAATAATGCAAAATGGTGAAAGGGGTCATTTTCTCTTCCTTCTCGTGCCTGTGACTGCTCTGGGCACATCATAGTCCTTTGATAACTGAATAAGCAAGTCTCTGTTGCAAATGCCCCCCCCCCCAGCTCCAGACCTTACCTTGCCCCGGCCTCTCCCTGGGCATTTTGCAGAAATGAGTTTTTTCAGCTGGTGTAGGACAGTACGTGAGCAGCCACCTTGGGTGTTGAGGTCTTTACCTTGTATTTGTGAGATCCTGGCTGGCACCTCCCTGTGGTCAGGAGAAATCTGAATGTGACAGGTTTCATAGTGCTAGTGACAGAGAAATGACAGATAGTTCTCTCTCAAACAGTGTAATTCAGTTTTAGGGAACCCTTTTACTACAGTGTCGCTCATGGTAGAAGGCTTGCTGAGGCTGCACGAGGTCCTGGGTTCAAGCCTCAGTGAACGTACAAGTTCTTACTGCTCCCTCTCCCCTCTCCATTGTATCTTATCTTCCATCATCCATTTTTCCTACAATAAAGACTCATTCAGCGTAGGCATGATTCTGAGCTACCCAAAGGTATAAGAAAAAGTCCCATGCCAGCTGCACTTGTGTCCAGAAGACTAGGCCCAGGTCATTGGAGTTATTTTTAATTTTTGTCCAGGGCCTTGCTGATGATAAAGGTGGGCCTCAAACTTTCTTCATAGCCTACACTGCCATCAGAATCACTATCGTCCTGTTTCAGCCTCCCAAATTTGGGCAGCCTGCATGAAGCTATTAGAGGCAACAGCCACTGAGAGTAAATGTGCTCAGTACACATGCATTCACAGAGCATTTTATGAAATCTCCCTTTAGGGTGCCAGATACTGGGGTAAGTGTGTCATCAAGTGCCTTATAAGCCAAGACACTTCCAGCTGGGCAGGTCTGAGCCCCTCTCCCAAGAAGGGTCTTGGTTAGCACTCAAAAGATCAAGGGTAGTTTGGGAATGAAGAAGAGAGAGGGTTGCCTTATTTAAAGGGACTTGCCAACTCTGTAGGGACTGGAAGAGCAAAGAGACTGGAAGGTTGGGTAGAGACCACTCAGCTGCCACAACCTGGTGTGTGTGTCTTTCAGAGCCCCCCGGATTTGTATGTATTTTAAACCCATGCTTTGAGGATTCTTTCTCACTCTCCCTGACCAAGAATGTTGGCCTCTGTGAGCATGGCTGGAGCATGGGAAGGCAGTGTAAGCAAATTTTAGGGAAAGAGGTATGGCGGGGGAGAGGATATAGCTGTGGTCTTTTTTTCTCTTATTTTCTTCTGATAATAATAGAATGTACTTTGAGAGACCATGAGGGCGACTGACCTTAGAGCCTCATTTCTCACAGCCTCTGCACCACACAGTTGAGGGACCCTCTGTGGCCTGAAGCACAGCTTTCCCCCCTGGCTCTTACAAATGCAGTATCAGGGCAGTGTCCAGCTACAGAAGGTCTGGCCCACTGAGGTGTCTCCCATTTGCCACATGGGGTAGTTTGAATGTAATCAGGCCCTCACAAGCTCATAGAGAGTGACACTATTAGGGGTGTGGCTTTGTTGGAGTAGGTGTGGCCCTGTTGGAGGAAGCACATCACTGAGGAGGTGTGCTTTGAGGTCTCATATATGCTTAAGCCATGCCCAGTGTTGCAGACCACTTCCTATTGCCTCAAGGATCAAGATGTAGCTTCTTCTCCATTCTCAGCTCCTTCTCTAGCACCATGTCTGCCTGCATGCTGCTATGTCTAGCCATGAGGAATGGACTAAACCTATGAACTGTAAGCCACTTAAAAAATTAAATGTTTTCCTTTATAAGAGTTGTTGCAGTCATGCTGTCTCTTCCTGTGGACGCACCCTTGAATTGGAGTCATGCACACTTCATGGATGTGATGTGAACTGTATGCTTCTGATGTCACATTCTAACGTGACCAGTGTGATCCTTGCTCTCAGAAGTTCTCCAGGGGAGTTTTCACCTTCCTCCCTCATTCTGACAGTGACCGCAGCAGACACCAGGATTTAGCTTGTTTGGGGAAGTGTATTAAGCAGCTAGTTAGTATTCAGTCTTAACTTTCTCGTGGAACAATTTCCTATAGTTTTCTCCATTAGCTTGATGGAAAAACACAGATGGTTTGAGCCACACTCTGCTCTGTTCAATCCAGGCTCATTCTGGTGATGTAAACCACCCAGCACACTTCATTTAGGAACTCAGAACTAGAACTAAGACAGATTACAGTGAAGAACACAGACTCTGCCTGGGTGAAACTTGTACCACAAGATTCCTTGGCAGAGCTATAGAAACCTGTGACAATATCTTGCAGTAAGTTATTTAAGAGTCTCATAGCAGCTGTGAGCCCCGGGCTGTGGAAGGGAGATTACATGATGGAAATGGCATGAAAGAGCTTCCGGCTTTTATATGTGTTTGAGGGACCTCTCTATCGAGTACTTTCCCATCAGATGGCTTTAATGAGGTGAGATGCTGGATAATAGCATCCAAGAAAGTCATGCTCCAGGATATCACTCCTGTTTTGCTTTCTGTCATCAAAAATGGTCATTTGATTTGGTGAAGAATTCTGTGGTGGGGAAATGATAATACTCATAGCCCTTAGGAAATAAGAATGTGGTAGCTCTCACGAAGCCAGTGTGGTATCCGAAGGGGCTTCGTGTGCTTACACTCAGCACTGTGGCCTCGGGAGGGATGGAAAGTACAAAGCCATCTTATGGCCACTGCCTCCTCATTTAGGATGTTGGCCTTGGTGTTGTTTTTTTTCCTTGGCCAAGCATTGTTGACTCTGTGTCCTTTGTGCATTGCATGCTTAGCTATTAGAACTTGAAGTATGACAGACACTTGCAGTTGGCCAATCAGTGGAGTATATTGCTATGTAAATGAGATAATAAAATTATCTTAAGATTATTTTATTTTATAATCTATTTTATAATCATTATACAGGTAATTTCAAAGGTATTTAATAAAATTCATAGCATGTATGAATTTTCTATTTAATAAATGATATACAAATAGTTTGAATTGCTTTATACAGTATGAATTTTATACAAAAAAAAAACCACACAAATAACTAACAGATTTTTGTTGCATTAGGTCTTACGTAGCATCTTGCACTGATGAATTTGATATTCAACATTCTCACAATTTTTTTACTAGGCTAGGTCATGGGGCAGATACCTATAACCCTACAAGTTAGGAGGTCGAGGCAGGAGGATCAAACATTTGAGGCCAGCCTGGTCTATAGATTAAGTTCTAACACTAATGCACAAACTGACTTAGTAGAGTCCTTTCTATATGGAGAGATACCTTGTTCAGCCTAGACACAGGGGTGTGTGGTTGGAGAGGAGCTTTGGTCCTGCCTCAATGAGATGATGGGGCAGACTTAGTAAACTACCTAGGGGAGGCCTTAGCCTCTCTGTAGAGTAGCTGAGAGGCGGGGGATAGAAGGGGGAGTAGGAGGAGAGGAGGGAGGGGGAACTGGAATTGGAATGTAAAAAATAATTTTTTAAAAAAGCTTTAAAGAAGGAAAACAGTGAGGTTATATTTTATAACTTCCATGTTCTTTTTATAAATGATGAAATAACAGAGAGGTTTTAGTAGTTAAATACAAGCACATTCCCATGAACACACTAGAAGCACTGATATCTTCATTCCATTGATTAACAATAGAATTCTGTGCGCCAGAGATATGGTTCAGTAGTTAAAGGCGATTGCAGCCAAGCCTGAGACATACATGGTAGAGAGAAACAACTCCTGACAGCAGACACAGGTGTGCCATGGAACACTTGTATATACTCACATAAACACATATGCGTAACTATATCTGTAAAGAATCTTTTAAAATAGGACTCATATTCTCTTTCTAACATGTTCAATGTCTTCAGATGCATTGGGAGAATTTCAGCCAGATTAAAGACATCGTGAAAACATCCTGAGACAAATTTATAAAATCGTCATTTTTTTCATGTCACTTGTCTGTCTTCCATCACCCTTGCTTTCTGTATTGAAACCTTTAATTGCAAGCAATAGCTGCATGCGATTATGGAGTACAATGCGATTCTTTATGATCCAAATATTCATTATAGAATGAGTAAATAAAGCTAACTAGACATGCCCACTGACACTCTGTGAAAACTGTCCTGTAGCTTCCTAATGAAGGGGCAGTGGCTGTTTTAGTTATTACTTTCTCAACATCAGTATTGAAAGGGTTGGCATAAATATCCCTCTCTTGGAATCATTCTAGAAACAGGTTAACACTGGACACTGGTTTTTGTGAGCCCTCATTTGAGAAATGTTGCCTCCCCCCGCCCCCCCCCGCACTTTTCCAGTTAAACGCTATTGTCATTCCCACTGGAGACTGCAAACCCTTGGGGTAAACAAAAGGTTATTTTTTTCAAAACCCTATCTGTATTTAATAAAATGTCATATACAACTGAGAGAGAAAAATATGCCCTGACTAACATCATACTTACTGTGCTTTCAGAGTTAGCTGTGGGAGTGGGATGGGATGGGACGGTTATTTTGTATAGAGACTTCTGCGGTTTGCTTTTATAATCTGCCAGTTCTTCCAAGCTCCATTTTTTTTTTCACACAGAGAACTTAATGAAACTAACTGCGGTAAGCTCTTTTGAAAGTTCACCCTTAGTGCCACTAATTAGCAGTCTGTGTTGAAGTCCTCTGTGCCAAACCTTCTACTCGGGCATTAGAGATACTATAAAGCAATGCAGATGGTCTTTGAGGAACCACCCTATGCTTATGTTGAGAGACTGAATTTCCGCCTATTAAATGTTTTAAATTTCATTGTGTTATTTGAAGAGTGGAACTGTTATTATTTGAAGTAGGCTGCGTAGCCCTCAGTATTTAGAGGATGTGTGCTGGGAAGAGCTGGTCCTTGGTCATGGCGCAGAATGACTCTGCTCAGTCCAACTGTACATTGTCCTATAGATGCTCAACTCTGTATTCTAAGGTGATGGCACGGTGATGAGTCTCCCTCCTGTCATAAATTCTACACTCCATTTGCTGTCACAGTCGAAAACATATACTTCTAAAAATTTGGGGACTGATGTGGAATTTGAATATATAATACCTAAAATAAGTTAAGGTTTCTGGTGTCCAGGTTATGTTCTGGCATCAAGTGATAGCTGTGTCTATCCTACGGGAGAATGTTTCACCTCAGAACATGAATGCAAGGTCATAAACCCAGAACACGCACCAGGTGACACAAAAACTCGGTTGTAGTATATTTACAAATTTAACTTTGGTGGTTTTTATGAAATATAGGGTTTTTATAAGCCACCATTCAGTGACCATTTGTGCCTGTTAGATCTTTGGCACCTAACACAGGGTGCTATGGTGTAGACGCTCTGTTATCTTAAAGGAAAAAAAATCAAACTTAAGAATAATTTCATAATTGATAATAATAAAATATATTGTCTAGTTCCGTGCCATAGAAAGTATTTTTAAAGCAATGCCCATAGTTGATTTTGAAAAGGAACTCTTTAGCTTAGTGTCTCTTGTTTTTATTGAAATAATCCTATTGACACACATTTCTAAATGTGCCTCTTGCATGAAATAGTCATTCAATATTATTTTAACATGTATAATTTTTTTAAGAAAACTGTTTATGCATAGCTAATGCTTTTAAAATGTGTAAAATTTATTCTTGGGCATTTTCATTCCTTAATAGAAAGAGCAGATATTTTCAAATTATGGGCTGAGCACATGTGTGTGGTGATATATTGTTTATAAGCTAATAAAGCCATTGGAGATCAGTTTGCAAAGCCAGCCACACTAGTTAGCTATAAAAACTAGGCAGTGGTGGCACACACCTTTAATCCCAGGATGCTGGAGACAGACAGATAGATCTCTCAGAGTTCAAGGACATCCTGGCCTACTCAAGGGAAGAGTATCAGCGCTCACGCCTTTGATCCCAGCACTAGAGAGGTGGAGATAGGAGGATATGGCTGGGCAGAGAAAGGAATATAAGGAGGAGGAGACAGGAATTCAGAACTTTTGCCTCTGAGGATTGGTGGAGACAGGATTGTCATTTCAGCTGGGTAGTGTTAAGATCTACTGGCTTGGCTGCTTCTCTGATCTTCGGCTTGAAACTTAAACCCCAATATTTCTTCCTGGGTCTTTTATTTATTGTGACACATATGTGCATATATATTTTATCTACCTGTTCTTTCAGTAGAAAGTAGAACCCAAGACTACATCTAGCCATGCTGGCTATTGTAACCTGTACAAAAAATATTTCTGGTTATGTTATTCTTAATTAATATGGTACTGAATGGGCTCAGCATTCTATCATCATCATCATCACTGTCATTATCATCATGTGTGTATGTGTATGATGTATGTGTGTAGATGCCAGCACATATGTATTCTGTGTGTATGTGTATGATGTATATGAGTAGGCACTACACATATGCATTCTGTATGTATGTGTATGTATGTGGTAGGCTCTGGTACATGTGTATTCTGTATGTCTGTGTATGCTGTATGTGGTAGGCACTGGCTCATGTGCACTCTGTGTGTCTGTGTATGCTGTATGTGGTAGGCGCTGGTACATGTGTGTTCTGCATGTCTGTGTATGATGTATGTGGTAGGCTCTGGTACATGTGTATTCTGTATGTCTGTGTATGATGTATGTGGTAGGTGCTGGGTCATGTGCACTCTGTGTGTCTGTGTGTGATGTATGTGGTAGGTGCTGGGTCATGTACACTCTGTGTGTCTGTGTATGATGTATGTGGTAGGCGCTGGCACATGTGCACTCTGTGTGTCTGTGTATGATGTATGTGGTAGGCGCTGGCACATGTGCACTCTGTGTGTCTCTGTGTGATGTATGTGGTAGGTGCTGGGTCATGTGCACTCTGTGTGTCTGTGTATGATGTATGTGGTAGGCTCTGGTACATGTGTATTCTGTATGTCTGTGTATGATGTATGTGGTAGGCGCTGGGTCATGTGCACTCTGTGTGTCTCTGTGTGATGTATGTGGTAGGTGCTGGGTCATGTGCACTCTGTGTGTCTGTGTATGATGTATGTGGTAGGCACTGGCTCATGTGCACTCTGTGTGTCTGTGTATGATGTATGTGGTAGGCGCTGGCACATGTGCACTCTGTGTGTCTGTGTATGATGTATGTGGTAGGCTCTGGTACATGTGTATTCTGTATGTCTGTGTATGATGTATGTGGTAGGCGCTGGGTCATGTGCACTCTGTGTGTCTCTGTGTGATGTATGTGGTAGGTGCTGGGTCATGTGCACTCTGTGTGTCTGTGTATGATGTATGTGGTAGGCGCTGGCACATGTGCACTCTGTGTGTCTGTGTATGATGTATGTGGTAGGCGCTGGCACATGTGCACTCTGTGTGTCTGTGTATGATGTATGTGGTAGGCGCTGGGTCATGTGCACTCTGTGGTGCATATAGAGGGTCAGAGGAACAACTGTTGAGGGCTGGTTTTCTCTTTTCACTCCATGTAGCTTTCAGGAATTGCTCTCCTCTTCTACCATGGGTTTGGGGATTAAACTCAGGTCGTCAGTCTTGGAACATAGCACTTTAACCTGAACTATCTTACTGGCCCAGGACCCAGCATTTTTCATAAAGTGGGAGGTGACAAATAGCTACAGTTTTTATTCACAAGAAGACATTTCCCTGACTCTGTTCTGGATAGTGACCCCCTGGGAATGCTGAGGACGACACCTATGAAGTAATTCATCAGTCTGAATATGTGTAGTAGGGGCTTCTGTGTAACAAGCATTGTGCTAGGCATGAGAATACAGTAAAAGAAGCACTACCACCACCACCCTTACCTGGTTCTATGCGCACCACCAAACAAATGGATGCCATGAGCTCCCCGTGTTGGAAACATAGACAAGCATGATCATGTTTCTCCACAATGTGATGTCAATATTTGTTAGATAACAATAAATTCACAAGTCAATGATATCATTGACAGCAATTTGCCAAATAATAGTGCTTTCCTTGATAGCCTCAATTACTAATATTAACTTGCAGATCGTACATTACTTATCACACAGTAAATGCATGCATAGTATCTTTGGATGTTAATAACTATGTCTGTAGGCTAAAGAATGTCTTAGGAGACCTGACAGGGCAGATCTGGAATCTGGTAGAGACATAAAGGGAACTCAGTGGAGATGGGGTAAGCACAGAGTCCAGGTCCAGAAGAATCTAAGGATGCTGGTTGCTGGCTGTAGAGTCAAGTTGCAGTGTCAGACTTGAGCTTCAGGGTCGAGGTGAAGTGAAGGGCAGATCTGGGTCCAAGTAGATGGAAGCTCAGCAGCTCCAGGTGGAGCACAGGTGGACAGGTGGATGGCAATTTGAGTAGCCATGTCAACAGTAGGGACCGGAGCTAAACCGAAGCCCCTGGGACAGTCAGGACTTCTCGGCCTGTCCATCCCTTGAAGCATGCACTAGGTGGCCAGGTTATAGATTGTTGGGACCACAACCATCTCAGTGCTAGGTGCCCAGCTCTTTATGTGATCCAAGTGAGGGAGTTGAACCCTTTCCTTGGTCTGATGTCTCTGATAAGTTCTTGGGCCTGATTTTTGTGGTATAGTTTTTAATATTCTCATGCATTCCTATACTCCCAATTCAGCTCAATGAATTTATAAGGTAATACCCCTTATACTCTCAGGAATAAGTCATTCATCGGTACGTGTTATGTTTATGTGTCCACTTAGGAATGGAGTCATTCTCCATCCCTATGATGGAGTCTCTCAGGGCAAGGCACCACCTGAGAACCCGACTGTTTTAAGCAATCTGAGCGACTTAGGGCAGTGTACCAATGGGAACTGTAGGACAGGGTACCAATGGGCAATGGTTCAGTGTGGCAAATACTGCTACAGGCCTGAGAGCCATCACCGAGTCCAGAGGGAACATGCTCCTGAAAAAAAAAAAAAACAAACAAACCAAAAAAACACTAAGATAGTGTGTTGTTGTTGTTTGATTGGTTTTATGTTTGTTTGTTCTTTTGTTTGTTTTTAAGACTTTCATCCTTAAAGAGTTCATCAGAACAAAAATACTTTGGAAGAAACTTTAATTTGCTTCAAAATTCAGAAAAAATAATATTTATTTCATTCTAATGTTATCAAATCTGATTTGCTTGGTCTGACTTTGTTGGTGGACTTCTTTCCCTGCTTGCTGTTCTAAATATGCTATAAGATACTTTAAAACTTTAAGATCTGTAATCGCATCTGCTCAAATTCGTAACCATTTAAGAATGTTTAAAATTTCAAGAAATAACCACAGACTCTTTATCCTTGTATTTTTATCATCTGCTGTATATGTGGGCATACGCAGACAGCACACCCTTGCAGCTTAATACAAAGCAGATGCCTGTAAAACAATTTAACCAGAATGTGTTTGAAGTGTGTCTGTGCACCAGTTTTACTTCCTGATTTGAAGCTGGGGTTCTATCAGACTTTTAGAGGGGGAAAAAGCCAGATAGTGACACATTACTTAGCTTTCATGTAAGGGCTCTTTGTGGCAGTGGAGACACTCCTGTTCCTGCCTGTAAATCTGACAGAGACATTTGCTGTCTCAGCCCTTCTGTACAGAAACTAACAGTCGGCATTCATTTGTAGACATGATCTATCTCAACCATGGTTGTGTCCCCTTCTTTTTGATGGGCTTTTGTGTTTCATACAAAATTTATATATCTGACCCTACCTGCTCCCCAAACTCCATTTGTTCATTTTTAATCTGGGCTTGGAGGTGCCCCTGGGCCATTTGAAATTCACCATAACAAAATGAAGTCATTCCCCACCACTCAGTGTGAGAGTTGTTCCTTTTGCATGTTCCCTCCTCTTAATAAATGACAGCCACCAGTAGCCACTTATAGGCCATGCCCCAAGTTTATCTGTCACCCCATTCCCCATCAGCAGTGCTCCTGTGAAGCCAGCTCCTCCCACTTCTGTTCCCAGTGTCCAAGCCATTGCCTGGCAGCGACCACTGACCCATGTACACGCATGCTTACCTTTAAACCGTCCATTCTGCGCATAGCTGTCAGAACGATCCTTTGCCAACAGAAATCAGACCCATTTACTCTTTGGCTTTGAGTCTCACCTAAAATTAAAGTCAACATAGCTCTAGAGTCCTGTATGATCTAACTCTTCTTTCTCTCAACCACTTTCTTGGGCTACATCAGATTCTTGCTGTGTGTGCCCAAACGCTCTTACCACAAAGCCTCTGCACTTCCTGTTGGCTTGTTTGATGACATACACCTTTGTGTATGGAGAATACAGACAGGGGAAAGAAAGCCACATCAAGGATAATGTGTAAAGGAAGCCATTTGGCAAAGACTGGAAGCCCTTCCTCACCTGGGCTTCCTAGAGGGAACAGAGCATGCTTGAGAAAATCCTGCTGTACAAATGGGGGTTAGGTAAATGTACTACGCAGGGTCACCCGCCCCAGGGCCCACAACCTTGGGCTTTCCTCTCAGGTCACTAACTCACTTCTGTACTCAGGAGTGCATCTCCTTTCTTCACTTACTGCCTCTACTTTCTAAGCTTGAGTCTCTGAAGCAGCCCTTTGTTCGGGAACACAAGAGCCTGGAATCGGTGCCCTCTGAACTCAGATGGGGGCAGCTGCAACTCTCTCATTGTCGATGAAGCCCAGGCTCATTCCCATGGTCCTTCTACTCCCTGTTCACCTGACACCTTATTCTAGTTATTCACCTCTTTCTTTTTTTCATCTCCTTGTCACAAATGCACAGCTCTCTCCTCAAAGGGAATATGAGATAGTTTATTCTGGAGTCAAATATGAGCAGCCGTGGCATGGAAACACAGATTTAAGTTACCCCAAATTCTAGGTCTCAATGTTGAAGCAGTTTCGTGCAGTTTTGGTAGAAACAGAACAAAGTAATAAATCAAGGAATTTTAAAAACACATTGGTGGGAACACTAGGCTATGGCCATTGTGGAGAACTCTCAGTTATAAGCCTCAGATGTTGCTATGTGGTGGAGAATAGGTTTTGATTGGTGGAGAATAGGTTTTGCTAGGTTAATCCATTCCAGGGCTTTTATCTGGTCTGACACCATGGGAGGCCAGGAATGCCTCTCCAGGAGGCTAGATCTAGCCTAAGACCTGCAGCATTCCAGCAGTTCTAAGTAGTCCATCTACATTTGCAGACTCAGCTTCTCTCCAGGGAATTCTTCACATTCATTCACTTCTGCTCTTTACTAAGTCCCCACTTCTCCATCTCGGGGATTTCTTCTTTTCTTGTGTAGAGCTTTAAGTGCTGTGAGGGCAGGGACCTGGATTTCCACCCCACTCCTGTTCCTCTTGTCTGTGTGGGCATTGTCTCATGCCAGGGTCTAGACTAGCGACTCAAGCCCAGTGCTCTGTGCATGGTCTTCGTGGCCTCCGACACATTCCATCGCCTCCTGCACAAACAAGGTTTTAGAGTTCCGTGTGTACAGTGATTATGTTTTTCTCTCTTTCTTTCCTTATCTTCCCAAAGGGCACAGGTACACGCCACAGGCCCGGCAAGGGGCTCTGGGTGTCTAGTATGTGCTATGGCCTCATGGTGTAGCTTCCTGTCCTCCTTGTGGTCTATAGGCAGCTTGGATCACAAATTCCCCCAGGGTGCATTGCGCTCTGCAGGAATGAAAACAAACAGGCTGCTGTATTCCTTAGATAAAGGGGCCTTTGGACCAGGCACAGTCTGAAAAACATCAGTGCCTCAGGAACCTAGATCTTAATAAGGAGCTTATTTGTATTTTGAATTTCGAACACTTCATAAAGTTGTAGGATGTGGGTGGGGGAGGTTAGACTACTACAGTTCATCGTTTCCACGCTCCTTGAAGCTTGTGTTTCCCCCAGGGTTGGGGAGTGTGCATCTGAGATTATTTTAAAGTTACACAGCATCCATGCTTGGGGAAACCCTTCCAAGCAGTCCCTAAAAATCGCAAGCCTTTGTGAGTGATGTGAGATTCCTCAAGCGGACATCTAACAACAGCCCCTCTTGTTTCCACAGGTGATCTGCAACTCGTTCACCATCTGCAATGCGGAGATGCAGGAGGTTGGCGTTGGCCTGTACCCCAGGTATGGCAGACATCCTAAACCATCCATCTCCCACCCAGCTCCCCAGCCTTTCAGAGGTCATTACAAAGGCTTTTGTAGCAGCTAGCTCCAAGCCAAACTCAAAACTTAGTAGTAAAATACAAGAGGCTGTGAAAATGTTACAGTCTTATAACCCACATTATATACCATGGTATTAAGAGGAGGTAGATTTCATATTTAGCCATTTGTTCACAGGCAGACTTTGAGGTAGGTAGAAGCTGGAATTCGGTTATCCTTAAAAATCTCCCCTGAGCTTTGTCCTTAGCCGCCTGTGTTGGAACACACAGTTACTGCACCAGACTTGTGACTCAGGAGCCTTCGGGAGTAGCCTGTTGTAGTGTCCCTTAGCAATCGCTCTGGCAGCCTTTGTCCCTGAGCTGCCAGATGGCATGTATCCCAGTCCTAGAAGCAACCTGACTTTCATTCTATCTTCATGCTTCCAGGGTTGAAATAGTGTTTCTCCTAAGGTGACTGAGACTCAGTCTCCTCTGTTATTACCTACATTGGTTGCAGGTCAGGTCTGTTCATAGCATAGGTACCAAAAGGCAGCAACATAGAGACCAGAGCGTGGCCTCTGAGCTCAGGCCACCTCCTTCCAGTACAGTCACCAGTTAAACTGCACATCCTTGGATAAGCCATTTCATTCTTAGGCAGTGGTCTCTTCACCTGTAAATAATCCTCACAAGGTTGTCATGTGGCTGAATTTGGTCACCCTGCTCCAGTACTGAGAACACATACAGTATGTGTTCATCCTAATTGCTGTCAGTCCATGGTGACAGTGTAAAGTCATTGCATTTCCCACATGAAACCTTTAAGAAAATAAAATGGCTAGGCTCCTTTCCAGAATGCATGTCCACCCGATTAGTCTTCAGTGTGAGCATCTAGCAAAGACACAGCCCTGTCCTACCAGAGCCCAGCAATGGTACCCTCTGTGGGTCAATGGCATGTTGGGTGACTGTTGTTATTGCTGCCAGCTCAGAGACGATCTCATTATAGGTTTTTTTGTCAGTACCACCTTCATTTGGATTATGTTACCTGGTGATATCTAATGTGACCTATCCCCCAAAAGGACTAAAAACTGATTTTACTATCAAACTTCCCTAATAGCCTGTATTATGAGAAGCACTTGACTTCATATGAAGTAGGATATGGAGCATGCCTATGAGTGCTCTCAGAGCCCAGTCCCCATTTTCTCTCCATCAAACCTATCTTGGACTCCCCCCATCAAACCTAAAGTGTCTTTTGACTATCATTCCCATTTAATGTAGCTACTTAACTCTAAGCATTGATGATCCTTCCTTTTTTATTCCTTTAGCATGTCTCTGCTGAATCACAGCTGTGACCCCAACTGCTCAATTGTGTTCAACGGGCCCCATCTCTTACTGCGTGCAGTTCGGGAAATCGAGGCAGGAGAGGAGGTAAGGAAACCCACAACCCCCTCACCCCCACTGCCTGCCCTCCCTGCTCATCAGGACCCTTCTTAGTATATCCCCGTCCTACAACGAGCTACAACTAGCTCCCTGCTGTCCTGCCACCAAGAATACATTGAAATAGTCACAAATCAAATTGTAGTGGAATCTTGCATACTATTTGGTCTTGGTTGCTGGTTTTCTATATGATAACCCTCTGACATGCATTTGAGAGATGTTCTTCTTGACAGAGCCCGTGTGTTGTATGCACATGCATGGCAGTCACTAAATCTCCTCATTGACAATGACAGTTCATCGGTCTGCCACAGCCTAGCAAACAGCCATCCTTCCATGGGTAGAGAGGCAAACCAGCTTGTCTATAGCATCCTCAGGGCTTACCCCCAAAGACACTAAGCACATTTTGTAGATAGTTTAAATTCTGTATGAAGAAAGTAGACATGGTTTATTCTTCCAGGCCTTTGCCAGTGGGCTTCTGAAAAGCCTCAGCATTTCTGGGAGTTTGTTTCAGCAAAGACAGAGAGGGTCAAGCAGGACTTGGCAGTGTGGCTTTGTGTAGATGGATAAGTTGGCTTCTTAGACGAGGGACCTCTACAGAAGCCTGAGATCTCACAGGTGACTACAAATAGGCTGCTGGGCCACATAGACTGTGTGAAGTTGTGTGGCTACTACCCATGCTGAGCTCTGGTTACAGTCATGTTTTCCAGAACTCCATTTCCTCCTGCCTTCCAATTTGCTAAAGTGGACATTTACTGCAAGGAAAATGGAGGGCCATAAGCTTTTATGGCATTTATGCAGCACTCTGCCAAATAAAGCCCTAACTTAGAGGTACAGTATTTTATAGAGATTTGGCCTTGACAAGACTCCCTCCAAACTTACTTTCAACCAAGCATGCTAACTTGTACACATCACCTTTTGCTGAATTTCCAGCCTTTAGGACCAGCATACACTGGGATATCTGCTGATGCTGTGGGGAATTTAGATTTATTTCTCTGAGGTCATGTGACTTCGGGTGGGGTAGAAAGGGAACTTCCTCTACGTTCAGTACTATTAGTATGCTTCTCACTTTTGTACTGCTTTGGCCTGATGTAAGCAACTTAGAAAGAAGAACAATCTATTTAATTCTATGTTTTGGAGGGTTCAGTCCAAGGCCAGGTGGCCCTATGCTTCCGAGCCTGTATCAAGACAGTTCATTGTGGCTGCAGGAACATGTTTATCTCATGGCCATGAAGATGAGAAAGATAGTTCAGTTCACATTGTGGTAGACAGAGTGGAGTTATAACCAACAGACTAGAGCCGTGTCATTCCTAGTGACCCACATCCTCGGTCAGGTTCTACCTTCCTCAGATGTGCCTCTTTCCAGCAGTCTGTTCAAATTTCAAATACATCAATTGATTACACTTGTTTAGCCAAACCTCTCCTGATCTGTTGTCACTGGAAACTCCCTCATGGATATGAGGTGGAGGTGTGCTTTCATAGTTTCCTAGTTGTAGCTTAATACAGTCAAGTTGACAATTAAAATGAATCATCATAAGTCATTTAAAGGTAGAAGTGGCTGTTGTTGATGATGATGTTTTAACCACATAAGGGTTAGGGTATCACTCAGTAGTTGAGCACCTAGCAAGTACAGTGTCCCAGGTTCAATTCCCATCACTGAAAGAACATCCACAAATAAGAAAAAATGATGAGAAGGGGTTGGGGGTTTTCTATGCTTAGCAACCAAGTTTTCTTCTTGGCTACTATTTAGGTCATTTTTTATAAAAAAAACAATGCCTACTTTTGGTGTTTGTTTCATGTTTTTTCATGCCCTGTCTCTGGAGTGGCAAGCAAGTACTCCTTCTTGCCCAGTAGAATGGTCCAGCTCAGTGCTGGGCACTGAGGACTGAGGTGTCTCCCTCTGGGATGCTTATCAAGGACTCTTCTCCACTAGAAGAGCATCCTCCTAGGTCTTAGTGTATCTTCTTGTCAGAAGACAAAATTCCTTGTGCTCCCATTATGCACCTCTTGGTGAATGACATGTCCTGTGTGGGGTGTCCTGTGTGGCACCATTCTACAAGTCTTCATATCATGTGCCTTTCAAGGCACTTCCAGACCCCCTCTCATCTGGGAAGCTTTTCCGATTTCCCAGAGGGAGGGAAGGGCTAATTCTTTTGTTTTTGTTTTTGTTTTTTTTTTTAGTTGACATATATTTATATGTAGCTTCACATTTATCTTACCTTATATGAATATTTGTACATTTCATTAAAGAAATGGCAATACATTTAATTCCAGATGCCACCACATATCCTGTTTGGGTGTTATGTAATTTATGGAAAATGCCCCAGATTACTTTTTGAGAATTCAAACATTCAGAATTCTTTGTTTCCCCCTTTTTCATTTAAATTTGAAACAAGGTTGTTTTACATGTCAGTCCCAGTTCCCTCATCCTCCCACATCACCCCCACCAAACCCCAGCCCATCCCCTTTCTGCTTCCCAGGGAGGGTGAGGCCTTCCATGGGGGAGTCTTCAAAGTCTGTCATATCATTTGGGGCAGGGCCTAGGCCCTCCCCCATGTGTCTAGGCTGAAAAAATATGGAGAGCTAATTCTTAACTGAGCTTTAGTTAAGTTGATAACAAGAGTAAATTTGAAGTTTTTTGGTTCCGTAGCATCAAGTTTGCATTTTGGCTTTGTTGCTCACTAGGCGCCCGGGTTCTGATGTGGACCAGGTGGGGTATGAGTATGAGGAAATAAGCCCAAGGAGGAAAGACTAGAAAGTGCCTGAAACAGAAGTGCCTTAATTGGGGGGGGGGCATTGTTGTTGTTGTTTGCTGCTTCTGTAGCACTGAGGATTGAACTCAGGGCCTTGTGCTTGCTGGGAAGCACTGTCATTAAGCCACATCATAACTGTGTTTATGTTTGTTGAATGAGACTTCCTATAGGTAACAACACAGTGGCACTATGGCGCCATTTTTTTTTTTTTTTTTTTTTTTTTTTAGCTGCCAGGTATCTTTAGGTACATGGCATTACTCCAGGAAGAAACATGATAGCCATTTCACCATGAGTCTGAGGTGGAAACATTTTAGCCTGCTCACAAGGAGAAGTGGTAGAAACTTTCACAGTAACAGATCTTACCTTGGAAATACCCTACCTTGTATTTCTCTCCCCATAAAACCATCCTCTGGGCCAACTTTGGGCTCTTGCGCTTCAAACCAGAGCCATTTACAGCCCTTTGCAATGTAAGGGCGTTGGAAGTCAAGGATGTTGTTGAGTCTTTGATTTTGGTTCTGGCAGTTTGAGAGTCTCACGCAGCTCCTCTCTACAGAGAAGTGTTGTGATTTGGTCCCACATGCCACTGCTCACACATCATAATCTGTGTGCTGGACTGCTGAAGCCTACCCTTCAGAAGTGCTTAGGCTATGAAGCACTGCACTTGGTAATCTGATAGTCTTATAGCATATGGATCAGAGCAGGCAGCAGAGAGCCTGGGTACTGGCTGTGAAGTCCTGGTGGAAAGAACTGGGAGCTGTTGCAACTAACTCTTTGGTTTAGCATCTCCTGGGACCTGACACCTGGGAGGGTTGTGATTTGCATGAATTGAACATATCACTCTCCCTAACATCATTTTTTGTTTGTTTGGGGATTAGGCTTGCTGGGTGGTAGGAGCTGGGTGGCCATTCTGGAAACTGAGGAATATGGGTTATTGGAATGGACTTCTTACGAGAAGGAAGGACACACAGAACAGAAGGAGGTAACAGAATATGAGAAGTGTGGTGGCATAAGTGTGCACAGGGCTTCATGGACACCCAGAGCAGAGCACTGATGCAGATGAAGGTGCCAGGCTTGGGGGACAGTTAAGGAAGGCATCTAGAGAAGTGGCCTCTATACCTGAAAGGACCCATAAAGACAAAGTTAGGTGAGGCAGGGGCCAGTGTTCTAGGCAGGGAGACAGAAGCCAGAGGCAGCGTGGAGAGTTTGGTGAGCAGAAATTGATTCATTTTAATACACTGAAGGATTAATTGCAACCAGGAATGGAGATCTATAGGGACTGAACCAATGTCTGTGGCTTTTTTTTTTCCAGAACGTTAGCTATTCACCTGATGATTTCCTAAAAGTGTCTGCTATGTGGGAGGCTTCTAGTAAATATTTACAGAGGGGAGAGGCCCAGGCAGTGGGTCATCCTTGATGTTTAGAAGAAGAAGGATATGGCAACATTTTATGTGTAGACAAGATTAAGAGAATGAGGATCAGGCTGTCCCTCCAGGCAAGAATTGACAATGACAGTCTCAAGTCAGGAGAAGGCCAGGTGGTGGCTCAGAACAGAGGGTGTGAAGAATACAATATTTAGAAGCTAAAATAAATAGAACATATTAATTAATAGATTAATTTAAGATTAATTAATTTAAATTTAATAGAATTTGTATAACAAATTCTATTTTGACTTTAAAAAGAAGTGATTTTTTGTCTTTTTTTTCAATTCAGAGACAGTATTGGAAAAAATGTGTAACTGTGACAATATATTGTAGAAATGAAGACAAGATTTGGTTTTATTCTGTACTCCATTGTTGATGGGAAAGATGGTTTCTGGGAAAAAGACTTTCTCTGCTTTGTGATTTGATCAGAGGCACCATAATCAAGTTCCAGAAACCCCTGTGATATTACTCTAAAGCTAGAAATGATTTATGCCTTTTTCCATAAGATGTACCCTTAAATGGGAGAGCAATGGTCAGAGCATTAATACTTTAATGCGATTTTGTTCTATGCCATTAACGCATCAGTTGATCAATGGCCAAATTTTGTATGTATGTGCCCACTAAATGAGCCCTACATGTAGTGAGCAATGACTCCATTTAAACTTGTGAATCTACGAGCCCTTAATAAAGGTTTTTATCTTTGGGTGATAAAATGATTGAGTTGCTATTTCAATCTGGCTGTGTGCCTCTGTAATTTCTTTCTTTCTTTCTTTCTTTCTTTCTTTCTTTTTTTTTTCTTGCCACTGAGCAGCCCCTCGGCTTTGGTACAGGATAGTTTGCAAACTTCAGTGTCATTCAAGCACAAAGGGAATAATGAGTACCCGTCAGTGAGGGAGGGGGGATTTTCAAGCCAATCACGAAGGATGAGGGAGAGGAAAAGGCATTGAAGTAGGCAGCAGGGCAGAGAATCACAGTGATGTCATACATTAAAGAGACGGAACTATACAGTCAAGACAGGCAGCCTGTGAGGCATGGAAGACATTGATGCTAGGAAGTAAGCCTACAGTCAGTGTAGAACAAAAAAAAAGCCTGTGTGGCTCTATTCTGTAGGCAGTGAAAAGTGGTCTCAAGTCTATAGAGGAATGATGCAATCAGCATCTCTCAGCAGTTCAGAAGGTGAAAGGTAGAGAAGCCAATGGGAGGCCCTGTAGAAACCCATGGCTGAAGTTGGACTCTGGCACTTGTGGGCTACCCAGAAAGACTGTGAGAATGTTTATTGGGGTTAAATGAAATAACTTGTCTCCCATTCATCATCATCATCATCATCATCATCATCATCATCATCATCATCATCATCATCATCTGCTCACTTCCTGGCCTGATCACTCATGAGTTTTAGCCCCTGTTTTGTAGTCAGACACCAGTTGGTGGCTTCACAGTAGCTTGTAAACTACCCAAGAAGTTATGCCATTTGCCTGGCCTGTGGGCTTGAGTCAAGTCTTTGAATTGGAGTGAGAAACAGGGTTCTAGAATGAGTCTGGAGGAAGCATAGTCGTTATCAGCTGGTTTACCCCCTCACCTGTGTAAGGAGCCAGGACCAGAGAGCCGGAGGATACAGAATGAGTGTATGTTCCCAATAAGATGTTCCAGGATATATGATTAGAGACTGGCTGCTTGAACTGTGGAGCATGGTGGTCTCTGGGAATCATGGAGCTTGCCTGGTACTGTAGCCCTTTCACCTCTGAGGTGGCCCTGCCTTCAGACGAAAATGCAAGAGAAAGATGGAGGAAAAGAAAAAGTGGCCATAGCCCTGGCTTGAAGGAGCTCAGATGCCACCACTGCTCTGCCCTGCTGTGCTCTGTAGGCCCAGCAGTGGGGGCTGTATGGGCTCCTTCTAGCATTAGGCTCCACGCCCACCCCAGAAGGGCAGCACTGTCCCTGGAAGAAGCGTCAAGCTTGAGTCAAGTCAAATGCAAACCTCAGTCCTTTTCTGGTCTTCAGTGTTGCATGCTCTTGCAGGAATGCCACACTCCCAGATGTTCAGCAAAAGCAGGTCTGTACCTCTGGGCGGGCGCTCATGGAAGGCAGCACACTGTAGCTTTCTAACATGCAAAGACTCTATAATGAGGCAGCGAGTCAGCTCAGGCCCTGTCTTCTGTCACCCTGGTTACAGCATGGGCCTGACAGATGTGGCTGACCAGGCTTCCTCCTCCTCCTCCTCATGGAGTTTTTAAGGAGGCCGCCTTGAAGTCATTTTCTATCAGAGGCCTTCTGTGCCCTACCGTGACTTCAAACAAGTAAAATCATGTTAGAAGACATGTGATACTTTGTTTTCAGTAGAAGAAAAACCGCATGGAGTGTTTGCTCGAGGGAGGCTTGTCAACTTCCAGCAGATAATCCTGCCTCCTCTCCTTTAGTATCCCCTTCTTCCCCCACCACCCAGACCCCCATAATTACTCTCTGCATTTGAAAGCAGAGAAATAAGTCATTTATGCATTACAGTAAAGCTGCTATACATTACAAGAATAAAACAAATCCAGACAAGGGGGAAAGGGGAGGAGCACTGGGTGTGGTGGGAACCAAGTTGTTATTTTAAATAGGCAGCGGGTTAGGCTCCTTGAGAAAATGGGATTTGATTGAAACCCAAGAGGCCCAAGGAGGCCACCTTGGTGGATCTGGGAGAACTCAGGCCTGAAGTGGGAATATGAAGGGACAGCAAAAAAGGCCAGACTAGTTAGGGCAGGAAGAGCCAAGGGAAATGGGGAAGAGAACATCCAGGAAGGGGCCGTGCATTCAGGAGGTCATGGGGACAGCATATATGAAACTGTTGTTTCTCTATGGGTCATCATAGACTAATATTCTTACAAAATTAGAAAAATAAGTATTAAAGACAGTAAAACAGCAACAACCAAAATCCCAGCATTTTATCATGAGAATCACACACACACACACACACACACACACACACACACACACACACACACACACACACACACACACACAGTAAACAAGTTTTTAAATGAGGACTTTGTGTTTCTTTCCACATTTCAGTATAAAATAGAGCCCAAGGAGTTCAGGGTTGTACTGTGAGGTCTTGGCCCTCCTTGGACAAAAGGGGGCGCTGTTGCAGTATTTCAAACAGAAGAAATCCTGTCTGACTTCAATTTCTGTGCAGTGTAGATGGTAGAATGGAGGGAATTACCCTGAGATGGTGGTGGTCCAGGTCTGGATGTAACATTGGGAATGATTAAAAGTGGTCAGTTCTGGATGTATTTTTGGTGTAGTTCTAACAGAATTTCCCAGTGGTTTTGGATGGTGGAGACAAGGAGTGTGTGTGTGTGTGTGTGTGTGTGTGTGTGTGTGTGTGTGTAAGAGTTTCATTCTGATGCTGTGAATTTGATTTCTCTGTGTTGGGAAGTCAGTTGAGTGGAAATGTCAGTTCACCTTTTTTAAAAGGAAAAACTAAGCAACAAGTGACAGAATATCTCCTTATTTCAAAATTGTCAAATATAGAAGGCCCTAAATTCCAGGAAACAGCTATACAATCAGCCAGAATTTAAAGCCAATCTGGCTGTATCGTCTGCTGCTCATTTGTTTGCCAGGGTGAATTTGGCTTCTCTGATTATCAATGGTCATATAATTTATGGCCAAACCTTAGTGATACAAACATGGAATAACTCCTGATGTTTTGTTTAATGGGGAGGGGGCACAAAAGATAAAGTACAAAACTGTGTCAAGATTATAAATCTAATTCTATAAACTAAGTATGTATTGTCTGTGTGCTTACACTGAGCCAGCCAAAAAGAAAATGTGTTACAATGTCTTGGGGAAGAGGCTGTCGGTGGTGCCTTCTCTCCTACGCCCTGTTGATGTCTTACTCTAAGCATCGGCAGTGATAATGACCGTAGAAGAAAATGAGCACACCAGTCACTCGAGCCTTTCCCTCTCCATCCCCACAGCTCACCATCTGCTACCTGGACATGCTGATGACCAGCGAGGAACGCCGGAAGCAGCTGAGGGACCAGTACTGCTTTGAGTGCGACTGTATCCGATGCCAAACACAGGACAAGGTATGTGGCTTGAAGCAGATTGAAACATCCCATGGTGTCTGGAAGGTCTTTCGGGGACCTCTGCTGCTGGCCACACTGTTCCAGATAGCATTAGGAAGTAGAACAGAGAGCAATCTGCGCTCTTTATTTCCCGGGACCTTTGTCTCCTGCCAAGGTGAGAAGTAAGATCTCCGGGGCTTAGAGTATCATGGGAATATAGACATTAAACACGTGGCATTAAACATGTAATTGAAAGGATATGAAAGGACAGAGGGCTGTGAGAGTGCACAATAAGAGGCTGAATTATGTTATGATTGATAACAGTTATTGCTCAGCAATAAACATACCAAGGAGTATTTTGTCTTTAATTCTTTTAAATTCATTCCATAAGGCTATTTTGCAGCCCATTATCAGATGAGGCTCACTTATCTCCAAACTCTTACTCTCCAAGGAAGGAAGAAGAGCCAAAATAAATGCCGTAAAGATAATAAACGGCTCTCCAGTTACTCATATACTGTCCTCATTTTGAACCTATTTCCTTTAGTTTGCACGCAATCAGGTTATCCGCTATCATCTCACTTCTGTAGGGTGTTTACATTGTTAGATGTATTCTGTGATCATGATCTCATTTAATGTCACTACTTAGAAATAAATTGGGAAGCCAAACTCAGACAGGTTCAGAGCTATTCCTCTGGGATTTTATAAAGAAAAAAAAAGTGACAGTACCAGGTCTCCCATTCAGATCTGTTGCCTCAACCAGGTCATTCTTACTTTGCTGGGGGCCACCTGTGACTTGTCACCACTGTCAGTGGAGAGGTGAATGCTCTTACTTTTTGAGGGAGGATCTTAAGCCCGTTTGAATGCTGGAATCAGCAGATAGAATTGGGTTTGCATTAAAAGGGACTTTAAGAACTGGGAGAGGTGGCACATGCCTTCAATCCCAGAATTTATGGTGGCACACTCCTTTAATCCCAGAGCCGGCAAGTAGAGGCAAGTTGATCTCTGTGAGTTCAAGGCCAGCCTGTTCTACAAAGTGAGTTCCAAGTCTACACAATGAGACCCCGCCTCTAAGAAAAGAATTAAAGTAGGAAGATTTGGATCTGCTGCATAGATAGCACCAAGATCTGGTCTACTTCAGCATTGTTGTGCCAGAAGTCATATGGAGCTCCCTCGGACACCCCCTTCCCTAGCAGACTATGCTCTGGAGGGGATCCAGGCTGGTTTCCTCACACCCTTAGTTGGCAATGGGAAGGCTCTTCACAGTCTTCCTGAATGGGGCCAGCAAGATGACAGGATGCCTGCTGCCAAGGCCAGCAATTGAGATTTATCCACAAGATCCATGTGGTAAAAGGAGAGAAGAAGCCCACGAACTGCCCTCTGCCCTTTGCATGCCTTCTATGGTACAAATGCATCCATCCACACACAGCGATTAAATAAATTCAATTTAACATTCCTTCTAAAAGAAAGGACTTCTTGAATGAATGGATAAAGTATATCATTGAAGATTAATTTATATATTTCAACTATAATCGTTAGGAAACCTTTTGGCCACAAATAAAAGTAAATAAAACTGTTTTTGATAGGTGAGGTGTGTAATTCTTGAGAAGGCAGTCCCTCACTGAGCTCACCATAAGTCCAAAAGGCATAAATCTGTCTGTCTATTTTTCCTTTCATGGTTTGGGACATTGAGCCCAGAGCCTTGTACATGCTATACAAATGCTTAGCCACATATTTAATGTTTATTAATTTGTTCATTTTAATTTTTATTATGGCTTGGGGTCTCATAAAGTTACCAAAGCATGGTCCTCCTGCCTCAGCTTTCTGTGTAGCTGTGATTATAGGCCTGTACCCTCAGACTGGGTTCCTGTGGTTTTAATGAGAATGGTCCCAATAGGCTCAGATATTTAAATATTTGGTGCCCACTGATTGGAACTTTTGGAGTAGGTGTGGCCTAGTTGAAGGAGATGTATTGTACTAGGTGGACTTTGAGGTTTCAAATGCCCACACTAGGCCCAGTGCCTTGTTCTCTGTCTGCAACTTGCACATCAGATGTGAGCTCTCATCTCCTGCTCCAGCACCATGCCTGCCCACCTGCCTGCCCGCCCGCCTGCCTGCCTGCTTGCCTGCCACCATGCTGTCCACCATGTGGTTCATGGCCTAATCCTCTGACACTCCCAATTAAATACTTCCTTTTATAAATTGCCTTGCTCATGGTGTTTCATCACAGCAATGGGACAATGACTAAGATGGTTCCCAAGCTATTTCTTCTTCTGTGGCACTTCCTAGCTTGTGTCTTTTGTCCTCATGATCCCAAGATGACTGCTGTCTCCAGCATGTAGTTGGTGGGTTTCAGCTCTAGACAGGAAAAAGAAGGGACTATAGCAATAAATAAGGGCAAGTAAGAGGCCACGAAGCAAGGTAGCCTCTCAACCAATCCACAATGCCTGCATCCCATTCAGGCCATCTCTATTCTCTTGTTATGTTGAACTAAAAGTTTAATAGAGAAACTGAGGTGTGTGTGTGTGTGTGTGTGTGTGTGTGTAGTTGTCATATGCCAATTCACAGTGGGATACGTCCTGAGAAATTTGTCATTAGGTGATTTTGTCATTGTGTAAGAACACAATGTACTTACCTTGTGTGGTGGTTTAAAATAACATGCCCTTTGTTGGAGTGGGTGTGGCCTTGTTGGAGGAAGTGTGTTATTGTGGGAGTGGGCTTTGAGGTTTCATATATGCTCAGGCCACACCCAGTGTCTCAGTTCACTTCCTATTGCCAGTAAGCCAAGATATAGGACACTCAGCTATTGCCCAGCACCGTGTCGGCATGCGAACCACCATGTTCCATCATGATGATAATGGACTAAACCTCTAAACTGTAAGCGAGCCCCAATTAAATGTTTTCCTTTATAAGAGTTGCTGTTGTCATGATGTCTCTTCACAGCAACAGAAACCCCAACTGTGGTAAGCACTCCACAGCCACTGAAATACCTGATTTTTGTAATATTCCTCAATGTGACTGATTAACATAATTTAAAATATATCTTAAAGAAATAAGGAGAAGCAGTGAGGTGATCTGAGATGTGTCTCTCTAGTTCTGTGTTCATTTTTATCTTCCTAGAACAAAACCAGAGCTGCAAATGGTTTCAGGCCTTCCTCCCCTAATATTGTTTTTTTTTACAGCTAAGGTCTTGCACTTTTAACACTAAGTGATATAGTGTGCCTTTTGAAAAGTCAAAGGGACTTTGTGTCCTGGTGTCAGTGGCTGTGCCTCCTAACCAGGCACCTGGGCAAGGGCAGCAGGAAGAAGCTATGCTTGTTCAGGAGAGAAAGCAATATTCTGTTTAAAAAGCTGTATTCAAAGGGAAGCCGACGTTTCTGCCCAAGAATGTCATTCTGGAAACCCGAGTCCACTTGACATGGAGCAGTTACTTAAAAGTCATTAGTAAACCAAAACACTTTTTTGCTGTTGTGTTCCCCTATTTTTCTAAGTTAATTATGAACAAAACTGCCTCATGGCAGGATGGTGAGGCCAAACAGTTCTGAATTGTTTTATACTTCAAGTTTTAACAATCTAAACAGAATGTGTTTCCTGTTGCTAAAGTTTTCATCATAGGCAAGGTATGTTATCCTCAGAAGGATTTGAGAGATGTAGCAGAAGAGAGAGAATGAGGTGCCCACACACACCTATAACCTGTGTGTGTGTGTGTGTGTGTGTGTGTGTGTGTGTGTGTGTGTGTGTGTGTGTGATATTTCCTTTGGATGAGTTCTTGGGGAAGTGAATAGCCCAACTCTTACTTCTCTAACTTTTAAATTAATTTTTATTTATTTGAGGGTGTGCACATGTGGAGGGCCAGAAGATAATTTGTGGAAGTCAGCTTTCTTCTTCTACACTGTGGGCTCAGGGGTTCGAACTCAGATCCTCAGTCTTGAACACACACACACTTTTACTCACTGACCCATCTTGCTGGTCTCTTCTTGCTTTTCTAAATAAGCAGAGGGATGGGCTTCTGGAGTGGATGCAGGGATGGCCTGTGTTCACATTAAATCAAGGAAAGTGTTTATTGGACTCTGTAGCCCAGACTCCTGTCTGCCAGGCTGCCATGAAGCACTGAGTGACTTCTACGCAGGCACATGGACCTGGGAAGGCTTTAGTGTAACCTTTGCAATTGTTGTAGAACACACTGCCTCTGCATCGTAGTGTTTGTTTGACCCTGTCATGCTGCATTCGTTAAGCAGAATCATAGGTGTCTTCTTGTAGTTCAGCTGGGCCCTAGGGTTGCCCTTGATTTTAAGAAGAGGGTCTCTGTACAATCCATGGTGACACAAATGCCATCTTATAGCCTTCCCAGTTTCTGCAAGTATCTACTGGCTTTTGGTCTACTCCACGGATGTCCAATCCCTGGTTCCTCTGGACCACACTGGACAGGAACTGTCTTGGATCATACCTTCACATGAAGCTCCCAGTCCAGGATTTAGCAACCATAGCTGCTGTGATACAGAGAATATGTTTTCTAGGAACCAGTCATTATACTTAGTTAGCCCAGTACACTGCCCACAGCTGTAAGTGAGAAGCATTACAAAGAACAGCTTTTGGTAGCACCACTACCTTTGAGGCATTTGTCTCGTCTAATTTCCACAGCTTGTGGAGGATGTGGCTACTCTATTCCCATTCAGTAGATGAGCTAAATAGGGCTCTCTAGAGTACGTATGGCCTTTTCCAGTCTACTGTGCTGTTTCTTTAGATCTGTAACAGACACACCATCCGTGTATTTCCTTTTTATTTGACTGTAGTTTGTGTTTAGTAAAATCCCCCTTTTGCTGTACAGCTCTTTCAGTTCTGACAAATGCATGAAGTTGGTACCGCCACCCTTTAGGGGTGTAGTCCCACTATACACTCTTCAAAAGTCCCTCTCTGGGCTCTATTGCTGATTTTATGCTTGATTGCCAGCTGGCTACCATGTGATGCTTTAATGCATGCATGCTCTGTATAATCCAGCTACGGGTATTAATCTCCTCAGTGTTCCATTTCGCTCTCTATTGTGATAAACACTAGCCAAAACCAACATGGGGAGATGGGTTTTATTTCATCCTACAACTCCCAGGTCACACTCCATCACTGAGGGAAGTTCGAACAGGAACCCAAGGCAGGAACCTAGAGACAGAAACTGTAGCAGAGGCCGTGGAGGAATGCTGCCTGATGGCTTGCTCAGCTACTTGTCTTATTTAGCCCGGGCCCACCTGCCAGTGGATGGTACCCAGAGAAATATGGGCCTTCCTTCATCAATCAGCAATTAGGAAAATGCCCCACAGACTTGCATACCCACAGGCTGTTCTAATGGAGTCAATTTACTTGCGATTTCCTCTCCCCAGTGTGTCTAGATGACAGAAAATAACTATGAGAAAAAATATCCATTTTTATGGCAAAACATTTAAAAATCCTTTATTCTTTATTTTTGAGATATACGGAAGCCATTCCCTGCCTGTAGTCACCCTACCAGATCTTCCAACCCTGATCTAGCTATAACCTGGTACCCACTTGTCAGCCTCTCCTCCTGGCTTTTTTCTCTGTTGTCCCTGGTTGTCATCATTCTACTCTCAACATGTTTAGATTCCACATGTAAATGAGCTCATGTGACACTCGACTGGCTTGTGTTTCTTACAGTGCTGATTTCTTACACGTGTTCACAGCAGTGATGGGGAGCTTTTTTTTTTTTTTTTTCATGGCGACTTAGTATTTTCTTGCATATATGCATACACACATACATGTATATACATCTGTGTGTGCACAATAGCTCATTTTCTTTATGTACTCATCAGCTGAAGATACTGGTTGATTCCATTCTCAGCAGTTGAGTCTAGTGCTGCAGTGAACATGGGAGAATTCTGTCACTGTTTTGTACCAATATCTTTCCCTTGGAGGTATAGCTAAGAGTAAAATCCATAGGTCAGAAAGTAATTCTATTTTAGTTTTTGAGAGAGTCTATAACACTTTACATTCCCACCCAAACTGCAAAGGATGAATGTAAGTTTTCATCTTGTGCGGAAAAATATTTAGGATTGGGATTGCTGAATCATCTGACAAATATATGTTTAACTTGATCGTGATAGTTTGTTCTCCTGAGTTTCAGCAGCGATTTGAATTCCCACTAGCTGTGACTAAGAGTTCCAGTTGTGACCCATTCTTGTTAGCCCTTGTGGTGGTTTGAAAGAAAATGATCCCCTAAGGGAGTGGCACTAATAGGAGGTGTGGCTTAGTTGGAGTAGATGTGGCCTTGTTGGAGAAAGTGT
Source organism: Cricetiscus sungorus (assembly GCA_030556225.1). NCBI lineage: Eukaryota > Metazoa > Chordata > Mammalia > Rodentia > Cricetidae > Cricetiscus > Cricetiscus sungorus. The sequence goes on from JANBXA010000730.1 coordinate 14,476,401, forward strand.
ATCACTCTGGGAGTAGGCTTTGAGGTCCTCCTATGCTCAAGCTACTCCCCATAAGACAGTCCACTTCCTGTTAATCTACTCCAATTAAATGTGTTTCCTTTATGAGAGTTGCTGCAGTGTGAGGTCTTTTCACAGCAATAAAAGCAGCCCTTGATTTGCCAGGTTATTTTCCCCCATCTTTATTTTCACTAGTTCCGACAGGTGTGTGACAATACTGCACTGTGGTCTGAATTTGTATATAATTTGTAATCATTAATAACTAGTGATTCTTCTTTCAAATATATCATATTGCATACCCATGAGCATGTTTCATGCTCATGTGAAGACACATTTATTCAAATCTTTTGCCTATTTTCTTGATGGACTACGAAAGTCTTTTATTCTGTATACCAATCCTCTACCAAAGACATATCACATAATTTGTTTTCCCCAACCCGTGCCTTGTTTTTTCAGCCTGTTGACAGTCTTTGAGGAACAGAGGTTTGGATTTGGATGTAGTCTCCCCTGTCAGCGTTTTTCTTGTGTGGAGGAGGCTTTGATGTTTTATGTAAGAAGTCTTTGCCTGATCGAAGAGAACAAAGAGGTTTTTTCCTGTGTTTTCTATTCACAATTTATATTTGGAGGCTTTATACTTATGTCATTTATGTGGTACAAGATTTCATTTTTTACATATGGATATCTTGCTGTTCTAGTAATACTTGTTGAATCAACATATTATCATCCACTTTTACTTAGTTTTAAATTCTATTTGTTGCATGTGTGTGATGTGTAAGGATGTGCATTCCATGGCATGCATGTGGGGGTCAGAAGACTTATTTTAGGAGCTGATTGGCTCCTTTGACCTTAGCATGGGTTCAAGTGATCAGGCCCTCAGGCTTGCTTGGCAAGTGCCTTTACCCACTGAGTCACTTCCCCAGACCCTCCATATCTCTTTTTAAAGCCCTAGGGTAATACAGAAAAGAGTGCAGAGTTAGACGGGGCAGAAACTGGAGGCACAGTGGGTAACTGGAAGTGAGATACTGGTGGAAAGAGTAAATTCTTGAGGGCCTATGGCTCTGGGTCCTGCCGTTTTCCAGCCACTTGGCATTGACAATGTTTTCCTCTCAAAGTCTCCTTTCTCTTTTGTAATAGGAGACTTATCGATACTTGGCCAAGCTGTTTTGCTTTCAATTAAATAATGTGTTTATAGCTTTGGAGATAGAAGATGCTCAGTAGTGGTGGCCATTATCCTTCTAAAATGATCCATTTGAAAGTTCCAAGAACTACAGCATCCCTGGTTCCCGTTATTTGCTAATCAGAATCTGAATTGCTCGCCTAGGCTTCTTGGCAGCCTTTGAAGTCTTCCTGCTTCAGTCATTAGTAACATCTTCTTCCTTTCCATTTGCCATCTGTGTAATCCCAGTGGTCCCTGTGTTAGGGCACTTGGCACTCTTCATCCACATTCTTCTTGGTACATTCCGCTCCTGCACCACTCTTACTCCCAAGAAGCAACCTGGAGCTGGCTGTGGTCAAGACTTTGATGACACACTACTGCCTTCCATCTCTACCCTGTCCCCTACAGTGGCACAGCTCCCACTGAAGGCAAGGGGGATGCAGATATGCATGTGTCTCTGAAAGGAACAAGGCGATACCATCTATACTTTGGCTTTTCTCAAGTTCTCCTCCATCCGAGACCTATGCTTCTCTCGGGGTTTCTGTAAGGCTTTCTTTCCTTAGCTAAGTCGCGAGAGCACCTCTATGATCACACCACCAAGAGGTGGAAGCAGAAGCGTGTGAAGTTCAAGGCCAACCTCACTACATGTTGAGCTCAAGACCAGTCTGGGCCACATGGGACTCTGTTCTAAACCACACAAAAAGGAGGGGGAAAACTGTTTTCCTTGCTGGGTTTGGCCACACTTGGAGCCTTCTGTTCAGAATAAAACAGAAATAAAATAGTTAAGCACCATGGGTCAAGCCTCCCTGCTTTTTATTCCTTATTTGTTGTAGTTCAGGAAGATGGAGATCCCCACATTCTGGCAGTCCTAAGCCTGAAACAGACTGTGTTCTTCTTCTTTCTTCTCCTCCTCCTCCTCATCCTCCTCCTCCTCCTCTCTCCTCCTCCTCCTCCTCCTCCTCCTCCTCCTCCTCCTTCTCTTCCTCCTCCTCCTCCTGGATTTCCTTTTTCTCCTTCTCCTCCTTTCAAAATGTTTGTGTCTATGCACATGTGTGATTGATGACCTTGAATGTCAGTCCTTACCTTCTACCTTATATGAGGCAAGATCTCTTGTTTTCAGGCAAGCCAGCTGGTGTTTGAGCTTCTGGGAATAGTACTGTGTCTGTTCGGCCCTGGCCATGTGAGTGAAGGATCTCACTCTCTGCTTCACTTATTCTTGCTTGGGTTCTGGACATCTCAACCAGGACCTCATATTTTCATGGCAAGCATTTTACTCACTGAGTTGCCTCTATAGCTCCTGGAAATGTTTATGTTTTGTGACTACAACAGTGGTAGCATCTGGGTTGTCAGAGAGCAAACAGCTCATTTTATGGCAGCAGAGGGCCCTAAAACCTGTAGGTGGCCACTCTGGTGACAATGAAAATGATGTCTTAGTTTCAGAGTTCTTTATAGTACTGGAATAATTTGAAATTACTTTGATTTTGTTTAGTCTGTTTCCTCCCTTACCTATACACTGAACTCAATAATGAACTTGAATACAGACTTCTGTATTTGCCAATGTCCTTAAAGTACATATAGCATGCTTAGCATTGTAGAACTTTGTACTCCCACCCACACTGGCTTCCACTCAGTGCCTCTCTGTTGGAATATGACCATAGCAAGAGAGAATTTCCTAACTGCTTGGGCCCCCTGTTTACCTAGACATAAGCAGTTGCTGTGAAGACCTTGCCTCTTTTGGAGGACAGAGCTGGGGAAGTAGCATTTACTTCCCACCAGGAGGATCTGTAGTGTCACTATGTGAGTCAGGATGTGGCTCACCAGGAGTGTGTCCCACCTTCCCAGACCACTGCCTGAACAATAGCACTGAGGCTCCACCCATCTGACAAATACAGCATCCTCTACCCATCCTCCTTCTTCTCTCCAGAATGGCAGATATGATGGTCAGAAGAGGCTTCTGCCACATGCTGAAGACCCCAGGCATAGAGCACACTGTTCACTTAGGTTCGTAAATAGAGGAGACAGGATGAGTTGCATCAGGGTCCGTTCCAGGGGAACAGAGGTAGGAGACAGGAGGCATCTAGTTGAGAACCTTCACTGTAGAGAGAGAAGCAATGGCTAGTGCCATCTGTAACTGAGGCCCTGGATAACCAGGTTCAGCTAGTCCAGCCATCCTGATAATACCACCAAACCCCCAATCAAGCAGGGTGCTGCACTTGGTGTGGAGTCAGAGGTGAGAGGGGAAAGAAGAAATTGGATTGCAGTGAGTCTCACAGCATCGCTTCCAAAGGGCTTTGGAGAACTCTCTTTGCATATCCATGATGGCAGTTGTCCTTAAACAACGAACATTGTATGGTTCAGGCTGATTACCAGCCAGGAATTTGGCAAATGGTATGCTTCAAATACTCACCTGCTTGCAGGCTGCCTCTGAGGGCTTCTGTACAGGTTAGTTAGGACACTCACCCATCACAATGAGCGCGGGCTGTTAGAACAGGTGTTCCCCCCCCCCTTTAGTAAGGAGGCTACTTGGCCTCCATGGCCAGTGCCAGCCTGTTTTCTGTTTCCTTTGCGCCTTCATTGCCAGTGCATGCTCAGATCCCGAGGATTCTAGTAATCAATAACGATGCTTTTCTCCGTCTCTTGTTTAAAATGTAAATTAGGAGTCTGGAATTACTTTAGCCAGTGAGCATGCTTTCCCATCTATATTGTTAGAATTGGGAAGCTGCTGCTAAAGCCCTTAAGCAGTTGTCCCCAAACTTGTCATTGAACTCCTCCAGGCAATAAATACCCTCACCCTTAACTTGGTGGCATCTTGTTTTTCTCAGAATGCAGTTAATCTAGGCATTCCCTCAGTGCCTTCTTAATGTTAATTTCTTAATTTATTGTGCCCTTTAATATGGAACACATAAAATAGCAGCCAATTAATAAATTATGCTTCCTACAAATGAAGCAAAAGCACATTAATTATTTCTAAACAATTAGGCTACATTTGACACAGTAGAGGGCTCCGATGTATAACAACAGCTATAGGAGATGGGAATTGCCCAAATTTTGCATCCTATAACTGAATATCATCTTCTTTTCAAAGCAGCCTTATTTAGAAAGGTCAATTAAAATCACTGTACAAATGGTGAGCACTAACTTGCCTAATTTCATGTCATCATTTTTGAGCTCCACAAAAAGATCCAGTGTATTATTCTCCAGGAGCTTTATCCTATAGATGTGCACATCAGTCCTAACTTGAAAAGGTCAGAGAAGCCTGCCTTCCTCACAGAAGCATGATGGAAAGTGAAAGTGGGGACAGATTAATTAAACGGGACTGTCCCAGCTTACCAGAAGTCTTACTGAGGGTCCGTCTCAGCTTTGCATCTCCCTGAGCTATGGAAATAGACTCATACTGCAGGCAGTTCAATTGCTCTTTGCTGCCTGGACTTGGTTGTTAGGATAGGCTGCCATTTGTTCTGTGGATGTCTTGTAGGCAAAGCCTTTCCCATCCATTTGGCCTCTGAATTCCCCAAAAGTTTCCCTGTTTCCAAGTTTCACAATCTGTTGGTCTTGCTAGTTAAGGCCTGGGAGAATTAAGATGTTTTGGAATTATTCAAAAAACAAACAAACAAACAGATATTATACCCCCAAAGTTGCTTAAAATCGTGTTTTTCTTGTTTAGATTACCTGTTCTGGTTTGGAAAACTGTCACCTTTATCTGTCACATTTTATGGCACACAGTCAACAAGAACTTTCTGAACCTCCTACGATGTTTCTAAAGACCTATAAGAAGAGGCTGTCACCTAACGCTCCCTTAAAAGCAAGCTGCAGTTAGCAAGGAGGATTACCGCTGCAGGCCTGTGTCCATATTCTTACAAAGTCAGGCCCCACATACCTGCCTTAGTTTACTTTCTGCTGCTGTGATAAACACCATGTCCAATAGCAGCTGGGGAAGCAAAGGGTTGCAGCCCATCTCCGAGGGAAGTCACAACAGGAACTAGCTGGAGGCAGGAACCCTGAGGCAGGAACCAAAGCAGAGGCACTGAACGAATGCTGCTTACTGGCTTGCTTTCAACCTGTTCGTCTTCCAAGCTCCTACGGAACAGCACACTAAGCTCTGGGCACTCGATGGCTTTGTCAGACCAAAGTTCCAAATACTTCCACAATCGTCCCCAAAGCAACACAGTCAGATCTGTTACAGCAAGAGCCCATTCTCTGATACCAAACTGTGCTAGCCAGGATTCTCAAGAGGAACAAAATATGTATGTACTAATAAGTAAAAAGTGACACAAATGACTGAGTACCTGGGGTATCAGACTTAACTTTAGGGGTGGGTTCAGGCCCTCAGTAAGGTCAAGTTGAGAAGAGCAACCATCTAGTGCCAAAATGCACTTCGCATGTTATCTCAGATTTCCACCCACCAAGGAAATCCTTGCTGCAGCTTGGAAAATGAAGCATACAAATGCCTTTGGTTTGAAAACTAGTTAGTAAGATTGTGACTAACAAAGGCAGAAGGGCTTTTGAATAAGAATGGCAGAGTTCAAGGATTGCTTCATCCCTTCTCTTTGTAGCCCTTGAAGATTGAACAGGCAGGTTAATGGGGAAAAGTCACTAATATTGTCCATTTGAAGCAATTACTGGTTATCACTTTCAATTTCTATAGCAGTCTCAACCCTGCCACATTAAGGAGTGGAGAGCACCACCCACCCTCTCTACAAAGTGTGGCGGTCTCTGTAACAGCCTGCCTGTGGAAGTCCCTTTATTGACTGAGCTATTGATGCTGCCACAAGATCATCTAAACACTTCACCCAGGAAAATTGGTACTGCCACCATTCAGCCTTTCAATTAAGTACGCTGTGCTGTGAGGTGTATCATTTAGATTTGTATTAATTTAAGCATTTTATATCAACAGACGGTAGATCACTATTTACTGGTGCAATGTGGTAGCTAACAAAATGCATACATGTCATGGAAAAGTAATTAACCCTCTCGTTCTACTGCAGAGCAGATGTGTGGCTGAATGAGTACTAGGACCCAGGGGTACATTCAGGCATTTATTTATTTATTTATTTATTTATTTATTATCTATTTATTTATTTTTCAGTTATTAGATGGTTGACTTAGAGGCCTCATTTAAAGTTTCTTAAATTTTGTGCTTTTTCATCTCAGCGCGCACACACCAAATCTACTCCATCACCACCTATCCTTAACAATGGATTTGAAGTCTTCTCTTCAAATTATCTATTCAGCTTTGGCTTATTGTGGTCATGCCAAACCATGGATGGAGTGGCTCACTGTTCGTGTAGAATGAAGGGTTGCTGACTGGGAGGTGGGAGGAAGTCTAGCATGAGCAGGGCTTGGTTGTTGAAGACCTGGAGAAGATTTAGCAGCAGCTGTGTGGGGGTAGCAGGCTTGATAAACATGAGTACTGGAAACCAGCATTTCCTGCACAAACTCTAGGAAGACGTTAAATGAAGCGACCCTGACTGATGGCAGAGTCATCTTTGCTTCTTGGCGTTTTCTTCCTACTCCAGCAAAATCTGTGAAGTCTTGAACATTTTCTTCAGCACCATCCTCTCTTGTTAGACCCCATAAAGCCAGTTTAGAGAGGTCTGCTTCAGCTAAGCCCTCTGGACTCGTGTGTTGATGGAAACCTCAGACTGTCTTCTATGAAGTCATCTTCACCAGTTCCCACGCACCAGCAGGAGGCCTCCAAAGGGCAGCAGATTGTATGTAGTGTAGCTTCTGTACTTTCAGGCTCAGCCCGGGCTCGTGGCTATAACATGCCAGGTTCTTGGCTGCCCCAGGCACTATACATTTGGCTCCCATGGCCTGAAGCAGCCTTCCTGAAGCTCTGTGTCTGCCTGTCTCTCTGCCTGTGTGCTGTGACCCTCCCGAGCTCAGCATGAGAATCACTTGCCTCTAAACTATCCACTTAGGTTAGTGTTTATTCATTTAGCACAGTGTTCTGTATCACTTATATTTGATGTCCACCTTTTTTTCTTGTTGAGGGAATCAGAACCTCATCAGTCTGGTTCTCTGGTGTGCCCTTGATGTGAAGCACGCTATTCAGCAAACTTGGATTCCACACGAGTACCAATACATTAATATTGTTACTAGACTAGCACTTAGGTAAGCTCTGTGTACCAAGCATCTCTATTGCTCGATTCTTCTTGATGACTGTTGTACATAAAATAATTTGATGATAGTTTAGATGATGACCAATCAGGAAGGGATTATTTTATCCTTCATCTTCCAGTGGAACAGTTGAACATGACCTATCCAACTTATATTCATTCCAAGACTTACACCCTTACATATAAATCACCTGCTGGAAAGACAAAACATTTTTTTTTCAATCCTATTTTGATGGAGTCCTTCCTCCAAGCAGTTTATGCTGTGGGGTTTTGCTTTCCAGAGGTGCACATCTTCTCGGAAGTCAAGCTGTAGTAACAGACCTGGGTCAGTGGTCTGCACAGATATGTGAGTTTTCTAAGCTATGAAGAACATAAATACTACCCAGTGAAGATTTGTGGAGTTTTGTTGATTTTCTTGTTTGTTTTGGTGTTCTGAGATGAGATCTTACTAGCTCAGGTTCGTCTTCAACTTGAGACTGTGATTCTATGCCCAGCTGAGATATGTACAGTTTTATAGATAACGAAGTATGGTGGTTTGAGATAAAATGACACCCAAAGGGGGTGGCATTATTTGGGGGTGTAGCTTTGTTGGAGGAAGTTGCCACTGAGGTCTCCTATGCTCAAGCTACTCCCAGTGTCAGAGACCACTTCCTGTTGCCTGCAAGATGTAGGACTCTCACCTGCTTCTCCAGCACCACATCTGCCTGCATACCACCATGCTCTCTGCCTTGACGATAAAGAACTGTAAGCGAGCCACCCAATTAAAATTTTCCTCTATAAGAGTTGCCATGGGCATGGTGTCTCTTCACAGCAATAGAAGCCCCAACGAAGATACAAAGTAAAAGAGAGATGTTTCATGGATGCTCGTAAACCTAGAATGGGAGGGGACTGTGGAGGTCCAACCACTGATACCAAGATTCCTCTACAGCATCCCACTTGAGCAAGTGTCAGCCTCCCTAAGAATGGCCTTTAGTGGCAGTTTCAGCACACTGTCTTTGAGCAGATCATTCTACTGCTGGGCTTCTATGATAATGGAAGGTGATTACTCTCATGAACTGAAAGCTGCCTCATCTGATTTCTGTCCCATGAAACTACAAAAGGATGAGTAAATAGGCCTTATCCCTCCTACCATCAAGTAGGCAAGTCCTGGGAACACTGTGGCATAGCAAAGTGCATACAGGCCTTTGAGTGACATAGCTGGGACTTGCATCCATCTCCACCTTTTGTAGCTACTTGACCTTAAGTTACTTCCTGTCTCAGCTACAGGCTTGTCATCTGTAAATTAGGGAGTGAACTGGTTTTTTAACTTTTCTAAGATGATTAAAAGAGATAAAGCATTTACAATAATTGCCATAATAAATCTCAATAAATGTTGTCAAGTTACTATTATCCTTTGATCTGCAAACAGCCAGCTCTTTGAAACTTATCCTCTACTGTAGAGTATGGAAAATGATTCCTACCAAGGGTTGATCCAATGTTGACATCAGTCACTCCTGAAATATGAGAGATGGTTCAATCAAGCAGAAATGCATGCATGCATTAGCATTGCCTTACAGCATATCATGAAAAACTCTGTCATGTGCTGGTTGAAATCAGATAATTGTGCCTCAGGAATATTTATTCAAGATATTTGACATGCTGGGTTCAGACTGGCAGGCCTTGCTGGTGGTATTTCCTAAGGAACAACACTTTATTAATGAACTCTTGATTAAGTATCAGTCAATAGTAGATAATACGGTATATGCCACAAAACTTTCATTCTGCAAATAGTACTTGCTAACCTTGGTGTGCTGCTGTCTCTTCCTCTCTGTTCTTTGAGAGGAATTGTAGTTATTTCTTGACCATATTCACAAAGTCCTTTTGATATCCCAGACTATGATTCATTTAGAATGAATGTTGCCAACTTAAATGTGTGTGTGTGTGTGTGTGTGTGTGTGTGTGTGTGTGTGTGTGTGTATGTGTTGTATTGTATTGTATTCTACTGTTTTATTGTTTGTTCATTTTTTTTTCTGTTTGTGAAATTTCTGAGTAAAGAAAAACCAAAACAACTAACTCAAATAGCTTTCCATGGTGTTGGTGTTTTCCCGCATTCTAAGGTTGTAAGTCTACTGGGTTTTCTTCTACTTTAAAAGTATGTTTTCTTTATTCTTTAGCAATCCCAGCTGGTATACAGTGTACTTGATCATATCCACCAAGCTCCCCCCACCCACTTGCTCCATCCCTAACATATGCCCACTCACATTTATATTCTGTCCTCTTGCCCCTCCTCGTCTCTTCCTCCTCTTCTTCCTCCTTTTTAGCACATTGAGCCCCCATTAGGACTTCCTGCATACACACGGGTATGGGCCATCCCCACAATAGATACCCACCCAGAGGCCCAGAAGAAAAGCGACTCTTTACTCCAGCAGATATCAGTTGCTAGTGACTCCTCAGCTTGGGGTGGGGCCTCAAGAGCCCCATCTTAGAGACATCCAGGTCTTTCTGTTTTCCACTGTGTCTCCTCTGGAATTACCTTGCTCACCCATGTGAGAACTTCCTGTGAACCTATGGCTCTGGCTGGGTCCTTCCAGAAATCCCTGAGAACTGGGTCCTCTAGTCCCATTCTTCCCAGGAAATCACTTGGGGCTGGTTTCCATCAAGCATTCTGAAGTTTTTCTGTAAATGGTGAACCAGTGTGTTTGTACAGGCTACAGATGAGCAAAGCCAATAGGCTCTTGAAGTGACTCTCTGGTATTTTTATAAACTTACAGTGTCCTTATTAGCAAATCTGTGGCTTCTTTCTTACAAAACAAAACAAAAAAGTCCAAGTAGAGAGACAGGCATGCAGTTCTCAGACGCTGTGTGGGAGCACCTCCATTCTTCCCAAGGTTAGCAGGCCGGCAAGCTGTCACAGACTGGCTTGGTAGAACCAGTCATAGCTGCAGAAAAGGAAGGTCATTTGCTTCTGAGAAAAATCTCAACTCTCCCTGTTTGGCTTCATCCCTTCCCCCCAACCTCATGTTCACTTCCGCTCAGACCTGCTCTTCTGCCAGACCTGTTCTCTTTCTCAGCTGTGGGTGACATCAGCAGTATGTTCCCGCTGCTCTGGTACCTGCGATGCCAGGGCTACTGATGAAAAGCCACGGGTGCTGCTGGTGGACACCGTGGATGCTCCAGCCTTCCCTTCTGCTGGGCTCCTGCCTTGCCAAGTTGTCCTGTGTGTCCTCATTTGCTCCCACCCCATCCACAGCCTCCCAGGTCCACTCTCCTGTTCTTTCTAAGCCCTCACTCTCCTGATGTCAGTAGATCAGTAAGAAGGTCCCTCAGACACAAAAGCCTTCACCCCAGCCACTGGATCTGCTCCCATTCATCCCCCTCTTGTAGTAAGTGGGGTTACCCTGCCAAAGCCAAGTTCTCAACATCTCTTTCATGGCCTGCCACCGCCTTGGTCTGGCTCCTCCATACAGTCTGTCTCTCATGCCCATTGTCTCTGGCTTGGTGGCTTAAACATGATCACAACTTTCCCACAAGATAACAAACCTTTTTTTTTTCCAACTTAGGTTTGGCTTGTGGCCCCCCACTTCCTTTTCAGTCTGGGTAGCCTTGGTTCTCTCCAACCTTCTCATCATCACCCCCTGAAACTGTTGGCTGCTGATGTCACCACTGAGCCTATGATTCCCAGGCAGTGGCCTCTCAGAGTCTCCCTACTGACGCCTGTTGCATTCTACGCCATCCCCTACCCCTCCTCCTAGGAATACGCTCCCTTATGTTCCATGGCTTCCTCTACTCCCCATTGTCCCTTGAACACTGATATTTTCATCAATTGATTGGTCTCTTCCCCTCTGGTATCTTCAGATTTTCCATATATGATCGATCTGTCTTGCCTTCAGGGTCCATATTCACATTGCACCCTCCCTCCAGGACAATCTGTCCACAGTTACCCAAAGTGATCCAACAGTGACCACTTAGAGCCTTAGAGCCACCCCCTCCCTGCACCCTCACTCTCCCAGACAGCTTGCTTCCAAGTCACCACCTTCCTGGGCTCTCAGGCTGTTCCCTTCCTTTCTTTCTAGGGTGCTGTACCATCAGCTTAACTGGTCCCCATGCCTTTGGTTTCTCCATCTGTCACTGTATTTCACACAGATTAAAACAAACAGACTGATTATACTTACAATCTTACCATGTCTCTGTTTCTCCTCCAAGTTCAAATTCACCCTGTTCACATCTCCCTGCTATCTTTTCATCCTGTCTCTAACCCCTTGCCTTCTTCCCTCCTCTCCATGGAAACTTCCTACCCCACCTGGTACTTCCAGACCTGTGTCTTGTCCTGGGAATTGGTCTCCATGCTAAGGGACAAGGAGCTTTTAGCTGTGAAGAAGGAACATGTCAGTAGCAAATACCTGCAGACTTAGTGAGAAGCAAAGATAACAATACAGTCCCTCCCTGACACCAAGGCACAACAGGCAGGAGACCAAACAGCATACTTTCCTCCTAAGCCCTTTGCTTTCTCCTGGTGTTGCCTGTGGATTTCTGTACTCTATGTTGATGCTCCCACAGTCTTCCCCAATAAGCCTTCACTCCAAAGCTTGGGCAGCAAAGGCCTGTCTCTGAGCTCCCTCTGACCCAGAGCTTGTCTCCTGGTTACCATGTGTGAGATTTAGAAATGGGACATATAGCATTGTAGCCACATGACTGTAAGCCTTGCTGAGGCTGCTTGTCCTCTGAACCTGCTATCTCAATGCCTGGCCTTCATGTACGGTGTATTGAACTAGAGACCATCTGAAGGGCATGACATTCATCATGGCGAGGTTGTATTGATCACTTCTTGTATCTGTTGTAAATAAAGTAATTTGTATAAAGCCAAAGGGCATGGAAGAACAATTATAAATTAAGTAGACAAAAGAAAGAATCTGAAACCATAAGCACTTGCAATAACTCATAATAGTGTTTTCTGGAATGGGGAAGTTCTGTCCCAGAGACTGAAGCCAAAGACTGAGGGCCTAGGGAGATAACTGAACAATTGAGCATGCTTGCTGCTCTTCCAGAGGACCCAAGTTCTGTTCTCAGTACCTAGGTCAAGGAACTCATCACCACCTATGACTCTAGTTCCAAGAGATCTGAATCCCTTTTCTGACCTCCTCTGGAACCCTACTCCCACACATAAATAAAAACAATTTAAAGAAAATCAATGGCTGAGTCCACAAAAACCACGTGCTCTCCAAGGTTGATCGCCACTATAGCATCTTCTGCTTTTCATTTGCCAAAGTGTTCTCAGCCTGAGTTCTTGAGAGCTCTTTTGGGGAAGATGCACATACATGCACTGCTCTAAGAGCTGAAGGAACAAATACAGTTTTCCTGAGGGAAAAGCCAGAGTCCCTGGGAACCCTGTGTGGCCTTCCTGTGATGTGGAGAAGGAGTTTGTATGTGACTGCTCATGCAGAGTGTATATGTGAATGTCTGCCCATGTGATGTGGGTTTGTGTGACTATCTGTCCATGCAGAGTGTGTGCGTGACTGTGTGTGTGTGTGTGTGTGTGTGTGTGTGTGTGTGTGTGTGTAACTATCTGCCCATGCAGAGTTAATGTCTGCCTGTGAAGATTGTATGTGTGACTGTTTGTCCGTGCAGAATATGGGTGTAAATGTCTTGTCTGCCCATGCAGAGTGTGGGTGTGACTGTATGAGTGTGCATTACCAGTAGAGTAAGGAGAAAAACTGTTGTAGCCTCCCAGAGTAAACCAAAGCCTCTGATATACAAAGACAAGCAGATACAGAAAGAACATTCTAGGTCCTACCCATGATGAGTAACTGAAGCCTCCAGAGTCTTGTCCACCCATGTTCTTACACTGAGAAAGGGGTTTTTATATTAGCTTACTTCCAAAAAAGAAACCCTTACACATTCCAGTTTATGAACATTTACTAACATTAAGTTTTTACTTTCAAACTCATCTGGAATGTTAAATGAATAATAGAATAGCAATGGCCAGGGACTTATAATTTGGGTATACAAACAGTATGACCCAAAAAGAAAATAGAAAATAATGCTTTTCCAAGCCTTCTTAGGGGACCATAGTATCCCCTAGCACTGGGCACCCTGGGATGAGAAGAGAAAATAATACCATCTTGTATACCCCAAATGCCATTTTAGGAAGTCCAAAATGTTATGAGGACCTTATATTACATCATTATAGTTTGTATCTATACTATTTGGAGCCAAAAAGATTTGATATAGTCAGCATGCCAGCTCTAATGAAAGATGCCCAAGACTCTGGCTCAGTGAGCACTTCTTTGGGGGCTAGAATGTTCTGAGAATACATTTGAAGTCTGTACTTCCAGATTTCCCCATAATTCCCCTCAGGTCCAGTGTGAGATCTCCTGCCCCTCTTCAGCCTTTCTTCTGGTGTCATGGGGATACCTCCACTCACCCTTGGGGGATGTTTATGCCACTCCATCAGATCTCTGTCTGAAAGGCCCTGCTAACAGTCATGCTTGCTTGGTTTATAAGATGGTTACAAGAAAATGGAGGTGGGGGCAGGGTGCCAAACACTGCCAGAGCTTTTATCTTTGACATTACAAAGAGGTCCCTGGCCGAAGGCCAGACTGGAGTTTACGGGAATATAAAATGCAGACATGTGCTTTCTGTTGGTGGGGCGCCAGGAGGAAGGCGCGCCACTCAGCCAGACAGCACTTCCCTTCCATGGGATGGATGCACAGTTGCTAGGAAGAGCATCTTAGTCTCGGTAGTTCAGAGCAAGGCCACTCATGGCTATCAAGTGGGACAGAGAAGAGCTGTGCCATGTTCCCGGCCTTCTCCCTCCTAAGCCAGAAAACAGGTGGACCTGCCAATCCTATAGCCTTGGAGAGACCACTTTCTGCAGTGACCCCCCTTCCCCCCCAACACCCACCACAGAAGCACCCAGGCTCCAGAAGCAGGACTCTGCAGGAAGTCATCGTTCTGATGCTGTTTCCCTTGGACTGTGACGCAATCCTCTTGAACTTTTGCTCACTTGACATATGGCCTGAGATTTCTGGTGCTGCCTTATTAAACATAATAATAATTTATTAAATAGAAGTTCCAGTGGATTTGTGCAATCCAGCTCTAAAAAGAGAAAGGAGAAAAAAAGATTAGTAGGCTTGTGGAAGCTGCACTAACTCATATTAAGGCATGGCTTCTGCTCCCTGATGAGAGAATTGCCTTTGGTTACTCCAGCGATGACCTTCTTTGAAAGTGTCTCTAGATGTGTGTCCCAGGACTAGTTATCAGAAATTGCTAGTGTGGATCCCAGCTAAATTCCCCACTTGTTTGGGGAACACAGGTTAAGTAATCTTGTTTCAGGGGATAAGCAAATACCATAAATGGCCTGGGTTTTGGATATTGCCCCTACTGGTTATCATATACACAGATGTTAGGAGAATGACATGCATTAAACAGCCAGAGTCAAAGTCTTGGACTGGCAGCATGTAATGCCATGTTGAGTTCTAACTTTGCCCTGTGCCACATGCTCTCTGCTCTGGCTGGGGTGGTGTGGGAGGGAGCTCAGCTTGAAATAGAATGAAGGGGGAAGAGAAAAGGAAGGGGTTTGCAATTTGCAAGACTACAGATGCCCAAAGTCTCTACTCAGAATTTAAGGACTCTCCTCAGGCACAGCAGACACCTACATAGGTGACCAATGGACTGGAATGATTAGTTTCTGTCTCCATGGTAACCAGAATCAAGTTCTCACCTGGGGAGGCTGAATCTGAAGGCTCTGCTAGCTCTGGGTCTTGCAGCTGGCCAGCTGCAGAGCAGGGAGTTGATGCTAGTTCCTCCATGCTGCTTTTGAGCTTCCTGCTACGCAAGGCCTCCTGTGCAGAACTTGCTATTGTTCACCTGTTTCATTGAGGACCAAACCTTAGGCCTGGCAGCTAGACAGGCGCTCTAGCACATAGCACCCCCCATCCTGTTTTTAAGTGTCTTTGGAGCAACTGCATCTCACCCATCACAACCTCCACCATCAGGATGTTGCCTGCTCCTTGAAGTTAACTCAAGTCCTTTCTGTTGCAGTTTAAAGCAATTTCCTGTCTGTTTGCAGAGGTGAGTGAGAACAGCTGCTCCTGGAGAGGGACATAAAAAAGATTAAGGAACTGGGGCTGTGGTTTCAGTCTCCATTAAAACAAAAACCTGTCCTGAAGTTTGGGGGTGTACTTTATCTTAATGGCTGCCTACATTAGGACAGTTTTCCTGTAAAAAACCTTTGCATTTTTCCCAGTCTCAAACCTCCCACCTCGTGTTTACAGAAGGAGACTGACAGGACTCTCTGCCGGAGTCATGTGCGTGCATAAGCCATCCATTTGATAGTCCCTCCACAAATGTGAAAAGAATTCGTTTGAATGTGCTTTTTGTAAGCCATGCCGGTGGCCTTCTGCCTTGCATGATTCCCATTGTGCATTCCCATGAGCATATTTTTCCAGTATGGGGGAGGGTGCATAGAGGTGCTGCCTTAAATATCCTCACATAATGTTTAACTGCCTTTGCATGCTAGTCTGTCATTCCCATTTCCTGCAGAATGCTGCACGTAAAAGCCAGTCTTCAGTAGGCTCCACTAGTGATGCTCGGCTCTCAAACAGCCCTAACTCCATAGGTACTCCTTTTAAAGTTCACATAGACCTGGTTTTGTAGAAGGTTTTCTCCTGTGGGATGGGAGTGGTAGATTAGGGGGTGCAGGTGTAAAAGGATTTGGCTTTTCTAGGAGCTCTGCTGTGAGGAGAATAATGCTTTTCTCCTGGAAGTTCTCTGTAGCTGGAGATTTAACTCTGAACCTGAGATCGGGTGGGATGTGTTGCGTTGTAGAACTGTGTCGTTGCAATGGGACCAGTTTCTGCCAGAGTGAAAAGCAAATGTACATTTGCTCACAAATGACTAACTGGAACATACAGCAATTTGATTCTATCTCAAGTTGAGAATATTCTTTCCTCTTCCTCCACAGCCTTCATGCCCGCCAATCCTGTCAGCTGCTCTGGGGTTGATACAATAGTGAACACTCTAGTTTCAACCTTTTTTCCATGTTATGAAAGAACCATTTCCCCTGAGTTAAATCTGAACTGCTTTCAGTTATTTCTGCCAACGGAACTGGAAATTGGTTCCAATAGAAATATTTCCTGTTAACCATAAAGGTTTTTTAGTGAGCCTATATGTTAATCTATTAGTCCCAGCATGTTATCCATGAACCTAAGTACTGCCGTCAAGGACACTAAAGATTAGACTTTCCATCCCGGTTTTTATTTCAGGCCCTTCAGCTTCTCTCTGGAGAACAGGCATGATATTTGAACCTTATGCTGCTTTTTTAAAAGTAAAAGAATGCCCCTTCTTCCCTTTAGCACACTAGAAATTATTGCATTGCTAGGAAAGTTTATAAATAAATGTTCATTAATTTTCCTTCCCATCCTATCCTCCTCTCTCCCTCCAATCAATCTAATTAGAGTTTACATGGGGATTGGATAACAGGAAATACAGGGAGGCAGCTTGCCTTTCTCCTTTTCTTTTTAATAAGAACCATCTGAAAGTAAGCTAGTGCAGGAGTTTCAACATCAAACTCTTGCAAACCAAGCGAGCACAGCTGTCTGTGGCTTCCTGTTGCAAGACAGACCTGGATTGATGCCTCTAAAGCTTCCTCTGATGTTGCCAGTGGCCAGATCCTCAAGGGTGTGTTTGACCACCTGTGCCAAGACCTCACCCTATTGAGGAAACTTGGCTTTTTCGTTCATGGTGACTACTGGCCCCTGGAAGGCCCGGTGTCTACATCTGGTCAGTTGAAATCAGCTATGTTGACTGGCATCTTTTATGTGGTGGTGTGGTTTTTGTGGAATCGTCTGCTTTTATATCCAATAAACCAACTCTGAGTATCAGTTTAGCTTCTTAGTAGCAGGGATATGTATGACTTTGACCCATTCTGGGGAGAGGGGGTCAGGGAAGTTTGTGCAAGAAAGCTTGAAGTGGCTTAGGAAAATGTTTTGGTAGAAGCCAGAGAAGTCCACTGAGCTCACTCCCCAGCTGCTATTGTTTGGATCCTGAGCCAGTGTGGGATTTCTTGGGCTGGCTGGCCACATTAAGGTTCTAAACTATGGCCAGTACCTGGGTGTTTGGTAAAAATCACACTGCAGTGGAAACATGCCCTTCTCCAATGTAGTCATAATGACATAATATCAGACGTGAGTCAAGGTAGAAGTGTTACATTCACTTTAGGGTGAATCTTCCCACATCAGTCAAAAAGGTCAGGATTATTCCCCCATATAGATGCCCATAAACAAGTTCAATATAGACAACCTCTGGTTGAGACTGTCTTGGGAACTTGGGAATCCTTCAGCTGTGCTCTGACATCTTTTATCGTTTGTAGAAAGGCTGTTTGCTTGCTTGCCTTTGCCTTGCTTGCATTGCTTGGCTTTACTTTCGCAATGCTAGGGATGGATTCCAGGGCTGGGCACATGCTAGGCAATCTCTGTACCATTGAGTTGTGCCTCTAGCCCGTAGTGATACATTTGATACTTTAAAGGTATATAAGCATGGAATGAACTTTTTTTCCCCATATGTAAAGGCAAATAGGAGGGCCACCTGTTCAAGCCCTTTTATATTGATTGCTTAAGCTGAGATTCGAAGAGGTTTTCTTTTTCCTAGATAAGTTGTCCTGAATGATAGCAAGTCTTGTTGATGTTTTTGGATAAGCAAAAAATAGAAACAAAGATGCATGTTTACTGATTTCATACCTAAGGATCTGGGAGGTACACAAACTAGTTTTCTCTCATGTTTGTGCACTGAAAAGAATAGAAGGCTGAAGCAATGCTTCCCTTTCCTTTTAATCTTCACAACCTCTGTGCCTATACATATACAACTGAGTGTGGTCCTATAGCCTGGTGCTGGGAAAAGTGAGAGAGACCCTACCATGGACACAGATGTGAGGTGACGATAGGAGCAAGGTGAGTTAGTGCCCAGAATGTAGAGACACTGACCATCGTGGAACATTCCATCAAGTGTTAGATTTGGCTCTGAACCCTGAGCAAGGCCTCCTCCAGCTTAATGTTAAGTATAATTGTTTGGCCAATGGCTCAGGCATATTACTGACTAGCTGTCACAACTAAATTAACCCATTTAGTTTATATTTTACCATGATGCTTGTGGCGTGTTACCTCACATCTTGCTTCTCTGGCAACTACAGGGCGTCTGCCTGACTCTTATCTTCTTTCTCTCCATATCTCTGTTTGAATTTTCTGCCTGTTTTGACTGGCCATTGGCCAAAACAGCTTTATTTATCAACTAATAAAAGCAACACATATTTGCAGCATACAGAAGAACATCCCACATCACTTGGGATCTATTATTCTGTCCACTGTAGAGCCTGGCAAGCAAGATGGGCACATTTAAAGCTGGATAGATGACTGTGGCAGCTGAAGCAGGAAGATGAAATGGTCAAACTGAGACTTTAGGAGGTGAACATGAACTTGGAGCAAGAACACAGAGGGAGACTTGTGTGCCCCTCTCCACAGACATCCCATCCCCACCCGTCTATAGGATTTCCTAAAAGGAGGATGCATGCACAGAGTCTTTTCCAAAGCCAGCTTCTGTTGCACGCATGTATTGCAAATGCGCATAGCACAGACAGAGAATGATAAAGCCCTAATTTGCAGACACAGAGCACTCAGTTCTTATATTCACACCATCTACCCTGGCCACACTTGGAGTCTTGTTTTCATGGTTTTTGCCACCTTCACTTCTTTTTCCTGATCACAACCCCAGTGTGATGTATACCTTCACCTAGTAACACAGAACTTATTCTGACAGTGGCTCTCACAGGGATTGCTCTGTTCCTGGGGAGGCAACATTGTGAGGCTTCCCCTTGACCATCCCCCAGTCTTGCCCCTTCTCAGCTTCCTGGCTAGCTCCCCCTGGACACCTTGCAGAGCAGTGTGTAGATGGAGATGGAGTGGCTCCCTCAGGGTGCTCCCACCCTCTGACCAGCCTCTGCAGCAGCACTGTCCCACAAGACATCTGTCCAGTGTGCTGTCCAGCGTGTGGCACAATCTCTTGAAATAAGGACAGTACAGCTGAGGAACTGGGCTTCTAACTACATGTAGTTTTAGCCAACTTAAGTTGAAATAGTCACAAGTGACAGGTACCCAGTGTGTTAGACAATGTAAGGAAGTAACAACTTAATGAACATGCCAGAGAAGCCACAGCAGAGTTTGTGGGAAGCCGAGTGGTGACAAGAACATGGCCTTTGGGACACAGGCTAGGTTTAAGCTTTGCTTCTGTGATCTTGTGATTTTTTTTTATTTGGCAAACGTTTATTCATGAAATACTAGGTGTGCAAGGGGTGTTTGGTGGAAGGTACCATGAGACCCGAAGGGAAGAGTATTTTACCTTGACATTGAAATCAGACTTTCTGCTGTTACTGTTTTCCTTGCTTTCCAGTGTTCTAAAGATCCAGGAGACCTCATTGCCTGGCCCAGGGTAGATTGCACTCATTGCCCACCCATGAATATATCAGGGATGGCCTTACCTACATAAGAGCTGCGTAAAGATGAAACGGGATGGTATTTGTAGCACACCCAGCACCATGCCATAGGCCTACCCTGTGCCCAGCATTCCGCTTCATGCTGAGGGCTCATTAGCAAACAGGAAAGGTAGAAGGCTTGCTTGTGAGCCAAGAGGTCAGAGTTTAATAAGCAACAGCACACTATTTCCTGACCTTTTCCTCCTTCTCTTCCTCCTCCTTCTTTTTCTCATTTTTAAATCATTAAAATATGACACTTTTTTACTGTGGAAGTCATGATTGGTCCTTATGAGTGTAGTAGTCTTGGCCTTCTTTATCCTAGCTGTGTTAGTAAGCCATGCTCAGTCATTGTACTATTTCCTTAAGAATAATGGTTCTTGTAGGAAAGTGTGTGTGTGTGTGTGTGTGTGTGTGTGTGTGTGTGTGTGTGTTTTAAATTCTTTGTGGATGTGTCTCTATGGTTGTGCACATATGTGAGTGTGGGGGCTCTTGGAGTTCAGGGAGGGCACTGGATTCCCTGGAGCTGGAGTTACAGGTGGTTGTGAATCATCCAGCATAGGTGCTGGGAACCAAGCTCAAGTCCTTTAGATGAACAGCAAGTGTTCTCAACCACTGAGCCATCACTCGAGTCCCAAATAACAGCTTTATAAAATCTCTCTTTCTGGTATACTTTCTTAAAAACAGGTTTATTGAGGTATAATTCACTTGTTTTGTTCACTTGTTTTACAATATATCGATCAGTGGGTTTTAATCTCTTTATAGAGTTGTACAACCAATATCATGATCAATTTTAGAATGCTCGTATTATCCCTGAAGGAATCCTATTCATTAGCAGCCACTCTCCAGTTCCTTCTAATTGCTCCAGCCCTAACCAGCCACCAGTTTGCCTTCTGTCTCTATGGATCTCCCAGTCCAAGAATTTCATATAAGTAGAATTATATAACATATCTTTTAAGAGTCTTTTATTATATTTTCACGTCATTAGGGGGCATATGCATGCTATGGGACACATGTGGAGATCAGAAGATAACTTCTAAGAGTCAGCTCTCCCCCTCCCACCACCTGGGTCCCAGGCTTGAACTCAGGCCATCCATGTGGCAGAAGCCACCTTTACCCACTGAGCCATCTCATCATCTCAAAACGACTGGCTTTTTTTTCCCCACTCAGATTAATGTTTTCAAGGTTTATCCATTTTATGGCATATGCTAACACTCTGCTAATTTTATTACGAGTAATATTCTGTTGTGATGAGTTTTTATTTATCTGTCTATCATCATGTAGATGATGGACATTTGAGTAGCATCATTTTTGGGCTACAGACACTTGCACACATGTTTTGGTTAAGCATGTTCTCATTTCTCATGGTTGCCTGGCCAGGAGTAGAACCAATGAGATGCTAGCACTGTCGGTAACATGGTGTTTCTTCTGTGTTTGCTAGAAGCTTCATAGCAAACTGGCCACAAAGCAGCAGCAATACAGTGCTCCATCACACATTTTCTTGGCATAAATGGCAAGGAGCACAAATAGTTCAATTGTTTGAGGAGTTGAAAGGCCTGCTTTTCAAAGCCATGCCACTCACTGTACATATCCACCCATGGAGCATTGGCCCTTCAGCTCCTCTGCATCCATAACGATACCTGCCGCTCCTGGCTTTTCTATAGCAAGTCAGAGCTGTGCTGCTGGGCAGGAGGTGGCATCTCACTGTGGTGTAGAATTGAATTTCCCTAACGATTAATGATGCTAAGTATGTTTTTATGTGCTTGTAGGCCATTTGTTTGTCTTTCTTGGAGAAATGTCTGTTCAGATCCTTTGCCCGGGTTTTAATTGGGCCATTTGTCTTCTTTGCATGTCTTTTCATTTGGCCCGAGCAGGATGCTGACATGCTAACGGGTGATGAGCAAATATGGAAGGAGGTTCAAGAATCGCTGAAAAAAATTGAAGAGCTGAAGGCACACTGGAGTATCCTTTCACCCGTGGGCTGATCCACACCAGTGGCTGCTGCTTTACCGGGAGCCTGGTGCCCCTGGAGCCAGGGCCAGGTGGGAAAACTCTTAAGTGTTGCATCCTGGCCCAGCCAGCAGTGTGGGGAACCACCAGGAAGACTGTAGTAAGATCAGCACAGATACCTTACAAATACTTTACCACCAATTAATAATACAGCCCAGTCATATTGGGGTTTGTTTTCTTTTCCTTCTTTCTTTTCTGTGCAAAAGGTAAAACTCATAGACCACCTTCCTCCAATAACCTCTTTAATCCCTGGAAAGGAATGTTAGAATCCTTATAAATTAATACCACTAACCCTCCGACCTACAAACCAGTCACAAAACAGCATCAATGGTGTTCTCCATTATGCATTTTCTTGGCATAAATGATAAGTAATAAGAATAGGTCGAGTTCAGAGCAGGAGGAGGGAGCATATGAGAGGATCATCTGGGGTGACCCGCTGGTACTTTATTGTGTAAAGGAGCTCCCAAATTAGAGACAGGATTTGGATAGGCAGAAGCTGCGACAGAAGTCACTGTCTATAGAGTACCCCAGTTGGACACAAATGTGATGGGGAAACTACAGGTAAGGGAGAGACTGTAGAATGTGGAAAGGTCACCAGAAGGTCATAAGATGCTTTGGGTTGAACATATCTCAGGCACTAACAAAATCTGCAAATAAGGTTTCCAATCTATAATGTTGTTAGAGAATTATGAAGGACAGGAAGATAGGTAGGTTCTCCTTTTAATAGCGAAGTATGCAATTACAGAAATCATTAGCTCGGTGGGTTTGTCAAGTCTGACTAATGAACTACAGTTGGTTAGTAAGAAAGAAAAGAAGGCTGCCATGGGCAGGTTGCTGCATGGTTTTACTAAGAACAAATCCATTCACAGAGTCAGTTATTTATTTAGTAAGTAAAGTTTGCATCTAGATTTTGTGAGAGGCTTTGAAAAGTAGACAAGATGTTTGTGTTCTACACTAGAAGATCCAGGCATCCAACTTGATTAGCAAATGGCACAGGCATCAGTCTGGGGTGCTCTGTATCCTCCACCTTCTATTCAGTACCTGGAAAGAAGAGACTCTCTGAGCATGTGTGGAGCTGGGAAGGACGCAGAGGAGGGACAACAGAATCAGGAGCGCAGTGGCTCCTTGGCAGCTGCATGGTGACTGAACTTCAGAAGATGCACTTTGACAGGAGTGTATATAAAGTCTTCAGTCTGGGCTGTGGTACATTAATAGGGATGTATAGAAATTAAATTCATTATGAGGAATGTGACAGAGTTGAGTTTGAAACTCCACATGTCACGTTGATGAAAGGGACTGGGAAACAGCATGCTTGGGGTTGACACTCATAGACTTAGCATTGCTACAGAGCTGAGGAGTTTTGCTCTCTGTGGTCCTATGCAGTGGAAATCAGGCCAGAGAGGACCAAGGAGCGAGCGCTTTCAGTCTCACTTGGATGAGGCCTAAGTGGAAACTGACTCTGCCAGGTATTTGGCTAGTCCTAATCCACCTTGTGATTCAGGCAAAAATTACAAGACCTAGTCTAACATTCGCAGCTCTCTCATAGTAGGGCAGTAACTATGCAAATCATCATGTGCTGTGGTTCAGATGAATATTTCTCAAAGGTCCACATGTCAGAATCCGGCCCCCAGGGTGCCCCTAGTGGGACTTATGGCAGACCTTTAAGGGGTGGAGCCTGTTGAGAAGTCACTGGGGAGATGCCTTCAGGGGGGCCATCAGGTCCTGGTCTCCCAGCCTCACCCTGCTTCCTGGCTTGAAATGTGAATGCGCATTCTGACATCTGTTCCCACCTTTGCCGTCTGGTACCCTCACTGGAGACCAAACCAATGGGGCCATCTGAATTTGTTCTCCACATTTCACAAGCCTATCCTTACTTTGTAAGGTATTGTGCATCGGATATTTCATTATACTCATGTAAAGCAGAATAATAAGTACATATTTTGGTGAGGATACACATGCATACATGTACACACACATGAGAGAGAGACAGGGACAGAGAGAGATTGTGGCTTTACAGAGGAGGTGATGACTGCCCTGTATCTGGGGAGGTGAGTTGGACTTCAGAACAGCTATGGAGGAGAGTGTCTCAGAGGGAAGAAATGTGCTATTCCACAGAAGGTGACATTGTGATGCTGTGCTGGCCACTGTGCTATACATGAGGAAAGAACCTGCCAGAAATGGCCACAGGGCTAGTTTTTATGCAAAGGGAGCCAGAATGATGTTAAGCAGAGTAACATGGCTAGATGGGCACAGACGCTGCTCTGACAGCCTGTCTTAAGAAGATGACTAATTCCCAAGTAACTTCACTCCCTTGTCTGACTGTCTGTCCCCACCCCCCTTTAGCCAGGAGCATTTGAAAGAAAGCCCTTGGGGTCCTCTTGGGCATAGAGCTGACTGGAACAGTGGTTATGGTAGACACCACAGGTGCGAAGGATAAATTTCTGAGCAGATACATGTCTGCATTAACTTGGAAAGAGCCATGTAGCTTCAACTATTCCTCCCGTCCCCCTTCCCTGGAGCAGTTTACAGGAAGGAGTTTTGCCTTGTTGGCCATGATATACTTGCCAGCTTTGTGGAGGGAGATTGGCAAGAGGTTCTTTCCCACTTGGCACAGGGTGTGTGGATGTGTCCCCATGAGTGGGTGCAGCGTATCACATCTGGTTTCCACTTGTAAGGCATCTCACCTCAGCGTTTTGATGGGGTGGGGCACATTATGGAAATGAGTAGACAAGTAACAATGGGGATCCATCGAACGCTGTTACAGTAAGGCCCAAGCCTTGCCACAGAAATGTCTGGCATTGTGTAAGAGACAGCCACTCCTCCTGACAGCTTGTCAAACATCTAATCCTGGAATGAAAAGCCACGAGGTTAAGCATGGCAGTCTGTTTCAAAATCAGCACATTGCCTAAGAAGCCGCTTTCCCCAACCTCTGGAGGACCCATTCGGCAAACGTGAAGCATCCATGTCACAGGAATACAAAAGAAAACCACCAACTGTCAATAACTACAAATCACTGTCTTCAGTACGTGAACCCCTTCTGGGATCAGAGCCAGGACTTGCCCCTAAGAGGTGACACAAAGGCCCTCAGCTTGCAGTTCTTCCCAAGGAAATGAGGCTCTAGGGGAAGGTGTGTCTCAGCTGAGAGGACGCATCTCTCCCAGTAGGTTCACGAAGCTAGTCTTCCCATTCACGGGTGGGGCTTGGATGGTGAAAAGCATCCTGTTTTTTGGAAGATGAGCTCTGCAGACACGGGCAGTGCAAAGTGGATTCTGTGGAGAGAGGGAGAAAGGAGCTTTGCACATGGGCTGTGTCCAGGCCAGGCCTGTTGTGTCAGGACACTGACGAAGAGGGCTTGAGTTGAAGCTTAGGAGAAGTGCGTGGAGTGTGGCCTTGTGAAGAGATGGGGAGGAGAGTGAAGGAGGGGGTGACTCCATCTTTCAGCCTCTTTTCCTTCAGTCTGTCAGGTCAGGAGTTGTGACAGGAAGGAAAGTGGCATCTCTGCCATATGTTTTGCACGGCCCAGGAAACTTTCCAACCATGTCCATGACACCCAGAACTCTGTCTAGCTCATGGGTGGACACAAAAAAGATCCCCCCACCCCAGTTTTAGATACAGTGTCTTACTTGATATTCACCGAGACAGGTGTTTTGTTTCCAGCCTTCCTTGAAGCCTTTGACTTTTTCCAAGCTCCAAACCGGAAGATGGTAGAATGAGCTTAGGTTTGAACCAAGCTCTATGGATAATGAAGATCTATGCTGTTTCTTCTGTGGTTTGAATGGTTTTCCCCAAGTGGAATTCTAACATCAAAGCAGAATATCATAGAACTACAGTGGAAGGAAATGGGGGGAGGAGGAGGACAGAGAGATGTCCAGCCTCAATACAACAGGGTAGTGGAGGAACTGTGTGATGACCCCAGTTGGGCCCCGCACATGCACCTTTAACTGGGCCCCGCACATGCACCTTTAACTGGGCGTGCAGGAAGCCCCATGGCTTCGGTCCCCCAGCCACCTCTATAAAAGCATGTAGATGTCCATCTGAAAAGGCGAGGTTAAAAGCTGGACCAAGTACACACAGCTGTCGGCCCAGATGCTCAGGAGACTGAGGTAGATGGGTTGCGTGAGCCAGGGATTTGAGGCCACCCTGAGTGGTAAAGTGCAACCTATGGGGAGAGGAATATCACATGAGGGCTCCCAGAAATTAATTACTGACTTGATTGGCACATGATTAATCAGAAAGTCAGTGCTGCTGAGCAGTGGATCTTCTTGCTCTTTTTAAGATATTTTCCATTGCTCACGGTACACATATACAAACTGTTCTTGATATTTTCTTTCTTCTTGTTGCTTTTTGAGACAGCATCTCTTTATGTAGTCCTAGAACTTGCTATGTAGGCCAGGATGCCCTCAAGCTCACAGAGACCCACCTGCCTCTGCTTACTTTAAACATTGGGTTTACAGTAAGAATATATTTTTTTCAGGGAAGATTAGGTTTTGAGTCGCTTTGGTTTTATAATAAACACTAAATATAAGACCCACTGGAAATGTATTTCTTCAGATGGCTGCCCCTGCTCCAGGCCTGCGCACTGGTGTGGATTGGGCTCCATGCACGCCCAGGACTCAGATGAGTCAGAAGCAAACTCATGCTTCTCCTTTCTCAGAAGGGAATCTCTCTTTTAAACAGAAATAATTCCACAGTAAACAATTTGAAGCTGAGCTCAAGCTTCAGTTCCAGTTTAATAAACACTTTAATTCATTTCTCAACTAAGTTGAAGGAAAAAACATGTAGATATGTGAAAAAGGAATATTTCTTGGGGACTTTTAATTCTCCTAAAGTAAGGCTGGGCTAGAGGATGGTTTGTTGATGTAAACAGAATTCACTTTGATAAGATGGCACTTGAGCATGTTTTTGTCTCTCAAGTATGTTTCCAGGCAGCTCATCTGTGTGAAGTAATGGACGCCTCCTTCCTTCCGTGTGTGGAAGCTCTTCAGCCTTTTAGACATCTCCGCTTACTTCTGTGTTTTCTTGATGAAGACAATGCACCCTTAACTCAGTTAATAACAGAGTGGGAGCAGGTTCTGGCCCTGTGCCAGGCGATCATAAGCAGCAACTCTGAACGGCTTCCCGATATCAACATCTACCAGCTGAAGGTGCTTGACTGTGCGATGGATGCCTGCATCAACCTGGGGATGCTGGAGGAGGCCCTGTTCTATGCCATGCGTACCATGGAGCCGTACCGGTGAGTACAAGGCAGGGTTGACACACAGGTGTCTGCACTGTTCTGTTCACACAGGATGGCATGGCTCATCAAGTCACTCTACTCTGCTGTCTTATATCAAGTGTCCCATTGGCTTCAGGCATGTGAAACCAGATCTTGTTTCATTCATAGCCCTGTTTCTTCACACATTCATCAGTCATGGTCAAAGCTGTTTCTGGGTTCCTGGCATTGTGCTTGTCCAGAAATGAGTTAGACACTGTCCCTTTGTGGAACGGGTGATTGTAATGCAGTGTAAGGCTTACAGTGATAAAGGCAAGCAGGGAGGCGGGCTAAGAGGAACATGTGACTCCCTCCTATCTTTAGACCACTGGTCCAGATGAGGGAGGCAAGGTGGATGTGCTGCTCTTTGATTGGTTCATAGTAGTGATGGGTCCAGATTCAATGTAAGAATTGATATTTGTCAGAGTGTTTGTATGCAGATTGTTGACCTCTATATCCACCTTGTGACTAGGTAGGTGACTGCTCTTCTCCAATGGGTCATTGCATTGCAGAGGAAACTATTGGTGAACCATGGGTAACTCATCACTCTATATGTGTGTGTGTGTGTGTGTGTGTGGGGGGGTGGGGTGGGGAGAGGAGAGTAATTTATCACCTTGTTGTGTGTTGGGGTGGGTGTTGGGGGGGAAGAGACAGGATCTAGGTCTGTGGCCCAGGTGAGCTTCCAACTTGTGATCCTCCTGCCTCAGCCCCCTTTCCAGTACCGAGACTGCAGGAATATACCACTGTGCATGCTGGAGAGTGATTGCTTCTTAACTTCTGTTCTTCTCCCCCAGGTGGGTGGGTGTTTGCTCTTGGGTGGTCTTGTAATGTGGAGGAGTTTTGAGGGAAGAGAGGCTTGAAGACAAGGGCTGGAAGTTTGACATTTTTGGCTGTGGGGCTTCAGTTTTCCCTGGACTAAGATCAGAAGTTGAGCCTGAGAACCAACCAATGGGGAGATTGTGGGCCAATGGAATGAAATCAGGTTGCCCAGTGCCCAGCATAGGACAGGTTTGCCATGGAGAAGACACCTGGATACTTAGGACATAAAGGGGACAGTGTCTGCAAAGCAGGGTGTCATTCCTGGAAAATGTAAACCTCCCCATTGTGCAGAAGATACAAACACAACCTAGCCAAAGAGGGTGAAGCTCAGGGGGAATCCAGGTCTAGACCTATGGGATAATAAGTACAGGGAGTGGTTAGAAGTGAAGCAGGTGGGGCATAGCCTGTCCCTCCTGGAGGGGAGCCTCAGGTGACAGATGACAAGGAGGGGAAATTACCAGGATCTGTATGGCAAAAACAAATGCAGGGTTAGGATCTAGATGTCAAGCCTGTGTGACCCGAGGTCAACAGTCAGATCTGGGTGAGAACTAGATGTGGGCTGAGAAGAGCCTGAAGATAGCCAAGGCCCCACTACCAAGCAGATGTTAAAGACCCACAGGCCAGCCAGTGGCACCAGACCCAAGGGTGTTTCCAGACTTTTGGCAGGTGGCTGCTTTTGTTCCGTTGTGGTGAGCCGTTTTGGAGCTGTCTGTGAGTCAGCTTTAATCTAACTGCCTGGAGGGCTGAGACCGGAGACTTTCCCATGAGCTGTGGAATGTCTGTTCAGGGTGAGGAATCTTGTGGGTTTTCTGAAAGTATGAATCGAACACAGAAAGATAAGGCTGCTTTCTCAGAGCCTTACTGGGTGTTGACACAGCAGGCAAATCCAGATGGTTGATGCAGTCTCTGAAGGCTGGGGCGTGGCCTGAGGAGCACATAACACAGGCAGCACAGTATATGGATGGACCCAGGCCAGGAGCTGCAGACTGAGAACCTCCACCTTTCTCCAAGGCCCTGTGACAACACTACCAACCCCACCCCCTCCTGGTCTTTGGAACCAATTCTCCTTGCCTCGTGGTCGCCTTCTATTTGCCATCCAGGCTGCTTTGCCAAGGCCAACATGAATCAATCATTTAAATGCCCTACCAGAAGGCCCTAACAGTCCTGAGTGTGTTTTGAATCTTCTTTTGTCAACACTTACACAGATTTCTGCACAGACTTGGCCTAGCCCTAGTTAGCTGGGGGTTTGATTGACCAACACCTGACTCAGATAGCTTTCTGCACAGGTGAAGCCAGATCCTCCACAGCACACTCCCTTGTTTGGGAAACTTTTGGTTACATTTTTTTTTTTTATGGTGTTGGCTAGTCACAGTCTCTCTAAATGTGTGTTCTGTCCTTGTGCACAGTGACAGGTTCCCAAACTTTTTTGTAGCTTGCTATGATGTTCCAGTTCCAGTGAGTAGGACTTGTGCCATTTGCCACCAAAGGCCTTTTGTAGAAGCAAAAGCTAGGAACAGTCTAGAACCAACACAGTTAAGAGAAACAGGAACACACTTTGTCCTTTTCCCTTTAGCTCAGAAGTGAAAACAAGGACCACAGGCCACATGACAATCTTAAGAAGGGCATGGGGAAGGTGGTGATGGTTTTCACTTGTGTCTGCTCTAGGTGAGCTTTGGCTTCCATTTAGCCAAAGACACAGACAGACAGTTATCGAGGTCTGGGTTACTGAGAGGTGACTGGATTGCCATGAGCAGGAATAACTCGATGATGTCAATCTGCTGTTTGCTTGCCTGGACTGAGGTCAAGCCTCTAATGAGCATTTTGTCACTCATGACCTTAACACAGCTTTGGCTGTTGACCTTGGAAGATAGAGTCCAGATCCTATTTTTATCCAGCCCACTGTTTTCAATCCCCATTTATTTTTACTCAATGGGTCCTACTTAAATTTATGAAGCAATTTAATACAGACCATTTTATTAAATCTTCCACAGGGAATTTGGGAATACAACAATGTCTAGATCAGTTCCTAAGTATATGTACTTCATTCTTTTAACAAATAGATTGTCCTAGAGAAGCATCTCTGACCCTCAATGCCCTTTTAGCATCACTCTGCTATACTCTGATCCAACCCACTAAATTATTTCACTCAGGATGCCTTAACAGAATACCAGTATCTAGGTAGCTTAACCAACAGAAATTTGTCTTTTCACAGCTTTACAAGTCCAAGGTTAAGGTGCCAGTAGTTTGGGTATTTGTCTGAAGCAAGTCTCCTTAGTCTGTAGATGGTGAGTTTTTATTGTATACCCTACACAGTACCCCCCTGTACAGGGGTGCCCCAGAGGTTTCCCTATCTGTCTCATCTTTTTATAAAGCCACAAATTGGATTAGGGCTTACCCCAAAGACTTCATTTTAACCCAATTACCTCTTTTAAGATACTATCTCCAAATGCTGTCTCATTTGGAGATCATTTGCAAGGGATTATGGGAGGATTAGAATACAGCCCATATTCTTGGCCATCTAGATCCAGCTTAACCATTGCCTTCTCGACATTTCTAAAAAGACCCATATCGAGGATGAGTTCCCCCACATCTACTTTTTCATGAGTGTGGGTCTAGTAGAAGTTACCTGTCGTTCTTGAAAAAATACCCCTCTTGCTTGTAAGGCCTCTGCTTGAGTTCAGGGGCTCTAGAGGTGCAGGAGCAACTGCGTTGACCCTGGAGACTTCCTTCCTAACCAGCCATGTAGGCACTATCTGGCCAAGAAAGAAGACCAGCTACTACTCAGCCCCAACTCAAGCTATGCACACTCCAGGTTGGTGCCCTATTGCCAAGTATTGCTGCTTCGTTTGTCAGCTCATGGGCTGACTACACAACCCGGCTGTTTTCCTGTCTGGCTTGTGTAGGTGGGCAGTCTTTCATTCTGGCATTCTCTTTCTATGCTGGGTCAAGGATACTAATGCCCCCTACTCTTCAAGTCCTGTCATTGTGGATGAATGCCCAAGAAGAAACCCATTCTCCACCCTTCTGGCTGAGTGACAGGAAACCTGTACTGTTTCATAGTCAGCCATGTGAATGAGTAGTGTGTGTGTGTGTGTGTGTGTGTGTGTGTGTGTGTGTGTGTGCGCGTGCGCACGCGCATGTGTGCACTCACACATACACATGCTCATTACTTACAAAATCTTTCCCATAATGATAAACACATTCCCCATGCCTGGTCACTTCTTTTCCTACACTTTTCCAAGCCATTACAGAACTCTTTGACTTTCCTGACTTTTTTACTACAATGAATCATAGCAAAGCCAGGGGCAGAGAGTAGACCCTCATAATCTCTAGGCATGTGCTGCCTTTTTCCCATTGAATCACCCTGTAGTCAACTGCCCTTACAGTACAAAGCTGCCATTTCTCTCCCTCTTCTCATCTCTTGGAAGAGAAAGTATACAAAAAAAAAAAAAAAAAAAAATTAAAAAGAAAAACAAACAAAGAAAGAAAGAAAGAAAGAAAGAAAGAAATCCCATTTTCCTTGGTAGCGAGCAACAATAAATCAGCCAGGCCTGAGAAATGGGAAATGGTAGGTAGAACTTTGAAAGACTTAAGACTCTTAAAAAAAAAATGTTCAAAACTAATTTTAATCACATGTAAAACACATGCTTTATGGTTATAAAAATTGGTCAATTTACTTCTATGCCATTTATTTGTGTATTTTGAATGAAACCCATAGTGAGTTTTTAGAAATTCTTCAAGGGTGGATGAATGGACTGTCAATTAAATTGCACAAATAAAACTGGTTTCTCAAGTCTCATGAATTTGATCAGTTGTAGAGAATGGTGATAACATTTGTGAAGAACACTAAGAGGTCCTTGAGAAATGAAAAGATGGGGATTGAATATCCCTCAAAATTGCAGTCCCAGGTTTTGAGATAGCCAAGTTATTTTGAGCAATAAAAACACCCTCTGAACTAGTTAATGTAAAGTCCTTAAGCTTGTTAAAGCAGACTGTCTTGAAAAATGGCTAATATTCTTATTGTTCAATGTATTCAAGGGAAGTGGCCCAGCCAGCTGCTAAGAAAGACAGTGGGCAACCAAAGCCCTAGAACGGGGAGGGGACACCGCTCTGGTAGTTGTTGGGGGGGGAGCACCCTGCTTCGCACTTTTCAGAGAGTAAATGGATGATAGACATTGCTCTTTCTACACAAAGGACACCAATCATACTAACGCTGCCCTTCAGAATTAGAGAGGAAACAATCTGCTCTCACTTGTAATAGGAGGTATCACTGTAATGTCCTCCCAAAGTGAGATAAATTGAGTTCACCAATTGTAAACGTGTCTGCCAGCAATTTGTTAGCATCAGCTTTATAGACGAGGAGGTGAAAGGACCCGAAGAGCCCTCCTCCACCTCTCAGCATCCTTAAGCCAAAAGGTGATTGCTGTGATTTCTTAAGAGGCTGCTATGGTCGGAGCAACTTGCTCATCCTTGTGATCTCACAGCCCCAGTGAGAAGGAGCTTAGCCTGTCACCTGCTGGAGGATGAGGCATGTACTCTACCATTGAGAGCTGCAATGGTAGAGCCACGGTGTCAAGCTCAACCCTCGGGTACATTTATTTTATCTCTTTTAGAAAAACATTTGAGTCAGAGTGAATTTCAGTTCTGGATTGGATAGCAAATGTCCCCAGATGTTCATGTGTTGAAGGTTTGTTCCCATGATGGCTAAAGGTGATTGGATCATGGTCGCTCGGACTTCGTCAATGAACTGATCTGTTAATGTGTTCATACCTTAATTAACTATTAGAAGATAAGACTCAAATGTGCTTTTGAAGGGTATGCCTTGTCGCAATGCCTCCCCCACCCCTGTCTCCTTTCTTTTCTCCCTCCCTCTCTTGCCTACCTCACAGCTATGAGGCTTAAACCTTGACCCTAAAGAGGCCCTTCCTCTGTGGAGCTTGATAGGCAGGGCGTTCGGAGGTGTCCGTATTTTGTCACAGTGAGGGAGAAACTGCCTGACACACCAGATTTGCTTGACGATAAAGCAGAGAGCTGTGGTGGACGTTCCTCTTCCCCACTGTACCAGTCCTGTGGTGATATTTTGTCTGTGCTTTGACAAATAAAGCTTGCCTGAAAATCAGAGTGTGGAGCTAAGCCACTAGCTAGCCATAGATGCCACACCTTTAATAGCTGCACTAGGGAGGCGGAGACAGGAGATAAGGCTGGGTAGGGAGAGATGAGTATAGGGTGGGAGGAGACAGGAACACGTATTCAGTCTGAGAATTTGTAGAGACAGGATCTTGGTCCCTTGAGTCTGAGGATTCAGTAGAGGTAAGAAATTTGGTGGCCACTTCTTCTCTGAGCTTTCAGCATTTACCTCAATATCTGACTCCACGTCTTTATTATTATTATTAGAGTTTGCACTGCACAGTCCGTCATGGTTCTTCCCATTACAAGTGATAGAAACCCAGCTGGGGTGTGTGCCCTCAGACGGGCACTTGCTGCCCACTCAGCTGCACAGCCAGGCTGAGGACAGAGGTGTCAGAGTCTGGGGCATGAGGGCATGGACTAAGCCACACACTCTCCTCCTTTCCCTCTCCCACAGCTTCCGGCACCCCCTGTTTACACCCTTATAGTCACACAGCAGAGCTGTGTTCTGTGTTTCCCAGAGCCACAATCAACAGTGCATTTTGGCAAGACCACGTTGAGTCTCACAGACACCCTTTCCTGAACCAGAGAGAGGTGCTGGCAGCTCCATCAGGAGTGCCACATATGGAAGTAGACGGTGGTGGCACACGCCTTTAGTCTGAGTATTTGGGAGGCAAAGGCAGGTGGATCTCTGAGTTCGAGGCCAGCCTGGTCTACAGAGTGCAGGTTTGGCATGGGACATCTATCCTGCAGTAGCTTTGAGGGTAAGTGGGTACTAAACCCAACTATAGGAATGATGGCTATGATGCTCTTCTCAGAAATAGCCTAATAAAGCATTGTATAGAAAAGAATTCAAAGGAGAAAAGAAAGCCAAAGGCAAGGCTGACCCAGAGGAAGCAGCAATGCCATCCCATCATAGTCCTGTTAGAGCCAATTCCTAGAATCTCAAAAGTAGCAACAAGACTTTCTCTTGTCCTTCCATAAAAAGTTATGGGAGGCAGGACAGAAGGCACAGACCCGGTGCCCCTGATCGGTGTATGAATGTTCTGCAAAGGTTCTTGGAATGCACCACCCGTTTCTGGCTGTAGATGGATCTGTTCACATTGGAGAAGCTGCCAGGAGAGTGCATGTAGATATCAGTAAAATGTCTGCAAGCATCTCTGGTACATTTCCTATCAAAAGATATAGTTGTTACCTCTTTGAAGCAGCTGTTTCTTCTCCCTAGTTATTAGCAAATTGATGGACTCTTTGGGGGAAATGAATAGGGATATGCTTCTAAGTGGCCTTTTAAAAAATGGTCTAAGTCAACATTTTTATCTGAGTGAATAAGATGAATAAATAGAATTTATGTATATCATATTTTTCAAGGGATTCAAAATTGGGAAGAATAAATCACATGTTAGGGGACTAAACCAAGCTCAAAACCCATCATTTTAATCAGAAACATTTGGCCAGTACCAAAAATGAGTAGGGGTGTATCCAAAGTCTGCATTTGGAGCTTTGAAGTGACAGTAAGATAATACAAATAACATCTGTTTCTATATAAATATGTGCGTGTATATACTAATATATGAAGCATTCTGATTAACTGTATGACATGCAGTTTTAAATTAAAATAGTTTCTAACCATTAGAGGTGGATTTTAGGTCCTAAAAGTATCCAGACTTCTGACTACTGGGGAATTGGGAGATCCATTTGGTGGCCACAGTTCCCCAAAGCAGAGGTCACAATTCTGGGCAGGTGTCTTTTTAAAGCTGGCATTTGTCTGTCAGTTTGTAAAGCACCCCTCCCCTACCTGGCTGGTTCTGTTCATCCAGGTCCAGTGACCACCATGGGTTTGTAAGCTCTCAGTGTTGCCTGCCAGCACTGTGTGGCCCTATTCATGATGGCCAGTGAGTGGGAGAGGGAACTCTGGGAAGATTCTGCCCAGGCCATCAAAGACCCAGAGAACAGAAAGAAAGCAAGTGCCGCACCCACTCATGAATTTTCAATGGGAAGATGGCTTTTTAATCTAAAAATAACTAGAGAATAGGTGCTAACCCCTATTGAGATGGGCGAATGAAATGTAGTCCATACAGGTTGATAGAAACACAACATCTACATCAAGGGATCTTTTCATATTTAGTCCATGTGACCCGCTTCTGATCATCTATCAGCTGTCTGTCCCCAGGGACCCAAGCACAGGCACCTGCCTTTGTTCCTGTATAAACAGTGCTTTCCAAAGTAGGTGCCATGGAAAAAATATTCCGCTGAGCTTGTGAAATGGTGGGCTAGCTAAAAGTGGTTCCAGGTCAGCTTGCTGGTACTGAGACCCAACCCATCTGAAACCCTATCACCACACATTGTTTCCAAGTATGTACGTTTGCCAGCCATCACTTGGCAGTTTCATCAGAATATTCAGTCTGGATTACTAGCATCAAAGACTGCTTCTCTGACATAGCTGGACTACCCTGCTCAGCTGCATCTGCTCTTATCTCCCTTTTGCCACTGCCTTTGAGTCCTCAACTTCATTTCTATTTTGATCCCATAGATAATATTTTCAAACTTTTACCTACTAAGGAAATGATTTTAAGCCACAAAAAAAAAAAAATAAGACTAAAAATAAGCCAGGTGTGGTGGTGCTTATCTGTAATCACGCACTGAGAAGATGGAGTTGTCTGGAACTCAAGGTCAGTTTTGGTTCATTGCAGGTTCAAAGCCAGCCTCTGCTACATGAGACCCTGCCAGATAGATAAATAAAAAAAAAAAAAACCAGATGCAGAGAGGGAGGAGTGATAAGAAAATGGGGACAAGACCAGGCTACAAAAGCCTACAGAGACAGCTGACCTGAACAAGCTCATGGATCCCCAGATTGATAGCTGGGAAATCAGCATTATACTTACTCAGACCCCCTGAATGTGGGTCTCAGTTAGAAGACCTGGGCAGTCTAAGGGACCTCTGACAGTGGAACGAGGATGTATCCCTGGTGCATACAAGGACTTTAGGAGCACATTCCCCATGGAGGGATACTCCCTTAACCAAGAGGCAGGAGGGAGGGCCTAGTCCCTACTCCAAATGACTTGACAGATTTTGTTGATCCCTCCTGGAAGGCATCACCTTCCCTGTGGAGTTGGGGGGGGGGGATGGGATGGGAGGATGATCAGGGGGCATGAGAGGAAGGAAGGGAGGGAGGGAGGGAGAACTGGGATCGATATGTAAAATAAGAAAGAAATGAAAATAAAAAAATCAATACAGCCGCCCCCAAAGAAACCCAGATAGCTAAATATATTATATATTCTCCAGCTCTCATCACACTTTACATTAAAAATAATGTAAAACAACGGAACATGAAACAACATACTACAAATTCTTTCTTGTCCTCAGGGCTGTAGTTAGCCTCCCTTGCTTCTGGCTGTAGAAGGTGGAATCTTGTTTCTCTCATTCACCATTGAATATAAAATTCTCAACTCAGAGTCATTTTCAATGGCAGGCACAAAGACCTGTTGCCAGGCTCCTGAGAGCTGTTGTCTCAGGAGCCTGTTGCATTTGAAGCCTTTGATCTCCCCACTTTGCCCTTCTGTACATGGTCTAGCATGGCTGTTTGATGTGTTTAGGCCTAGACATCTTTTTTCTTCCATTCATGCAAGGCCATTTCATTTTAAAGACTATCATCTGCCTATTACCTCTGCGGAAATTTGTTTATTTTCTCCTTTAGTTGTCTCTGTTTTTCTGAAGATACTCTGGTCACATGTTAAGCTATGTTTCTATGTTTTGTGTCTCTTGCTTTGTATTCTAGAGGCTATATTGAACTTTATCTTCCAGATCACTGATTGGTTTTTTTGTATTTCATCAAATTTATTTTTTAATTACAAGAATACAACCTTGATCTCTGATGGATTTTTCTTACTCTTGTGGATTCTTCATTTTAGAAACAAGTCTTTTTTAAAAGTTCTCTTCCATTTCCTAAATGATCTTAGTTTTCTTCAAGCTCAGTATTTTTTTTTTTTTTGTGTGTGTGTGTGTGTGTGTGTGTGTGTGTGTGTGTGTGTGTTAATATTTCTGGAACTTTGGATACTAATTGTTTGCTTATATTCTGAAACAACTTTATTGATATAAATCACATACTACAGAATCCCTCCATATAAAGAACAGACCAGTGGCATTGGTGTCCTTACAGGGATGTCTACCCATCTCTGCAGTTTTATTATCTTGCCCCAAGAAAAGCCCATGTTCCTTAGGGGTCTCTCTCCCCAGTTTTCTCACAAGCTGTTCCCACCCCTACCTTTATATTTGAAATAAAGGGTCAGAAAGCCTGGCTTATGCCTCTAGACTTTCAGAATGGAAGCCAGGGGTGGGGAAGGAAGGAAAGCCAGACAGAGGTGGAGATCAGGACCACAGAGAGTTCAGAGAGGAGCTAGGGCAGCAGATGGACTGTCCTGCTGCTCTGTGTTGAGCTGGTTCACTTTGTGCCCAAGGTTAGAGAACGTTCCATCGCAGATGATGATGAATCTGTCCTATTTACAGCTGTCTCCTGCACAAGTGACCTAGCACACAGGTATCGTGCATTGGTAGATTCAGTCCACATGGTAGGTTTGCAATAGTTGGTTCAGTGCCATGCACTTAGATGCTTCATACACACTTAAGTTTTTGGAACACTTGGGTGAGGCTGTTTTACTACTGTGTGTCTGTCAGCAGTATTTCCCTGAAGAAGGCCGGCAACATTACATTTTACAGGGTTGAGCACCAGAAGATTATAACCTTCTGCATGCAACACACTTGATTTGTCTCCATTTTGGGTTGAAAGCTGTGGCTCAAAGAGCTGAGTGCCTTACCCAAGGACACAGACCTTGGCAAATGGCAAAAGTAAATGGCAAAATATTTCACACATGAAAATTCTTCCCACTACCTGTCCTCCAAGATGACAGGCACCCCAAGTAGACTAGACCTACTGTAAGTCAGAATTCAGCCAAAACTCCATGTATCAACTGGTCTCTGTAAGCCCCTACTTTAATTTGAGGGCCACAGTGTTTTTTGGTGTTCCCCAGAATCAGCATCAATTTCAGATCCAAAAGGTCAAACATCCCTTGGGGAAGAACTGGGTAAAGGCTAACAGTAAAACTTTTAGGCATTTTATCAAGCTCTTTCCTCAGAGGAATTGGAGCATCCCTTCACTCAAGGGGTCAGCAGATTGGCTCAAGTTTGGAAATGGGTTCAGACACCAAGATTCCCATTTGCCATGATCCAATGTAGCCTTTCTTTCATTTGTTTGACAATTTCTCTGCTTATACAGACCAAACAAAAGCGCAATAGGTGTTTCCTTCCTTCCTTCCTTCCCTTCCCTTCCCTTCCCTTCCCTTCCCTTCCCTTCCCTTCCCTTCCTCCTCCCTTCCCTTCCCTTCTCCTCTTCCCTTCCTCCTCCCTCTCCCTCCCTCCCTTCCTCCCTTCCTCCCTTCCCTCCCTTCCTCCCTTCCTTCCTTCCTTCCTTCCTTCCTTCCTTTCTGGTTTGTGTAATCTGTTTCACTTCTGGAAACATCATGGTTGATTAGACAGTACCAAAGGTCTGTAGAAGTCACACCACTATAAAAATCACTTTGCCCGTGCTGTCCAAGATTCAGTGCTGCCACCTGGCCCCTGCTACTTTGGAAAGACATTACATTTAAGTCACCCAACCAAGCAGCAGCATCTCCAACCTAAGGTCTGGCACAAGAGAAGGGGCTACAACAAAACTCTTCAAATGTGCTGGTGCCTCTCTCACCATTTTGTGTCTTATAGGATAAGTGAAGGGCATGTCTTCGGGGGCTTTCCCATTGTGGAGGATTAGGTTTTGCGCAGCGTACCCACTCTAGCATTGCAATTTTCCTGAGCTTTAAAGATCCCTTCATCTCTAGCATCATCGACTCCTTTTCAGTAGGCCGTCTTTTGACAAAAGCTTCAGCCAATCATTCAAAGAAACTTTTGACACCTTTTTAACTGAGCAGTGTTTCATATTAAACCTATATCCATCCTTCTGCGTACAACAGATGTGATTTGTCTCCATTTAGAGCTGAAAGCTGTGGCTCAGAGAGCTAAATGCCTTACCCAAGGCCACACACCCAGTAAGGGGCGAAATATTTCACACTCGAGACATTCTTCCCACTGCCTGTCCTTCAAGATGACAGACAGGCAGCTTCAGGGTGATACCTGTGCCCATGCACCTGAAACAGGGCTTTCGTTGAGGTGGCCCTGGTGTTGCTGTAGGTGGAAGGAGACTGCCTCTTTGCCCAAGAGGAACTGAGCCAGGAAATCTGAATGCCCTCCCCGTCCTCGCACATCTCATTTTCAGCTATGAAATTGTTTTCTCCAAGCAAGAGAAATACTGAATCCTCTCCATTGGGTTTCTCAAGGAGACTCTTCATCTTGTGTTGTTTCATAGACTTTAAATAAAAATGTAAGATCTGTGGGGACAGGGGGGGAAAAAAAAGGTTGGAGATCATACTTCCAATAGCCAGCTAATTCTGTGCAGCTCCCAGGTGGGAAAATCAATGTCCGCCTTGCAGAGGTGAATCGTGCGTGCCATTGTGTCAAGCTGCAGAATCTTTCTTCTTGGGAAATTAACTGACCCTCCATGCTTTTCAGCTCTTCAATGCAGGATATTTCATGCTTGCCTTTCTTCAGACACACTGCATGTGTTTTGAGTGGAAATTTGAGCTGACTGGTGGTGCCTGAGAAGATGGTTTTTGTCTGTTAGATGGCTAGGTTGAATTATCCAGCACTAACAGAAATCTCCAGGCATTTCCAGGCTGAGTTGCCCCTGTGCTGATGGAGAAATGGGCTCTAGGGAGTTCTGCATCCACTGAGATCCTTTCTCTGATATTACATCACTCTAGGCTGGAAATAGTGATGGATTCAGAGGTTGCCAGGTGAGATGGCACACATCTAGGATTCCAGCACCCAGGAGAGAATGCAGAGGCAGGAGGACTGCACGTTCCAGGTCAGCTTGTGCTATGTAGCAAATTTCAGTGGAGAGAGAGAAGAATTTGAAAGCAATTTAATGCAGAGGTTGCTGAAGCTACCTTCCATTCCCATTCCTCCTGCATATCTTTGTCTCCATCCTTCCCAAGACTAAGATGCTCCCGAAGTTCTGATAAGGACCACAGCTCGCTACAGCACTGGAATATTTGCTTCCCAGTTGGTGAACAGGCGTTGGCCCCACCCCTCTGCAAACCACACAGGACTTTCCCACAATCCAGGAACCAAGTCAGCAGTCTCCTTGTACTACAGGATTTCATGGCCATTTCTGCCCTCATGGATTGTGACTATTCTTTAATGCCCTGCTGAATAAGTCCTCCCATGTCGGCATATGTGTATTCATGCACATATCTCATCCTAGGAACGGAACCCAGGGCCTTGCATGTACCCTGTTCTACTGGGCTTCACCTCCAGTTACTACGCCATGTTCAATACATGATTATTAAAATAGTTAATAGAATTTAGGTTATTTGAAAAATCACTGCCTTTACTTATGAACTCTGACTGCTTGGGCCAGTGGAATGGACAGTGGGCTCCCTTCTGACATCCTGGTTCCTTGGCAGATCAGCAGCAGAGGTTATTAAATGCCTTTGCCTGGCAGAGGGTTTTCAACCCTGGAGATAGCAGAAGATCCGGGATAAGGAGTTGGAGCCAGCTGAAGTCCACATTAGCACATCACTGTGATGATAGTGCCAGGCCCTGGCTGGGAGTGAGCTAGCACTGACTTCCTCTTCCTCTGACCCTGAAGGATGTATGCCTACACAAGGCAGCAACCACATGTCTACAGTTTGGAAGGGTTAGGACAGTATGCTGAACAGAAACAGGTCCTTGTGAAATGCCTGGCAGCAGATGGAATCTGAGACCATGACAACACACGTATGCCTTCAGTGGCCATTAGCTGAGCTTGAGATCACCCTTCCTGAACAGACTCTCCTCTCAGAAAGGCATCATTCAGAAAAAATGATCTGCATAGTAGCCCCAAACCCCATAGTGTGACCATGGCTAGTCCAGGAGCACAGGACTGTGGGTGGAGTGTATCAAGACCTCAGAGTCCAACTTTACTTGAAGTCAGGGTCTCCTCAGCTTTTTCAGTCAGGCTGTCTTGGGCTCAGTTGGATCTTGCTACTATCCTGTCTCACCCTCCTTAATCTCCCGCCTCTGTATCCAAACAGAATTATCTGCCTATTATGGCCACAG
Source organism: Cricetiscus sungorus (assembly GCA_030556225.1). Classification (NCBI taxonomy): domain Eukaryota; kingdom Metazoa; phylum Chordata; class Mammalia; order Rodentia; family Cricetidae; genus Cricetiscus; species Cricetiscus sungorus. The sequence continues at coordinate 14,517,560 of JANBXA010000730.1, forward strand.
AGGTATATGAGGTATATAAAACTAGCCAAGATGTATAGATCTGTTTTTAACTTAGCAAAACCATTGGTCTGGAAAGAGTCCTGAGACATGACACTCTAGAGAATGGCTAATGTCTAGTAAGAGTTAGGAACCTTGTATCTGGAAGGAAACCTGGTCCGTCATCTAGAAGGATCACTTTCTAGATGGTACATGGAGGATCAGACCATTGAAAGGGGCTTTCCTGGGCCACCCTGGGCCCACCTGTGGCTATGGGCAGTCAACAAGGCAGATGAAGCAACATGAAGAATACAGGTCTGTGACTGTCCAAGGTTAGTTGGTGACCTGAGTTCATTGGTGTTGATACTGAGCAAGCCTGGAATAAATTTGGTTAGAGAGGCCTCCACCTTCTTTTTCTGTCTTCTCTGTTTGTATTTCTTCCCTCCCATGTTGCTGTTCCTCTGGCTACTGTATGAGTAGGCCTTGTTCTTTTCTCCCTGGGGATTCTCTTAAAAGCACACTCTAGGGTCAGCTAATCCACTGACTCTTCCGATTGCTGCTGCTGCTGCTGCTTCAGCCTGCCTTTTGGGGACATCAAGCCAAGTGGGTGGCTTGAGGCCAAAATGTGGAAGCTGTGGCTGTCAGTCTGTTTGCCAAACACTAGCACTGCAGTAATCTTCTGGTGCTGAGAAGGTAAGGCCTCTGAAGCCATCCACCTACTGGGGCTTAAACTCAGCTGGGTTTTGATTCTTCTGCCCTTTGCATCCCTTCAGAGAGTAGCAAAGGGGACGTGGCTTCCCACCCCTATTCTGTCTATTGGAACTCTAGTCTATTAAGTTTTGGTCTCCTAAGTTTTGTTGACATGTTTTGTTTGCTTTGTTTTGTTTTTCTATCATGCAGGGCTGGATCTACAGCTCAGTGGTAGACCTCAGCTCTTGCTAGGAGTGCAGGAAGTCCTGGTATTTTCCATTCCCAGCACGAGGAGGTGGAGGGGGATATCCCATGCTAGTCTTCTTCATTTGATATGAGACAACAGATGAATGGCTGTTCTCCTTTATCTCTGCTCACTTTATCTTATAATTGCAAAGGCCCGCATCCCTATAATAGGGACTTTCCCTAGAGACTCCCTGTGTGAGTTTTTATTTGATGGATGGCCCTGTGCACCTGTGTGTACATGCTGCATGCCTAATGTTGTCATTTACTAGGACAAACATAAGCCCGTGTCCTAAAAGACCTTGTCAGTAGCTGGGACAGAGCCTGCTTTGAAGAGCATTGGGTTTACTCCTGGTGTTGTGCTCATGGGCTGGAATGAAGATTTTTAAGTGTGCTGCTTTGGTCTGTGGAGGACATTTTCCCACCAGGGCTACCCAGAACTGTCAACTGAGGCTACCTAGGATGTCTGTCATAATTTGGTTCCTAGATTTGCTGCCAAGTGCAGCATTCCTCAGAGGTGGCCAAAGATGCTGAAGTCCACTCCTCATGAGTGCAGATGGGCCTCACTACTTACAAGATAGAAAATTGGTGAGGGGGCTATGTGTAGCCCATCCCTCTTCTCTGTACTATTTCAAGCAGTTTTTGTGTGATCTTGTGCAGGGAAGGGGTCATTGTTTCAAGACCTGGCTGCCCATCTAGACCAGTCACTTCTCAACATGTCTCCAAGGAACAACCACTCCATAGGACCTTGAGAAAGTCTGTCCATCCACAGCTCATGTCTATGAAAGGCCAAATAAATCCATTTGAATGCATCAGACAGTGGCTAATGCTGCCAGAGTTTCTTAAGAGCAGACTTTGGGCAAACAGACCAGTAAGTTAGTAGGAGAGGCCCTGGCTCAGCAGCTTCTCAATTCTCAGCTCCCCAGATGGAGTTAGTAAGTTTTGATGAAGAGAAGAGCTGTCAATGGAGAAGGGCTGTGTGGTCAAGTTAGCTTGTGGAATAGTAAGTGTTTTCGACTAGATGGAAGACACATGTGGGGATAGGTGATCTTGGGGAATGAGGTGAGGTGATGGGATGGGATGGGATGGGATGGGATGGGATGGGATGGGATAGGATAGGATAGGATAGGACAGGATAGGATAGGGTGATAGGATCTTAAGAGTGATACCCACCCCCAGTCCAATGACACTGATCAAAATGTACCTTCCTGGCACCAAGCCAGGGGTGGGGTGGCATGTGTCAGACTTGAGGAATCTGTCCTTACCTGTATAAGAGGAGGGGACTTCGCTAGTCTTCATGAGTATCTGCCTATTGCCAAGATGGCGCCTGGATGAGTCCTTACTATAAGGATCCCACCAATTTGAGCTTTAAGTGAAAGCAAACCTTTCACTGTCTCATAAAGTTCCTTTAGAACATTATCAAAATAAAATAAAATAAAGACAGCTGCACCTTGTAGCAGAGAAACGTGGCAAACTCCACCTCACCCATGAGACTGGGCTGGCTTTATCAGTGTCCCTCTGATCAGATGCAACAAGAAGAGCATCATTTAGCCTTAAGAGAGCAAGAGATGAACTAAGGTTGGAAGTTGTTGTGTGGAGCATCTGGCCACCATCCTTAAAGTTGTCGTGGAGAGACTGGGAAATGGCAGAGGCCAGTGGAAGCTGGGGATGGTAATGTGGCCTCCAGGATGTGAAGACTACACTGGTGGAAAACTCAGTCACTTAGAGTCTGGAGTCAATTCACAACACTGTTCCAACATTAGTTCCTTAGCTTTGGCAAGTGCCTCTTGGTAGCATGAGATATTAATGATAGGAACCCAAGGAAGAGAGGCTCTTGGGGACTCTGAGTGCCACCTTTATAACTGTCTATTAGCCTACAATCATTACAAAACAAAATGCCTATCTTTAAAAAGGCCGTGTGTCAGCAATATGAAGGTTAGTTTCCTGTCATGTGCAAGAAGTGGTTGAAGGCAAACAGGTCCCTGCAAAGAGCTCTATTTGTCATTCAGTGTCCCATCACTGGGACAAAACACCTAAGACTGTCAACTTAAATGGAGGAAAGGCTTGTTTTACCTAGCATCTTTGAAAATTTTCCGTGAATGGTCATGATCCTGTTGCTATGGCAACATGGTATGTCACGATGTGGTCATGTGGTAAAGGAGGCCTTTTCACTTCGAGGCTGTTTAGATGCAAAACACGAGAAAAGAAGGCAACATTACTTTCACAGACATACCCCCAGTGCCCTGACTTCTGCCCACCAGGCCCACCATCCTAAAAGTTCACCACATCCCAACAGTACCACAGACTGGTGACCATGCTGTTAACAAGTGTGCTTAGGGTGATCTGATGACCAGAACTACAGCACTCCATCTCCGAGGGTCTGTCTGTAGGAACTCCCAGCTAACACTTAAGCAAAGTCAGTCTGCCTTGAGTATCCCTCATATAGAACGCTCTAAACACCAAAGCTTCTGTTAGAGTTCAGATAATGATGCTACCTAGCATGTAGAAAGTGCCACATACTGTGAAACTTGTTTTCACAAATAAAATTATTTAGGGCATCTATAAGGTGATCTTCAGCCTATGTTACAAGGTATATATTAATGACCCCAAGGTCATTATGTGTATGCAACTATTCCAAAATCTGAAAATATCCCAAATTATCATTATTCAAAGCATCTCACCAAAATCCAACTGGTGAGTTTTATTTGAGTTGCTTATATAGGTGAGAAGTTACTGGAGGAGAAAGAATTTGAAGACAAGCTGTATCACCAAAAGTCCACTGCAGTATGGTGATGGTTCATAAGGACTGCAATCCTGGGGTACACTGCACAACCTGCAACAGTTTAGAGGGGTCTGGTCTCTTCCAGACTATGAGCTCTTTGGGTAGATCAGCTTGTCTAAGAATGACTTTTAGCAGTCCTTCCTGTTTATATGTATCTGTAAGGGAGAGGCCTAGTGAATCTTGTCAATCTCGGGGACTTCCTGAAAACTGTGTTGCTTACTTCCTGAGCTTAATAAGCTCTCCTGCAGCCCTGTGTTACTATGGAATGTTTTTACCTCTCTTCAGAATGTCCTGTGTCATAATCAGAAGCTTCCCTCCAAGATGAAGGGTTTTTCTCTCAGAGGAAATAGCAACACAACAACATACCACAAAAGAGACATGTAGTTAAAAACAAAACTATGGTATTATAACCAATTGCTCAACCCCCATCCAAAAAAAAAGAGGTCTTTGTAATTATAAACATGAGGAGCTTCTTATAGTTGAGATTTCTTAGAATCCTAGAAATGAGACAGGAATGGAGCCCATTTTATGATTGTTAACTTGCCATGGAAGCCTGGGGTTCCACAGAACACACTTTGGGGAAGGGCACCCCGTTCTGTTTGTTGGAGTATGGCTCTTTAATATGAATACTTCCAAGAGTTCAGCTGTTGGTGTGAAAGGAGTGTGTTGCACAGCTGTATTATTCGAAGTTTCTGAGTGTGCAGTTGCTCCTCTGTTGGTGAGCCCTGCCGAGTGTGACCTGAATCAGAGACCAGGTTAGATGTAGTAGATCTCCTTAAGACCACATGTGGGAAGGATCCCCAGACTTACCCTTTCCTTAGAAAGTAAAACTGAAAAGTGAGGAGCTGTTATGAGTATGTTTTTCCTTACCAGTCTTGGTCCCACCACTGTGCCAGCCCCAAATAATACACACAGACATTGTATTTGATATAATGCTGTTAGCCTGTTACTAGAATTTCTTATTGGTTAGCTCTGTCTTAAATATTAACCCATTTCTATTAATCTAAGTACTTCCAGGTGGTCTTATCTTACCGGAGAGAGGGACTGGCGTTCTCTCTCCGTCCTCCATCTTGTAACTCCTCCCTACTCCTTCCGGAATCCTCCTTGTCTCCTAGTCCCACCTATCTTGCTTTCCTGTTGGCCAACAGTGCTTTATTCATTAACCAATAAGAGAAACATATTTTCAGAGTGACATCTCTCATCAAGGAGCTGGGTGTGGTGGGCAGAAACCTCCCTCCTCCAGGAACCTGGTACCTGTCACCAACAGAAATAGCAGACCCTTCTATGTACATTGCCTTGCAAAGATTGCAGTTCAGAGCTTCTTGGTTGTGAACCATGACTCATCTCATGCCTGTGCCTACCTCTTTTGGATCAGCACCATTTTAGCTACAGCCAGTTTGATGGTGGGGCTTAGTTGGTGGCTCCTGTCCCCTGGCCAGTGATGAGTTCAACTGTCATTTCAGCAGTTACCATCATATGGGGTTTTATTAATCCCATCAACTGCTTCAGACTTAACCTTCAATCACTGGGCAACAAGAAAACACTGAAAACAACTTCAACTAAATGAAAAATACTTTTCAGAGAAATCAGTCTAAATGTCACCACCTTTGGATGAGTGATGCAAGAAAGCATGCTGCCTGGCAGGTACATTTCTAGCTGATGGAAACTTCAGGCTGTTAATGGCTCTTCTGGGACACTGTTTGAGGACAGAGCTGGCTCCTAGTGTAGTGGGGTAACTAATGAGGGAGAAATTACTCAAGCATGTGCCTAAAATAACCAGGGAGGTAGGGGCCAGGAAGACCCATAGCCCTGACCAGACTTCCTAGCCAAAGGCTAGCTCCTTCGTGTGGGTGCAGATGAGGACAGCCACTTAATTTCTCACTGTACACATGCCACAGCTAGCCTTCCATCACTGTGAACAGAAAAGCTACATGTTAACTAATGCATCATGTGAAGTCACAGATGAGGACAGCCACTTAATTTCTCGCTGTACACATGCCACAGCTAGCCTTCCATCACTGTGAACAGAAAAGCTACATGTTAACTAATGCATCATGTGAAGTCCTTGGTGTGTTTCCACTGTGAAGGCAGTCATATATTAGCCCTGACACTCTTTCATACAGTGTATTTTCAAAGTTTATCCCTGCTGTGACATATATCAGTATTTTGTATTGCCAAATCATATATAAGGCAGTGGCCTGTCATTGTGGGAAAACAGTAACTAAAGGTGTGTGGGCCCTCTTGTAATGTTAATGGAGTGTGTCACTCACACAAATGTATGGAGCCAGGCTTCTAAAGTTCAAGTGTTGTTTACTTGGAATAAGCTCAAGTTTGGTTAAGAAGCCTGTGGATGGATGGGGCTATTAATACTGTTATGTGTAATGAGACAAAAAGAAAGTTTGTGATTTGAGAAGCCAGGCTGGGGGCTGAGAGGCTACCCACCAAGCCAAGCATCTACATCTTGCTTAAAATACAACTTCTGAAATGCGAGGCAGGCATTGCTAGAGAGAAAGAAGAGAGAAATGCCTGCTGTCTGTCCTTTTAGATCTTGGATGCCCTCCCCACATCACCAGCCTGGAGCAATGCTGGGAGGCCGTGGGACCTTTAACAGATGGGGTCGGGTGGTGCAAGTCAGATCGTTTGTGTTGATGAGACTATGGACTGAGACCTCCAAAACTGGGAGCCATTTCCTCTTTTTAAGTTGGTGGCCCCAGGTATTTCATCACAGTGTCAGACACTGTCTCTTTTGGTGTAGAGGAAGTGTTCTGGTTATCAAATGACATGTAATCGAATCTGTATTATCTCCTGTCACTCTGTTGAATTGTTGTTGTATTGATGGCTATAATGTTAGTTGGGGAAAAAAATGTTTCTTCTAAGCTTCCTACTTTGTTTTATAGTCTGGGCAGTGTTTGTTGATCATTCTCTGTGACAAATTATCTGGCCCAGATAATTCCCCAAAGAAGCCTCTGTATAGGCTGGTGGAAGATAAACAAGTTGTGGCATTTGCTTTGCACACTCGTTGCTGTGGAGGACATCTTTCTCCAGCCCTCAGCATGTTTTCATGGTAGACTATGCATTTTGACAGTTTTATTGAAAGGCAATTGATGCACCATACAATTTACCCACTTTCAGCACACAACTCAATGGGTTATGATGTGTTTACAGTTCTGAAAGCATCTCTATGATTTTAAAACATTTTCATCTCTTCTAAGCAAACCATACTCATTAGCTACACCCCAGTCCCCCAGTCACTGGCTGATCTATAATCAACTTTCTGTCTCTCTAGATTTTTTTTCTTTTGTAGACATTTTATAGGAATTTATTAATATACTATGTAACCTTTGGACTAAGCTCTTGCATTAGCTTATTTTTAAAGTTTATCCATATTGTAACATACATCGGTACTCTGTGTTGTCAAATTACATTCCATTTTATAGATATACCACCTTTTATTGATCCATATAGCAAATGATAATCATTTGGATTCTTTTCCCTTTTTGGTAAAGAATACTGTTGCTATGACATTTGTGCTTAAGTTCTTGGAGAGAAATATGCTTGATTGTTCTTGGATGTAGTTTAAGGGTAAACTACTTGATCACTTAGTAACTTCTGTTTAACATTTTAAAGAACCGCTAAGCTGTTTTGAAAATGTATATATAATGTTACATTTCTATCAAGAATTGTGAAGTTTATAATTGCTGCATATCCTCACTTCCTTGATATTTTTTCTGGATATTGTCTGCATATGTGTACACATGTGTGTATATGTGCATGTGAACTTATGCTTGCCTGTGGCTGTGTGTATATGGGAGTCTGAGGTTGATATTGAGTCTTCCTCTGTCACTGTTCACCTTACTTTGGGCACAGAGTTTTTTACTGAACCCAGAACTTGCTGATTGGTCAGGTTAGTTGGATAGCAAGCTTAGATTGCCTGACCCCCTCACCCCAGTTTACAGGTGACACCACCATACCTGATTACAGGGGGCTGAGATTAGACCTTACTAGACCCTGCCCCGACTGTCTTGATTTAACCATCCCTCTAGGGATGTAGCAGTATAGCATTGTGGTTCTCATCTGTGTTTCCTGTTGGGTGACGCTACTAATATCTATTCATGTGTCTAGTGGCCCACTTGTATTTGTTTTTTAAAGAAATGTCTATTTCGATCCTTGGCCCACATTTTAGTTGCATTGTTTGTCTCTACATTATTGAGTTGTAATGGTTCTTACTTTATTTTATTGGCTTATTGATTTTTGAGGCAAGGTTTCACTTTGTAGACTGGCAATCTTCCTGCCTTGGCCTCCTGAATGCTAGGATTACAAATATGTACCACATGCCTGGCTTAGTAATTTTCATGTATTTTGTAGACAAAGTCTTTAACCTCCAAGTATTTTCTTCCATTCTCTGGGTTATTATTTTTGCCTTTTTAAGTGTATATTTTTTAATTTTAATGATGTCAAATTTATGGGGTTTTTGTTATTGTTGCTTATGCTTTTTGGCATCATAGCTAAGAAACCATGAGCTCAAACAGAGACATCAAGAGCCACTCTTGCTTCTGCTCTAACATTTAGGTATTTGACTCACTCTGTATTAACTCATGTGTATAAAATGCCAGCCCCATTCTGCATGGATACCAAACTGTTATACATCACCCTTTGGAAGAGGGAAAGACAGGCACCTGTTCTGCAGTCACTCTGGTTGATAGGCGCTCACCTTTGCACACAGCTGCAGTCACAAGAGCACAGACAGAGACTAATGTCGCACTCATTCCTGAAGCCTCCCTAGCTGGTATACCCCACTCTCCCAACAGCCTTTCAGCACTAAATGCTGCCCATCCTTCAGCACAGCTGAACATACACAGGCTGATCTGCTGTTCAGAAAGTGGGAACCCTGACATCACCCTCCCCATTTAGAACATAGCAACCTTAGGGGACTGCTTAGCTTCTCTGGGTGTTCTTTTCTTGTCTTAATGACAAACGCTTTGCAAGGTCATTGAGGAGTAAATGGGATATCATAAATGGCGCACACAGTGCTGGAGCCCGAGGCCTAGCAGGTATTCCATAAATGACAATTGTCATTATTTCCTTGACAACTCCCTCCCTTGCATCTGAGCCCCTTGCATCATCCTTGGAATACAGACTTTAGCAGAGCAAGAACGCCCCTGGGTTTGTTTAATCTGGCAACCACAGGGCCCAGAATAGTGCTCGATACACAAGAGACTCTTGGTAAATATTTGTTGATATGTTAAATATGTACTTCCAATACTTAAGTCTAATGATAAGGATAGACATTTTTAAAGCAATATATCCAGACAGCTGTGGTGAAACATACTGATGAGATGGAGTCAGGAGGATCAGGAGTTTGAGGTTAGCCTGGGCTATAATTAATGTATATTATTAATATATTAATGTATTATAATAATATTTATCAATATATTAATATAATTAATATATTTCAGTCATATGTATGTACGTATATATATGATTGAAATATAAATGAAAATCATTTTGTAATAAACTATGAAATAACCACAGAAATAACTCCTCTTGTTTTTAAGGGAGATGTGGATTGTTATAACAAGACAGCAGACCTGCAAATGAGGTGAATATATATTCTCTGGAAGGTGTGATTTCATTTTCAGAATCCTAAAGAACCAGTGATCCTTTAATAAAGTTAATTTATTAAAGAATTTCGAGGTCATAAAAAGTTAATGCCCCTCTTCAGGTTTTCACACTTTCCTCGGGAGAGAACAGCCTTCTCCATGACCCTTCTTCAGAGCAGCTATATTGAGGCCGAATGGGGGGAAGCGAGAGACACACAGAGACAGCCTGCCTTGCAGATGTTTAATATCTGGGTAAAGGGTGGGAATTTTCTCCACCATCTATTCATGTATTTCTGTTCAATATTCCTTTTCATCTCCCCGCCCCAGAAGTAAAACGTCAGTACTTTCATACCACCTCAAAATGAATTTAGCCCCTCCTCAATGTATCTGTCCATTCAGGGTCTCAGATCACAACTCTGATGCTGACAAACCCTGAGGAATCCTGAGTAGGTTTCTTATAGTCAAGAGGCAAGTGTAACACGAATAATAAAAACCCAGAGACTAATACTGGGGTTCAAGCTTCAAGCTGAAGATCAGAGAAGCAAGGCAGCCAAGCCATTAGATCTTACCTCTACCCAGCTGAAATGGCAATCCTGTCTCCACGAATCCTCAGAGGCAAAAGCTCTCAGTTCCTGTCTCCTCCTCCTTATATTCCTTTCTCCATCCAGCCATATCCTCCTGTCTCCACCTCCCTAGTGCTGCGATCAAAGGTGTGAGTCTGTTACTCTTCACTCTTGTGTAGTACTGGGATTAAAGTTATGTGCCACCACTGCCTAGCTTGTACAGGTAACTAGTGTGGCTGGCTTTGCTCTCTGATACTTCAGGTAGTCTTTATTAAATCATAAATGTAACCACAAGCAAGAGAGGACCAACCAGTGACAAAAGCCTGGGTTCTTTGATGTTATTCGTCATTTATTAGTTCTGTAACCAGACAAGCTCCTCCATGTCCTCTGGATCAGTTCTAACCTGGGATGTGTGTATTGAACTCTTTGGACCTGTCCAGCTCTTGAATTGTACAGCCCTGTGACGTATCGATTCTCAGAATTTATCAAGTGACTGTCACATCTCCAGATGCTGTTAACACATGTGGAATGGAGGGTAGCACAAGCCCTTCTCTGAAGAATTACAGGCATGGTGGATGGTACCCCCTGTGAGCGTATGTTCTAGCTGCACTTGGCCATACAGAACGAAGGAGAGACTGAATTTAGAAACGTCTGTGAGAGGCTCAGACACACCTGGGAGAAGTAAATGTGGATCTGAGCCCATGGAAAGCCTGGAGTTTTGATGGGTAAGAGACCACATGCACATGTTACTTAGAAAGAAGAACAAGGCAGAGCATCCTAGTCGAGGAGTTGTGATTTCAGGGCTCTCACAGAACTGCAGCTTACAGGCTGCACAGATGTGATGTCACATCTCTGTTCCTGCCTCAGTATTCTCCTCTGTAAATCAGTCACTCATGCCTAGGGGCCCACAGGAAGGTGGTGAAGGTGATCATTAACAGGCTGTTTGGAAAGGCTTGCCGAGTTGCAAAGGTCCAGCTTGCTGGACTCGGAAGATCTGTGACTGGAACATGCCATGCAATTTCCCTGGGACTTGGTATTTTTCATTGGTGGATGACAGAGATGACCTTGAAGGGTTGCTATGAAGATCTAGTGAGAGACTCAGGTAGTACAGTGTGGAGCTCAGCAGTGTCTGTGTGACCCTCTCAGTGTCAAGGCTATTCTGGAATGAGTCTGAGTCAAGTGGGTGGCTCTGAGGGAGCAAGCAGATTCATGAGATCTAGAATCTAGAAATCCCAGTAGAACACTAGCCAGCCTTGAAAAGAAGGGACGTCTATCACATACTATGACAGCAGGTGGACCCCGAAGACACTACATGGAGTTGAATCAGGATAAATGCTATGTGATTTGCCTTGTGTGAGCAGTCAAGCTTGTGGACTAGGAAGGGCAGGAGGCTATGGGGAGCTGGAAGGAGAATATAGAGCTGTTCCCCCACAGAGTGTTGGTTCTACAAGATGGAGATATCCTGGACGCCTATCTCACAGCACTGAATCTACTAGAGATTGCTAGACCGAGCATTTAAAACTGGCAGAGTGAGCGTGATGCATAGTCTTTCATTTCTATGCAACAAATATTGAAGTTAACACAATGCGTAAGGTTTAATAAAAGGTGTTAAATTTGGACCAGCGGTACAAAGATGACAAGGGCAAAGGAAACCCCTGCTTCTAGGGAGCTGGGAAATTAGCAGAGTTATTCTAGACAGATGTAAGCGCACCATTACCTAGCCTAACACACTCAGTAATGCTTTTCTCACCTTTATCAAGTGCTCCCTCCAAGGGATTTTTAATCTCACAGAAGCCGTGAGGAAAAGATGCAGGGACAACAAACATCTCATAGGAAGAGTGGACTGTAGGAAGGGCGGGGTTGTACAGGGAGGGCCAGGTTTGGACTCAGCCTGCCTCGGTGGCCCTAATGTGTCTGAAGACAGAGAAGCAGAACAGACAAAGGAGTCACCCAGAGATCTAATCCCAGTGACTTCCCAGTTGTCAGCGATGACTCCTTCCAGATCTGAAAGGCAGGAAGGACAGAAGGATGTCTTGAACCATAGCCTTCCATCTGGGGAGACACTGGGGCAGCTTGTTGGCAGCTCATACTAGATTCCAAGTATAGGAGAAATGGGAAATGGATTGCACCCCAAGAGGGCTGACTAGCAGATGACAGCAGAGACTACCAGAACAAGCAATAGGCTCTCTTCTGAAAGCATATCTGTTCTGTCTGATGGCATGGCTGGCTAGGTGGTTTTATGGAGTCTTTCCAGGGTGGCCGTATAAATTCCTGCCAAGCCTTTGTGTGGTCTCCATTTCCACAGACAGTTCAGTTAGGCTGTGTTTGCTGAGGAGAGCAATGCAGTTGTTTTGTTTGTCTTGACTTCTATCCATCAATATACCCAGCCTTTATCGGGAGCATAAATGGTAACTTACTTTGATCAACCGCCTACTGTGGGATGCCAGGTGATTTCAAGAAAATATCTCCGTGCCAAGCATATGCAAAACATCCATATCTGCCTTCACTTACAATGGCATGCATTGCCAGAAGATATGTGTCCCAGAGCTCCTGGACATTGGTTATGAGCTAGTTGCCTGAATGGAAGAGGAAGCTGATATTCAGTTAAAAATGGCCCTAGCATTTTTGATCCCTGAGTGTAAGGAGCTAAGGTCTGCTGTCACCTTGTCCATATTGTGCCCTCACATTGTAATTTTTTTTTTTTGGTCCTGGCTGTATCCTGCTCCCCTTGTACAGTCAGCTTGAGGAAGTGGAATCCGGGAACCTTGCCACCCTACAGTACCTGGTGGCCTGCCAGGACTTTGGATGCAGTGTAGTTTTAACCTGGAGCAAATTTGGTACCAACCCAAAAAATTCTTTCCAATTTTATTTCCCTACTTGGCATTTTTGCCATTCTGCCTGTCCTTCCATCGGAAGAGAGGAAAGCAGGAACCCATGTCGCACAGGCTGTCCTGAAGGTCAGCCAGAAACGTCAGTGAAGAGCATGATGGGGGGTGTGGGTAAGGAAGTGAATCCAAAAGGTAGATTGACTAGTGAGAGCTTCTTGAATGAACATCTATGAAAACCATCCATACGGATGAATGTGATGAGTCCTGCTGGGGCGGCTCACAAGGGTGGGAGCTTTTCCAGGACCAGACAGTTGGCCCACGAGATTGCAGGGACTTTAAAGGGTCCACGATCGCTTTCCCTCATGTGCTTCTTTGGGCTTTGATGCCTAGAGCCTTCAGAAAACGTGTGTGTGTGTGGGGGTGTTCAGATACATATGTGTTTGAGTGTGTATATGTGTGTGTTGCAAGTGTGTGGGTTTATGTGTGTATATATGGGTATGTGTGTATATATGGGTATATGTGTATATATGTATGCTTGTGGGTTTTGTGGCCGTGTGTGTGTGTGTGTGTGTGTGTGTGTGTGTGTGTGTGTGTGTGTGTGTGTGTTGGAGAGAAAGTAAAAAAACTTAGGACAAGAGCAAATCAGAAAGAGAAATTGGTTTTGAAATAATCCTCAAAAATGATGGAAGAGTATTGTAGTCTGTTTTCTGTGACTGCAACAAAATACTCAAGACTAGATAATTTATAAATGAAAAAAAAGTTTCTTTGGCCTCATGACTCTAAGCTAGACATCCCACAAACATGGCCCATTGAGGGCTTCCTGCTGCTTTATCAGGAGCCTGAGGAAAAAAGACAAAATGCTGCCTATAGCCTTCCCTTGTAACCACTCATTTGGAGATGACTAATCCTGCAAGAGAGGCAAAGACCTCTTTTCATTTTCCCTCCCCATCTTGCTGTGGATTCTAACATATGGATATCTGGGATACACACTCACACCCCAGCAGAGAGCAGGAGAATGTGAGCGGAACCCTCTACTGTTGTTCTTCTAATCGTGTTCTCTCTTGTACATCTCTGCCCAGCCCTATTTTGATGAAGCCAGAGGCCTCTGTCAGTCATATTTCACAACAAAGAGATGAGCTGTCTAGTCAGTTCATGAGCCTGGGCGGTGGCAGACAGTGTAATAATTAGGGAACCAGAGGCTGGGAGCCCTTCACTGACAGTGTCTACATCCTCTGCCTTGCCTTCCTGTGGCATTGGAAAAGGAGCAGGAGAGTGCCTCCCCTTCCCCAGTTCTATTAATGCTCACCTGGACTTGGCCTGGCACTGGTAGATCTGAAGAGTGGTTTGGACGGGAAGCCCTGTACTGCATGTGTAGTGGTGTCTTTAGTTGCAGAGTGAAGAGAAGCTGAGAGTGCCAAGCACAGAGTGAGTCAGATGGAGAGCAAGGCTGGACCCAGGGTAAATGGCGGCCAGTGGGATCAGCACAGAAGATGTGTGGGGAGTCCCCGTCCTCACCTGCACAGTAGCCCCAGGATGCAGAGGATACTACACAGCCACAGCGGCAGCAGTGACAAGGGCTGAGCTCCTGGGGTCCCAGACCCCAGCCAAGTGGGTTCTTTCTACACAGGGGAGGACGACATGATTGCCCATGAATGGCTCTTACCGTGGCCCAGCTGAGTGTTGCTGCATGCCAGTCTTCCAGTTCTGAAATGTGTTAGCATCAGGCTCAGTGGACTAGAGATGAAAGACAGCCCCATGCCCCTGATCCCCAAAATACTGCTCCTCCCACTAAGGAGTGCCATTGTCTGGGTTGGTGTTTAGGGGAAGGGACTGTTAAGGGTGTGGTTCCTGGTAAAGAGGGTGGCCCCACAGCTGGCTCCTGTGACCACAAGCCTGCTGTCAGTTCCTCAGGCAGAAGCGGTACACAGACTCGGCCACAGAACTGTGGAATGAAAAAGCCGTACAAAGCTTCCAATTTGTTCTTGAGGTTTTCTGGTTGGGAAGAAAGGTCTAAGGACTGAACGTGTCTTGTTCACATGTAACTGATCTGTGTGGCCTGCTGCCAGAGTTTACCAGTGGGCTGACTCATGTCAGAGGTCAAGCCAGGCTCAAGCCACTGAAAATAATTATCACCCACTTCCACAGTGACATTCGATACTGTCAATGGAAGGCCCATTTTGAAACAAGCCAAACAAAGAGGCAGCAGCCTGTTCCAAGGGGACCTTGTAGGAAAACAGCCACGTTCAACCCACACCTGCTGCTTCCCAGCTGAAAGCTCTCAGACAGTGTACATAACCTCTAAGAAGGTCAGTTTCCAACATTTGTAAGATGAAGAAGCCATGGCATCGCCCTAAGGAGTTCATCAGCAAAACTGATGGGACAGCACCCTGAAGCCCCTGTATAGCACATCACTGAATAGTTAGTGTTCAGGAGGCAAGGTTATTAGTCTCTAGTGCTGAGAAATGTGTACACTCTTTGCTGATTTCTGCTTGAAAAACAAAAACAAAACAAACAAAAAACATAGCCTCCAAGTGTAAGGTTTGTTGTGTGCCTGGTAGAGAGAAAGGTTGGAAATGTCAACTGGGTTTGAAAAGGCAACAGCCACATTGTGTCATTAACTGCCCAGAAACCTTCTGATAAGATGACTTCCAAATTCTGGAACTCCCAGCTCCTTTAAAAAATAAATAACATTAAAAGTATAGTGTTAAGAAGCCCACGACTTCCGGCATTTCAAATCTGTCTGGGAGTGCAGATACTAAAAGCATAACAGATATTTAATGGAATCTGTCTTTTTGATGATAATTACAGCATTCCAAAGTAGGCTTTAAACACATCTGTATACGCAAACTGCTACTTGGAAATTGCTTGCTTCAAGGAGGCATTCAGTATCTCGCCAAACTTTCAAGTTAGATAACTACTGTTTAAATTGATGGCAGGTGTTTGATCTATAAATAAGAGTTGTACTTTGCACTGTGGGGCTCTGTTTACCTGCTGCAATGTTCATTTGCAACGCACCAGGAACTGGAAAGGCCAGAGATGTGTGCATCAGTGGTACCCGGAATGTGGCAGCTGAGATGATGCTTCCACACGCCTGTATTCTGGAATGAACCTGTTCTTTGGGAGAAGAGACGCTGTGTTGGATTGGAAGGTGAGCCAGTGAGCCTGAGGAAAGATGAGAAGATCACATAGAAGGATAATAAGCAGTAGGGAGTTGGCCCAGGACACCCAATAGCCCCAATAGACTCTGAGAAAGAGCTTCTGTAGGGGCTGGGGAGATGTCTCCTTGGATAAAGTTCTCTGCCATGTGAGCATGAAAACATGAGCTAAGTCCACAGAACCCACATAGAACTACAAACTTTACATAGTGGCCTGTGCCTATAATGCCAGCCTCAGAGAGGCAGAGGCTGGAGGCTCCCTGGAGTTTATTGGCCATCTGGTCTAGCCACATTGGCTAGCTCCATGTCCAGTGAGAGATCCTGTCTTAAAGTGGATAGCAAGTAGGGAAGACAACTGATGCCAGCCGCTGACCTCCACCTGCACACATGCATACATGTGTTCGGCACACATGCACACACAGGAG
Source organism: Cricetiscus sungorus (assembly GCA_030556225.1). Taxonomy (NCBI): domain Eukaryota; kingdom Metazoa; phylum Chordata; class Mammalia; order Rodentia; family Cricetidae; genus Cricetiscus; species Cricetiscus sungorus. Next base: position 14,533,822 of record JANBXA010000730.1, read on the forward strand.
CACGCACACACACACACATGCAGGCATACAGACAGAGGGGGGCCTTCCATTTTTTTTTTTTTATTGTTTGTTGTTGTTCCCCTTCCTCTTCCCCTTTCCCTTTGCCTTCCTCCCCTTAGAATGGCCCACTCTAGCTATAAGGCTATATCAACCTCATTTCTATGCAGTATCCAATGAGAGAGTCAGGGCAACAGAGTGGATGGTACATCAGAGAAGTCAGCTTCTGTAGTGAGAGAGGTGGGATCAAGAAAGATGCTCTCAGCCAGCGAGATAGCTGATGACCTTTGTTTGACCTGAGACCCACGTGAACAAAGGAGAGACTTGACTTCCACGTATTGCCCTCTGAGCTCCACACGCATGAAGTGGCACCTACGTGCATGCGGGCACACACCATACTTTTTTTGTTTTGTTTTGTTTTTAAAAAGAAGATTTTTAGCTGAATTTTTACCCTCTGAGGGCTGTGTGAGAGAGTGAGCTCCAGGGACAAGTCCTGACTCCAGAGCTGTGTGCTAGTCAGAGAGAGCCATTCTCGGGGGATGAAGACACTGCAGGTGGGCCTACGTGTTCACAAATAGGAACGTACTGAGTACAGGGAGAAACCTTAGTACTGCTGACCCCTCCTCACTGTAGTCTTCACAGAGCTGTGTAGCTCAGGGACTGGCACTCTGCCACTCTGCCGAGTCCTCGTGAGCACCCCACCACTACCATCACTTGCTCGGTCACACACAGCTTGGTTGGTATATGATTTTCCTGCTGTTACAGGTGGTTAGGGTCTACACCAGATGTTTACAGGTTCTTGATGTCTTTATTTGATGAAATAAAAAGATGTGCACAGATTGTAAAGTACCCGGATACCTTATTAAAAGCCAAGCAATAGCACAGATCGGAAAGATATACACTGTCAAGGCTGACAGTGAGCCACATGACTGGAGATACTAAGAGCCCTGATTATTGTTTGGGTCTTTCTTTTATGAGGTTCAACGGAAGGAGAAATTTGTTTGCTGAGTGGTTTAGTGAGGGCAGTTCCTTTATTTTGATTGACAAGGGTGCATTATGTAGTCTTTGCTTACTGTGCACTTCCCTTCCTGCAGTGCATCTGATTTTATTCATAGGTACACCCAACTGTGCATAGGCATAAGGTGGCTAATAGAGGAGTCTTTCTCAAAGGTCACCCAGAGGACACAGTTTGTCTATTGAGCACGCACTTAAAATCAATCCAGGCTGGATTGCCTCATTACCCACAGTTCTCAGACTGTGTTCCAGGATGTGTTTGAATCGAATGGGACATTATTAATAGATTGCTAAGAGGAGCAACCGTGTTTCCATTGTTTAAAGTAAGTGCATTGTTTAAAGTAGGTGCCTGCAGGTGGTGGTCCCAGGTTGCTAACAGGTATACTGGGAGAGGGGAATGTGGATAGCCCAAACCAAAAGAGTCCCAGGTAGCTAAGCTGCCCTCTGTGCTTGCCTGCCTCACTACTACTGCAAGCTTGAGTCCTTTCCCTGGCAATTTAGAAAAACATTTCCTAACACTGCTCCCTTTTCCTCTTACTTGAACTTTGTGTGTGTGTGTGGGGGGGGGGTCTGTGGAACTAGCCACCCATCCCCTGAAAACAGCCGCAGGTACACTGAGAAGGGCACCCTCCATATAAAGTTAGACCTCTTCTCTTCTGCTCTGTGAACTCATGGTGGAGAAAGGACCTGTGCTGCCCTTTTATAAGGGCCTTCAAACTGGGGCAGAAATCACTGGTCCCTAAGGCACAGATGTAGATCCAGAAGCGTGACAGAGACAGTTTAGTCACCAGAGAAGAGGAAACTTCCGCTGAAACATCCGCCAGATTTGCATGTAGGCAATCCTGTGGGGCCTTTTCTTCATTTATGATCATTCTGGGAGGGCCAATCCCGCCACGGGAAGTATTACCCCCACGCAAATGGTCCTGGATTGTATATGAATGAGCAGGCTAAGCAAGCCAGGAGGAGTAAGCCAGTAGGCAGCAATCCTCCATGCTCCTGGTTCCTGCCTTGAGTTTCTGCCCCGACTTCCCTTGATGATAGACTGTGATGGGACATGTAAGCTCAACAAACACCTTCCTCCCTCAGTTGCTTTTGGTCATGGTGCCTTTCTCACAAACCTAACTAAGATGCAGCATGTGTGTCAGTGTGGAGACAGGGAGGAGGGAAAGGTGTGCATGGTTGGGGAAAGTGACAGATGGTCCTACACAGATTTTTTCTTCTCCTCCTCTTATTTTCCAGGCAGATGGACTTGTATTTACCACATGATCACTAGTAACCAGGTCCACACTTGCCGTATGTTTAAGAGTAGTAAACAGAGGCAGCACGGAGTCCAGAGTTACTTGAAGGCCACAGGAAACTTTAATTTGTACCCAGACTGACTTTTAAAATAATGATCTAATTAGTTTCTATCTATATATTGTGAAATGGGGTAGGATAGTATCCCCAAGAAAAGACTGGACATACTTTAATGTGCATGCATGCATACACACACATACACATAACACACACACACACACACACACACACACACACACACACACACACACCCAAAGGCCAAAAACCTTAGCAAAGTTGGAGGCTACCATGCATTCAGGGAGGGAGAGCATGCTTAGCCTAACACCTTTCACACACACACATGCGCGCGCACGCATCACACACACACACACACACACACACCTGCTGCTTCCCAAGACTCTCTGACAAAGGAGTGTTTCAAGGCTAACGTTGTGTCCTTTGAAGTCATCATCAAGCCCTGATCATTTCTGATTTGTTGGAGATTTGTTGCTTCCCTCTTCCCTTTGCCTCTAGTGCAGGGGGAGGCATGGGTTTGTATGTGCACATTGAGGGCTTGCTGCTGTGTGGAGAGGGTTATGTGGCCATGCCAGTGTTGAGTTCTGAGAAACCAAAGAAATAAGTATGAAAGTATGGCATGCCTAAGTTTATCTTGTGTATGTGTGTGGGGGGGTATGACAACCCAGCCAAGAGCCTTTATCTGTTTAATGTAGCAGAACTCAACTGCAGGAAACTCAACTCCATATTAGCATATTATGAAAATATGCAGCGCAGCTGCCTGGGAGTGGGCAGTTTACTGTTGCTGGGGGCTGTCCCGGGTTACGATCTGGAAGAATTTGAATCGCCCTTTACGTTTTTTTTTTTTCCCTGCTCTCCTTTGATTTTGGCAGTAGCAGAAGAGAGTATTCTTATGAGATTCAATTATTTCCCTTCAAAATTCTCTTGGGCTCATAATGGCTATTAAAAATGGAAGGCACCCATATCTCATGCCATTCAGCTTAACTGGTAATTAAAGTGCAATTAAATTTTTCATGGTGCAGATTGTGTCTGTTTTTTTTTTTCCAGGGGAATTACAAACCCTGAGCCCTTGAGAATTATGGGATTAAGCTATAGACATTTAATAATTCAACTTTGATCCGCTGCCGCTACTGATGGAGCTCTAAAAGGGAATGGGGGTGTGTGAAGTGTTGTTCTGTTATTCTGTTATTAATGGTGAGTTTAAATTTTATTCAGTTTCTTAGAGACCAGAAAATAACTAGTGGGCAATGATGGAAAGGCCATTGCAAGTGTAGTTTTGAGTTGGCAGTAGCCACTGTCCCCAATATAAGCCAAGAATTGTCTTTCTCCTGCCAGGCTAGTTTCCCTTAAGTAGTTTTGTACAATTTGGGACATTCCTGAGTTGTCACCAGTGAACAAGGCATCAGCATTTATTTGGCTGGAGTTTGGAAACAGAATTGCTTGGAACCTCTGTGGCATTGGCCAAATGTTCACGGCTCCTCTTCTCCCTTGCCTACACTTTTTTCTTTGTTGGTTTAAAATGGTTTTTTTTCAGAGCAGGATTGTAGTTTTAATCATGTTTTGGCTTCTGAAAGACATTTTGTTTGCCTGAAGCCATGACCTCACCTGCTAAGGAGAGTAGCAGGGGTCAGTCTGGCTGGAAACAGAAGGAAGGGCCACATCCTGCAGCCACCAGCAGCAAGACACACATGCACAGCACCACCACTTGTGCCACCAGATTCTAGGCAAACAGAGGTACCACCCCTTATCTGTGGTGGCACTACCACTCCTGAATGGTGGTGCCATCCTCAGATACTACCCTCGGTCCTGATTGGTGGTGGTTGCCATCCTCAGACACTACCCTCAGTCCTGATTGGTGGTGGTGCCATCCTCAGATACTATCCTCGGTCCTGATTGGAGGTGACTGAAGGGTACTCTTCTCAGTCCTGACTCATTTGTAACTCTGAGAAAGATATGACTCCGTTTCTAAAATGAATTGTGAAAATTCACTGTAAAGATATCTCCTGTGTAGGAGCTGGGAGACATTCAGTCAGTATGCTTATGACAGGAGTATGAGGGACTAAGTCCAGATCCTCAGTACACACCAAGAACACTGCCATGTGTTTGCACACACACACACACACACACACACACACACACACACACACACACACACACGGCAGGGGAAGGATGGAGGGAGGTGGAGGAAGAGAAGAGGAGAGGGAGGGAGAGGAGGGGGGGGAGAGAGAGAATGTCTCAAATCCTCACATTGGCAGAGTATGAGTTTAGTGAATGAAGACGGTGGGCCGTAGTTTATGGTATTGTGTTTGTTGTCACTCCAGCAAATTTTTGTCTTGTTTAGTTTTTCCAGACAGAGTTTCCCTATGTAGCTTTGGAACCTGTCCTGGAACTAGCTCTTATAGACCAGGCTGGCCTCAACTCAGAGATCCACCTGCCTCTGCCTCCCAAGTGCTGGGATTAAAGGCGTGCACCACCACCGCCTGGCACGCCTGCAGATTTTAATGCCAGCATCTCCAATGTGGAACTCTAACCCAAAATGTTCCTCTCCTTTCTTTTCTTTTTCTTCTTCTTCTTCTTCTTCTTCTTCTTCTTCTTCTTCTTCTTCTTCTTCTTCTTCTTCTTCTTCTTCTTCTTCTTCTTCTTCTCCTTCTCCTTCTCTTTCTCCTTCTCCTCCTCCTCCTCCTCCTTCTTCTTCTTAAAATTCATCTTCTGTTAATAGCAAATAAGTTGACTGTCTCAAAAGACTTCAAATTCTTAGTGTCTCCCAGGAGCTAATAATGAGTTCCCTGGCACAAGTAGCCACTCAGTGTGCAGATGGCTCCAGGGGTGAGAGGAATATCCCAGCTGCATTAGATGATGGTGTGGTCTATCCTGTCTCAAGTCAGTTGCTCATTCAATGGAGTGGTAATAAGAACTTGGGGAGTGTCATGTTAAAGCTGTGTATTCTTGAAGCCTAGGCCCGGGTGTGTTTGTCAGGAAGGACAAGGGACACTAACTCTCGCTAGCTTACAGGGCAATGGCACAGTAGCACAGTGCCAGTTCTTATGGGAATGGCATCTGGTTTTTTTTTTTTTTTTTAATTGCCTGGACCATTGCTGGGATGAACACTGAATACTGGTTTTCGAAATAGTGACTAATAGGTGGTAAAAAGCCAAATACTTGTTGACTCCAACTTTTCTCTGGCGGGTGCCACAGATTTTGGCAGTAAACTGAAATCAACCTTTATTAGTTGCCCAAAACAGATACATTAGAAGAGCAGATTTATGCAGAAAGATGTGAGATCCAACTGAGCAGCTGGCTATTGTTTCATGCGTGGCAAATACTTGATGCAGTTCAGAAAAGATATAAAGCGCTGGGAAGCATCAAGTCCTTTCCTGATATTTTATTAGAAATCTGTGAGGACATTCTAATAAATTTAATCCTATAATAAATAACGGTTTTCTTATTCAGATCCAAGATTGCCTCATGCCTTGTGCAGTTTTGCATAGCGCTGCCATCCTCCAGTTTCTTGCCTGTGGTAAAAGCATACTAAGCTTGTCTTTCTTTTCTTTTCTTTTTTTTAAGTTTTTTGTTTTGTTTTTTGAGACAGGGTTTCTCTCTATTGTTTTGGAGCCTGTCCTGGAACTTGCTCTGTAGACCAGGCTGGCCTTGAACTCACAGAGATCTGCCTGCCTCTGCCTCCCAAGTGCTGGGATTAAAGGCTTGCACCACCAACACCCAGCTAAGCTTTTCGCTCTTATTTCCAGAAGATTAGAGTACCCTGATTCTTGCCTCTCTGTAGTAGACGGTAGCATAGATGCTGAATCCACCAGTGAAAGAAACTTCCCTGTATATCCCTCCTGTTTGGACGGGCTGTGTATTCTTTCTTTTTCTTGTTCCTTGAATCTTGGCACGCACCTTACCATGTTTTTAAGTACCTCTGTGTTGACACCATGAATTTGGAAGTAAGAATAGGGGACTAAATGCTTGAATTTTGAATATGAGAGGTGTCCCACCTGCTGAGTGGTTCAGATGAACATTTTAATAGTTTGTGGCATCAGAAGTTTTTTAATGTTGTGGCTGTTATGTGTGTTTGTATGTATGAGGGTGCATTGCTAAGAAGAAATCTGTTAGCTCCCGTAAGAAGAAAGTCCGCGAGGGTCTGGCTTCAGGAATGGCTGCATCCAGAGCTTTGGAAACACACCAGGACACTGTCTGTCCTGATCTGTCTCTTCTTGAGTTGGCTCCACAGTCAGGCATACTGGACTTGAGAATTTCTTTAAACTGGTGACATGCAAGTTTGTCATTTCTCTCCTAACTTCCGCTGTGTCTAGAAGTAATTTGTCCCTTTCCTTAGGAGCCTTCAGTTCTGGGACTTCCTAGAAGGAATTCTGTCATTGTCCCTTTGTGGCCAGGCTCTGCATTTGGATTGTTATTCATCTTTTCTGCTGTCACTCCACTCACACGGAGTCCTGAAGGACCCTACGTTCTGTGTTTATTACAGTTCTCTGCATAGCTTTACTATCTAAAGCTACAGCCAGTCAACCACTTCTGATGGTTGAATTGGCAAATTCATGCAGCTCAGCTTCACTAGCAGGTCTGGAGTGGCGGGGTTTCTCAGCAGCAGTAATTGTGCACAGGAAGCCTTGCATTAATTTTGCATAGATGGTTTTTCTCATTTTGTTGGTGGTGACTTGTTCCTGGCCCCTTTCCTGCACCTCGGTGGGATGTATACACAGCTGGAGGCAAATAACAGAGTGTTGGAGCATATGCTAAGCCATTCCTAACTGGGTCCTGTGCCCAAGATGGCAATCTTTCATGTTGCTGGTAGAGGTTCTGCATGCCAGTCTGGCACTTCACATTAAATTAGCTTATGTGACTCCAGTAATGAAGAAGGATAGGACTATTCAGGCATTACCGAGAAGCTGGTCCATGTGTGCCAGGGCAGTTACAGAGGATAGGGTTTCGGAGGTGCAAAGGACAGTCCAGGGATAGACCCCTGCTTCTCAGATGACACTGTTATGACTCAGTATACTATGGAATTTGCCCATAGCCAGACCTGGTTAAGAAGCCTGAGGCTCTTGGTCCTGGCCCATCTTCTTCCCTCTCAGTCCATCCCCCAGAGCATTGCTGCCTTCCAGAGGGGATGGTCAGGTGCGTTTCCCACCTTCTTCGAAACTGCTTTTGTGGAGGCACAGGAGAGAGAGTTGGAAACTGCAGCCATGTTAGTAGTCAGGTGTCTGCAGAGTCAGGGGCCAGGCTATGGGCTCCAGCTCAGAGTTCCTGACTTGCAGTGTCTAAAACAGGATTACTTCTGTCTCTGGTGCAATGATGGTTCTGCTTTGGAGGACGTGTGGTTTAAAAGAAAAATCAACATTTTAAACATAACAGCTAACTTTCTAAGACTAAGTGTATGTAGTAAAATGGTTAAGAACTTCATATCAAGTAGCAATTTTGTAAATTGTTAATGTCCTAAAATTAAGTAATCACTTTTTATGTGTAGGGATGTTTTGTCTTCTTACATGTCTGTGCACCGTGCGTGCATCTGGTGCCCTCAGAGGCCAGAGATGTCAGAGCCCCTGGAACTAGAAATATAGATAGGTGTGAGCCATCATGTGGGTGCTGGGAATTGAACCCAGGTCCTCTGGAAGAACAAACCAGTGCCCTTAACCACTGAGCAATCTTTCCAGCCCCTATTTTTGTAAACTTTTTGAAAGAAGAATCATCCTATGCTTTAGGAGGGTCAGTTTCTGGCTCTCTGGTGTTAGGATTCATGCTAGAACCTCAGGTGATGACTCGGTTGGCTTTTGAGGATCTTGTGACCATTATAATCTTGTAGAATTCCTCCTTGGAAGCACTGCTCAGTCTTGACTCCCTCATTCTTTAGGTCTTCAGTAGTTAGTTTTTCTTAATGAAGGTTCACATTGGAAGCAACACAAGTACAAAACTGGATCACCATGGGCTAGGTTGACAGCCATGCTGACATCCTCCACCAGGGTGCAGCCATCAGTTAGCTGAAGGGATTGATTGACAGGCGGAACGGGGCTTTCATGAGGGTCTGCAACATGAGGGTCTGCAAATGACATTGTTATATTCTGGAAGAACATGATCTGGCATTATTGTTCAAAGTTAGCTTTTGGTCCGGGCGTTTCTTGATTTATTTAGGTTTTTTGACTCTTTTGTTTTCTTCATGTGTCATTATTTTGTTGTTGTTGTTGTTGTTGTTGGTGGTGGTGGTGGTGGTGGTGGTGGTGGTGGTGGTGGTGGTAGTGATGGTTGAGTCCTGAACTAGAGTAATTTATTTGAAGCTGTAGACTCAGTTCCTCTTTTAACTTGGCATAATGGCTTAGTCTTAGCCCAGCTGTTTAAAAAGTTTGTGATTCTATCACTCTTTGTGTGAAGGAAGGTTCTTTTTTATAGCCCTTTGGTCTTCATTCAGGGTGACTCTGAGTAAATGTAGATGACACCTACTTCCTGGGTGATGAAATCGAGTCCCTAGTGGGTTGGTTATTGAGCCCAGGAGCAAGTGTAAGTCCTTCTGGCCTCGCAGATGTGCAGGTTTGACAAACACACCCTCCATATCATCATCCATGGCTAAAGATGCTGAATAGCCCCAGGCCACACTGGCCACTCCAAGTGCCACGAACCCTGGATGCCCTTCTCGGAAGTTTCTCAACCACTGTGGTGTGATTCACCCTGTCAAATCTGATACTCCTTTATTGGTCTCATTTCTTTGCTTCCTTCCTTTCTTTCTCTCTCTCTTTCTTTCTTTCTTTCTGTCTTCCTTCCTTTCTTTCTTTTAATTCTTCTACATAAAAAGCATCAGGCACAATTTAAAAGTCTAGCTATTTTAAAAATTTGTGATTGGTTCTGGGAGAATGTAACACAGGCTGGGAAAGTAAACTCCTTTATGGTCATGTCCTCTAAATGGAACTGTTTATTGGGTTTCTCCTCCAGAAACTTACCTATAAAATTAGGACAAGACCCAGGCAGTTATTTCTCTGCACAGCATTCTCTAGCAGGTTTCAACTCAGGACCTTCTGTGGTGAGCACAGAATTTGCTCAGGTCACCAAGCCATAAGCATGTCCTATTGCATTCTGCCTTCTATCCCTGGGAGCTCACCATTAATCTACAGCCATTGTGAACCAGGAAAACATTTCTGTCTGCAGGCAGTCTGAATCTTTCCCACTCTCCAGGGCCTGCCGTGTACCTCTTATTCTCTTGTGGTCGTGCAGGAATGTTCATGACCTGCTGTCTGGGCCCTGTTACTACTTGAGCGAAAGCTTTGTTCTTTTCTTATGCAAGTATACAGATCAGTCTTTAAGAACAAAGTTTTCATGAGCTATCATTCCAGATGTCCTCTTTCTCAACCAGTTTGATCTACAGAAGCGATTTGCTCATTCACTGAGGCATTTCTGCATGGCAGTTTCATGTGCCTCACGCTGCTGGATACAGCACTGTATCTTTTAAAAGTCATACACAAAGCTTGTCAGCACATAGCTAATCATGTCCTGTGAGCTTCAGGCAATAGTGATATGATTGTAGGATAGAGCATATAGTTATAAATTACACCAAGGAAGGAAAGGCACCCTGTCATGGGATCTTCATACAGTAGGCACATAGGAGGGGTTGCCATGCTATGACCCACCATAGCCAGCCTGATCCTCCTGAAGAATATGAAGAAGTAGGGTGTCTTATTTCAGGAAAAGTTCAGGATGGCCAGCTTTCTACTGCCGCCTATAAGCAGAGGACCCTGGAAATCATGCAGCAGAAGCATAGAAGGGCAACTGAGAAGTAGCAGGGTCCCAAGCAGCTCATGTGCTTCCTCCTGCTCCACCGTGTATGCATAAGCCAGACCCACCTGCACTGTTTTCTATGGAAGGCCCACGTTCCCAGCCCATAGGCCAAACATTCCCCAATGCTGCAGAGAATCTTTGTGTGTGTGTGTATGTGTGTGTGTGTGTGTGTGTGTGTGTCTGTGTGTGTGTGCGCGCGCACGCGCGCATGTGTGTGTTTCCTTCTCCCTATGAGCTACTCCCTGGGAGGGGCGGGTCTGCCCGGTCTCTGTCTGTTTTATCCTATAGGACTCTTCTCTGGCTATTACCTTCATGGGGAGTACTGTGCTCAGAGTGACGTAGATTGGTCTTGGCTGGAAGGCATCATTTTCCTGCCTGTGACCTGAGAGAGAATGCTTCTTGAGAATGTTCACAGAGGAGATGTGAAGGAAAGGGTAGGGACAAGTGGTTCAGCATGAAGCTGGCCAGGTAGGTCACATCTTAGGTGGAAGCTGTGTGACAGTCTGCTCGCACATTTATGATTCCTTGGGGTGGTGGGGAAATGCCAGCTGCTCACACATTTCCTGTGAATTCCAGCACACAGTTCTCAGGGAGGTAACCCATGAGCAGTCCTTTGGTTCCCTGACCTATTAACAAACATCAGGGAGAAACCCATCTGGGACAGGGCAGACAGACAGGACAGACAGAGCCTCCTCTGTTGGCATCAGAGATCAAACTCTAAGAAGATCAGTGTGGCATGTTACCCACATGATTAATGTCCCAGTGAAAAGTGTGTTCGTTTGCATAGTCTTGTTTTCACTTAGTCACTTCCCAGACTCCCTGCACGCAAACCTGCCAGATGCCCATTTTACTGGAAAGGGGAAGAGAGGGACATCTATACTGAAGCTTCCTCCTCCATGGAGAGTATTGTGGAAACTGCACAGTGTAACTAAGCTGCAGGCTCTGCTTGGTAAACTCGCTGACCCCCAGCTCTGGGACAAGGAAAGAAGGGGACCAGGGGCTGCCACATTCTCCTTCAAACAGCTGGATCCAAGAATCCCCCAGATTTGCCCGGATTTTGAAATAGGCAATAATAGCCGAGAGTTGCATATTTTTTTTTAAGTAGGAATGCTTCCACTTTCTATACTAACTCATTTCCCCCAAGGAACATTTAGCATGTATGCATAGTCAACAGCTTATCGGGTTTCTGAGCACCAAGCTATAAATCTGAGCGGCTTAGCATCCTTGAACCCATATCATGGAAAGTCTTTTAGTTTTGAAGACAGTGGAATTATCTAGAAGCCAAAGGAAACAGTCCTTGAATGAGAAGCATGGGCATTCTCCTGATCCAGCTCTTTGTCAGAACCCGGAAGCAATGGAGAAGACCGGTCTTGGCCCAACTTTGGGAACATGCCAGTAAGGATATTTGTAGCCAGCTTGAGCTCTCAGGCCATTTCCTGCACTGCCAGAGAGTAGAGCCTTACCCTCTCCACTGTTGTCTGCGGCGCTGGGCTGGGAGAGCTTTGTGAGGTAACTGTTTTTAAATGCCCTTTACATGGCTGGGGACATAGTTCAGTTGTCTTGCCATCAAGAAGACACAAGTTGAATCCTCAGAATCCAAATTAAAAATCTGGGCATAGAGGGGTGCACTTGTAATGTGGAGATCAGTGAATCTCTAAGGCTTACTGGCCACCCAGTCTAGTCTACTCAACACGTTCCATGCCGGTGACAGACCCTGTCTAAAAATCAAAATCAAACAAACAAAAGAAAAGGTAGATGGCAGTCCCAAGGAATGACACTTTCGGCTGTCATGATCTGGCCTCCTCAATACATGTACATATGTGCATTTCTGACACCTGGCCCCTCACTGCAGAAGCTGCTACAGTCTTGAGTCATTGCCATTAATGGCTTCACACCCTCAATCGCTGCCTTCCCATTCTGACTGACTAATCAGAAAGATCTCAGGTCAGCAGACATTTGCTGGACAGGGTACAATTGTGTCAGTGTGGTCACAGAGTGAGGCACAAATACAGAGGTCATGGCAGAAGTGAGTAGTGCTTCAGGACACTCAGTCATTTCCAGCAAAAAGCTTATACATCTGTGCATGTCACATTTTGTCAGTCTGGACTCGCTGAGTTTGAATCTGTGGTAAGTTGGAAGAAGCTGGGACTGATATCTTCATCCCCAGTCTCTGTAGATGGAAAAAAAATCGTCTTTCCTAAGAAAATGATAACTTTGCAGGAAATGGCAGAGGAAATTAGCCCATTCCTGCTGCTTTTCCAGCATGCTACCCCAAATAAACATAGTTAATCAAAGCCAGACCCTTACTGCATGTTAGCACTGTCCCACTGAGCTTCTGGTTGGCAGGTACTATAAGCCACTGCTCTGTGCTGTTGTGCAGGTTCACAACAGACCAATCTCTACTTTGTTAAGAAAATCCAGAACTTCACATTGCCCACTTAGGCACTTAGGCCCGCTTAGTCCTGTTTAGTAAATTTGTATTGCATTTTATTTTCAGTAATGTGTTAGAATGACGGGATCTTTGATTATTGTATGTGATTATTTAGGTTCCAGATCATCCCTCCATCTAAGTCCTGAAAAAGAGATCAGATTTGTCGTGGCAAGAACTGTGCTTCCTGTCTCCTTGTGGCATAATGTAGATACTTTTGCCATTTGTATTCATGATCTTCATTAGCTTTAAATATCCTTGACGTATAAGTGTTTTAATAGAATGGAGGTGTACCCTGTATCTGCTGTTTGGGGATATTGTGATTGCTACTAGAGATGGGGCCGCTAAGATGGAGTGATGAGAGGAAGAGCATGTGAGGTAATGTTTTAGCTGAAAGGGAATGGCTGAGAAGAGGATTTGCGGAGTCCCTTTCCCCCATGTATGGTCTAGTCTTGTGGCAAAGAAGTCTGGGCAGACCACAGAACTGAAGGGCTAATGCTGGTGATCGGCATGCGTGGGCCAAAAGATGAGATAAAGTTAGGGTGGTCAGGTGATGTCTGTCACACAGCACAGTTAGAACTTGCCTTAAGTCACTAGAAACAAAGTAGAGCAATGGCAAGTGGAAGGATGTAGCCAGACCCCAAACCCCAAAGCAGGATGAATGTTCTGGCTGAGAATAAGAGAGCCATGAGGCAGAGCTGGGCTGGGCTGACACCCTGGCTGCTTGGCTCTGGGTAGCAACAGTGAAATTGCTGGCAGCCTGGCTTCTGACATGTACTGGTTGTTGTAATTTAAGAAAAGTGGTTCATGAGACAAAGATGCCATACAACAGGGTTCAAACAGAGGTTTTTTGATTGTTTGTTTGTTTGTTAGGGAATGAGATCATTAAAAAGGGAAAGGGAAGAGGGGAGACCAGCCTCCGGAGACAGGAGCAGCAGGAGAGAGAAAGAGGGAGAGGAGGCAGAGAGGAGAACAGACAGAGAGAGGGAGAGAAAGAGAGAAAGGATGGGAGGTGGGTAGGGCCCTTTTAAAAAAAGGAATGTAGTGGAGCTCTTAGTGGCTGCAGCTAAGGGCGCATCCTGTCAGAACCCCAAGGGCAGGCCAGTGCAGACGCCTGAATACTAACACTGGTTACCATATGTGTGCTCTATGAAGTAGGATGTAAGCAGGCTACCCACACCCATGTCTGCTGACCATGAAATGATGGCACCTGAGAAGCCTGTGTGTCCTTGACTACAGGATTCAGACTGGGCAGATCCAGGCTGGAGACAAAGGCTACCTTCCGCCTTAGTGACAGATCTCCATCTCTGTCATTGAGAGTAGTAGAGTGCCTGAGCCACTGCTGATGAGTCCATTCATGACAAGGAAAGAGGGCATCAAGACAGACAGTGAAGACCACCAACAGCAGTGTATTCGCTCTGTATGGAAACAAAACAGTAGAATGAAAGGCTCAAATATGTCACAAACACTTAAAGAGAAACAGGGCCTTCTAGAGTGGACAAATAATTAAAAGAGAAAACAGGAATTTCCTTGGATAGAAAAGGAAATCTTTTCAAACATTATTTTAAAAAGTAGCTAAGGGGCTAGAGAGATGGATGACTTGGTGGTTAGGAGCTCTTGTTGCTCTCCCTGAAACAAGGTAGGGGGATGGAAAGAAAGAAAAATGATGGGAAAGCGTAGGGCTGGGGCAGGGGCCTTGAGGGATATTGAGCAGGGCAGCAATCGAGAGACGACTGGGTTAATGGATACTCAGCAAGGCTTTTCTTCTCCTTCTTCCTCTTCCTCTTGCTCTTCCTCATGGCCTTTCTGGGCCTGGTCTAGAAAGCAGAGATCATTGGCCCTGCTCCGTTCCTGCCAGCAAGTGAGGCTGCAGATGGAAGTCTCCTGACCAAAAGTGCAGGGAGCATGTAGCCTGCACCTCAGGAACACAAGCTTTTGCCAGGGAGTGATGCTCAGTGTGTGTCTGATCTATAAGGGGATATATTTCATCACTGTCATGGACCTGGGTGGCAACAGCTACTGAGATGAAGGAAGAAAACCAAAGGATTCCTTTGAAGTGTTCCATGCCTTTGAACTTAATTTCTCCCCCAAATACCTCCTCCATCCCAACTCCTGCTCTGTGGCTCCCTCTTGCCTCTTTTGCTGCTTTAAGGAAGGGAGGGAGAAAAGGAGGGAGGGAGGAAGGGAGAAAGGAAGGAAGGAAGGGAGGGAGAAGGGAAGGAAAAGAAAATGAAAAAAAAAAAAAGAGAAAAAAAAACCCGTGCTAACTACAGATCATTTGACCTATTTATGAATCATGGCTTAGCAGTGTCTTGATAGACTCACTATTGGCCTGGTACCCCCCCCCCCAGTACCAGGATAAGCCAGTAGAATGTCAAAATTCCATGTTTCCTGGGGGGTTAATAGATATAAATATGTCCTCTTAGCTCTAATGAGGCTCTTGCTTGGTGCCTGTGATAATAAGCACTATGAACAGGACCTCTTTGGGGGTACACTGTGACATGAAAATTAAGCATAAAAACTAACAAAATCTGATTGTGAAAGAATCCCTGGTTGCTAACATCTCTAACACACACACACACACACACACACACACACACACACACACACACAGAGAGAGAGAGAGAGAGAGAGAGAGAGAGAGAGAGAGAGAGAGAGAGAAGAACCATGTTAGTTAGCACAGACTCATTTTGTAGTATATTGTGTTATGTGACTTAAGCCAATTCATTGACTTTTGTGAATTTTAATTTTCTCATTTATAAATGAGAATGTCCACAATAATGTTTCTTTCCCTTGCTGCTGGGGGATTCATTATGCGGTACTCGATCCCCGTAACAGTACTGGGCTAATTGTGGGCCATGAATAACTATTTCTTAATGAAATGGATGAATGTCTTAACTACTGGGAGGCTCCTAGGATGTCGTCTTAGCTGTATCATAAGCCAGCCCTTGGGTAGGATTTTCTCCTTCTCTCTCTCTCTCTCTTTCCCTCCATCTCCCTCCCTTCCCCTCTCACTCCTATACCTGTATAAAATTAGACTTTTTATGAAGCGGTCTGACCGAGTGGTCCTGTGTCAGTGAGCCTGACAGTGAGGACTTACTTCTAGGGAGGAAGGGAGTGGTTCAGAGGAGAGGGGAGTGGCGGAAATTCGAGGGGGGGGACATCAGCACAAGTGCAGCAGGATTGAGCTGGCAGCAGGGGCTCTGCTGGGCCTTTTTCAGTGGCTTCCAAAACATAGGATGAGCGGCTTTAGGACACAGTCTGACTGGGAGACTAGAAAGGAGCAGGGGAATAAATTGAATTTCTGCAGAGCTGGCACCTCCTGATACTCATGAGAGTGTGCATAAGTCTCTCCCTCCTCTCCCTCTCAACCTCTCTCTCTCTTTCTTTTCTAAGAAATAAACTCATTACCTTCAGAAAATGATAATCCGCCCGGCAGAGCCCTGCTCCATAGCCCCACTCTAGAAAAACACAGACAGCGGACATCTAAACCTTGGTTACCTACAGAGATGCAGTACCATGCAATACCACCCTGCCCTGACTTTGGGACCCCTGCTGTTTCCATATGCTGTTTTGCAGTGTCCTGGCGTTCATAAAATAAACCAGCCCACTGCATTAGCAAGCATTGCAAGCTGCACTTTGGGGCCTGGTGGGAAGAATTCTTCCTGCATTGGCCAGGCTTCTCTTCCTCGGTGAAATACCAGTTTTCTTTTCCATCTGACTTTACTCCCTATCAAATGCCTAGAGCAATTTCGTGAAGGCATCCACTGTGGATAGGAAGGAAAGTGGCCAGATGGAGGAGGAGACTGCATTCTGGGGTATCATCTGCTGTGGACTTGGCTTCCTCCTGGTATGGCCTCAGCTTCCACACGGTACAGCCTATTGAATGCGCACAGATAGAGTGAGGAGCCCTACCACAGCAGCAACAGTCTGCATTTCCTGCCCTCTGATAGCAACCAGACCCACGTTGGTATCATCACCTTCGACTTCCCTGGGATATAATGCGTCCAGAAATATAGAGTGAATTAAGCAGGAAATAAATATATTTCCCTCACAGCAAAAACTAATTGGCATGCTGATTAGCTGAGATGGACGGAAGTCCAGTTCTAGATTCTGATTGGACCCCAAGCTCTGTGTCAGTGATTTTATGATTCATGAAGATGCTCAACCATCTCAACAAAAATAGGCACCGTCTGTTCAAATGGTTCAAGTGAAGCCAGAAACTCCCGTTCTCCCTCTTCTAAACTTAGCCTGGTCTCTGCTAGGAACTTCCTCTTTATTTGTGTAGTTTGTTTGGCTTTTCTGAAAGCATTCATCCCTGGATGGTCAGGGAGGCTCAGTTGGGAGCAAGGCATAGGAAGTACAGTCACTTTCAGGACCATCCTTGAAGAACTTTGTTGACCTTGACTCTGGCTGAACACACCACTGGATCTCATAATGCCTTAGCAGGCAGATCGTGGTGAACCCCACTCATGACTCAGCTAGTCTAGCAGCCAGAGTGGTGTGTGGTTCACATGGCAAGTGGCACAGACGTATTTCTGCACTCACGATGCTCTGTAACTTTCCTCTTAAATCTGCTCTTTGAGTTCTTTGTGTTGTTTTAGAACCAGAATTTTGTACCTACTTTTTCCACTGCCCAGAATATTCTTTTTCAGTCAGTCTAATTTTGATTCATCCATCAACCTGTCCCCAACAACAACAACAACAACAACAACAACAAAATCTCTCTTCTGAGAAGGTCCCTGTGGATCAGAGTAGGTCTGCCTGCTGGAAGCCTTCCCCATTTTTGTTAGAAACTTACAAGTATTCCACGTCATTTTGAAAAACCAGCTGTGGAGGAATGAAGTTCACCTAACAAGTGAATCTGTTCCAGTGCCTTTGTGAGCTCAGACTTGTGTAAAGGAAGCTGGGAGGTGTTCACCAAGGGAAGGAGATACCAGTAAGAAAGCCACTGTAAAGCCCTACACCAGTGTGGAAAATAAGGGTTGTCAGGAAGCAGGGGATGGAGGGGGTGAAGACAAATGATGCTTATTTTAAAATGTTGCTGTGCGCCAGCCAGGCATCACGGCTGGACTTGACAAAGTGATTGTAGAGGGTGTCACTACTGTGGGATTGTGGAAGTCAAAAGAAATGGGAACTATATGCAAACAGAAGCCACAGACTGCTCTAGAGAGGAGATAGTGACTTTCCCTGACAGCAGAAGTGAGCCTTTTATTTAAAGCAAGACTAGCAGTAATTTGCCCACGTGTTAAAAGATCTACTTCCAACTGTACAGTTCCTGAAATATCCCTAGCAAGGCAGTGGCCCAGCCTGGAAAATGATGTGCAATCTTGAAAGGCAATGAGAATGGCACAGGCATTGTAAAGGCACTGCCCTAATGAACATAGTTCTGTTTCCACCACCACCCGCCTCCCTGCAAATTCTATTACTCCATCAGCCTGCTAGAGATCAGTCAGGTCTTCAGAGAATAGCTTGTGAAAGCTGAGTTACTCCATGACAGGATTTTTGAAGACAATATAATTTGGCATTCCTCAATTTCCTCTGACTTTGTGCAGAGAAAGTAGAAGAGTGTCATAAATATTTTCCGCAAATAGTGTTATAAACAGAAAGCACAGCTGGCGAGAAGTGTTCTGCTGTTTGCTTGGATGTTAGATTTGGGGTTTTCTGAGGCCAATGAAACTGCTGGCAGATTCATTGGCTTCATATTTCTCCAACACGCTTCTTTTTCTCTCAGTTAAGTGATGAATTCAGTTCCGCCTGTGAACTCCTGGTGGTCGGGTAATGCTGGACTATGGGGATGCCTGTGCTTAGTGGATTCAGGGCATATTAGGGGCTATTGGAACTGATTGGAAATGTTATTGTGCACTGTTAGATGTTAACCCTGTGCACAGAGATGCCTTAGACAAAACTGATGGGGAGGGGAGGTTTAGTGAGGACTTGAGATGGTTTGGGAAGAGCACTCTGGGATCTCTGATTCCACATCTGTATACTTGTGGCAATAAAATGCAGTTTTTGCTAGTGGTCAGTGAAATTAGTGGCTATTAAATTGCTGCAAAGAACATGAAAAGCACACACTTAAGCCCACTGTCATAACATGGTCTTTTGGCCCTGGCACACAAACCCACTTTTTGTAACCCTCTTTAACTTTTATTGTCCCATTACCTTCACTGGCCGTATGATGACTACGGATTATAGCTCAGTGCTTATTTGTAACAGAGCTTGCTCTCAACTGTCAATCTCAAGCTTAAGTATTGTCTAGAGACTCCAAGAATTCTTAAGAAAGGAACTTGGGCTGGCAAATTGGCTTAGTTGGGAAAGCACTTGCTGCCAAGCTTGGTGACCTGAGTTCAATCCCTGGGTCTCACATAGTGGAAGACTGACTCCGCTTGTCCTCTGACCTTCGCACATGTGCCTTGTCACATATGCTCCTCCCACATTAATAAATATATTATCTATAGGTAAATGCAATAAAAAGGAAAACTTCACATAAATTGAAATCATGAAATTGTGAAATATGAGCATTCTAAAAGGCTCTGTGAGAAATACAGGGGCACAAGGTGTAGGGCAAACCCCTGTGAGGAGGAATCACCCAACCACGGGTAGGGATGGGGGATGGGGGATGGGTATGAAATATCTCTAAATTATCCTTTAGATGCTCCCCAGGAGGAGGCACACTTGAGCACATTAGAAATACTGAATGGGCCAGTATAATCGTTTGTGTGAGTGATGGAATGTCCTTTAGCTGTCCTGAGTTTCAGATGCTCCCAGACAAGCGGGCCATCTAGCTGAGGCTCCAGATGTCATGGAGCAGGGAAGAGATAGGAATAGATATCGACACTACTCTCTCTCTCTCTCTCTCTCTCTCTCTCTCTCTCTCTCTCTCTCTATCTATCTATCTATCTCTCTGCCCCCCCCCTCTGAAAGTCAGATATGGGAAGTGTGTAAATGTAGGGAGGAACTGATTGTCTTCTATCTTGCATTTGGGAGTGGTTTTTAACAGCAATGAGTATTTGGAGCAGATCTGTTTAGCTGTAGATGGCTGAGGCTCTCTATATGCCTCACTGACACACTGGGTTTCCCCAGGAGCAATGGAAACCTAGGGACAAAAGGTCATGAATAGACATGCCCAGGACTTAAAAGAGAACCACTTCCTCTGTCTTGAACCAGTCTGTATCCCAGCCTTAAACTTACGGTCTTTCTGGCACAGGCTCTGTATCTGGGATTGAAGGTCTGTGCCACCAAGCCTGGCTTCTTGAGATGATTTAAAAAGTTGTTTGGTATTTTTCTGCCTGTTCTTCTACCTATTTTCAACCATGTAATCCATAAATAGAGACCGACCATTCCTTCCCTCATGTCCTCTTCTTGTCCCATCTTACTGCCCTGGCTGTACATCTACACCGAGTTAAATAGAGCGGAGTGGTGACAGAGAACATCCAATGTTAGCATCAGTGTTAGAGAAAAAGATCCAGACTTCATGATTGCCAGTGACGTCATACGCCAGCTGCCCTTTGCCCAGTGCTCTTCCGGTCTCTGCATCACATCTGTAAGTGGACAAAGAATGAGAATGCCAAATGTACAGCTAGTTTTTATAGTCATGCTATTTTCGTCTGTCAGGAACTCGTTGACTGAAATGGCATCTTGTTTTGTCATTGATACATGATACACGTATATTGAAAAACAAGCGCCCAGATTGCCCTACTGCCAAGGTTCTTCCTCCTCTTATCACATTCATTGTCTCGGTTTTTATATCAGTTTTCAGGCTGATACTCCCAGCCTCCCAGTCTGGCCACTTTCTGCCTCTCTCTGCCTTGTTACAGTCTGTCCCTAGAGTCTGGGTCTCAGTTGGTTGAGGAGAAAGTAGGCCAGGAAGACTGTGAGGCTGCTGCAGAAGCCATTCCTACAGGGTACTCAGTTGTATAGATTCCCACTTGGTCTAGACTTGCATTTCTGGTCTGCGATTCAGAGGGTGGGAAGGGTCTTTCCCAGCACCCAGGCACACAGGTGTATTCACAGCAGGTGTCGCCATGCGTTGCACACAGCAATGCTGTCGCTCAGGAGACACCCTGGACTCAGGCATTAGGCAGCTCTCCTCTCACTCTGGCATTGGTCTGAGTCCTAATTGTCACTTAGGATTTTTCTTAACATATTAAAAGTCTGCTTTTATGACTCAATGGATATTTTAATAGCAATTTGGGAGTTTTGTAATTGTGTTAACTAGTCAGGTTTCATTTTAACTATATGATACCTACTATTATAACTATGTGATATATAAATATCAGATAAACTGATCCTGAATGGTTACTCATTTTGTTATATGTGACTAGTAATACTCCCTGCTTCAAATCATTAAAATAGGACTGGTAGTGCATCTCAGTGTAGAAAGAGCCTTTGACTAATCTTATGAGGACGCAAGTTTAGTCTCCAGCACCACCAAATAAGTAAGTAAGTAAATACTAAGTAGCAAACAGTCCATTAATTATACTTGAGGGAAAGAAAGAAAGAAAGAAAGAAAGAAAGAAAGAAAGAAAGAAAGAAAGGAAATATTGCCAGAGGTTTCTCAGAGCCTTCAAATTTTCCTCAGCCTTTGGACTAGGGAGACGGGCTCAGTGGATAAGGCACTTTCCATGCAAGTGTGAAGACTGCAATTTGGATCTGCAGGACCCACATCATAAAAATCTGGCAGTCATGGCAGCCCCTTCTAATCTCAGCACACTGGAGGCAGAAAAGGCAGCCAGTCAGCAGGCAAGATGGCTGGCAAAGAGTAGCCAAACCAGTGAGTTCTACATTCAGTGAGAGGTCTGCCCAGCTTCATGCCACCACATAAATGTGCATACAGGCACACATGCACACACGCACGCACGCACGCACAACCATTACAATACACACTCAAAAATAACACTATAAAATAAACACTAGATTGTTTCTTCTGCAAAATGTTTAAATTCTTGAGTCATTTCCCCTCTTGACAATGGCAAAATACACATAGCTTCCAACGGCGGGGACCCCTCTTCTCAGGGGCAGCCTTTACAAACACGCTGATGCTTGTAGGCTGAGGAAATGACTCGGTGAGTGAAAGCACTTGCCACACAAGCCTGATGACATGAGTTTGCTCACTGAAAGCCATGGAAAAAGCTAGGTGTAGCGGTGGCCATAAGTAATCACAGCATTCCCTTGGTGGGAAGGGAGGCAGAGACAGGAACAGGACAGAAGTTCCCTAGGCCAGAGACCCCGGAGTATGCAGTACGGCAGGAGTAAGTAATAACAGATCCTAAAGCAGAGGTTCTCAGCCTGTGGGTCATGACCCCTAAAGGTCCACATGGGGGTTGGATTTCCCTTTCACAGGGATCATATATCAGATATTTGTATTATGATTCATAACAGTAGCAAATTACAGTTATGAAGTATCAGCAAAATGGTTTTATGGTTGGGGAACCTCCACAACATGAGGAATTATATTAAAGGGTCGCAGTCCTGGGAGGGTTGGGAACCATTGTCTTAAAGGTAAAGGAAAGCACCAACCCCTCAAAGTCTTTCACTGACCACACACAGGCACTGTAACACATGAACCCACATCATACTTCACACACACACACACACACACACACACACACACACACACACACACACACACGCTGAAAACAGCCTGGTATTAGCACAAAAATAGACAAGTAGACCAATGGAATCGAATTGAAAATCCTGATGTTAATCCACACACCTACAAACACCTGATTTTTGACAAAACAGCTAAAAGAATACAATGGGGAGAGGAAAGCATCTTCAACAAATGGTGCTGGCACAACTGGATGATGGTGTATAGAAGACTACAGATAGATCCATGTGTATCACCATGCACAAAACTCAAGTCCAAATGGATCAAAGACCTCAACATAAA
This sequence comes from Cricetiscus sungorus, assembly GCA_030556225.1. Classification (NCBI taxonomy): domain Eukaryota; kingdom Metazoa; phylum Chordata; class Mammalia; order Rodentia; family Cricetidae; genus Cricetiscus; species Cricetiscus sungorus. Next base: position 14,556,240 of record JANBXA010000730.1, read on the forward strand.
TCCAGCCATACTGAACTTATTAGTTGAGAAAGTGGGAGGTACCCTTGAACAAATTGGTATAGGAGACTGCTTCCTGAATATAACTCCAGTAGCACAGACACTGAGATCAACAATTAATAAATGGGACCTCCTCAAACTGAGAAGCTTCTGTAAGGCAAAGGACACAGTCAACAAGACCAAACGGCAGCCCACAGACTGGGAAAAGATCTTCGACAATCCTATACCTGACAGAGGGCTGATCTCCAAATTATACAAAGAACTCAAGAAAATAGTCACCAAAACACCAAATAACCCTATTAAAAAAATGGGGTACAGAACTGAATAGAGAACTCTCAATAGAGGAAATCAAAAAGGCTGAAAGACACTTAAGAAAGTGCTTAACATTCTTAGCTATCAAGGAAATGCAAATCAAAATGATGATAGAAATGAAGAAAGGAAGGAAGGGAGGGAGGGAGGAAGGAAGGAAAGGAGGAAGGAAGGAAAGAAGGAAGCTAGATGTCTGCATTCTAGAAAACTGTTAAAACCTTGCAAGTTGAACGTATGAAGGAAGCCATGACCACAAAGACTTCTCCAGAAACATGCAAGGAACTAAAGTGACCTCTAAGTAGGGATTTTGTTTTATAACAAAGCCTACGCGAACCGTGTGTGCAATGCAGTGGTTTAAAGGGAGGGTTGTGTATTTGGGTTCCAGAGAAGGGCGGGATTAGCCAGCTGTGTCTCCCTGACTGTCTTGTCAGAGAAGAATCCATTAGCAGAGAAAACGCTGAAGACTCAAGTATTGGGAAGATGCGGTTTTGTTTTTGTTTTTGTTTTCTAGAGACCATGGAACTAGAAGATCATTACTAAGGACATGTCTTTTAACTCTTTTTTTTTTATTTACTTATTTTTGATGTAAAAGACTAGTTTTTAATCATATAGAGAAACGTTATGTGTTTTAAAAGAATCGACTTTCATGCAAAGTTGGGATATTCTGTACATATTTTGAGTTCAAGACCAGTGGTCTGAATTTTATCCTGGGTACATGCTACCTGTGAGATCTTAAACAGACTCTGGGAAATTGTTTCTCAATGCTTCTTAAACTTTAAATAGAAGTAAAAGGAAGCACCTTTTAAATGAGTGTACTGGTTGATAACAGAGAATACTAAATATAAAGTAATGTGGTTTCTTGAGACCTCATCAAAAAACTGCTGTTATTTGTCCCTTCTCCCTCCTCCTCCTGTGCTGACCTCCCTCCACCCTCCCCAGGGGAGAATTTTAATTTCTCTCTTCAAATCACCTGTATCCTGCTATTTCCCCCTCAAGCCCCACACATCAGGTCCCTTTACACCTGGCCTTTGTAGTTAGTCCATGTTATATGCTCACATTTGAAGGTCAGGAACTAGAAACTACCGACGAGAGAGCATATAGGGTGTTTGTCTTTCTGGGTGTAGGTTACCTCACTCAATATAACCTTGTCCAGGTCCAGCCATTTACCTGAATGAACATTTCATGATTTCAGTTCTCTTTTCAGCTGAACAGTATTACATAGGATACATATGCCACATTTCCATTATTCATTCATCCACTGAAGGACATGTAGGTTGCTTCTATTTCCTGGCTGTCGGGAATAGAGCATTGAACGAGGTTGAGCAGTATCAGTGAATAGGATGTTGAGCCCTTTGGGCATATGCCAAGGAATGGTATAGCTGGGCCATAATGTAGATTTATTTAATCATTTTGAGGATTCCCCATAACTGATTTCCACAGTGGCTATGCAGTTTGCAGTGCCACCAACAGTGGGATCTCCCTCCCCATACATCCTCATTAGCATTTTGGGGAAGTTGTTTTTTGATCTTAGCCATTTTGACCTGGGAGAGATGAAACCTCAGAGATCTTTTAATTTGTATTTTCCCAGTTGCTAAGGATGATGGACACTTTCTGAGATATTTCTTAACCATTTTGTATTTCTTCTACTGAGAATTCTCTGTTTAGAACCCTAGCCCATTTTTTAAACTGGATAAAGTCATACGTATATATAAACAACAAAAGTGGACTCAGCTGGATAAGTGTGTGTGCATGTGTGTGTGTGTGTGTGTGTGTGTGTGTGTGTGTGTGTGTGTGTGTATAATAATAAACATCAAAGAAAAAGAGGGAGATGGGGGCATGGGAGGAGTTAGAGAGAAGAAAGAAAAGGGGAAATGATCTAATTATATATATTTAAATTAATTTATTTTTATTTTTTCATACAGTGTATGTTGATCATTCTCTTTTCCCTTCCCAACCCCTCCTCAACCCTCCCCACCACCCTCCCTACCCAACTTCATGTTCTCTCTCTTTCTATCTCTCAAAAAAAAATAAATAAAGCTAAAAAAAGAAATCTAGTAAGACCAAAAAAAAAAAAAAAAAAAGTATGCACAAACCATGGAGTCTATTAAACTAAAAGGAGAGGCTATCCGAAGGCTCGGGCAGTGCGTGATGGCCCTGTTTGTGTAATATAAGATTGTGGGGTGGAGGGGCACCTCTGCTAGCCTGATCCTGTAGCACTAAACCAGTGGCACTGGGTTTGATTAGCACTTCAGAGCTGACTCATTCTGCCAGGATCAGGCTGCAGCTCTATTAAATCCATCCTGCAGAAGACAGTAGAATGGTGCTTATTAGAAAGGTAGGGAGGAGAGACGAGTTAGGAAAATTTGTGTCAATACACAATATGAAAGGAGTAATTAGTTCTTGCATTCTGAAGTATGCCAGACTACATATAATCCATAACATTCATGATCATTTTTAAGACAGCCAGAGACTGTGACAATTCCCAATACATATAGATGTTAAATGTTGGAAGATACACAAGTGTTAATTATTTTTAATTACAGTGTGTACATGTATTGGATTTGATACTTTCAATTTTAAAAGTTAATAGCTCTACCATTTCTCTCAATTTACTCAATCTCTTTGTGGCTTAGTTTCCAGATTGCCAAAAAAAAAAAAAGTTGTTAATAGAAATTCAACTGTATGCAGTTCTGGGTTTTATACATGTATAAAGGTTATATATACTGAAGGCACTATAAGCAGTGTTTAGAATATTCCTCCCTGCACCAGCATGTTTCATTTGCCTGTTTGCAGTCAGTACCTGCTCCCTAAATTAGCTCTAGGCAGCTGCAAAGGTGCATGCTGCCTCTGTGGTTTTGCATTTTCTAGGAATTTCATGTCTATGTAATCATAGTTAGAGTGGGTCTTAGAGTTACTATTGCTGTGATGAAACTGCTTGACCAAGACATCATGGAGAGGAAAGGGTCTATTTGGCTTATATTTCCACATTCATCATCAAAGGAAATCAGAACAAGAACTCAAGCAGAGCAGGAACCTGAAGGCAGGGGCTGATGCAGAGGCCATGGAGGGATGCTGCTTACTGGCCCGCTCCTCATGACTTGCTCAGCCTGCATTCTCATCAAACCCAGGACCACCAGCCCAGGGATGGCACCACCCACAATGGCTGGGCCCTCCCCCATCAATCACTAATTAAGAAAATGCCTTGCAGACATGTCTAATCTCTATGTTTCAGAGGCATTTTCTTAGTTGAGCCTCCCTTCTCTCAGGTGACCCTATCTTGTGTCAAGTTAACATAAAACTAGCCAGCACACAATGCATGCTCTCATTTGATTGCTCTCTTTCACTTGGCATAACATTGCAGAAGTTCACCTGCATTACATACCATCTATCCATTCCTGTCCACTACTGATCCAGGAGGATTTCTCATTACATCCATTGTTTTGGTAGATGCTAGGCTTGCTCTTACATCCTCCCAGACCCACAATCATTATACCATCCTTCTTGCTTCTTAGGGGTCCTTCTAGCTCTTACTATTTCACAGCACTTCCTGCATTTTTAATGGCTTTTAATATTTTACATAACTTTTCAGGAAAGAAAAAGAATGATCCCTGGCCTGTGGCCATACTTGAAACAGAGTAGAGACAAAGTTTCACAAATTTGAACAGGTTCAACTAAGTATTTTTAAAATCTTAGAAAAGTAAATGTTCAAAGTCCATTACCAATGCAGTAATGACAGAATGGCACAGTCTTGTCAGTGTTCAGCTGCCAAGAGGCTTCAGTGGTCGCACTCAGCCTCAGAGCTGGCTTCCGTTGCCTGTATAGGAAGGAAGAATAGACTGTAGAAGACTAATGGAAACATCCTGATAAAGATGGCATTCCCGTGATCTGTCCAGAACTTACTAACTAATGTACAGCCATTGTAGAATTCATTATCGTGGTCGTCACTTCTAAAACACTTAAAAACATCATCAGATATTTCATACCTTAAAATGGTGCTGCAACATATGAAACAGGCTAGAGACAGGCAAAGGACAATCACACCGCTGTTAGAAATATTAAAAAGAAAGCTACTAGCATGTAGTAGAATGTTGTCCCATGTACCCTGGCATTCCATTCCATTTGTGGGACAGTTTCTCTGCTTTGCTTCGTGTCGTTAGTGGGCAGGAGGAGCAGGTTTGGCTGAGTGGAGAGGAAACCAGTACAGAAATCCAGCCTTTGATGAAGAGTCAAGCAATCATTTGGGGAGGAAGCACATTCAGAGTGGTACAACCACACACAGATACAGAGACCGTCTGAAAATTACAGATGTAAGCCATGGACACTCAGTTCCCAGTTCAGTTTCCTTAAAGAAACATCAAAATCCAGATACCATGGCTCAGAATTGGTTCACCCATCTGCACGTGACTCCTAACAGGCAGTGTGTAGAACTCACCCTGATTTTAAAACACAAATGTAGAAAGCACCCAAGTGAGCCTTTTGGCTCTTGGGAAATGAGCCACTTACTCTACGGGGCTCGATGGACAGTGTGGGACTGTCTACTGAGCATGGGCAGCCTCTCCAGGAGCACATCCTAGAAGAAAACTGACTCTTGTTTCTCCAGCAGCCATCAGTGGCCAACAGTTCCTGGGCAAGCGGGGGGACTTTGTGAACCCTGTCCCCGTTCCAGGCTAGGGCTTGGCTGATTAGCTTTTGCACAGGTCTGGAGTGTGTGCTGAGTTCATGGATGCTGTAGCCCTGTGGTAACTGGCAAATACTGTTTTGATGCAGATGTCACCTACCTCCGGTTCCTAAACTCTTTTTGCCTTTGTCTAACTGCCCTCCTCCCCCTCCAGCCCCCCACCCCCCACTTTTTAAACTGCAGCAATATCAAGTGATTTCTCATGTCTTATAAGTAATTATCATGCACTTATCATCCCTAAGAGTTTGTGTTTGGGTATTGTTGTGTGCATTCCCAGTGCGTACAACCCTGTCCTGTCACTTTTCTAGACCTGGGCAATGGTGATATCACACAGTCACTAAGCTGCTGCAGCCCTCTTCTCTGTCTCCTTCATTCCAGTTTGCCACTTTGCAGCCCAGTTTCTGCTCCTGAGCCTGGATTACATGGACATTTAGACTAAATAAAAAGCTTCTTCAGATTCTTAATATCTATGTAGAGATTAATCTCAACAGTGGACCATACACACATGTCTCCTGGCTATTGGGTTTGTGAGAAGAAGGAAGCCCCACCTTTTGGGCAAAGGGCCTATTTGGAAATTCATATGAGAAGTGAAATGTGAGACGGCCCTGCTTACTAATTTTGTGGTGTAAAAGAAACCCAAGAAAGCCTTCATTGTAATATTGTCAGGTCCCCTTACAGTGTGGGTCTGTGAATGTTCTTCTCACTCTAAGTAAAGTGCACAGAGGTGACACAGACACATCTGACTTTCCCGGTGGCGTGGGACATGGTGGCACATGTCATAGGCATAGTAGGATTTGAGGGTTTGAGGCACAAGTGGCACAGCTGATCTCCCCAGTGCTAGGAGGGGTGGAGTTGGGACACTGCTGAAGTTCCATCCACTTGGGGATTAACAGTTTTCCAAACTAATGGTGTGGGTTAAGTGAGGTCACAGTAATGGCTTCTTGGGCAGTGTGGTCTGTCTTTCCTCTCTGGCTTTGTTTCCTGTTAGAGAGGGTCAGAGGGAGCAGGAGAAGGAAACAGCAAAAAAGTTATTTGTTACAAATCAAAGCTTCCCTGTCACAGAGACATAAATAAGTTCCATACAACAGCTGCTTTAAATTAAACAGAGCCTGGGGCGCATAGGGGGTTCTGTGGCTGCTCACATAGCCTTGTCCCAGTTTACCCATGGTGCTCCTGATTCCTCCCAGCGACTGGAGTCCTGAAGCCGAGTCTCTCAGTACTGAGTGCAAGCTACTGCTTCTGCCATTTTAGCTGTCAGGTCTGTGTCTGGAACAGAGCTGAGGAGCCAGTGCTACACCTCACTCTGTGTCATTTCAGTTCAGTCAGATCACAATGGAGTAAAACTCCAGCGCCTTTGGAGACTTGTGGTTATAGGAGCCTGCCTGCCTGCCTGCCTGCCTGCCTGCCTGCCTGCCTTCTTTCCTTCCTTCCTTCCTCCCTTCCTCCCTCCCTCCCTTCCCTTCCCTTCTCTCCCTCCCTCCCTCCCTCCCTTCCCTTCCCTCCCTCCCTCCCTTCCTTCCCTTCCCTCCCTCCCTCCCTTTCTCCCTCCCTCCCTTCCTTCCCTTCCCTCCCTCCCTCCCTCCCTTCCTTCCCTTCCCTCCCTCCCTCCCTCCCTCCCTTCCTTCTTTCCTTCCTTCCCTCCCTCCCTTCTCTCCTTCCTTCCCTCCCTCCCTCCCTCCCTTCCTCCCTCCCTTCCTTCTTTCCTTCCTTCCCTCCCTCCCTTCTCCCTTCCTTCCTTCCCTCCCTCCCTCCCTTCCTTCTTTCCTTCCTTCCCTCCCTCCCTTCTTTCCTTCCTTCCCTCCCTCCCTCCCTCCTTCCTTCTTTCCTTCCTTCCTTCCCTCCCTCCCTCCCTTCCTTCTTTCTTTCCTTCCCTCCCTCCCTTCCCTCCCCCTCCATCCCTTCCCTCCCTCCCTCCCTCCCTCCCTCCTTTCCTTCCTTCCCTCCCTTCCTTCTTTCCTTCCTTCCTTCCCTCCCTCCCTCCCTTCTTTCCCTTCCCTCCCTCCCTCCCTGCCTCCCTTCCCTCCCTCCCTACCTTCCTCCTTTCCTTCCTTCCCTCCCTTCCTTCTTTCCTTCCTTCCTTCCCTCCCTTCCTTCTTTCTTTCCTTCCTTCCTTTCCTCCCTCCCTCCCTCCCTCCTTCTTTCCTTCCTTCCTTCCCTCCCTCCCTTCCTTTCCTTCCTTTCTTCCTCCACCCTCCCTCCTTCCCTCCCTCCCTCCCTCCCTCTCTCCCTCCCTCCCTCTCTCCCTTCCTGTCCTCCTTCTTTATGAAAGGTAGAATTTTAATAACTGCTTTTGGCACCAGGTTGTCAAGCTTGCAAAATAATTGAAAAATCCTCATGGGATGGTATTGTCGAAAAGCTTACTTTCACATAGAAGATACGCAGTACTTCATCAAGGTACTACTGCTCCAAAGGCTGTAGTCAAGTTACTGCCATCAGTACAGTCAACCCAAGGTAGTCTGTAGCCTGTGAGCAGTGAGCCTGTGCAAATATGGCACAGGGTCTTGAAAGACGAGGGTCCACCATCTGTAAAAGGAGAAAAGTAAAACCCAGTGATGTGAGTAGTTTTGGTTTGATTTGGTTCAATTAAGAAAACTGTCAGACATTCACAGACGTGCAGTAATAGGATGAGCCTTCATATCCAGTGCCTGGCTTCTGTGATGACCACTGTTATCTCTAACCCTTCCCAACTCTTTCCCGCTGGTGAACGCTCTTTACAAAGCTGTATCTTTGAATCTGTGTCTTGCTGCCTTTTATTACTTGTGAAATTTCTCGGGCTTAATGCTTCAGACTTTGTTCTGCCCCACTACTTCCCTTCTCTCCTTTGAGATTCCAGCTAGTGTGCATTTCCCGTGAATTATGATAAATGCATTCATTCATACTGAATTCCTGGAATTCCTGGAATTCACAAACCCAGAGCCAGGACTAATCTGATTAACTCATTAGTTATCACTTCTAGAGTTTGTGTTGCCAATTTTTATGTAATTCTGATCTTTGTGAATATCCTTTCTTAATATTTAAATCTCCAAATATATTTATTACTAGTCTTTTTGGTCTTTAGACAGGAGTATCTCTATATAGCCCTGGCTGTACTGGAACTCATTATGTAGACCAGATTGGCCTCATACTCATAGAGATCTGCCTGCTCCTGCCTCAGATTAAAAATGTGCACCACCACACCTGGCTTATAAAAGTCTCTCTCAGAACCTAGGTATTTTAGTACAAAAGCTGTCCTACTGTCTGTATTTCCTCTCCCTTGATCTTCTGACAGTTAGCTACCACTTTGGCTGACTGCAGAAATCAAACAGAGAAATCAAACAGCTTGAGACTTTGCCTGATGCTATGTCATTCACAGAAGTATATTTTTGCTGTTAACAAGCAAAGTAAAAAGTGTATCACCTTGATTCGGGCAAGCTTTGGATCACGTGATTCATTCTGGCTGGTAGTTGCTCTTCTTCTGGTCTACCACACTACTCCTAGGTTGCAGTCCTTCGGAGTCACTGATGGAAGCCCGATATTGACTCAGGTGTGCCCTCCTCGTTCAGTCCCCAGAGTAGATTACTGTGTCCCCTGTCAGAGAGGACATCAAAGTCATTGCTCAGCTGGCTGGTTTTCCTGGACCTGGCTCTCTTTTCAAAGCATCACAAGGAGAAGTAGCTCTGCTAGTAAGTCTCGCCTCCTTAAGCTTCCAGTCTTTTCCACAACTGTGAGTCGGTAGGCCCCTGCTGCTCCCATGGTCTGGCTTACCTTCAAAAAGGTTTGTTTTTAAAATATTTTCACCATTTTTTCTTGTTCGTAGCCGGAGCCGGTCTGAAGCAAGCTAATCCACCGGTGCTGGGAAAAGGGATTCTGCTGAAGATATTTAAGTCACATCTCAGACATTACATCATTTAACACAAAACAGGTGGACATTTCCTTAAAGTCCAAATGCCATCGAGTGCTCAGATTTCCTTCGTTATCTGAGAAAGGCCTTCTAACCATTGCTCCGTTTGAATCAAGATTCATAGGCCTATGTATTACATGTGCTCATTACAGCTCTTAAGTCTTTAAATCTCAACTGTTTTCACTGTCATCTCTTCTTTTTCCATTCATGACCTGTTAAGGACCCTGAATCGAGGTTCTGTGGATTCCCACAGCCTCAACTCAGCCAGCTGCTTCTACACTCTACTTTATCACTTGTGTTTCCCATAAAATGGAATTAAACTTTATGGGCTCCATTAGATTCTGTTTGGGTTTGTTGGTTTCTGTTTGCTTTGGCAAGGTTGTTGTATCAGACAGAACTCAGTGTCTGGTTGCCCCATGTCAGTGACTGATGAGTGGGTTCAGATGGCAACAACCTATCCCCACTACTGGAAGATTCCCTACCATCTTCTCATCTAGTAGCTTTGTCTTGTGATACATTTCCCCCCAGGACTTGATTTTCAGGAGTTGCAAACTGGTTTTGGAGCTCCATCACCTTTTCTCAGCTAAAACCCATACAACTAGATCTATATATTCATTCAGAGTTGTAGATTTAACAGCAGGTTAAGCCTTTTTTAGGTTTAGGACCAGCAAATGCTTGATGCTCGGGTTTTAAAAGCAGGCCTGAGCACTACATGCCTCGCTCCCTATAAATGGCAAGCTCAGCACCATTTAAGTGAGATGAGGCTTGCTGTTTTGCATGGAGAAAAGTGGGCATGCAGAAAAGGCATCTTTTTTTCTGTGTCCTTTAAATTCTTAAAGACTCCAGTTCCCTGACCCTCCACCTGTGCTTAGACATGGGAGCAGCACCTTGTGTGCCTGTAGTTGGAAAACATCTGGAACTGGAGCTGGTGTATGTGCTTCCTCTGTTCTCTCTGTTCAGGGCCTTGTTTACGTCCTCGGCCCAGCCTTCCCGTGTAGGGGAGGGACTGCTTGCCTTGTTCCTATGAAAAGAAGACTTGCAATGTTCAGATGAGTACAATGCCCAGTGAGCTGACTGTGGTGTTATATAATTCTCAGGTGTGTTTTTGTTGAGGTATTTCTGAGTCTGGGGTTCATGCATCCCAGCAGGTCCCCAGATCCTGTTGAATCAATTCTATGGCCTTGTTTGTCTCAAATCCTCCTTTTTTGTGGCCAGAGCCTTAACCCAAGTGTCTCTGATGTATCATTTTCTCCCTCCACTCAGGTAAACAAGTTGGAACTGAATATGTGACTTGCAGGATTTGAGCACTAAATCACTGTCTTTCCTGAATGTTATTTTAACTCTCATATGAATGCTTTTCCACGTCTGGTGGGATCATTGGGCCTTGAGGGAAACACTCACATCTGTCCGATTTGGTATTTCCCCTGAGCCTGGGCATGATCCTGCATAGACATCAGGGTTTCTAGTTTTCTGTTTCCTATCTGGGGAAGCATTCTTCCCTCAAGTCAGTGCCATTGGTAGGAGGACTTGGGAGCTGGGTATGTCTCAGGCACCTCCCTCCAGATCGCCAGCCTCCCTGACCATGCCCCTTCCCACGCTCCCCAGGCTGAGCCCAGCATCCCATCTTCTCAGTCTAAACCAGAGCTCCCTTTTGCCATTCCCCAAGTCATTGTGGTCCTTGCTGCTCCCCGAGCACCAATACCTGTGCTGGGAGCACCGAGGGATGGATACTCATGCCCCTGTCTATGTTGATACTTAATCCTTTGTGTGTCAGCTTAGCTCCATGTCCACTAGGGGCAAGAATGCACCTTGGGCTCTTGCAGAGGCTTGAAAGTACTGGACCCAGAACCCAGCATCTCACAGCTGTGCTTTCCCCCTCGCTTTTGCCCCCTCATTCCCATTCCACCCCGGCAAACCTTCAGGGTCTCTGTGAAGCCCTGATTGACATCTGATAGCCCTGTAGGTGAAGACTAGCAGACCCTCCACTCTCTCCTCATTTCCCTGTACAGGATGTTCATGGAAAGCCCACACCCCAAGTGGGCCACCCAGCAGGGGGGATCCTCCCCCAGAGCTCCCTGGGGTGCTGCTACAGCCAGTAAGCCTGACTCTGATTGCACATGTCAGCCAGGAGGCCTCTGGGAACCAAAGTGTCTGGCTGCCTCTGACTAAGAGCCCACTCACTGAATTTTTGTGTGGGTCCCTCTCCCCCCTCCCCACAGGGACCTCCTGCTCACCCTCCCTTAAGAAACTCCACTCAGTTTTTAATCTTCTGGTGACCGAGGCAGGTACCTGTCAAGGCGTAATTATGCACCACTCTCCCTGCCATCACAGAACCGAAGACTTTCTTTCTCTCTGCTCGCTGACATGACAGACACCCACTTAGCGGAGAGATTATTAGTATAAAATTACTTTTTGGCCTTTAAATTTAACTATACCATATTCACAGCAATAAAATAAACCCCCAAATCCAGGTGTGCCTTTCAGGGAACGTGTCTGGGGCAATTACCTTCTGATAATGGCGTCCAACACTTAAGCCTTTTGTCTGGGGATCTTGAAACCATTTCCACACAACTCCATAATGATGTTCATTCTGGAAGGAACAAGAGGTTGACCTCGGAGCATACACTGGAGATGAAGGGGATAGTGGACCCAGGTGTCTGCTTTGTTCTCATCTCCTCCCTCTCTGGATCTTTAAAGAGGCACGGTCCACCTTCTGTGGCACAGTGCTCGCCTCCAGGTTAGCAATCTACCTTCCTTAGAGCATGAATGGATAGGTCTCTGTATCGAATTTCATGGGGAGGAGCTGAATCAAGGGAAGGGGGTGTGGAAGATGTGTTAGGCTAGGCAGGCTCGTAGATAGAGCAGAGCCACACAGGCTAGCACTGTTGAAATCAGCTCCAGACTGTGTGTGTGGCCATGAGCTGTAAAGACAGATGCCTCCGTGTCCACATCAGGAGTGTGCCCAGCTTGTCCTCCCTGGAGTCTAAATGTCCATCCTTTTCCCTCTAGTACAGTCGTTCCAAGTTCTCGGGGCCAGCTTACCGTACCATGTGTCCTTCTCCAATCTACCCAGCACCAGCAGGGTCCCTCCATTAACTGTTATATCATCGTCGCCCTCCACTCACGCCAAAAATTGGAACTGGATATATGACATGCGGGATTGAGCATTAAATCATTCTCCTTCTTGTAATGTTATTTTAACTCTCCTATGAGTGTTTGCCTGTGTCTGGTGGGATCATTGGGCATTGAGGGAAACACTCACATATGTCTGGTGTTGTATTTCTCCTTGAGCCTGAACATGATCTTGCACAGACAGCAGAAACCTCGTCCAGATTTCAATTACAGCAATGGTTCTCAGCCTGTGGGTCACAACCCCTTTGGCGAACCTTTGTCTTTCAAAAACATTTCCATTACGGTTCATAACTAGCGAAATCACAGTTATGACATAACAATGAAAACAGTTTTGTGATTGGGGGTCACCACAACATGAAGAACTGTATTAAAGGGTCACAGCATAGGGAGGTTGAGAACCACTGGCCTATAGTCTATTGGAGGCAGAGCAGACAATACTGTAGGAGTCAGTCTGATACATCACAGCCTGAATCTTCATTATCTGACCCACCACCACACCCATCCTATGCTGTGCTACATGCCTGTGACAGTCGGTAGTAATTGCCAACTCAACAGCTAGGAGACATGCCTGTGGGCACACCTATTCAGGGTCGTTGAAAGATTAGCCTCTGAGAAGGTCTGTAGGGAGTTGTCTTGATTGTGTTGATGTGGAAGAAGGACCCTCTTAATGATGGGCAGGACCAGTCTCTGTACTAGAGCTCTCATGCTGTGTAAAATGCAGAGGGCAAGCTGAATATCAGCGTGTGTGAGATTATTGCTATCCTCTTCTGATGGTGGATGGGCATAACATTACCAACTGTCTCTGTAGAGTTCCTGACACTGAATCCTGCGCCAGGATGGGCTGTAGCCTGGAGCTGTCATTCAATGAACCCTTTCTCCTCTAAGTTACTTTTTGTCGCAGTATTTTTATTATGGAAATAGGAGAAGAAACTAAGACAATGCGAAAGACCTTGCATATGAGCTGAGTTACTTCTACATGTTGGATATCATGACAACACATACAGTGGTGAGAGAAAGTAAGCGCACAGGTACTGTAGAAAGGTGACCCGTGATGGACACTACACCAAGACTGAGTCAGAGGACTTCGTAGAGGAGGTGTAGCAGAACCTATTTGGAATCAGAGAAATGTCCATTCATTTAGTCAACAAAGATATAGTGATAGCATGCAGGGACACCCCCGGTGCTGCTTTTGCAGAGGAGGGAGGCCTGGATGGTCATGTGGCCATCTTTAGAGCCATTTCTTAGATAATACTGGCCTTGTGCCCTCCCTGTTTAAGCCATTCTTTGTCTGTGAGCCTGTGGTTAAATGTTCCTGTGTAGTCGATCCCCTCATTTATTCCATATCTCGATGGAGCTGGGTTAGTGCTGGAGTTTTGTGGAAGAAGACCTGGATCAGATTCATAATCCAAATCCAGACTGCAGTGCAGTGTCCTCTAGATGTAACTGCAGAGGTCCAGGTGGATTTCTCTTTTCTACTGTTAACCATAAAGCCATCCAGTTGTATCATTCAGTCCCACCCCCAGTGCAGAAGGTACTCTAGGGATCTGAAGAAAGGTTGTTGTGTATCACTTTCTCTCTGGTATTAGCTTCTGGATCACCAACTAATTTCTCTTCAGGAACTCACATTCACAGCCACCTACTCCCCTCTTTCCAAGTCTTCGGATGAAATACCGACTGCGAAGGTGAGAGGTACTGACACTGTTTGCCCTTTTGATCTTTTTCAGGATCTTTTTCCCTGGAAGCCATCCCGTTCGAGGTGTGCAAG